>OX465288.1:173389481-174011981 GCA_949987695.1 Merzomyia westermanni
TATACAGAATGGCAGAGAGCTTTTTCGTCGAAAATGTTTGTTAAATGGCGTTACTAGCTGTTTAATTTTTTAATGCTATGAACTTTTACTTTACCTTATTTTAAAGATTTTGTAGATCTTAATTTTAACTTGAAACATTTTTAAATATTTTTTTATTTTCGGTTCCCGCAGTAGTCATCTATTCAAGCGAATCTGAAGAGTACGAAAAGATGTGGGTGGTCGTACACCCTTGGACCAACTATCTTTCCTACAATTGCTTTCAATATCTTTGACCAGGTAACCACATAAGTTGATAATGAAGTGATGCGCCAAATCGTGCAGTGATGGACTTTGTGTTGTAGACACATGATCTGCTAATTATACAATTATTCTAAGGCGAGCAGCCAATAAGTATCTGATCTGTCCAGAGCTCTTTCGGATAGGTCTGCCAAAAACTAAAACAGTTAATTCGCACACTGACCGAACGTATGTGCAATATTGATAATTTATTAAATGGTAAATCACTAGGCATATACTTCAAACATCGCGTCAGCAAGTCACATCATGTCAGCAAATCGCATCACATCGTCAGATCACGTCGCATCATATATACAGCGCACATTGTCTACTCCTGCTGAATCAAATCTCACTATCAGCCCTAATCACAATATCTTAACAGACCACATATCGGCTAAACATATTACAAATCATCAGTTCAGATCGCATCATCAACTCAAAATCGTAATCAACTCATCTATAAGTTTTGTCATGGTGTCATGATGGAACAGACTTTCTTCCCTCAAATGGGGTCGTTTAAGCTTCTAATACATATAAAATTTTCCCAAAATCTGTGATTATTATTCACAATGCTATAACTGGACAATTGTGTGACTCTTAGTTTATTCGCAGTAGGAAGCATGAAAACTGGAGGAGGTACTTCTACATAAAATAATATGCTGAAAGGTGAAACACAACAGATCTTAATAAAAGCGGCAGTGCATCATGGCCTTGTTAAAATAATTGTAGCACTACAGCATCAAATCTCATATTTCTTCCTTCAAGTCACATCGCATCATGAAATCGCATCAATGCTTCAATCAATTCACATCACCAGCGCACAACATTTTGATTTAAATAAAAGCGTAGAGAAGGCAATTTTTATAATTATACAACATCTCTAAAACAAAAATAACTACGGAGCTATATTCATACACCATCATACGTAATATTTCGGAATAATCTATTTTCATTAATTACTGACACCCAACTTAATCCACTCAGTAATGCAAGTTGTAGAATTGCCACTCACACCACGAATCGAATTTTTTCAAAACTCTTTTCATCAAATTAACACATTGCTTGTTAATCTCTGTTCGCAGCATCGAATTTTCATGAATATCCATTGAACTTTGAATATTGTAAGACGATATCATATATTTATCCATAAATAAATCACAACTTAATTCACAACTTTTAACGACAGCAATTAAAACAGATTCTACAAAGACCAACGCGACATACATACAACCAGTCGCTTGTACTTTTGCCACTTTGGTTATTGAAACATCCACTCCTTTCTACCCTCCCACTACTTTGGTGTTTATTCTTCGTTGGCAACTTTATATAGTATGAGTATATTGAAAAGCTTGAGCTGTTGTTTCAAAACGTCGTTAATATGTAAATATGTTTCCAGTGTTACAAATTGCTTTTGTACTTTCTTGACGCAAGCACGAGTATTTAATTATTTATTGAGCCGCTGCGCATATCAAACATTGCCTGATTGAACTTATCCCACCAAAGTTTCATCAGCATGATAGATTGCGTTCGGTTTTTTGAAAGATTCATAAGTCCTTTTGTAAAATGGGTTGTATGTATGTGCTGGTGTATAGTAACACAGTACAACAAATTGATATACTCTGTTACTAGCACTATGAATGTTTTTCGAGGGTTGCCAACTTATATAATATTTTTAATTAAGTGAGATATGTCTTTTCTTCTTTAGTCCGTGTTTCTGGATAGTAGTTTTACTTAGGATTGCCAGGTAATCATATTATATCCCTACCAACCATACGCGGATAAAAAAGTGGACAAAACATAGGTCGCGCTATCCACAAATGAAGATAAAAAAGTGGATAGTTTTGTATGGGCGGCGTGAAGACAATATCCACTTTCCCCATGTACATGTCGTGTACGTGTAACTTTGCATCATCCTCGCACTCATTCAGAAGCGCCATAAAGAAATGATATAGCTGCACTTCTCTAACAAAAAAAATGTCCCAAAACCAACTTGACAGCACAGCAATGGCATACATACAACGCTCCGCAAACCGTCTGAGAGAACTTTTCGGTTACAACAACATCAATATTGCAACAAACCCCTCACGTCAATAAGTGGCTGTACCAGAGGAAGTTTCCAAGATACATCCTAATCGTGCATGTCCATTTTTATCGTCTTTATGGCATGATTACTGCCCTCCTCTTTGTATCGCATGTATTTTTGAGTAGCTGGCACCCCAAGTCTCAAGGAGCACATTTTAGGGTTCCAAGAGTTTTTTGGGTTTTCCGCTGAAACAGAAATCTATCAAAACAAAGTTTATTACTAATATTATTTTCATTTGTTATATTTATATGATTTATTTAATGGTACTTACAATGCAACTTCCAGCAAAATAAAACAAAAAAATTTCACAAAAGCTGAAAAAAAATGTCTAACGACAGAAAATTTTATTTATGAACACCTGTTTTATTTTCCTTTGATATGAGATTATTTTCGATTACTAAGATCATACTGTTTCATTCGCACCTAACTGAGTGACCATAGCTAGAAAAGAGAACGAATTTTTGTTTGGGAAATTTATTCCATAAATATGAATTGGTAATGGTATGGAGGATAAAAAAATAGAGATGGTTTTAGAATTCGGTAAGAAATTGACAAAAAGTGTATAGCCATGGTTGGTAGGGATATATTTTTTTTTTATCTGGAAAGCAACTTAACATATTTTAATGAATTTTTGATAATATTTAACATGTGTATTCCAGGCTCTCCTACTTAAATGTTGCCTCTTTTGGAAGGTTATACAGGGTTACCAGCTATTTACAGTTTGCATGGTTTGCATTGAAGAACACATGAAATTGTTAGTTCCTGTATGAACAAAAATGTTTTCGGTTCAAGAGGGGAAATTATTTGGCGTGGAAGGTTGCGGTGTTTTGCAACAAGGCGCTGTGAACGTATCATTCGAGAGGTTCGCGAGCCCAGAGTATATAAGAACGTGATATAGGACAAGGCAATTGTTGCATTTGACTGGCAAGGAGAGAGTGGCCCTGACAAGAAGTAGGGGGGGACATTGGGGGCAAAGGCAGTGGAGACTGATGATCAGCAGTGCTCATGTCTGACCTATTCCCGAGGGGATAAAAGTGATGAGCGACTGTACGAGATGAAAACGCTGTTGAACGTGAGAGCGAAGTGTACCGCGGGACACCCTAAGGCATGAACAACATGGTGCCTCGAACATACTAAAGAAAGTACGGGGTCTGAATGCGACCGTTTGAGACGCAGCAGATACAATCTCTTGGTCCGGGGTTGGGTTCGATACCAACCCGTAACAAGAGAAATTGGAGCAATGACAATTTGAGGGTGGGACATGACAAATTAGACAAGGTTAGTCAGAAATAACAGCCCTTGACCGGGTAAAAAAACCGGGTCATTCCGGTACGATAGAACCCACTGTCAAAAATTTTCTAAAATTAAAAACTAGAAAACTTTAATTTATTTTTTTCAAAATACTTCCGTTTGTACCTCTAAGTACGCCCTTTTAATGTGCCAAAGTTTATTTTTATACCTTTCATGAACATAAAATGGTATTATAACTTTGGTCCGATGTTTGTAAGTAGAAGAAGAAGAGATAGACCCACCAATAACTATACCGAAATGATCAAGACGATGAGCTGAGTCGATTTAGCTATGTTCGTCTGTCCGTCTGTCCGTTTAAACGCAAGCTAGTACCTCAGTTGTATAGATGTCTCGATGAAATTTGATATTGGCTGCCTTTTTGTAGTATATTAATCATTTATAGGAAGCAATAAGGCCGGAGTAATACAATGCATAGCTGCTATACAATCGATTGTTTCGATGAACGGGATTTGGGCTATGTAAGACCATCAAATTTTGCAGAGTTTTTACTTAGTGTAGATAAGGATCGGACATTTAAAACCATGGTGCATGTTTATGAAAGGTATAAAGCCTTCGTCGTAGCCGAAGACAGCGATTTCCTTACTTGTTTTATTATAAATCTTGTCACATCAGCTATTGGCTGTTAATCGCTGTCAGCGGATGTTTCTGACATACAAAAAAGTTACAACCAAAGACGAGCATTTATTAATAAATAAAAAAATTGCTTAATAAGTAGTGCTTCCCTAAAGAGTTTCCTTGTTGTTTTTAGTCTAAGTTTTATTTTTGTTGCAGGGCGGATTTGTTTCTCATATTCCTATTTATAAAATTTCATTCACTCCATCGTTTTTCGGGAAAATGGCGCTTACGTCGCCTGATAGTCATACTTCACTACTAAATACCCAGTTGTAAACATTTCATTTTCGTTTTTTTGCTTCTCTTGCTTGTTAATTTTAAATATTAATGAGTTAAGTTTTCTACGCTTACTATTGAATCCACAGCATCTCTAGTCGTAAACTGTGAGTTGCTGTCACTTTGTAACAACTTCATTAAGTTATAAAGGGTGTTTTTTTTAGGGGTATAGAACTTTGAATTGAAATAAAATACAAGAAAATCGTTTTAAGGTCCATCAATTTGGCTTTATTGGAAGGATAATTTTATGCCATTAATGTTTAAATATGATTTCGGGCATGTGGCCGCCGCGGCTGGCTCGAATAAAGCCAATTCTACAGGTCCAATTTTCAACCACTTTTTCGAGCATATGGGGCCGTATGTCGGCAATAACGCCACGAATGTTGGCTTCCAATTCCCCTAACGTTTCTGGTTTGTTGGTGTAGACGAGTGACTTCACATATCCCCAAAGAAAATAATCCAATGGTGTCAAATCCCACGACCTTGGTGGCCAATTGACAGGTCCATTCCGCGAAATTATGCGCTCATCGAATGTTTCCTTCAATAAATCGATTGTGACTTGCGCTGTGTGGCATGTAGCGCCGTCTTGTTGGAACCACAACTCATCCACATTCATGCCATCCAATTCGGGAACAAAATAGTCGGTTATCATGGCTCTATACCGGTCTCCATTAACGGTAGCTGCCTCTCCAGCATTATTGCGGAAGAAGTATGGCCCAATGACTCCACCAGCCCATAGAGCACACCAAACAGTCAGTTTTTGTGGATGTAATGGCGTTTCAAGGGTCTCATGTGGATTCTCTTCACTCCAAATGCGGCAATTTTGCTTGTTGACGTAGCCATTCAACCAAAAATGAGCCTCATCACTGAACAAAATTTTGCGATGAAAATCAGCATCGAAATCAATCTCATTTTCGGCCCATACACCAAAATCACGACGCATTGCATGGTCTCGCGGCTTTAAGTCTTGCACAAGCTGGATCTTGTAAGGTCGCAAGCCAAGATCTTTGCGCAAAATCTTCCATAAAGTTGATGGACAAAGCTCCAATTGCTGTGCACGGTGGCGAATCGATTCATTCGGGTCCTCTTCAACACTTTGCTCTACAGCGGCAATTATTTCTTCGGTGCGCACTGTTCGACGTCTCTGCGGATGCGTATTATCACATAGAGTAAACGTAGTGCGAAAACGATCCATGGTTAACCGAATTAATTGCTCTGATGGACGATTATGTCGACCATAAAATGGACGGAGCTCACGGTAAACTTCGCGAACTGAACCATTATTTTCGAAATAAATTTGCACGATTTGCAAGCGTTGTTCTTTTGTCAACCTGTTCATGATGAAATGGCAAACCAAACTGAACATAAATGACATTAGAGTTGCCAGATTTGACCACAAAATGCCAGTTTTATCTCTATTCGAAAAACAAACCTGTAAAAAAAACACCCTGTATCTACATACATACATATATTCAAGCTCCATTTTCACTTCAAAGTTTCAACTTTGACTTCTTTTATTTGTACTTAATGCAGGTAAGGTTGGTTTTGTTCTTGCTTGTTAGCTTGGTAAGGGCATGGCTTGTCAATAGTTTGGCGGATTTTTTTAAGTGTTTCATTTTTACATATTTGACAATTAGTATATGCAATTTGGAAGCTGAAGTTAATTTAATATGCCAACGAAAGTATTTTTGAAGAACAGTAACGCTTCGGTCAGCTAAGAGTATAGACAAGTGATATGAAGGGGAAAGGAGAGACAACCTCGTTTCGATCAAAATTGTGCTAGCAAAAAATTGTAAAGGATTATATGCAGTAGCTTTGAGTATTGTAAAAGGGGTGAACGAGACTTTACACATCATTTGTAAAGGTTACCTTATAATTTAGTTTTCCCTAGATGCTCACCAGTAGAGCTTTCCTTACTGTTTTTTTTTCTCTTATCCCTCTTATTGTGGAACCTAACTGTAAACACCCTAGGCATTGCCTATGCCGATGACATCGCTCTTACGGCGACAGGTAAACATCTTCAAACCCTAGGCGAAATACTCCGGACGGCTTTGAACACAGTAGACGACTAGTCACTGGAATACGGCCTCAAAGTGAATCTCTGATTCTCCTAAATGAAGTACGGCTCAAACTTTAGCCAGAAGTATAATAAAATATACAAAACACAAGAATAGATCGTTTAATATTATAAGATTCATAGGCTAGATCTCGAGTGCTATAACACAATAAATTTTGCTTTAAAAATGAACCCAAAATTCGCGAAAATTCAAAGAAATTTTATCAAAATGTAAAATTTTTTTAATTTTTTGGGGCATGCAGTTTTGTAGCTCATTAAATTTTAATGCAACAGTGTGCCAAACTTAAAGTCGTGACATATTTTTCAGATTTTTTGCAATTTTTTCCCGAAGAGCTAGAGTGTTTTCTTCCATATAAAAGAAATTGCTTTCATAACCTTGTATCGAGGAAAATACAGAAATCGCAAAGAAAATATTAGAGTTTTTAACCAACAATAATATCAGCCTAGAAATCCAACGAAGAATCACTCACGCAAACAAGTGCTATTTCTGACTTAGTTGGCAATTGAGAAGTAAAGTCCTCTTCCGAAGAACGAAAATAAATAAGTCACTTATCGTACCCGTCCTGGTTTAAGGTGCAGAAGCTTGCACTGACAACATCTGATGAGGCGTCTCTGAGAGTATTCGAGAGAAAGATTCTTCGAAAGATTTACGGACCCTTACGCGTTGGCGACTATGTTCCGGCCCAGAAGGTATTCTTATCGGCACCCACCGATGGTAGCAAAGGAAGAGGGAGACCACCACTCTGATGGAAGGACGAGGTGGAGACCGATTTGTGACCCATGGTGTTTCCAATTGGCGCCAATTGGCAGAAAGAGGCAACGAGTGGCGAGCTATGGTAAAGGGCTAAAATCGATTAGGCGATTAAGCGGAATTTAATTAAAGACGAAGAAGGGTTGAAAATGTGAGTACTGTAGAAGTGGAAACGGGAGCGTTGCAAAAATTTTTAACAATTTGTATAAGCTATGAAATTACGTTTTGTCGCAGCTCTGAAGTGCGTAAAACTCAGTTTTTGGCGGAAGATTATGTTAATTTTAAGAACCTTCTCCATAAATTGGTTTCGGCCACTATATTTTCGTTTTGAACAAGTGGTTCATAAAATTTAGCAAGCTTAAATAAATTTTTGTCATATTCTTCTCTGTGGTTTGTTGAAAAACTGAAGCGAAATCTATGAAGATCGTTTTATGTTGAGTGAATCGACAATCTATTTCCATTATTATATGATCAATACATGAATGGATAAAAGACAGTAATCTTGAAATAAACATTTACGTTACATGCTTGCAGACTTTGACGAAATGCGAATCGGTTCTATTTAGTTTCAATATCCATGTCACAAGTTCTGAACAATTTTTCAAAGTCATGTTCGTCGGAACGAGTGCTTCGTAACTCCAGTACTAACACTTTTGCGAAATCAACTAGAAGCCCTAAGTCTATCTTTTTTTGTTGAAGTTTATTACACAAAGGCAGAACGCATTGTGTTAACAAAGATGCTAAAACACTGCGTTTATTATTTAAAAAAAAAAAATAATTTTTAATATTGACCTAAGAATTTTATAACACTAAGCAATAGAGAAAATGTATTTTCTACCAACTTCACCCTGGCACTTTATTATAAATACTAAAATTTAATAGGTCATAAAACTGCAAATCCAATTTTTTTTATAAAATTTTGGATTACACAGTGTAGAATTGTGATAAAACTTGGTTAAATTTTCTTTGGTTTTGAACAAAGTTTAAAATTTGTTCTTGAATATTTTTTATTAGATAATGGGCTATACTTTTCTAAAAAATTTTTAAAAAATGTCGTCGCTATCTATATTTCCGCCGTTGTGTGCTCTGATTAAATTATTGAGCCTGCCTACTCTAATATTTTCAGACCGCCTGAATTCGGATTTTTAAAGACGTGAGAGATAAGGTAGTAGAGTTTTAGCTCAGCAATATCAGACATCTAAAATTACAATATTATTTCGATCTGTTATTTTATTTTAACTAACAGAACCAATGCCGATAATTTCATACGCATACCTCGGAATCGGTTTTATCGCCTTGAAAGCCTTGTAAATTTTGTAGAAGGTCTGAAAAGAAAGCTATATGTAGGCTTAATATTCAAACGCATAATCCACTAACCGATAATTTCATACATTCATAAAACTGACCTTTGTCATTCATAAAATAAAAAAATTATAAATCAAAAGCATAAAAGGGTATTGTGTTATTCAATCGAAAAAAAAATTGTAGTGCATTGACGAAGGGGAGGGATCTATCCCCCCAATCCTCCCCCCTGGCTACGCCACTGGTCTGGAATATCGACACTAAACGATAATATTATTGGTCACTATCGAAATATCAAAGCCAGGCCAGGGGGGTCCGGATGCCTACATAATAAAAGTTAAAATAAAGGAATTTTAGGTCTTGAAACTATATGGATTTTGCGTCAGGGATGGATAAGGGAGGGTCCAAACTTTCTGGACCGTTAGTGTAAAAAAAATCAACATAATAAAATTAAAAAAACAGAAATAAGTCGCACGAATCATTTTTTGGTCCAATCAGACTAAAGTGGCAACCGTGGTTACGTGATGCAGCGCCAATGCTTGTAATTGACACAGTACATTTGTTTGTTGTTTGTTGGAAAAGCCTCTTATGTATATAATATTAAACTGTAACTTTGTCATTTCCATTTTATGCTTGGTATTGTGGTTTTCAGGTGAAAATGTCTCAAGTCGCCTAGAAACTATTTGAGACGACTCTTTAACCCTCTTATAAATCAAAAATAAAATAGGTTTATTAAGCTCTTATAATTGAAAATTTATGAACCTTTAATATTTTTTATGAATAACGGGGTAAATGTTTTGAACATAGAATATCTTCCTGGCATCATTTCCCATTAGATTTAGATCTTTTCATGCCTTGAACATCTTTTTAAACGACGATTTTCACTGCAAAATGTTGCCAGCGTCCATGACTGAATCTAATGGGAAACGATGCCAGGCACACTTCAAAACATTTAAATTTTCAAGTGGACAGCACAATACCTAGCTTTACTCTCAAAATCGTTTTTATGACAAAAAAAACAAAAGTTGGACCCTACCCGAAATTATTTTCTGGATCCGCGCCTGATCAAAGGAAACCTCATAATGGGCCCATGCAAGTAAGCACAGTTAGGCAAATTTACCATTAATCAGAGTATAATATTTTTACCGATTTAATAGATATTACAATTACCGTAAGGACTGCAACGCATTCTTAAGGTAGCCGATTTCTGAAAGCTATATGCGCCAGAGCTTTTTGTTAATAGTTCCCTATAAATCAAAGTTTTAAAGAGATTCAAATAATGCAGAACAGATTGTGTGCTCATCAGATACTCTATACATATAGTTACCTTAACTATTAAGTTTCGTTTGTAAAACAAATACTAGGGGAAGATTCAGAATACCAAAAAAACCAGACATTTTACATTGTATTTGTACCCATTTTCATTTAGTTATCTCTTTAACTACAATGTGCTTAGCAACGCCAGCAAAATTATATTCGAGCAAACCCCGCCCAATTTCAACAAAAAATTAAAAAAAAAAAAATTCTGTTGTTCCACATGTGTAGCTAAAATTGATCTTTTGTTGGAAAATTGTAGCAACAAAAGAATGGACAACAACAAAAGGAAATTATTCACTTTGGACTGGACAACAAACAAAGTAAACAAAGTTTGAAATGTGGCTTAAAGGAAAAAACCACATACACATCCCGCATATCACCAAAAACTTACCCACATGCGCATACATACATACAAATAGGGTGACCCAAAAAGAGGGAACATGAGTAGTACAGATTTCAGCCTCGCTGACAGCAGTACGGGGTCCCCGAAGTCTTCTTCCTTTTTTGACCACCCTAATATATAACTAAAGGTAAAAAAAAATTTGTATTCCTTTGAATACAGAAAAGTGTGCAAAAGAGTGATTTTTACCAATCCCGATACGGATGCTACTCTATTAAGGGGGATGGATGTTCAAATAGCTAAAGAAATTTTCTTTTGAAAAACGTCACTTCCATACGCTAAATACCAACTAAACAATAATACCAAAAGTAGAAGTAAGGGTACACAAAAAAGCATTTGGCACATTTACATACTAACATATGCTTGTAGCTACTTTTGTGCTAGGGATGTTTCGAATATTCGTAGTCGCAAACGAAAAAACTGCCAAAATATCTAAGAGGAGCTTATTCCAATGCGAATTTTATTTTATTTTATTCTTCTTATTCAATTTTGTATTTTATTTTATTTTATTTTATTTTACTTTATTTTATTTTATGTTATTTTATTTTATTTTGTATTACTTTATTGTATTTTATATCATTTTATTTTTTTTTATTTTACTTTAAGTAATTTCATTTTATTTTTGTTTTTTTTTTGTTTTATTTTATTTTTTAATTTTATTTTATTTTATAGTACAGTTTTCATATTTTATTTTATTTTATATTTGTTATACCTAGTAGTGCTACGCACACAAGGTATATTAACTTTAGTCGCCTAACGGCAGTACGTAACGGCATAAGCGGATCGATATAGATATTGACTTATACAGGGTGGCGCAAAAGTTATCCTCCTATCAGAAAATGCTATAAATTTTGCGATTGGCCCCTAAAGTCAGTTCTGTTTTGACATTTTTGTAGTAAACACATGCGAAATACACGTTAATAAACAATGTTACGCTACACTGCTCCAGAACGCGGAATATTGCTGACTATTTATTTGACCAATAATCGGTCGGGCCAAACGGTTACGGTGAATGGTGAGCGCTACAGAGCAATGATCAACGAGTTCTTTTTGCCGCAACTTGATGAATTGGGATTGGAAAACATGTGGTTCCAACAAGACGGTGCACAAGCACACACTGCACGTGCCACAACCGATATGCTGAACATCGGAAGCTTACTTTTGCGCCACCTTGTACATATCAAAATGTTCAGGACGAAAAGGGAAATTGATTAAGCCATGTCCGTCCGTCTGTGAACACGATAACTTGAGTAAATTTTCAGATATCTTAATGAAATTTGGTATGCGGGTTCCTTTGGCACTCATCTCCGAGCGCTATTTAAAATGGGCGAAAACGGATGATAGCCACGCCCACTTTTTATATATAGAATATTTTCGAAAACACAAAAAAAGTGATTAGGATAAACTTTGGTGGCTACATTGAGATTGAGGCATAAAATAATTTGTTTAAGAAATTTTTGAAAATGGGGGTGGCACCGCCCACTTTTGATTAAGTCAAATTTAGAAATATAATTAATCATAAATAAAAAAACCGTTCAAGATATCGAAACGAAATTTAGCACGCAGGTTTCCAGGCATGCAAGGAATGTTTCGGAAAAATGGGAGGGATCGGTTAAGGTCTACGCCCACTTTTATATGAAAGATTTTTAAGAGGATCGTAGATATATTAAATAGGCAATAACTTTGCGTAAAATTGCGTTACATCATTTATATTTCACTTTTGAAGTTTCCGTAAAAAACGAAAGCCAAAAACTTTAAATTTTCGAAAATGGGCGTGGTCCCGCCCACTTTAGAGTGAACTATTCCCCAAAACTTGTTATGCCATAACTCCGCCAAAAATTTGGTGATAATGTTCTATATATAAAGGTAACTGTTTGCTGTGAAAATGGATGAAATCGGTTAATGTTCACGCCCAGTTTTTTAACATAGTAGTGAAAACTTTTTTGTAAAATTTAAAAAGCGATATTTCTACAACTAAGCAAGTTATATAAATCAGATTTTGCACACATAGTAAGCTTTTTAAGAAAAACTCGGCCGCAAAAAAATGATGTCAATTTTGAAGAAGTAGGCGTGGCGCCCACTTTTCAGCATAAAATTTCCGCTATTTTCAAAGGCAATCACCTATATTTCAATCAAAATTGGTCAGCTGCTTCTCAGTAGTATGTATTATACTCCTGCCAAAAATTAGCCAAATCGGGAAACACACAAGCAAAACATTCTGGCACGTAGTTAATAGCCCACTGCAATAGCGAAGTTATATATCTTTTTTGATTTTCACACCTTTCATAAACATTAAATGTATGTAAGTATGAGAACAGGAAGAGAAAAGTTCACTAAAATGATCAGCACGATGAGCGGAGTCGATTTAGCCATGCCCGTCTCTCCGTCCGTCCGTCTGTCTGTCTGTCCGTCTGCCTATTTCAACGCAAACTAGTCTCTCAGTTTGACAAAATAGTCCTTTGTTTGCTTTCGCCATTTTATAATATACTAGCAAACCCGGTAGACGTTGTTTTGACGTTGTGATACATTGAACACATCTATATATAAAATGTCATTAACTTGAACCAAATAAACTCCTAGCTATACCGAACTGCAGCTTTATATAACCTGGGGGTTTTTCCAAAAGCTATATACAGACTGTGTCATGCCCAGCGAACTCCTGAAACTATCGTGAAAGTTCAAGAGCAAAACAAAACACAAAATATGTGGGCGTGGCACCACCCACTTTTGAAAAATTATGTAGATCTTGACTAAGTGACACATATATCCAAATTTCATTAATTTAGACCAAAAAAGTTCGGAGTTATGACGAATTGAAACTTTATATAGCCTGGGGGCGTGGTTCCGCCTACTTTTCCAAAACTATATGTTGTCAATGCTGTACCCAGTGAACCCAAGTATATATTGTGAAAATTTCATTAAGGTCGGTTGAGGTCTTTGGCGCCTATGATAGACACAATTTTTTATATCTATTTTTGTTACGCACACAAGATATATTACTTCATTCGGCATAAACGAATCGAGGTATATATTTATTAATGTATCAATAGTATGAAAAGTAAAATATCCGGGCAAGTAGTTAATACCCCACTGCAAAAGCGAAGTTGTATATCTTTTTTGATATTCATACCTTTCATGAACATGAAATGTTTGTCTGTATGAGAAGAAAAAGAGATAGTCCCATCAAAAAGTAAACTGAAATAATAAGGACGATAAGCTGAGTCGGTGTAGGCATGGCCGTCTCTCGATACGTCTGTCTGTTTGAACGCAAATATGAACTGAAACTATTAAAATAGACCTGCGTAAATTGGGATGACATAATAGATCACTACTAGGTATATAATGTTGGGTTCCACCCGAACTTAGACTTCCTTACTTATTTCATTTCATTTTATTTTATTTTGTATAATTTAATTTTGTTTCATTTACACATTTAAGCAGAGTGTCACAGATCAGCGAGCAGTCAAGGAAGAATTTCTATACGCGAATGCTAAGCCATACCTCACTTACAACTCAGATATACATAGAACCAAAATCAACAACAACAACATACTCAGGCACATGGTAAATTTTGTTACGCATAACTTTGCTGGAGAATCCTATACCGGGAAAGTTCATACCAGCCCAAAGATGTTTACACATTAAAAGAAAATAGAGTTAGAAATATTGGGTCGATCTGCCAGCTTTTTGGCTAAATCCGATACAGCCAATTTCAAAGAGTAAGCAAAAGACCATTGTTCCGTATTAGGGGTTTTTCTTAAAAATTAAAGACATTCGTATTCGCTTCCGCTGTTGTATAAAACATCACATTCGCAACATTCCTGATATCTACATATGTCAGTGGCTCGATATTAAATATAGAAAAATTTAAACCACAAGGGCAATTTTCTATTTGTTTTGGAACTTCAATTGCAAAAGGGATGCCTACTTACTAAGTAGCTTTGGAATAAAGCATATTTTTAGTTAGGGCAACCATATAAATTATTTGTAGTATGCTCACTTTTGGGTTAAAACCCCTTTCAAGAGGATTCATCTTTGTCTTTGACTTTTGCAAGTTCATACAAACATACAAAGATATATAAGCATATGCTTATTTTGTCCTAAGTTGAACTATTTAATATATTTCTTTGTTGTTAAGAAGTTTTAGGTGCACTCAAAAATCTTCTAGTTCCTTAAAGCTACTAATAAAAAAGGTTAAACAAACTTTTTGGGTCTTTCTATGGTGATTTAAGTAGTTTGAAATTTGTAATAATTCTAAGTAAGAAAATTCGTTTACCTTTGTTCTTGACTACGTACTTGTTTGTGTAGGAACTGAAGCAACTTCCTTTAAATTTAATCGGTTATGGGTCAAACCTGAAGTATGAACTTATGGTTACTGTTGGAGATGATTAAGAAATTTGATTTATTTGTGTGAATGCTGGCAAAGCAGCATTTAAGTTTTAACTTGAGCAAGAAAATTTAGGAATAATAGGACGATACAATTTTGTAGAGAGAAAATCGAAAAATTTTCTATACAAATCAATACACAATGTCAATGTGGATCACATGCATTTGTGAAAGATATGGAAAGCTTAAGCAAAAGTTCGTCAGAGCAAAGTTTTATACCAGACACCCTAAACTAAAAGCATTTTCAGACCCCTAATAGGAGAAACTTTGTTTTGAAAACGGTTTTTCTTACTAAAAGTCAGATATGCCCATTGTTCCGATTTTCAGGAATTTGGTATACGTTGTTCTCCAACTGTTAAGGTGAAAAAAAGTTATGAAACTGTTTCAGAAAATCTAACTTTAAAATAATTAAAAAATAGTTAATTGAATCTTTATTATGATTTTTTATTTCAAGAGAAGGTTATTTCATAAGAATTTAAACTTGACTTTGAAACACTTCAATTTTAACACAGCAATGCTTCTGCCAAGAGGGCGATTGTGGGCTTCTGCAAAGATGTACATTCATTAGTTTTAATAATCTCTTATCTAGTATGTTAGATTTGGAACCAAAAAATAAAAAAAACTTGATATGATTTGCATTAATGGGTCTATCCTCTCCTCTTCGGGTATGTAATTGGGATGCCAGATTTTTTAACTTTACATTTTCGGAATTTTCGTGGCATGATTTTCCTGGTCCATGATGACTTGTCCCGGAATACGGGCGTTCACCTTTTCCAACAGTTTAGATGGAAAATGTGAAGAAATTTCTTGGAAAATTATCCGATATATAATTTGAATCTACGCGAATTCGTGTCTGTATACACACACACACTTTTTGTTTTGCTTTGGCGGTTTCTTCAGATTGCATAAACATCAGATTGCACAGAAAAAGCAAGGCTCATATGTTCTTATGATATCACTAGAGTTCCGATTATATGCGAAATAACGCCTAAACGTGGGAACTAGAATATGGGTGGGATGTTTCTGGGCCTTAGCCCCTCTTGAGGAGATAGTATGTGACTGGCTTATTTCCATGAAGATATATATTATGTAGTACACCCACCTCATGGGTTAAATGCCATAAACTGCTGAAATTGGTAAAACCAAAAAATTATAAAAATAAAATGTAAATCTCATATTTTAAATTATTCAACAGAACACAATACAAATTTCCCTAAATAAATTATAAAAGTCGCCTTCAATAAATACTATTTAATTAATATATAAGCCTGATTCGCTTTGAATTAAATACTGCAACTGATAATATAAAGTAATCACTCAATGTTTTGTCTGATGTTACTATTATGATTATAAAATTGAGCAAACAATTTTTATAAGAATATAGTTTTCTTAAATTTTTTGGCACCCAAATTAACCAAACACCCTACCCTACGAACCGCTGGTAAATTTGGAAATCGTTATTTAACAAATTTTTAAAACAGCATACTTTTACGCGCACGTTTTTGCATATAAATCCGAACTCTAGATATCTTTTTTATTGATAATAGGGCAAAATCAAATAAAAAGCCTTTTTGCAAAGTTTTGAATTTTTGAAGCAATTTTTTCAAATTGTGACGAGAATTTTTTTACCCAAAAACGACACTTTTTCCAAGTTTAAAATTCGTGTTAAGTCAGCTTTTGTTATAAAAATATGACAATTAAATAAAAAAAAAGGTTTTTTGTTAGCTGCCATAGAGCTCATTAAGAAAGCACGGAATTTTCGGCACCGAAGAAAGCGTGGCGTAATACTAAAATATTCATGCCTAGCATCAATCGCTTACAAAGATCGCAATAATTCTTCCAGCAGATATTTAAATACCTTTTACCTGTTAGTAAGGATCTGGTCTTTGGCATGCAATTCTTGAATATTAGAGAAAGTATATTAACAGCAAAAATATGTTTAAATTGCATTTATTAATTTAGTTAGTCATATGATTTTTAAATTTCAGACTCACATATTCACATCTATCTTTCCTTTCTTAGCGTATTAATTAGCTAACAATATTTCACTGTATAAAAGAAATGAATATTTTTTAATGAAATTTAAACTCACTATACAGACATAAATTATAGTAGCCAACTGGTTTGACAACCATAATCAGTTGCTAAAAGCTATGCATGCATCATCACCCAACACACCGTCACACGAATGACCGGGTCAACCGGCATGTTTGTCCGCATTCAAGCAGGCAGCATTTCACTTTGCGGACACAACACTATCAATATTCATGAATAAAGTTGGCGGGTCAAGAGTATATATGTACATATATGGACCCACAAAAAAAATGCTGTCTACTATCCTGATTAGCAAGCGATACATTAATATCCAGATTGATCATTGATACTTAGGTCGGTTGACCAATTGTGGAACTTACAGTTTGAAATAAAGTCATTTCTGCTTTGGACTTGCAAACATTTTAATCTTTTTTATGTAGCCTTGTATGTCTTATATTTTATCATAGCCTAGAACTGCTCTTATTTAGACATTCCTTCCGTGGGGCACCTGCGAGGGTAGTGTGCAACACCCTCTTCCCACCTCTATTAGGAACTATCTTTAATCAAGAATCTTTGCCGCTGCTTGACCGCGTCGGAGAAATTGGACACACTTAATGTCTAAGTAGAGCGAAAAATGTACTAAGCAAATTATGCTGGCCACACTATATATGGTCGGAGTAATCCAAGTAGTTTTCCGTACATGGTCGAGGAAGTACTATTTACATTGTTCTGGAGTGATGTTGCCTTCCGGGTGTCCTCTGTCTAGCACGGCAACCATGAGATGGTCTTTGATCACCACGTTTAACTGTCTCCACTAGTTAGGAGCAGAATTTTAAGAATGAAATAAAATAAAATAAAATAAAATAAAATAAAATAAAATAAAATAAAATAAAATAAAATAAAATATAATTAAATTAAATTAAATTAAATTAAATTGAATTGAATTGAATTGAATTAAATAAAATAAAATAAAATTTAATTAAATTAAATTCAAATAAATTAAATAAGATTCAATTAAATTAAATTACATTAAATTAAGTTAAACTAAATTAAATTAAATTAAATTAAATTCAATTCAATTAAATTAAAAAATATTAAATTTAATTTAATTTGACTATATATAAAATAACACACAACTCCACGTCACACGGTGCAGACGTGTAAATAAATTTTATCCTGAAGACGGTTACCGTTGAGTAAACCGAAATATATCGGCATTAAAAAACCGACCAAGTATGTTTTTATTAAAGTCTGACCTAAAGCCCGCAAAACAATTAATATTAAAATGAAAAAAAATATGTTATAATATAATACGAAATAAAATAAAAGAATGTAAAGTAAAATAAAATAAAATAACATAAAATAAAATAAAATTTAAAATAATAATAAAAAAGATGGTATACTAAAGTAAAGGAAAGGAAAGGTAAAGACAGGAAAGGAAAGGAAAGGAAGGGAAAGGAAAGGAAAGGAAAGGAAAGGAAAGATAAGGAAAGTAAATGAAAGGAAAGGAAAGAAAAGAAAGAAGATTAAGGGGCGAATGAAAGAAAGAGCAAATAATTAAAATAATGGAAATTTTGATGGTCGAACTTCAAACATTGGATCATCTCTACTTTAATTAAGTTTATGTGGCGAACACACGTGTTTACACATCAAGCTTGGTACTCACGGCTTTTTTTTTCGTCTACGGATCGGCGGTTGCGCTTTGCTCTGATAGATGGTGCAGTTTCAAGGGTTGATTCTTCCCCCTTGTTCTGTCTTATTCAATTTCCCGCTTGAGCGGTTCTGTGGGATTTGGTTCCTATAGGCAGCCGTGGGTTTGGCTTTTCCTCGTGGGGTTTAACTACGTCACTGTGTGGAGACGAACGTATGTTTGTAGATCCGTTACACATAACTGATTCTACTTACAAACTTCAGACTTTCCTTTGTCCAAATGATATGAGCCTTATGTAGGGTGTGAAATTTTTGGTGGGTATGTGAGTGTATATTTATATGTACTTGCTAATTATGTTAATATACACAGCGTTTCACACAAAGGCGAAATGTACAAGAAAATATATATACACAGATATATGTATGAATAAATATATATAGCTTTATAAGTCCTTAACTGAGCCAGTCACTCACAATGTCAAACTTCCTACCATCACTTACGCCATGTCCAACTGCCACTTAACGTCACACATGTACGCGCATACTAAATAATCCATGTTTTTATACGCACACTTCCATATACATAAATACACACACACATACGAAAGTACAAATTGCACTTATACCTTTGAGAGTGATAAGCGTAGATGCTATGCTGGAATCGGTACACACATACAGACATATAAAATATGCTAATTTGTCTCCTCGATGCGTGGCGTTGATCTCCAGAGATCGTGAGGCTGCAAGTATACCGCTTGTGTGAGCCTATCCTTTGGTTGGTTGTGATGTCGAAGCAACAAGCAGAAATTACAATTTAATATTCAAAAGCAGTGGCACTTGCATATGAGTATATATGTATATAAAAGTATATAGATATTTGTATGTAAAAAAAACCGTTGTGTGCATGTCGGCATTGTTGGCAGCAACATGTGGCAAAATCTGCGCCTTTGGCGTACATTGCGCGTTTGCACTCAATGAGTTAATGTTATTTCATTCGACTTTAAATTAATTTTCAGCGAGATTATCAGTTGTTTTCATCCAGGCGCGTATATGTGTAATTGTTTGAAAATATGCCCATATGAATATGTAGTGGTATTTTATGTTTACATAAGAATTTGTGGTATGTTGTTGCTGTGTCTTATACCGTCACACACGAAAAAGAAATTGTGAAAAAAAACTCTTACATACATATGTACATCCATAAGCTGTTGAAGATCCTTAAAAAGTATTGAAATTTAAAAGAGAAATATTAAAACTTTTTATTATCTCAATTAAGCGTTGAAAAACTCTGCAGCCTTACTTCACGATATCCAGTTATATATGTCCTGTGTTTGTTTTAAGAGCAAGTTTTGCATTGTTGTTTTTTCATAACGTCCTTTACCTTTAAATTATTTTCATTGATCAATGATATTATAACGAAGTAAATTAATATCTGAGTGGCATGGTACAGGGTATCAGACATTTTCTGGTACAAATAACATATAGATACTTTAGAACGAAGTAAACAAAAAAATCATCCACCCGTTTGGTGGGGGCTAAACGTGAGAATACGACAATCTGGCAAGGCCACACCGATTTAATTGGGATATCACCGGCAGCGTGCAACCATTTGCGGCTGCAAGCGGGAGTCAGGAGTCTGTATCAAAATCTATAACTATTTTCCGTGCTTTTTTGATAGTTAGAGAACGTCGAAAAAATGTTCTTCAAAAGCGTTTTTTAAAACTTTGATTTAAAATTTAAAAAAACGTTGTGTAAAACCTTCTCAGATTTGAATATTTGAAGTTAACTTCTTAGGCTGCGATAAGCGGATCGAGCGGAAATAAAAACTAGTTCTAGCAGAGTGTGTGGTAGAATTTAGGAAATAGCCAATTATAACAGAATTAAGCAGGTTTCGGATGGTTTTTGCGATGGTTTCCCGGACTTTTTCTGGCTAATTTGGACATTGTTTTCTTGACTCTTTTGACACCATTTCGAAATTTCGAAGTACCATTTTCGCGACTTTTAGGGTTTTGCCGGGATCATTTCAGGACTGCTTTCGGGAATTTTCGAATCCAAGATCATACCGAATAGCTTCGGGACCTTTTTTCGGAATTTTTTTCTTCACTTTTTCGAGTTGATTTTGGTACCCTCTCAGGATAATCTCGGTACGGGTCCGAAACTTTTTCAGGTTCATTCTTGGGTATTTTCATGACCACTACAGGACTACTCGGCATAATTTCGGGACTGTTGCAGCATCATTTCATGATTATTTCGCGATTGTTTTCAGGACCACTTTTTTGGGAATCATTTCGGCACTGTTCAGGGACAATTTCGGAACCCCTTTGGGATGATTTCGAAATTATTTTTGTTAATATTTTTTCTGCACATTTCGGTACTTTTACGGGATCGTTTCGGGAATTATTACCGGACTTTCTTGCTATTATTTCGGGACTTTTTTTCATCCTTTCGGGATTATTACAGCATCATTTTGGGACTGTTTGCTGACTTTCTGGTGTCTATTTTCAGCATCAGGAAAAATTCGAGATTGTTGTCACATCATTTCAAGATAATTTCTGGACATTTTTAAGACAACTCTTTTTTGGCTTTTTTGTGATCAATTCGGGATTTTTGTGATATTTTCGGGATCATTTGGAGTTTTTATTCGCACTTTTTCAGGAACATTTCTGGGCTTATTCGTTATCATTTCTTGGTTTGTGTTTTCGAAAGTTTTCGGAATTATTTTATCTTGAATAATTTAAAAAAGGGTTGGGTCAATCTAACTGCGCCTTCTATGACTGTGGCTAGTGACCAATTATTTATACCGATAGACGATCAAATCTGATAAGCTCCTTTTTTGGCTTATAAGATAAAGATTTTTAACATTAAACTTTATGCTTGTTTCCTTGGTTTGAGAAATAAAAAAAAGTTAGTTTTCGAAAATAAAAAGTCTCTCCTTTTATTTTTTTTTAAGGGAAATTTAAATTTTAGCATTTAGCTTCTAGATTTGACCGAATTTTCCATAATGTCTAATATTCAGCTCCGATAGGGCACTATATTCTTACTTAGGTTACTCATACGCCCTGACGAACGCACCTCCTCTACAGAGTAAGCAAACAGAGATGTATTTAGTATTTTGAGGAATTGTCCGGATAAATGTGTCATATGCAATAAAAATTATGCCAAGCAATAAGGATGGGAGCTATTACATTGAGTGTTTTTGGTCAGTTTTTCAAATACGCTTATAAACGCTAAACATTATTTAAAAATATGCGACCTTACCCATTAGTTCCTTCTAACTTTATTAAACTATTTTGGTTAACACTTGATTACAGTTCTTCTCGCTTGCCTTTCTCGCAATTCAAACATTTATATTCACATCAATTATGCAAAAATTTCTATTCGTTACGAAAAAAAAATGCTAATTCATTTAACCAATAGCATTCGTTTGTGTTTGCATGACTAGAAGGACTTAATCGTTGTTGTTGTTCGAGCACTCCTACTAGCTATGCATTCTCTTATAAATTATGCAAAAATCTAACTATATATTGAGTGATAAAACGCATTGAATGCTAAATATGCAAAGGAATGTAGTTCGTAAATTGACCATTTTTATTGTTGTTGCACTATATTGGCGCGCATTTTATTTGATTTGCATAGATGAAAGTATGTATGTAGGTATATGTGTGTATATTTACATGTATGTCAGTATAAATACCCTGTAGGGAAAATCAGTTATTCTGAACTTTCGGAACCATTATTAGTTGATCGTTTATCTCTTTTACATGTAATCAGCTGGTAAGTTTAGGATGGCGTCGCCCTGGATGGTGGAAATTGTTCTTGCTGCATTATCTTTTATATAGTTCCAAGCTAGTTAAATTTTCGAACGTTTACAACTAGTTCATTTACTCGTTCTATTGCGTGCATTTACTGGTACCATCAAACTAGTTCTCATTTGGCAATCTAGATTTAGTTTGGTAGCTGAGATTTGTCTCTACAGGAAATTCATGTATGTGCATTAGGGTGGGTCGATTTGTATGGACGAAAGTTAACCGATATCGCGCCATCGATTTTTCGATAGGTTTTGGGCTCAGGAAAAAAAGTTCCACTACGCATACCCAAAAAATTAATTTTCGAGCATGCGAAATTTTAAATTTTTCACTTTGATTTTTAAGGTTTTTTTTTATGACCTACTAAAAAAAAATTTCATTTGATTTTAAAATTTTCATGTATACCCTGTCCGACCCAAAAATGTCCGCTAAAAACGTTGGCGATAACAGTCTTTTAAAAAAAAAAAATATTTTTTAATAAATCGACCCAGTCTACTGTACATGTATGTTTTATTGTGTTTTTGGTATTGTACTATTTTTTAATATTGCGAAATTTACATGGCTAATTGTTGCTGAACGTTAAAAAAGTGACAGTCATACATTTTGTATGGATGTTCTATTTGTTTAATTTTCTTTTCACACATTTTTCGCACAATTTGATGCACAATGTGCAATATTCATATTTGAGTTTATTTGTTTAGCGAATACATTTTCAGCGCGTATTATTTGATTTAACCAGATAAAATGCATAAGAGTTACAGTCAGCTTGAACTTAGGAACAAAAGTTGTTTGAATTTTTACTATTTATAATAAACGAGCGGACTTTGGCCTAGTTGCAATCACCAGATTAAGCAGTACAGTTGGGAAACTATCGATTATACCTTTGGTATAACTAAGGTTTTTTAATGTTACTATAGATAGTATCACTTATAGCATATAATGTGTTCCAATATACTATTATTAATGATAAACTTTGCGAAAGTTTATCTAGTCGTGTTTACCCAGTAATAATAATTGATAAAGTGACTATCGATATCGAAAATATCGAAAAAGGTTTAAAACGAGATATTCCAATAATAAAAGCAGTTTTATAATTAAATTTGATAAGTTTACTTAGTTGGTCGTTCTATTGACTGTTTTACCAAATTTTTTAAAAATGGGCGTGGAACCGCCCACGTATGAGTCAAACAATTTCCTAGTTCGACTGTTAATAACTTCATAACCCTGTAACATAGAATTACGAAACATGACGCGAGATTTACTATAGACATTTAGAGTATGCCCACAGAAAATTAGCAAAATTTGTGAACGACTACGCCCACTTTTGTACTAAAGCTTTCTAAAAGAGAGCTAGGAAACTGGAACAAGCCATATTGAAATTACTGATAGAGATAGAATGCTAGAATTTGGTATTTACAATAACCTTATTAATGATTTTTTTTTAATTTTGGAAAATGGGCATGGCACCGCCCACAGATGAATAAACAAACTATCAAATTTCAGCTATTATTGACTTTATAACCCTGTAAGATATAATTATCAAAATTGACACGAGGTTGTGACGGACTTTTCCTTTCAATCCGGGGTTAAGCTCACTCCGTCCAGGATTTCTGTGGAGTAGAGAAAATCTCCTACCGCCTCCTTTTAAAGAGGAAACCCCTGTTTAATAAGTTTTATCCAAATATATGTTCGTTTAGGTAATTCAGTGTTACTTTATTCAAAACTACTTCTGATACGGCGAGGCTAGGAAAACCCACCGAGTATGCCTTAATGATACCCTGCTTTACTAAAGGTCGCGGAGGTAGGAAACCACCACTAGCCTTCCAAACAGTAGAGTTAGAAAAACCCCTACTGTATATAAAATGTAAAGTTCGTGAATTAGGAAATCCCAAGAACTTCTTTCGCCACTGAGCAATGCGTCAGCAGGCTACTATGCCTATCTAGCTTCTCCCTGACTTAGCGAAATTGTCGCCCTTTTATACTTGTCCGCGCACAGGCGGACAGCTATTTTACAATAAAAAATCCTAATCCTATGTTACTATATTATTTACCGTAGCTCGATATATATATATACAAAACAATTTACTTTATATTAATAGTTCCATAATTTTTATGTGCGCGCCCTTTCCACCTGGAATGCCCCCTTTTGCCCGCTATCATATGTTCGCGCATATTGGTGCTAGCGCTGCTGAGATCAGCTGACCATATATTCCTCACTATGTGTGATGCTGCTAAATTCCTGCATTCCCATCGTGTGCTAACAATGCTTTTTCCTTTTCTTCTTTATGCTATGTCCGCTTGCATTGGGTTGCCCAAATATGTAAGCACCACTCCTTGAGTTGGCTGACCCTTTTGCTTGCTGGAATGCCGGTTACTTTGTTTGTGCAATATTTGTTTATTGCAAACTAGAATTAGCGCTTGGTTAGCGGGTCATATTTTTTGCCTAATTATTGAAATGTGTATTACGGGGTTCGGGGAAAAATTTATATTAGAGCATCCAGAAAAATATGGGTGTTTGAACCAATTTAGATGTAACTATGTACAATAGGGTGTTCCAAAAATTTAGAAACTCATGATTTCAAAATATTCATATAAAAATTAAGGAAGAGTGTGTTCATGTGTGCGACTCTAAAACCGGTGGTTTTGGGTACTCACAAGGTTTACTATGGACATATAGAGTACACCCACGGAAAATATTTAAAAGCGGTAGACGACCACGCCCACTTTTGTACTAAAGTTTTCTAAGGGGAAGGTAGGAAAACAGAACATGACATAACTCCTTCGCTGACGCAGATAGAATGCTAGAATTTGGTTGTTACAATGACCTGATTATCATATAAAAATTTCTTTTTTATTTTGAGAAATAGGTGTGGCACCGCCTACATATAAATGGAAATTTAGTACAGCTAACTTTTTCCAAAGTTTTTTTTTATATATAGACGTTTATATAAAATATCTGGAATCAAATGAGTCCCAACTTTATATAGCGTTACACCCAGATGCCCCCTGAGCCCACTGTGAAAGTAGAATAAATATCAACCTCCCACTTTTCTTAAGTTGTGTAAATATTGATTAATGAACACATATATCCAAATATCATTAATTACTTGAATACGGTTCTAAAATTTTAAACCTGCATTACCAGGTACATGTTAATCGCCTAGAATCAGTTAAAATCCAGTTTTTACTATTTGCCTTAGGAGATTTTCATTGGGATCCCCTGCATTGGAATTGTTTTTATGATTAAATTGCTAAATGGTTCACTCCCCAGCCCATTTCTTCTAAATGAAATGAACTTCAATGTACCGTCTCGTCCATCAAGGCATTTTAAATCTCTAGTCTTAAAACAATGCCGAACCAATTTTGAGTTAAATGAGCCTTTTCGCTTTTTGTGTCAAAATTATAACTCTCTTTATATTGTAGATTTAATATTTCAGGCTCGCTTTTCAGCATAAAAAAATTAATTATTTATATCCTAAATATATAGCAACTAATTGTTTCTTATTCTTAGACTTTTATATAAATGTAAATGTTTGGAATTGAGATATGGTTTTCTGCACATAAAATCCACATTTTTTTAGCAAAAGCCGTGAAAATTTATGTGATAAAAGACTTGTGTACGGAGAGTTAAATGCTGGTATTAACTCAATTTCGACTAAAGTCGAATTTGGCTGTGCTCGCTTATTGCCACAGATATACTGATGGCGTTAGTTATAATATTATATAAATTCAGGTAATCATCCTTATTTATGTCTAATAATCATTGTCATCAATTGGCAAAATACATATTCGCAGGATGCTTGTGGGATTTGCACTGTGACAGAGGGTAACCAGGTTGTCTTTTCTAGAGTGAAGTTGAATTATCCGACCTATTGTGCATTTAGGAAGTTGTTTCTTTTCAGGACTACAAATTCCCCACTTTTACTCGCCCTGATTCCCACCGCCATGCGCTCTAGTAGTGTTGTCGAGTACTCATTTTGGCACCTTTCCTAAAATGGCTGCAGCATCCGTCGCCTTTCTTCAAACAGCGTAACCCTTTGCATGTGGAACGGCACAGGGAGAATAAGTGATTCACCAATAAGCAGATTCCCTCGCGTTGGTGCTTGCTTGTGTGCTGGATCATAATTCAGTGGATGCAAAGGCATTGAATTGAACCCTGCGATCTCGATAGGTCGAGCGTAGTCCACGCTTTACTCGATCAGATGGCAAAATAACACAGAGAAAACCTTGAGGAGGCCATCCCTAAGCTCAGGTTTCAGAGACCCAATATTACTTGTGTAATGTATCTGTTTACCCACGTCCAATTACCTGATCTCTTGTAAAAAGTATTACTCCTGCTCCTACCTAAAAACACATACATAGCTTTAAGTCTATGCTCACTGTTGGCTGATGATTGGTCCTGGTCTCGGAACTTGGCCTCAATTCGCAATAAACTTGAGTATATCAACTGCTATCTTTAATTTGACTACATAATCAATTAAATTACCCCTTTGCTTCATGGTTCGCATTATGATCTGTAATGCTTTCGCTGATGCAGCAACTGTGAAAACGTTTAGCTCCACTTCCCCCTCCACTGCTGTTGTTTAGCACAAAAATACCACCTGGCCAAAGTTCGGGATTATCTCTTAACTAGGCTGAGGATATGTCCATAAGTCACTTTATATGATCTCTTCTGGTTTCGTTCCGCGGCCTACTAGGTCGGGTGGGTTATCTGTGGTGTAAATTCATCTGAATCGCTTCGACTTCTGACACGGCCGACGGTAGGGGCATAAGAATCCATGCAATTCGATATCTTGCTCTGGCCTACTACCGATCCATCTTGTTAATTAAATAGTCCCAAGAATGCCATACCTTCCCCATACTGCCCAAATCTATCCTCGATTTCTCTTGAAACAGGTTTATGCCTTTCTGATCCAATGCGCGAAAAATCGTGAATAATAATCTTCCCAATGATTGCGACAGGGGAAATTAAACCGTTTGTGTCGTAAATCTGTGCTATGTGTCCCAAAATCGTCGTCTTGCTGACCGAGCCTTCTACCCGCAAGGTTTTGACGACAAAACAAAAAACTGATCCAGAGCTATGTTCGACGTTAAACGTAACATTGTGACTTTTTCCTCGTCCACCAACTTTTTGGTATCTTCTTTCTGCGATCGCATTTTTTCCGTTAAGTATTTAGAGTTTGACTTCCATTTTCTCATTTCGAAACATCCACCCGTGCAGCGAATAAAATGCTCAAAGTAATGCGGAAAGAGATTGATTTTGGAGTTGGAAGTAAATAAATTATGCAATTGATAATTGAAAATAAATTAGGTATCAAGTCCCTTCCATCAACAAAACAGGGAAATAAACCGATTAGCTTCCAAAACTATTAGCGACTGAACCCTGATGGAAATATAAACAAGTTGTAGATGGATATATTCCTATTACGTGACTAGTGGCTCAACACTTTAACAATTGAAGCAGCTCTGTTTGGGCTAGTTTTGTTAGGCCGAACATCTATTCCATTTTCTAATAAAAATTAAAGTGAATTAAAAGAATTAAATATTTCCTCACTAACGACGTATTTCTGAGCAGCATTTTTTTGATTTCTTTCTGTGTTAATTTGATACTTTAATTTAATAAAAAATAAACGACAAAAGTTATGCCAACGTAAATCGTTTTCCGCTGTTTGCCACTATGGCCAACAAAACCACCAAAACATTATTTGCTACTAAAATAACTTTTGTGTACAAAACACTTCTAGTTAACTGCATACGGCACTTCAACCAAGCTTCCATCAGTCATATTTTTTTTTTTTTCTGCACACATTGCTTATTAAAGACCGCTAAACCACTGACCATTTACTCGAACTAAAACTCACGCATATGTAAATTCACAGTCACCGGATATAGTCGCGTCCTTACATTGTTGTACATACAGTGGCGGACATAAGTGTACATACAGTCGTTGCCTGCGATTTTCACAAATGTTGGCTTTAATAAAATGGTTTTAACTAAGCTTGAGTAAAAACATGTGTCAGGGTCTAACACAACAACTATAAATTTTGTTTTAAAAATGTACACAAAATTAGTGGAAATTCAAAGAAATTTTATTAAAATTTAGAATTTTTTTCCAGAATTTTTAGAATTTTGTAGAGTATGCAGTTTTGTAACACATTAAATTTTAGTATAATAAGGTGTTAATCTTAAGTTCGTAACAGATTTCGCTGATTTTTGTCAATTTTTTTTTCCGACAAGCTAAAGTATTTTCTTTCATCCAAAAAAAAGTGCGTTCATAAACTTCTATGAAGGAAAATACAGAAGCTTTCAAGAAAAAAATTGTCAAAAATCAGGGAAATGTGTCACGAGCTTAAGATTAAAACCTTATTACACTAAAATTTAATGGACTACAAAATTTCATGCTCCAAAAAATTCTGGAAAAAAATTCAAAATTTTAATAAAATTTCTTTGAATTTCCACTAATTCTGTGTACATTTTTAAAACAAAATTTATAGTTGTTGTATTAGACCTTGAGCTTTGTTAAAATAATTTTATTAAGGCCAAAATTTGTGAAAATCGCAGAAAACGACTGTAAGTACACTTATGTCCGCCACTGTACGTACATATATGTTGCATTTATCTGGCAAGCACCGCAGGATATATTCACATTTGTATATTTTGTACATATGTATCTAGGATGATCATACTTTTCCCAAACAGCGAACCGCATTCAAACTTAATTGCTGTGTAATTTTTTGCAATTTACATTTCCCCGTTTTCTATTTTAGTTATTGTTGTTTGCATTTTTCTTTTTTTTTTTTTTGTTTTTGCTTGAATAGAATGGTTTTATTGTTCAAGTCAAATATAGTTTGCAGTAGCATATTTTTTATGCACATCAATGTATGTTTGCTTTTGTAATTTTTATGATTTTATTTTAAAACGAAAATCAGTGCAATCATAAAATTTAACGAGGAAAAAAGGCATGGCCGGACAAAAAATTAACATCATATACCCAGTTGTTGGAGTTAGAACGTATATATGCGCCAATTTGTTTTTAATTTTTACTTAGAACTGAAATTTTCTTCCAAGTATTCTTTGCTGACAACCAAGCCAACACTTAACCGCAACAAACAAAGAATAAACTGACGAAACCAATAAAAAGATTAAGGGCACCATTATGTATTGCGAACGAAAGCTCAGACGAACGATACGTCTCTTGACGATTTCGTCTAGCAAGCGTATTTTCTATCATTTTCGTTCGCCTCATTTGTTTATTACGTCATCTCAAAAATTATTGGGAGAGCATATTTGTAATTTATATGGAAACTTATATGAATCTGTTAAGTTTCATAAAGTTTTTCATGTTATTCCATTAAATTTTAAAAATCTGGGAACAGTAATTTGATTGATGACAGCTAATTTATTTTATTGGACTTTTATTTTGCTGAGAGAATTTTCTTGTGTTGCTATGATCGTCTTACATATCGCAAACAGGCGAACGATTCGTCTCTGAGGTGAAACGAACTTCCGTTTCGCAATAGAAAATGAGGCCCAAAAATTACTGAATTTATAATAATAATAATAATAATAATTCCCAACGGATTACCCACCATATCCCGCCCGACCGGCGCGAGGGGCGCATCCGCATAACGCGCGGATTATTCGTTCGTGCCGAGTCGTTGAAAGGCTTTGGTTTGTTAATCGTCGAGATCTAAAACTGCTCAGCTACAGAGAAAACCTCACCAGCTAAGTAAAGTAGATATAGGATAGATTATACATTAAGAAATAACTCTTTCTCTTTATGGCGCGATATACAACAGGTATATCATCATAAACCTCCTAAGAGATTTTTGCGCCAAGCTTCTCTTCCAATTTGTGGTGTGCCGATTTGAATTTTTCCCTACAAATTGGTGGGACCTACAGTTTTTTGCCGACTCCGAACGGCATCTACAAAGGAGACGAATTTTTTGCTGAGAAGCCTGTCATGGCAGAAATACACTCGGAGAGTTTGCCAAACCACTGCCGAGGGGCGACCCCGTTTTGAAAAACTTTTTTCAAATCACTTTTGATGTTACCTGTACCAGGGCTCGAACCATGGACCTTCGGTGTGGTAGGCCGGCAACACTACCTCCACACCACGGCGGCCGCCGTTAAAAGTTTAAATAGAAGTCAAAGAATAAAAAACAATTAGTAGCTATGCATTTAGGACAGAAAGGATTGATTTTTTTATGCTATCACATATTTTGAACTTACCTGCTCTGTACTTACAAGCTATGAAAACAAGACAAGCAAGATATGTGAACAGATCAGAACGAAAGAATAAGGAGTAAGCTAAACTAAATGAAAGCTTTTTATAAGAAAACATATTTGCGTTCGGTATGAAGTGTCTAGCCGACTTACGCGTAATAAAATGAAACATGTGTCCGCTGGCATTGACTGGCCATACATTTTTTGACTTGATCCAATAAAATAAAACAAAATAAAATAATACAAAATAAAATAAAATAAAATAAAATAAAATAAAATAAAATAAAATAAAATAAAATAAAATAAAATAAAATAAAATAAAATAAAATAAAATAAAATGAAATAAAATAAAATAAAATAAAATAAAATAAAGTAAAATAAATTAAAATAAAATAAAATAAAATAAAATAAAATAAAATAAAATAAAATAAAATAAAGTAAAATAAAATTAAATAAAATAAAATAAAATAAAATAAAATAAAATAAAGTAAAGTAAAATAAAATAAAATAAAATTTTTTTTTTTTTTTTTTTTTTATGGCGCGATATACAACAGGTATATCATCATAAACCTCCTAAGAGATTTTTGCGCCAAGCTTCTCTTCCAATTTGTGGTGCCGATTTGAATTTTTCCCTACAAATTGGTGGGACCTACAGTTTTTTGCCGACTCCGAACGGCATCTACAAAGGAGACGAATTTTTGCTGAGAAGCCTGTCATGGCAGAAATACACTCGGAGAGTTTGCCAAACCACTGCCGAGGGGCGACCCCGTTTTGAAAAACTTTTTTTTTCAAATCACTTTTGATGTTACCTGTACCAGGGCTCGAACCATGGACCTTCAGTGTGGTAGGCCGGCAACACTACCTCCACGCCACGGCGGCCGCCATAAAATAAAATAAAATAAGATAAAATCAAAAAAAATTAAATAAAATAAAATAAAATAAAATAGGATAAAATAAAATAAAATAAGATAAAATAAAATAAAATAAACTAAAATAAAATAATATAAAATAGATTAAATAAAATAAAATTAAAGAAAATAAAATAAAATAAAAAATAACAAAATAAAATAAAACAAAATAAAATAAAATAAAAATGAAATGAAATAAAATAACATAAAATAAAATAAAACAAAATAAAATTAAATTAAATTAGATTAAATTAAATTAAACCAAATTAAATTAAATTAATTTAAATTAAATTAAATTAAATTAAATTAAATTAAATTAAATTAAATTAAATTAAATTAAATTAAATTAAATTAAATTAAATTAAATTAAATTAAATTAAATAAATTAAATTAAAGTAAATGAAATGAAATAATATGAAATGAAACAAAATAAAATAAAATAAAATAAAATAAAATAAAATAAAATAAAACAGAATAAAATAAAATAAAAGAAAATGAAACAAATAAAATAAAATGAAAAAAAAAAACAAATAAAATAAAATATTATAGAATAAAATGAAATAAAATAAAATAAAATTAAATAAAATAAAATAACATAAAATAAAACAAAATAAAATAAGATAAAATAAAATAAACTAAAATAAAATAATATAAAATAGATTAAATAAAATAAAAGAACAGAAAATTAAATAAAATAAAAACTAACAAAATAAAATAAAACAAAATAAAATAAAATAAAATAAAATAAAATAAAATAAAATAAAATAAAATAAAATAAAATAAAATAAAATAAAACAAAATAAAATAAAATAAAATAAAATAAAATAAGATAAAATAAAATAAAACAAAATAAAATAAAATAAAATAAGATAAAATGAAATAAAATAAAATATAGTATATTTCGAACTATAGCCTGTATATGTTTGTTGCTTTCAATTTTTCCTCTAATCAAAAATAATAATAATTAACTAAGAATTATTATCAACTGGTCTTGAGCTCGTTATACTTACAAAATTATTTTATTTTATTTATTTCATTTTCTTTTATTTTATTTTATTTTGTTTTATTTTATTTTTTTTTTATTATTGATTAGTATTTGTGAATCAGGCTTTTTTGTTTTTGACCATTGGTATTTTTTAAGTGCGAATAAACGAATTCATTCCACTTCTCCTACCCAACGTTTCGCTAGACTTCCTATCATCATATTATAAAACAAGAAAAGAACAACAATGAAAATACGTATTACATGTCTACATACCATAGCTTACACTTGGTACTCACACCTTTTTTGTTTGGAACAGCCACAAAAAAAAAATAATGTATTTTAAAAAACCATTGAGTATATAGCACCTACAACCGGGTATAGAAAAAACCATTACTAGTGGCAATGTCCAAATCTGTTGAGTACGTACAAAGCTGCTTGGCATTAACTGTTAAAAAGTTATAAGCAAAAACATATAGAAGAAGGTATTAAATGTAGCGCGCCAAATATATTTTCGTGTGTACAAAAACTCTATAATGGGCCCATAATCATTCATACGTGCAATACTTGCATATATATCCCATTTATGTAGGTATGTATATGTATATGGCCAAATCCATAAAACCTTCAACATTTAAAATTTGTATAGGAAAATTATTCGCCATTTTTTACTCCTAAAACTCGTTTCCACACATACATATATATAGGTCAGCAGTCCTTAAATGGTTGCTTGTTTAACCGTCTAACCATTTTGATCTTGCAACAAAGTGCCACCCGACTCTATTTTTTGACAGCTAACGAAAAGGGATCGCAAATTGTTCTCCACTCTTCTTCCATAGGAGAGTTCCTAAAAGAATACCTTCCGGGTCTGAGCATAAACGGATCGAGATAGATATTGACTTATGTATATCAAAATGTTAAGGAGGAAAAAAGCTTATGCCGTTACATACCACCGTTAGGCGACTAAAGTTAATAGACCTTGTGTGCGTAGCACTACTAGGTATAAAAAGCCATGTCCGTCCGTCCGTCCGTCCGTGTGTTAGCACGATAACTTGAGTAAATTTTGAGATATCTTTATGAAATTTGGTATGCAGGTTCCTTGGCGCTCATCTCCGAGCGCTATTTAAAATGGGTGAAATCGGATGATAGCCACGCCCACTTTTTATATATAGAATATTTTCGAAAATACAAAAAAAGTGATTACTCAGTACATGATACTCTTATAAGGATACAATTTGGTGTGTACATTAACTTTAAGGAAGAAAATAAATTTTGCAAGAAAATTTTGAAAATGGGAGTGGCACCGCCCACTTTTAATTAAGTCAAATTTTTAAATAATATTAATCATAAATCAAAAACCGTTCAAGATATCAAAACGAAATTTAGCACACATATTTATATTAAAAGAAACAATGTTCCGGAAAAAAGTGGGCGAAATCGATTAAGGTCCACGCCCACTTTTATACGAAAGATTTTGAAAAGGCTCATAGATATATTTAATAGGCAATAACTTTGCGTACAAAAGCTTTATATCATTTCTATTTCATTTTCAAAGCTTCCGTGAATGAAGAAAGGAGAAAAATATAATTTTTTAAGCAAATGGGATAACACACAAGTAAAATATTCGGGCAAGTTTTTAGTACCCCTCTGCAATTGAGAAGTTATATATTTCTTTGATTTTCATACCTTTAATGAACATGAAATGTTTGTAAGTATGAGAAGAGGAAGAGGTGTGCCCATCGATAAGTAAACTGAAATAATAAGGACGATGAGCTGAGTCGATTTGGTCGTGTCCGTCTGTCTGTCTGTCCGTCTGTCTATTTGAACGCAAATTTTTCAAACATAAAATGTGCATGTATTAGTATTTTGTAAAAATGTTGTAAGCAGTTGTTGGTAGGGAAGTTATTTAAATAATATAAATAAATAAATTAATTGCGGCCGACCAAGCACACCGAAAGTTCAAGGTTCGAGTCCTGGGACAGGTAACATCAAAAGTGGTTTGAAAACGTTTTTCAAATCGGGGTCGCCCCTAGGCAGTGGTTTGGCAAACTCTTCGAGTGTGTTTCTACCATGGAAGGGTTCTCAGCCAAAATTCCTCCTTTGCAGATGCCGTTCGAAGTCGGCAAAAATCGATAAGTCCCGCCAATTTGTGGGAAAAGTTCAAAACCACACACTACAAATTAGAAGGTAAGCTCGGCGGAAGATCTCTTAGGAGTTTTATGATGATATACCTGTTGTATATCGCGCCAAACATTTATATATTTTTATTTTATTTATTTCACTCGTCAAAACTCATGACAGAAGTGTTTTTATTGAAAACAATCAGCTGGCCTTATAATACGAGCTGAAATGTATTAAAATAGACCTGTGTAAACTGGTATGCCATAATAGATCAATACTAGGTATACGAGTATAATATTCGGTTCCACCCGAACTTAGACTTCCTTACTTTTTTACTTTATGGAGACAACCCGACAGAGAAGCAAAACCTATATGCTTTCTCCATGTTTTTTACCTTTCATGAAAATGAAAATTTATAATAACTTTAGGCGGTAATATAGAAATCATTTGTGGGAATCAATAAGATCGGAACATACAACGATTGTGCTGATAAATAGAGTTTGGGCTATTTTTTTAATTAACAAGTTAAGCACGTCAAATTCCGCACTGTTGTAAATTACGATCTGAAAATAAAAATCCCGTTTCGAAAAGTTGAAGTTTTTGTGGATTTCAGCATTTATACATACGAGGTGTGTTCAAAAAGTATCGCGAATTTTGTGTTTTTTCAAAAATTATTTATTTATTCATGAATATCTATTTTGTCCCCTTCAGAGTAATCCCCATGAGATTTTATACACTTGTGCCAACGGTTTTCCAATCTTCGAAGCACTTCAAAAAATCATTTTTTTGTATCTTGTTCAGCTCCTCCTTCGATGCCGTCTTTATCTCGTCAAGAGAAGCGTAACGTCGTCCTTTCATGGGCCTCTTCAGTTTAGGGAACAAGAAAAAGTCACAGGGGGCCAGATCTGGGGAATACGGTGGCTGCGGCATCATTAGTGTGTTGTTTTTGGCCAAAAAGTCGCGCACAAGCAATGATGCGTGAGCAGGGGCGTTATCGTGGTGCAAAAGCCAATTTTTGTTCTTCTTTGCACATCTTCTCGGCCTTCTGAGAACATTTTGTACCACCGATAAACGTTGCTTCGGTCCAAGGTAGCTTCTCCGTATGCCACAGTCAACATTCGGAATGCATCCGCGCACTTAATTTCGTTTTTCACACAAAATTTGATACAGGTTCTTTGATCCATTTTTTTGAATAGGTAAAAATCGAAGACGATCCAAAACACGTGCAAGCAAAGCAGCTGTCAACAATTAACTGAACATTCAAAATGGCCGAGCTTGTCGGCATAAGTGAGAGACATGAGTACCAACATAACGCCACAAAAAATTCGAAATTCGAATATACGTAACCAGCGAAAATTCATAATTGTTGAGATTTTTATTGCTTTTGACATGGGTTAGTGGGACAAACGACAGTTGGTAAGCTTAAACCCACAACTCAACCTCGGAATCCTACTAAAGCATTGGGATACTTTGAGATTGGTACAAAAACCAAAATGATACCACTTGAATAACCAATGCAGAGTTAAATATCATACAAATATGGAAATTTAAGCCGGCATGAGTGAAAAAGTTTCAAAATTTCGCATGTTAATAACTTCTAACTGACATGACTGACGAATGTTATTTTATTGATATTTTATTTCCAAGGTGATGTTGTTCAGCACGAAGCTACTCCTATTTTTAAATGAGAGAGTTGTTAATAAAATTTGAAACATCGTGACTGATAAAGTTGTTTAGATATTCAAACTAAAATGAATAATTATACTTCCTCTATCCCACTGGATATCTTTCTTAAAAATCAAGCGAGTTGTATAATATCGATGTTTGCTTTAATATAACTTTTGTTTGAGAACCGATCGAACATTTTGAAACAAAAATTTTATATTTAAGGAATGGCTTAAGCTTCTACTTATTTGGTTTTGATTTAAAACCGAACTCAATAAGTAGTCTCAATATCTCAATTCCTAAAACGGGCTTAAAACTAATTCAGAATGTTTAAAAGTGCGGCAGATAACAGAAGGCATTTTTTCCTGAGACTTTTTCAAGTCACTAAACTTTTACCATAACAGTTATATGTGTGACGTGGTTCCTGATGCGGCGCAACGACGGTTCGGGTCCCACCAAGTAAAACAAATTTTAACACATAAACGAATCTAGAAGAATATTGACTTATATAAATCCAAATGTTCAAGATTAAAAGCAGATTTTATTAAACCATGTCCGTCCGTCTGTGAGCCAGTAACTCGAGCCAAGGCGAATTCACTTACAGGTGATCTCATAAGAACATATGAGCAGTGGCTTCTTCTGTCAAAATAAATAAAATCCTATGCAATCTGACAGGAGAAGCCGCCAAAGGAAAAAAAAACAAATGAAGTATGTGTGTGTATACAGCAACAATTTCGGCGCGATATCACCTGGTATACTCGTAAATTCGTCTTGACTTGAGCTATTGAGCTATGAGTTTGAAATAGCTTATTGAAATTTTGGTTTGAGAGTCTTCGCGTTGATAACCACGTCCACTTTTTATGTATCGAATGTTTTGTAAAATACAAAATTGGTGATTTTTCTGTACATAATACTCTCATTGTGTAAATTAAAAATAAGGCATCCAATCGATTCTTTTCGAAATTTGGAAAATTTGAGTGACCACCCAAATTAGTTAAGTTGATATTACAAATGTTATTATTCAGCAAACAAAATTCGGCACACAGATCACCCTTTATACAAGGAATATTTGATAGTAAAATCGATGAAACCGACTTAGTTTTGGTGGTCAACTTTTATATAAAAGATTTGGAAAAGAATCATAGACGAATATAATAATTTTTCTTAGGGACTGAAAATAATTGTTATTTTTTTTTTGTTGAGCGAAAAGGTTATGCAAAAATTACCTTTGTACTATTTTGGTAATTTTTAACCATTATCATAAGAAATATTTTTTTTTTATCACAAGAACCAATATATAACCAATACCAAGATTTTTTTTTTTTGTTTTGGTCATTTTATATATACATCCAATAATTATATTCCTAATTTTTTATGCGAATATTCGTTTTCAGGACAAAATTGTCATTTCATACATATATGTAAGTATATAAAGATATAACTAACCAAAAAGATTCTGTCGATGTAGTCACAAATGACCAAAAAAATATAAAAATCTTGATATTTTCTCGAAAACTGCACTACTTTAAATTCTAAACAAAAAAAATATTTCTTTATGAGTTGATTTGGTTTTGTGTTTTTCCGACAGGGTGGATACTGGATTTATATTGGAACGAATTTTCGTCATCCCTTGTCAATTTTGGTTTTGTAACAAACCGGTTTCGGCGAACCGCCATCTTCAGTGCTTGATTTTGTTCTCTTTATCTTGAAACATATATATATACTTACATATATGCTTATTGTGCACATACTATGTACATATTTATTTAGCAAAAAGAAAAAATTGTAAAATCAATGTTTGTTATCATTTGTTTTTCATAACTCTTCGGCATCATTGATTGAAATGTTCCAAACAACAAAACAAAAGTGAGCAACAATTTACTAATTTTTCAGCAAATATTTTGTAAGCAAATTGTTTATTTTTCACATAAAATCATAAATTAATAGTTGATAGGCCACCTTAAAAGCTTATTCGAACAGTAAGCAAAAAGCTTAGCTACACGTTTAAGAACATGCTCGTACATACCATACGAGTACATTGCATACATATTAGTTTATACATTTACTTATACGAGTATATTAACTAACACTGCTCTACAAAATTAAACTTTTTGCATTACCCTGGATCAGCACTATTTTTTTTTTATTTGCTATAGTCCCCTAATTATAAAAATGGTCGAAATTTAAAATTCTATGGACACGTTTTTGTTTTTTTTTTTTTTGTTTTCTAAAATTTGCCTTTTTTGAAAAGGGAGATCCATTGATTTTTTATATCTCTGGAATGGGTTGTCCGATTTTGTTGGAGAAAACAGCATATAATAGCAAATAAAATTACCTTGAAATTGTTAAAATACCATTTTTTTAAATACTTATTGGTTTCAGAGTTATTTTCATCGCATTATAAAAAAATCGATTTTTTGTATTAAAAATTTCCATTTTTTTTCTTCTTTAATTCGTAAAAAATCGAAAGAGATAAAAACTTACAATTTTTATTAGAAGATCGTAAAACTGTGAATATTCCAAATAAGGCAAGCTTTATTTCATGAAAATCCATGGATAAACTTTAATATTAATAACAATTAAGTGAATAAAGGGAAAATACGTATTTTTAATATTTTTGTTTATTTAGCTATTTAAGATACCTTTATTAAAGAAATTCTACAAAGTTTAGTACATGAAATATTTAAAAATAGTTTCTACTTTTTGCTTGTCTACTGTAATTTTCTGAATTTGATTCTCGTATAAGAAACCAATTATATTCCCCCATCATATTTTCGTTCCAGAATCCTTGATAACGCTCCTCCATTGACTTAAGTAGTTTGTGAAATCGTTCTCCATGCTCGTCACTGACATCACCAAGATTTGAAGGAAAAAAATCCAAATGGGAGTGTAAGAAATGCATTTTTAGAGACATGTTTGCACCTGAAAGCATATGTATATGTAATTTAGAGGTTACAATTATGATGAATATGCAAAAATCATATCATATTCCTACTTACCGATTTTCGAATAGTTGGTTAGTAAATAAGAAATGATTTCTTTATAATTTGGACCCCGATTATTTCCTAAAAAGTTTTAAACAATCAGCCTAAATGAGTTCCAAGCAGCCTTTTCATCGGGTGATAGTAACGTCTCGAATGTTGAGCTCTGTAGTAGTTAAATAACATTGAATGAACTAAATGAATTACTTTAAATAGTCGCAGGCCACTTCGATTTTCAAAAGTATGTATCTTTTTTTTCGTTAAGTTTGTCACAATCGGCGACAATATACCATACAGGCCAGGCATCTAATGAGTCTGTAAATTTTTTAACCACTACCTGCGAAAGGTTTGAAAAAAAGGGGTTTTCAAAAAAAACTTCATATGCTATGGGAAATGGCCTGTGCATCCTGGGATGTTCAGTAGGTGGGTATAACAGTTTCTATGACGGAGTGATAATTGGTTTTTTTGTTTTTATGATTTAAGCATTCTAAGAACATCGCAAGAAATGCCTCAAGGAAAAAGTTGTATATATTTGATAACAAATATATGTATATGACCATACTTCTTTCCTACGAAAACCCGCGTTGGCAACTTAAATTTTCTATACAGTATGAGACATTTTTTCTTATGATCTGCGTTTTACCTTAAGAAAAATTGACGGGAAAAAATTTCTTGAGTGTCATTATGGAGTTTTCTCATTTCTGGCAATGTCCATAGTGAGCTTAAAAAAGGCAAAGTTGCGCAAAATGTCATACCTAAATAATTTGTTTGTCAAAAACAATAATAGGCTTGATATGCAAAATATTCGCTAAATTGGATATTTTTACTTTATTGTCAATAAAACCAACATTTATTCATGTATAAGGCTTCAATTATTTATAATGTTTACAGTTTTAAGACCGTGAAATAAAAATGGTAAGTTTTTAAAACCTTCAATTTTTTATGAATTTTTGAAAAATAAAAAAATGTTCGATTTTGCAAAAACAGACACGTGTGTGCATGTGTGGTGTGTGTACACAAACAGACACCCATGCTGACGTTACCTGCTACCTCCCTGTAAAAAACGTTGGAGCATCAGAGTACTCCAACACTTATCCTCATTCATATAAAAAAGGTGGTCCAATTTACATAGCGATGTCCGGTGATTGGATCACCTAATCCTATTCGGAGTACCATTTACTTTGCTTCTGAATAGTCTATAGAGCACCTACGTTGGAGTACTTTGAAAATGCTGCCAAAAGATTACTCTATAGAGTACTCTAGACGAAAGCGAGAAGGGAGTATGTGTTCTTTTGAGGACCACCTACTCCCGCTCTCGCTTTGCTGTTGAATACTCTATAGAGTAATCCCATGGGAGTATTTTGAGACTACTCTCACGTAGGTGGTCTATACAGTATTCAAAAGCAAAGAAACGGAGTACTCCGACATGGATTAGGTGATCCAATCACCATACATTGCCATGTAAATTGGACCACCTTTTTTATATGAATGAGGATATGTGTTGGAGTACTCTGATACTCCTTTAGGAGTATTCTATGGAGTATGAAACGGAGTATTTCCGTTTTTTGCAGGGCTACTATAAATACAAGAGAAACGACAACAACAGATCAGAACGAAAATCGACACTGATGATTTCACAACGCCGAAACCGGTTTATCTCAAAACCAAATTTGACAAGGGATGACGAAAAATCGTTCCAATATACATCAGGAAACTTTTGACGATTTTATTTAGTACACTCGACATGCAAAATGTTAAAACATTTTAGTTGAGAATATATTATATAATTGAAAGCAGTTTTCACCAATATAAAGCTAGATGTATAGAAAGAAGTTAAGGACAGCTCTTATGTTACATACATACATAACAATTGAGGTAGTTTCTTGAAAAAACATTTCCTTAAGACACAAATTTTTAATTTGTTTTCGTCAAATTTTTGACAAATATTTAAACAAGTTTGGTTTTTTTAACAGAATTATAGAAGTTAGTACGCCCGAAAGCTATTGAAAAAATGCGCAACTTTTTTGGCGCAGCCTAGTAAGCATCTTTTGTGCTTGCCATACATTATCAATTGAATGTATATATTTATAGTTTTTGTATTTGTGTTTATACAACGAGTAAAATGTGCAAATTCATTAATTTGCACGCTTTGAATATTTAAGTGAAAATTTCAATATGTACTTTTACACACCATTTCCTTCCGCAAATGGCAACACACAAACATACACACGCGTGATTGGATTTAGCAGCTTGCAAACTCAATCGTTTCACCGATCATGAACAAAATACACACACATTCATACTATAACCAGCATCACTTCCTTTCTCGACTGTGCCAAAGTGAGGCCTTCCCGGTGCACAGTGTAACTTTTTTCACTTTTAGGATGCGAAAAGTCCAAAAAACAATGTTCTCCAATTTCAAAAATTTTTTGACATGCAACATATTAATAACCAACTGTTAAGAAAATTTATACAAAGCAAAGTAAAAAACCTACGATCACCATGATAAGCTTTATGAAACTTTGTGGCCACGTGGTGAATTTTTGGATAACTGTTTTGACTTCAAGCTATTTTATTTAACATACTTGGGTAGTTTATAACAGCATTGGTAAGTTTCAGCCACGTAGGCATTTAAACAAAATTTTTTTTTGTTTTAGACAGCCACTAAAAGTTTGGTAAGCTTAGAAAATTTTTCGTTTTCAATAGAATAAAACTTGCATGATTTGGCCGAATGTGATTGAACGAATACATACACATTAAAGGGAATTTCATATAGTTTCAGATAAAAAAAACCATTGGGAAATTTTGCGTTTTTCTTTGTAATCGCAAACTTAAGATTTCTATGCCCTTGCTCACGTATGAATGCACAGTGACCTAACAATGGAATGTCCTCGGTTCAAGTCCCATCCCAAAAAAAGACAGTTATACCTGAAATGGTAAAAACTCAGAAAAGGAAGTTTGTGCACTGAATAGCCTTCAATTTTTGTCATATGGGTTTTCCCATAGTTAACGAGTTGTGCACTTATCCCTTCAACTTATGGTTTGTATGCACGCCGACCCGAGGGTCTTCTATTATGGGTGATACTTCTAAGCAATTGAGTGCTTCGGGAATATACATATGTATGTATACATTACATAAATGCCTACCTGAGGCTCGCTCGGAGTTTGAGATCTTAGGTAGATCTTTAAAACAAAGAAATGGGTAAGTATATTTTTGTTAAGCATTAGCAGTTATTATTTTCCCGTAAAAATCCAGTTTCTTATTCTATGACAAGTGATATTACAAAACGCTAAGGCTAAGACTATATAAATAGAGAACATAGCTAAAAATGAATCATACCAAAGACGGACTGCATTGAAGTAAAACCAACTGCACTGTACCAAATTTTCCTATATCATCAACTAGTTATAGCTATTTCACGAAATGTACTCTTTGAAGTTTGGCTAAAATGCCAAGATGGGGAAACGAACAAAGCCATACTAAACCATATTTTGAGCATAATTGGAAGAGATGTTGATCATTCAAAATTAAAAAAATATATCATCCAGCTAGCTTATAATATTCGTAAGAGATGGGCATGTTGTTTCCGATCTACAAGTAAAATTATTAAGAAAAACTCTGAATGGTTCTCAGAAAATCTGGATTTCCCAGATTATATGCTTAATGTTGAGCCATGCACTTCTCGTGATATTCCTAAGCCTTCTCTGAGTCATCTATGCGCACAAAAATTAATGGTGAAGAACTTAAAAAATATTCCCAACAAGCAGAGTAAACTTAAAATAAATCTTTAAAAAGCTTTCCGAAATAAGTATTAAGCTTAAAAAATTCTGATTTTTCGTTTATAAAACATTCAAAAATAAACGTTATGTAATTGAAACGACTAGTTGATAAAAAGCTTATTAATTTAAGCCTGCAAAAAAGATTTTAAAGAAAGTTTCTAAAAGTTTTTTTTTTTGAAACTTTATTCTAACCATATTTTGTATATTATTTAGGTATTGTAATAAATTAAATAACTAAGTTCTAATCATACATTGAATGCTGCAACTTAAACCAACTATTACCAGATTGCGGAAGTGGTTAAGATGCAGCCATGATTTTTGCTTTTTCGCCTTCATTCTCATATAAAATCTTTGTTTGAAAAGAATTGGAAATATTTTAAGTTGAAAGGAAAAAAACTGACAAATAGTTTTTTCTGAATTTTCATAAACATTTGCATTTCACTTTTAATTGAAATTATTTGTAACAGTTTTTTTTGCAGCTTATAAAAATTTTACTTGAAACTTTCAATAAATTAAAACTGAAAAAGCTTACATATCGCTTATTGTAGCAAGTTTACTTTAAATTATTTTGAAAAACATTTACAGAAATGATTGTAGGGTTTTGTCTCAAAAATGAAAAAAAAAAAATATTTTACCCGCTACAATTTAGGTTTAAACAGTGAAAAACAACAAATATGAATGGTTATTATCACAAATGATCATTACGACTACTGTTTAATATTTCACTAAATTAGAAATGTAATTAAGTGATACCTACATATTAAAATAAATAAATCGGAATAAAATTGATCTAAACAAATAAAAAAAATCTAAAGCAGCTATGATAGACCTCTCAAAATTAATAAGAAATTCTGAAACTTTCACAATGCAATTAAAAATTCAAAAAAAAAAAAAAATATGGCGCAATCTAATGTCTTACATCCATATACCTAATACAGTTATAGGAATATAGTAATGCATTCCCTTGTAAATTTAAGCATCCTCTGTCAGCACCCTAACGATAAGCCAGGACCACAATCACAGGCAGCGCGACTTAATTGCAACTCGCAAAACCAAAATATCACAACACGGGACAAAGTGCTTCAGTGACAATGCATTATTTTGGTCTGCCTTCAAATGTCTGTAGTACTCTGCATTCATGCAACAATGTACTTCCGTTGGTCAGTTGGCTGGCAGTTGTTCATTTATTCGCATAATGACGGTATAATCAGCGATTTGCTAAAATTTCGCTGTCCTGTTTCGTGACACTACAACAAACTCAATTTATTTGTACAAATGCAAATAGGAATGTAGGTTTGCATGTTTCGGGTGAATATGTCACACTAACTGAGTGTTAATCACTTTAACGCTTTGCCATCTGACACAATTAGGAATAGATTTGTTGAAACAAAAATGTATGATTTAAGGTGAAACCAAATATTATACTACCATATCCAGGCTAGGCAATTTTAACAAGGCTCCGAATGTACTCAGCTTGTTAACGATGATATATATCAGGTATTGAAGAAAACCCACTAGAAAACAACGGTTAAAAATGCATTCAGTTCCAACAGGCGGAAATTGTAGGTGTGGCGATAGTGTTGCTGGCCTATCACAACGAAGGTCCAAGATTCGAGCATTGGAACAGGCAACATCAAAAGTGGTTTGAAAAATGTTTTTTCAAAACGAGGTCGCCCCTCGGAAGTGGCTTCGCAAATTCTTCGAGTGTCTTTCTGCCATGGAAAGCTTCTCAGCAAAAATTCATCTGCTTCGAAATCGTTCGGAACCCGGAAAAAACTGTAGGTCCCGCCAATTTGTAGGAAAAATTAGAAGCAGCACACCACAAATTGGTAATCTCCTCGGAGGTATATATGAGACCTCTCCCTACTTTATTTTAAGCCAATGTTTATAGCGGAAAAAAATTTGCAAGCCTGATCATCATTTTATTGCGTAACTTAAGCTAATTTTGATAGCTCGTCTAGTTTCGGAGTTATCGATCCAAATGTGGACCAGGGTGACCCAAAATGTGTTAGTACAATATGGGTATCAAACGAAAGGTGCCTAGGAGTGCTGCGATAATTGATGTGATTAAGTTCGATTAAGTCGAGACACGTAAACTTCGCCGATTCGACGAACACGCTATTGAAAATGTTATTTCTCTTTTTAAAACTGCCTTTCTAAAGGACTTAAAAAAGTATATCTGAGTTGTTCCAAAATAATAAAAAATGTTTTATTTCGAGGATTAAAAACTGGTACACATATGTCTACAATTGATTCTTGACTATGGTCATGAGGTAAGGGGCTGAACCTAGGTGTCATGCCCCATGAACCGTGCCGAGGATCAGCCTGGCTGGGGGCTCTTTTAAATAGCCCAGTCTAGACCGGTGCCCTTTGGGAGCATGGCCACTCCCAGTTGTAACCCTTGGCCTTACCCCGAGTACCGCGGACGAACCCCTTTCTCCGCTATTCGTGGGAATAAAATGAACAATCGTACAAAAAATATTTAAAAAAACAATAAAAAAGATAAGAAAGGGGCTAGCCTCTATTGTTTATGGCGCTCTAGCGATGCAGGGCGCCTCTACCAGCTGCGCTGCGGCTGAATGGGATAATGCATATAGGCTTCAGGCGATGCCGGAGTCTGGTGCAGCTAATCAGGTTGTTACAGTGGGTGGGGGTGGGGCAACTAAGGAAGTTGTGTCGGTGCGCTCGCCCCGAGGAACCCCTTTCCTACGCCTACGGCGTTTAGTAAGGCCTACGATAGGCCATCTGTAGGCAAGGTGCGTGCTAGACATAGACGCACAGCGCTTAGGATCTTGAGGAGATCCTGGCATACGCCAGACCTACTAACCAAGACGCTGCCTGGTGATTTGGCAGAGATAAAGGTCGAGATAGAGTGGGCAAAACCTGTACAGGAAAAAGGGGCCGAAAAGCGCAACAGGTCCATGGAGGTGGGAGGAGACTCTTATCCTAAAAGGGTTAGAGTCCAAGGCTCCTCGTTTGCAGATATTGCTAAAGGTAGCATACTTCTGGGGGTCTTCGACTCTAATCCCAAAGGGGATAGGTGCTTCCGGCCCAACTGGGACTGGGTGCGGGCTGAGATGGCTAACCACTCGGTCAGTGTCTTGGCCGAATTCCCTGGTCCCATCCCCTCCTGGAAAGAAGTGGGTGGTTCCAGGGTTCGGTGAAGGTAGTGGCCTGTGGGGATTCGAGGTCCGCTGCCATGTACAAGAGGGCAGTTGAAAGGACGGAAGCGGTCTACCCTGGTGCAATCATCAAGGTCGTGGATCTCAGCGAGATCCCATGTAGACCGAGGGCTAGGGTTTGGATACCATCCAAGCCCGAGGAGCCAGGTAAGGTCCTAGAGGTTTTCAGGGCCTACAATCCGGATCGTCCAACCGGCAATTGGCAGGCGGTCTTGATTCTCAACAAAGAATCAATCCCTCTCCTGGAAAGGGGCATGGGTAAGGTGAACTTATGCTTCATAGAGGTAAATGTTAAGGTCTACACGAATGACCTTAGGTCAGTGAATGACCTAGAGAAGGAGCTGGTGAAGGACGACGGTGATGAGCCGGATGAGGTTGTCGAAACCAACCGGGCCAATCCGATGGATGGCTCGGAACAGGACGACGCCGCATCGGCCTTCTCACTGGGGTCTTCCCTGGGCTTCGCTAAGTGGTGCGAGGCGCACTCGGGTGAGGAGCCTATGTCCGATGAGGACATTGGCAACGTTACGGTGGTGGAGAGGCGTAGTAACCAGGATGGTGCGGGTGCTACAAATCAACCTCCACCACAGTAAAGCAGCTTCGAGAGGAACCATGGGTGATAGGGCATAGTATATGCGGGCTGAAGGCAGCAGGTTTCTCACTGGTAAGTGGTGCTACTGTAGGGAGACCTAGGGCATGTATCCTGTTAAAATCTAACATACATACTTTATTTCTTCCACAATTTAGTGACAAGGATACGACATCCATGCAAATAGAGGTCAATGGAACAGTATGCACATTGACCTCAACATATATAGCGCATGACGAGCCATCTCCTACGCAGGCTGTGCGTAGGCTCTTCGGGCATGCCAAAGAACACGTCATCGTAGGGGGCGATGCCAACTCACACAACCCAGCCTGGGGCAGCAGTGATGTAAACGAAAGAGGTGAGTTACTTTTTGATTTTATTTTTCAACATAACATCTTCATATGTAATAGGGGTGTGGAGCCCACCTTTGTTACTAAGAATAGAAGGGAGGTTCTATTCGTTACGCTTTGTTCGAGAGGCGCGCAAGGCATGGTCAGAAATTGGATGGTTTACGATGAACACTCCTTCTCGGACCATCGCTACATCCGCTTTGATTTGGAAGGCGTACCGTCCACCTCCTCCCCGTATAGAAATCTTAAGAACGCCAATTGGCATACGTATAGAAAGGAACTGGATAAGTACCTTTCAGATGATTATCCCGATACACCTAGGGACACTAAAGATATAGAGGATATGGTGGTAAAGTTCACCAGAGCATGTCAGGTAGCTTTAGATAAAGCCTGCCCCATTAAAAGGGCTAGGGATAAGCAGAAACCACCCTGGTGGAACCCCGAGCTAAATAGATACAGGAAGCATTGCAGACAAACTTTTAATAGTGCTAAGGCCTCGAAGGAGGGCTCGAAGTGGGAATCTTACAAAGAGTACCTTAGAGAGTACAAAAGGGAACTCAAGAAATCGAAAGAACCTCCTGGAGAGATTTCTGTAGCGGAATAGAATCGGTATCAGAGGGTTCTACAATCCATATTTACACAGGCGGCTCGAGGGGTGTACGCTCCCCAGCTGAGTCTTATTCTTAGTTTTATATTGCCTGACCACTGTAGTGTCTTTCAGGCGGAAGTGGCTGCTATACAGGAAGCTGTAGAATTTCTGAAGACAGTGGACATCAATAATGGTGATGTTTATATCTTCTCTGATAGCCAAGCAGCTCTCAGGGCGCTGGGGGCATATACATCTAATTCCACGACTGTGGAGGGCTGCCGCAAATCTCTTAACGAGATGGCTGAGCAACTCTCGATTCACCTGGTATGGGAGCCTGGACACTGTGACATACCGGGTAACGAGACGGCAGATGAGCTTGCTAGAGGGTGCACATCCGCTCCACTTTCACAGTCCTGGAAGGGTTTAGGCATGCCGCTCGCGACTAGTAAGCTCGTAGCGAGGCATAAGTTCCTCCAACAAGCAAGTGATAGATGGGACAAGATCAGTACTTGCAGTCATGCAAAGATGGTGTGGCCAGATATCATAGCGAGTAGGTCGGAGGACCTACTCAAACTCAGAAGGGAGGAACTCTCGCTACTGATGGGCCTTATAAAGGGGCATATAGGTCTAGGCAGGCATGCAGAAAGGTTGGGTATTCCCTCTAATGACTTCTGCAGAAGTTGTAGAGATGAGGAGGAGCCTGAAACGGTGAGGCATCTCCTATGTGAATGCCCCGCGCTGTGGGGCATTAGGTTAAAATATCTGGGGTCCGGTATTTTTTATCATCTCGGCGAATTATCATTAATTAAGCCAAAGTACATTCTGCGTTTCGTGGAATCCACAAAATGGTTCGAGTAGAGGTTCGTGGAGCTGGACGACTGTTCCGGCCGGCCTTATGGAGGTCAATGTAAACGCGTTGGTGTCATGTTATGGCAAGTATAATCGATTACATAAATTTCGATAGGTTTGATTGGGGCAGCTGGTCGGCGTTGTGGGTGTGGCGTTGGCGGCGACGGGGATTGCGTCTACCGTTAGATCCATGTGGTATCACAACGGGACCTCCGGTGCCTATGTGTGATAGTTCGTTTACTAGCAGCCACTGCAACCTACCTACCTACCATGTCTACAATAAATCAAACCAAAAATAAATAACTATATCAGGTATAAGTATTCTAAAGAATGTTCGTCAAAAGTTCTGAGACTCAGGAAATCGTGGGCGGGGCTTTTTAATATACGATAAAAACATTTACTTTTTTATTTATTTAATTATTAATCAACAAACAATAGGCCTACAGACCAGGGTTGGGGCACTTTGAATAAAAAATTGTTTAAATAAAAAATTTATTTTTATGCATTATTCAAAAAAAAGTTTAGTGACGAGTGAAATGTTATTCGAAAAATTTTTCATAAACAATAAAATTTCAGTTATTGTTCAAGGTTTTGAAAATAAAAAATAAGCACATCGAGGTACAGCAAAGTTATACCCATATGTGTATTTACAAAGGTTTTTCTGGTTATTTGTTTTTAAATAGTGATACACTGAGTTGATTGGATTCAAGTTCGGGATCATTGCTGGACATTGCTTTTGTTGGAACAACTTGGCTTTCTTTGTTTCTTTCTTCTTTTCACTGTAATTTCGGGGAAGTTTGAGGGATCATTTTGGGATATTTTCAGGTTCATTTCGGAAACGTTTTAGGGATTATATTACGACTTTCTCGGCACCATTTTGGAATTATTTTAGGGATCATCTTGGGCTATATAACTCCTAAGAAGTTTTTCCAATTTTATGGTTGATGTACCTTACAAAAATGTGGTCCAGAATACTCTTTAGTTCCTTATAAAAGCTATTAGTTTGATACATTTCGATGCCTTACAAACTATCAACAAGGTATGACTCAGGGCCACAGGGCCAGTGGACGCAGGAAAAATGGCAAAACTTTCTAAACAACTCCATTAAATATTTCCCAAATTTCAGTAGCCCAAAACGAAAAGTTGATTATTCCCAATTATGTCATTAATTTATCATAGTTATAGAACTCGCTATAGCTTTATTGCCAACCGTATTTACAAAATAAATTTTAAGGTTAAAAAAAGTTAAAATTCATAATTCATTATTGTCATCATCAACTCCTTTGTAACTCCAGAACACAGTTCTACCTTTTCCCCAAAAATGCTTTAAAAAGGAAAATCACTGAAAATTCAGCCCATAATGAGTAACTGGATGTTCGGTCTGTAATGCACTACATATAGCAAGTACACAATTATACTTCAAAAACATACATACGTAATTATGTACAATGCACTGCCTCTAGATGTCGGCTCACAGTCACATGCATTGTTCATTGATTCTTGCTATTTGAATGCATTTGGAGCAGTAAAGACTCTTCGCTTATTTTGCAATTGCGGAAAAGTTTAGTCAATCTTTGAATGGGTAGCGTTTGTAGTGTTTCCCTATTTTCCACATACCCACCAAAAACTAAGTCTAATCATTGAACATTGTTCGCTGGTCACGCTGATTCTCTTTTGTTCGATATTCGACGCAAACGCAACGCCGTTTTCCATTTGTTCATTTCAGCCACGAGAGCCTATTTGAAATGCGTGGCAGCATCGTTGCTAACATTAATGACCACGCGAATTTAGTGTTGTTGCATGAATGAGTCTGATACAGTTGGAGCGCGTCAAATTTCAATTAAAAATTGCCGTTACTTATTTAAAATGCGTTAGTCAATTTTGTTTGATTATGTTGGTTTGTATGAACAGAGTGAATTTTTGACTGCTTTCAAATGTAAACAATGGTAGGAATATCGCTTTCATAGCTATAGCAATCGTAAAATTTAACTTTTTAAGGACGCACACAAAGTTTAAATACAGATCAAAATGACTGTTCAATGAGAAAATGGTGCCATTATGTAATCCCAAGTAGCATAATCCCAAGAAAAAAAATTGGTACAGGATTATGTCTCATTTTTACTTGGAATTACGACACCCGGCCTGCACTGCTATAACCGTTAGTAAAAAATTAAATTAAATGAAACAAAGTAGAAAAAATAAATAAAATAAGGTAAAATAAAATAAAATAAAACAAAATAAAATAAAATAAAATAAATTAAAATAAAATTAAATTAAATTAAATTAAATTAAATCAAACAAAGTAGAAAATAAAATAAAATAAGGTGAAATAAAATAAAATAAAATAAAACAAAAAAAAATAAAATAAAATAAAATAAAATCAAATAAAATAAAATAAAATAAAATAAAATAAAATAAAATAAAATAAAATAAAATAAAATAAAATAAATTAAAATAAAATAAAATAAATTAAAATAAAATTCAAAAAATAAAATAAAATAAAATAAAGTAAAATAAATTAAATTAAATTAAAATAAAATAAAATTAAATTAAATTAAATCAAAGAAAGTAGAAAAAAAAATTAAATAAAACAAAATAAAATAAAGTAAATTAAAATAAAGCAAAATAGAATAAAAAAAGTAAAATAAAATAAACTAAAAAGAAAGGAAAGGAAAGGAAGGGAAGGAAAAGTGAAAGATTTTAGCATATAGTTGAGTTACCATATTTTTCAAAATTGTGATGGTCTCCTTGTTCCTTTCCCACCATCGACAAAAATTTTGAAAACTGTTGTTTTTGCTTTCATCACTCTTATATCTATAATTATTCTTTCAACACATAGACATCGAATTAAGTAATCGGCTTACAGCCATGTCTTTTTTCATGAATCGACAACTCTAACGAGTTTCACTTTATATTTCATGGAAACTAAGTTATGCTAGTTAACATAAATAATGTTTGGAAAAAGTTTTTCGAACACGGGGTCAGCCTAGGTAGTACTCGGCAACTCTCTGAGTGTATTTTTGTCATGAAAAATATTTTTGGGAAAAATTCGTCTGCCTTGGCAGGGGCCGTTCCGAGTCCGCAAAAACATGTAGGTCTAGACAAATTATTATTACTATTATTATTATATTATTCGAGAAAAAAGTATGTAGTCATAGCTAGTTAGGGTAAAAAAAACAAACTTTATATCGCAAAAATTGCCATATTTTATATGTACATACATATTCCCACCACATTTACAACTCCAAAAACAATTGCAACTACAAAAACCCGCCTTAGCTATAAGCGACTATAAAAGCCAAATGAAATATTTATGTAAGCAGCGGTACCAATGAGTGCCGTTATTGTTAAAGTTCTTTATTTTGTGACAACTTCCCATAATCTAACTGTAAATATTTTATGAGATATCAACACTTCGTCTACTATATATTTATTGTATTTATTAACTGCCGTTGGAATTGTGCCCCGATATTTCTGTGCAATAAAATTAAAAAAAAAATTTCAAGAACATCAAAAAGCAATAAATAACAAAACACTGAAACAAAACACCAGAAGTGCGACGTGTGAGCAATTTGTACGAAATTCTTACACGTGACAATAATAACCCATACAATAATAATAACGATAGAAACGAATGAGGAGAATTGCCCGAAATGTCGCTAAAAACCGGAAGGTGAGCTGCGGTAAGGCAATTTCGTGATATATTGAAAAAATATGTTGGCAACTAAAAGCTTGAAAATGGCATATTAATGCAATTGTAATTGAATTATGTATTTTCATTCCTCTATGTATACTTAAAGGTATATGTTTCAGGAACGTCGGCAGCGAAGGGGGCAGTTATAGGGGTTTAATACCCCCTTAATATTAACAGTCTACAAATTTTGAATTGTTCCTTAGTAATAAAAGTAGCAAAAGTGTGACATCCACTAACTTTTGAGGGAGTGGGAGAGGGAGAGGGAGAGGGAGAGGGAGAGGGAGAGGGAGAGGGAGAGGGAGAGGGAGAGGGAGAGGGAGAGGGAGAGGGAGAGGGAGAGGGAGAGGGAGAGGGAGAGGGAGAGGATTGTGATGAGATATATTTATTTGAAATTTTTTTTATTTTAATATCATCTTCTGGCGGCTTTCCTTTTTGACTTTTTGATAAAAAAAATATTCGATTTCTCACCCAATCTGAAAGCACTCTAAAGTAGCCCTCAAACTTATTTAAACTTTGCAAGGATTATAAGATTTGTATACTAGCCTAGACAAATTTTTAAATAGATAATAACAAAAAACCAGTAAGGAAAGGGATTTCTTCGACTGTGCCGCAGACTTTATACCTTTCATGAATACGCATAACGGTTTTAAGTGTCCGATCCTTACTCACAATTAGTAAAACAAAATTTATAGCCCAAACCCCATTTATCGAAACAATCGATTGTATGGGAGCTATACGTTGTATTGCTCTGATCTTGCTGATTCCGACAAATGATTAATGCTTTACAAAATAGCGGCTCCGTGCCAAATTTCATCAAGATATCTCAAAAACTGAGGGACTAGTTTGCGTACAAACAGACATGGTTAAATCGACTCAGCTCATCGCCCTAATCATTTCGGTATACTAATTGGTGGGTCTATCTCTTCTTCTTCTCATACTTACAAACATCGGACCAAAGTTATAATACCATTTCATGTTCATGAAAGGTATAATAAGCCACTAAAAAGAATATATGCGCCAGCGACAACAAGCATTTCATTTATACAAAAAAAAATGTATTTCAAAATAAAGTGTCATTTTATTATATGTCGCTAGGTGCTTACGGGAAAAAAATCGGGTTTTAATTTATATAGTTTTATGTTAAAATAAGTGACTTTATTCCTCGTGAATCAGCACAGAAAATTTATTTCATTTATGTAGTTATTATCAGCTAACTGAATTGAAATGGAAAATATAAAAGGTTAACAGACCTTATAAAGTTCATAAACCGAAACAGCAAAAACTTTTAAAAGCTTCCAATGCATAAATTGGCTTGATTTATGTTGCAGACAATTATACGAATTGAAGTGAGCACAGATAAATAGGAAACTGAAACACATTCGCACAAGCCCCACTAATACCATCACCAAAAAATAGTTCATACGCTTACGATATTTGCTACTAATATAAACAGTTATTGTCGCATTAATGATGCCATTCATTGAACTCTGTTCGCAGCATAATCACCTACATACATCTACACATCCATAGTATATACTATGTATGCATGTGTATATTTATACCAAAAATAATTACTTCGTTTAATGAGTGCGAACTAGTTATTTATTCGCATATTAGCTCATCACACGCATCGATACAAATCAAATTATTACCCAGTAAAAAAGATGCATACATTCAAAAAGGGCTCTTCAGGAAGCAAAGAGTGCTTTCATATAGAGTGCAAACAAAGCTAGACCAAATAATTATGACATAGCATTATGTATCATATGTTTTTACTTTTCCATACTCAATAGCAACCAACATATAAAATTAAATTAAATTAAGTTAAAAAAAGTAAAATAAAATACAACAAAAAAAGTATAATCATATTAAATTAAATTAAAAAAATAATTAAGTAAATAAAATAAAATAACAAAAATTAAAATAAGATAAAATAAAAAAAATTATAATATTAAATTAAATAAAAAAAATAGAGTAAATAAAATAAAATAAAATAAAATAAAATAGAACAAAATAACATAAATTAAAATAAAACAAAATAAAATAAAATAAAATAAAATGAAATAAAGTAAAATAAAATAGTATAAAATAAAATAAAACAGAATAAAATAAAATAAAAGAAAATAAAATAAAATAAAACAAAATAAAATACAATAAAATCAGATCAAATCAAAATGAAGTAAAACAAAACAAAATAAAATAAGATAAAATAAAATAAAACAAAATAAAATAAATTAAAACAAAATAAAATAAAATACAATAAAATCAAATCAAATCAAAATAAAACAAAATAAAATAAAATAAAATCAAATAAAGAAAAATTAAACAAAATAAAATAAAATACAATAAAATCAAATCAAATGAAATCAAATCAAAATAAAATAAAACAAAATAAAATAAATTAAAACAAAATACAATGAAATCAAATCAAATCAAATCAAAACAAAATAAAATAAAATAAAATCAAATAAAGAAAAATTAAACAAAATAAAATAAAATACAATAAAATCAAATCAACTCAAATCAAATCAAATCAAAATAAAATAAAATAAAATGAAATAAAGTAAAATAAAATAATATAAAATCAAATAAAATAAAATAAAATAAAATAAAATAAAATAAAATAAAATAAAATAAAATAAAATAAAAAAAAATAAAATACAATAAAATCAGATCAAATAAAAATGAAGTAAAACAAAACAAAATAAAATAAGATAAAACAAAATAAAACAAAATAAAATAAATTAAAACAAAATAAAATAAAATACAATAAAATCAAATCAAATCAAAATAAAACAAAATAAAATCAAATAAAGAAAAATTAAACAAAATAAAATAAAATACAATAAAATCAAATCAAATGAAATCAAAATAAAATAAAACAAAATAAACCAAAATAAAATAAAATAAAATTAAATTAAATTAAATTAAATGAAATACAATAAAATCACATCAAATCAAATCAAATAAAAATAAAATAAAATAAAATAAAATAAAATGAAACAAAATAAAATAAAGAAGAAGTGAAATAAAATAAAATATATAAAAAATAAATACAAAAATAAAATAAAAGAAAATAAAGTAAAGTAAAGTAAAGTAAAATAAGGTAAAATTAAATAATATAAAATAAAATAAAATAAAATAAAATAAAACAAAATAAAATAAAATCAAATAAAATAAAATAAAATAAAATAAAATAAAATAAAATAAAATAAAGTAAAGTAAAGTAAAGTAAAGTAAAGTAAAATGAAATAAAATAAAATAAAATAAAATAAAATACAATAAAATCAGATCAAATCAAAATGAAGTAAAACAAAATAAAATAAGATAAAATAAAATAAAACAAATAAAATAAATTAAAACAAAATAAAATAAAATACAATAAAATCAAATCAAATCAAAATAAAACAAAATAAAATAAAATAAAATCAAATAAACAAAAATTAAACAAAATAAAATAAAATACAATAAAATCAAATCAAATCAAATCAAATCAAAATAAAATAAAATACAATAAAATCAAATCAAATCAAATCAAATCAAATCAAATCAAATCAAATCAAATCAAAATAAAACAAAATAAAATAAAATAAAATCAAATAAAGAAAAATTAAACAAAATAAAATAAAATACAATAAAATCAAATCAAATCAAATCAAATCAAAATAAAATAAAATAAAATAAAATAAAACAAAATGAAATAAAGTAAAATAAAATAATATAAAATAGAATAAAATAAAATAAAATAAAATAAAACAAAATAAAATACAATAAAATCAGATCAATTCAAAATGAAGTAAAACAAAACAAAATAAAATAAGATAAAATAAAATAAAACAAAATAAAATAAATTAAAACAAAATAAAATAAAATACAATAAAATCAAATCAAATAAAATCAAATCAAAATAAAACAAAATAAAATAAAATAAAATCAAATAAAGAAAAATTAAAAAAAATAAAATAAAATACAATAAAATCAAATCAAATCAAATCAAATCAAAATAAAATAAAAAAAAATAAACTAAAATAAAATTAAATTAAATTAAATTAAATTAAATACAATAAAATCACATCAAATCAAATCAAATAAAAATAAAATAAAATAAAATAAAATAAAATAAAATAAAATAAAATAAAAAAAATAAAATAAAATAAAATAAAACAAAATAAAATAAAGAAGAAGTGAAATAAAATAAAATATATAAAAAATAAATACAAAAATAAAATAAAAGAAAATAAAGTAAAGTAAAGTAAAATAAGGTAAAATTAAATAATATAAAATAAAATAAAATAAAATAAAATAAAATAAAATAAAATAAAATAAAATAAAACAAAATAAAAAAAATAAAATAAAATAAAATAAAATAAAATAAAATAAAATAAAATAAAATAAAATAAAATAAAGTAAAGTAAAGTAAAGTAAAGTAAAGTAAAGTAAAATGAAATAAAATAAAATAAAATAAAAAAAATAAAATAAAATAAAAGATAAGAAAATAAAGTAAAGTAAAATAAAATGAAATAAAATAAAACTAATAAAATTAAATTAAATTAAATTAGATTAAATCGAGTAAAATAAAATAAAACAAAATAAAATAAAATAGAATAAAAAAAATCAAATAAATTGAAATAAAAAAATGGGTTTCAACCAATGGGCGAACTGTAGTTAATAAAAATAAAAATACTGATGGCTGACTGGAAGGGCGCATTAGTTTCAAAATAATCGTTTGAAAATAATAATAATGCTTATCGCCCAGCTCTGGTTTGTATGTGGGTTATGTTTTATTTACGTGCATAGTATATACCTACATATGTATTTATTTTTGTGAAGAGGTAATCATCTCGCTCATCATTCCTAACAAATACAAACAACATTCGGTATAAATCAAAAGTCTTCATTGATAATATATCCAGACACCCCTAGCACTGCAAAAGGGGAAATGGAAATTACATATCTTTGGCGGAATGCACAAATGGTATCCCTACGCATACATACTTACAAAGTTTATTAATTTTATGAGTACCCCAACAAAGAACTGGTTAAACATTTTATGATATCAAGTCACCCAAAAATTTGTTTTTACCCTGTTATGTGTACAAATATGCTGAGAGAAATGTACGGCATTGTTGTTGGATACTAACGTATAACACATATTTTACTTTATATCTTTACTTATGCATATCACTTATACACATATACGATTTTATATTTGCAATTGGAACAATAATAAGCATTATCTTTAAATTTGTTCACTACAGAACGGTCCATTCAACCACAGCCAATTGTTAGATAACTCTGTATCGGATATGTGGATTTTCATTGAGCTTAAATGTATTTTCAAATTTATAAATTTGCTTTTAGATTAACGATTTCCAATATGATAAATTGGTGTGTAATTGGTAATATGTTGAGTTGGGGTGAGAGAGTTCTAAGATACATTTTTTAAGTATTACTGTAAGTTGCTATAGAAAATCAAAGCACCCTCAACAGTATTGATTTTGACATTTCGGATTGCAGCAAACACAGTTTTAAAAAGTAAGAGATTCCAAGATTGGCTGGAACCGTGTATTGAATACCCAACTCTATACAAGTAGGAGTGGTCAGTTGGTAATTTTTGAAGCTATTACCTGTATAGGTCTTAAACTGTTTCTACTTCTATGTTTCCATCCCCTTTGGCTTATTTTACGTATTTAGCAAAACCATATTTTATTTTATTTTATTTTATTTTGTTTTTTTTTTCTTTTATATCATTTTATTTTATTATACCTTTCCTGAACATAAAATGGTATTCTTTGGTCCCATGTTTGTAAGTATGAGAAGAAGAAAAGATAAACCCACCAATAAGCATATCGAAATGATCAGGCCGATGAGCTGAGTCGATCTAGCCATGTCCGTCTGTACGTCCGTTTTAGAGATATCTCGATGAAATTTTGTAAGAGGCAGCCATTTTGTAAAGCATTAATCATATGTCGGAATCAGTATGATCGGAACAATACAACGCATACATAGCTAGTTTCGATAAATGGGGTTTGGGCTATAAATTTTGCAATTAAAAAGCTAGGAGCGTAAAAAGATTTGGTTCATATTATATATATAATGTGTGTAGTAAACATCACCCAGATCGGACCAACATAACATATAGCTCCCAAACAATCGATTTTTCCGATAAATGGGGTTTGGGCTATGTATCTTTAAATGATCAGTTTTGCAGAGTTTTTACTAATTGTGAGTAACGATCGGACACTTAAAACCGTGATGCGTATAAAGTCTTCGGCACAGTCGAAGACAGCCTTTTCCTTACTTTTTTTTAAATTTTTTTTTTTATTTTATTTTTTTTTTTCTTTTTTTCTTTAATATCATTTTATTTTAGATATTTTGTGGGACTTTTATCCTCCTTTGATCTTCTTTCTTATCTTAGTTTGCCTTTTTTCTTTTCACTGTCCTCTTCTGATTCCTTTTCCTTTCTTCCTGATGTATTGCACATAGAACAAAGGGCTGGGAAACAGCATTTGAACAATCGTTGCTTCACTGAAATTGAAATTGGCCAGGAAGATTTCGCGCTTACACTCACTTCGTACACGAAAGGATCTACAAGCGCATTTTATACATACATACATACACAAATAAGCACTCGTAAAGAGTGCCCCAGCCCTTTCACATGCTAGCTGCGGATTTATAAATAAAAAGTAAATATAAAGTGAAATAACGTTTTTCCAATTCCCAGCATTTCAATTTCATTGCAACGCAAAAACAGTGCAAGTAAAAATAATAAAAATAAAATTCGAAAAACAATAAATAAAAGAAAGCAACAGCAAAGCAAAGATCATAGAAATGCTGCAAAAATAGAACAAATGATAAGTGGTAAAGAGGTTAAAGTGGAGTGATTCGAACAAAATTTCATTTTTTATCATGTCGAACTTCGTTTACGCTGACGTTAACCGAAAATGGCATCCAACAGAAGTATGAACTGTACAGTAGCGGTAGATGGCCCCCCTCAGACCTGAAGAAATATTGGACGTGCTCAATTTTTCCGAAATTCAAATGCATTTTTTTAGATTTCCTTAAAATTGAGATCGAATGAAATATTTCTTATCTTCTTTTGTCTTGTTCTCTCAAAAAAGCCCGACAAAAAATCAATACCAAAATCGGCTGTTGAAGTTTTACATCACATCAGAAAGAAGTTTTTCTACCCCTCGGCGATTAAACACATGGTTACGAACAACTATGACTGAAGAGAGGCTCATTAGTTTAGCACTTTTACACGTACATTATGATATTAAAATCGACGTTGAAAACATTATAGAAAGATTCGAAAAAAAGGGAAGCGAAACATTGATTTTATAATATAGAATTGTATCATAACAGCTTGACGCTAGTTTATGAAAAATAATAATGTATACTGTTTCAAAAACATCTTTGTAACAAAACTTCATATTTAATCTGTCGACGAATAGATTGAAATCTACCTAATTTCACTAAACATTATTGTTCATCTCTTTTTTTTTTTCATTGCTCCAATAAATATATGTAGATTCAAGATAGCTCCACTTAGTTAAAAAACACAAGTGAAACTCGCTTATCAGAAAGAACTAGTTTCTACCTTTGACTTGTATAAAATCATTTCCTGATTGCTTTTTGTTCGAAAGTGCTTAAGATAAATTCGTTACGTTTATTCGTAATTATGTCAAAATGGTGTTCTGAAATTAATCATTCATTTATATTACTGACTTTCATGGCAATTTAAATTTTGAGCTTTCGGCCATGATCGCCCCCCCCAACTAGAGACCTGGATCCGCGCCTGGAACTATATTTGAAAACCGCAAACAAGAACTAAAAATACACAACTATGCTGGCACTATAACGTGCAACAACTACAAGTAGAAGTACAAATATAACGATGTAAGAAAATGCCGAAATGCGGACGCGTAAAAGTATTTCTGTGTAATTATATATGCGAGTTGTGGTATGCGCTATAGGGTCTGCCAGAAGTTAGAGAGAGTTCCTCGAAAATGAAATGAAACAACTAAAAAATAAATTAAAATAAAATAAGATAAAATAAAATAAAATATAAAAAAATAAAATAAAATAAAATAGAATACAATCAAATAAAATGAAATAAAATAAAATAAAATAAGATGAAATAAAATAAAATATAAAAAAATAAAAAAAAAATCAGTTAAAATAAAATAAGATAAAATAAAAAAAAAATATATAAAATAAAATAAAATAAGGTAAAATAAAATAAAATATAAAAAACTAAAATAATATAAAATAGAAGAAAATAAAATAAAATAAAATAAAACATGTTAAAATAAAATAAGATAAAATATAAAAAAATAAAATAGAATAAAATAAAATATAATAAAATCAAATCAATTCAAATAAAATCAAATAAAATAAAATAAAGTAAAATAAAAATGAAATAAAATAAAATGAAGTAAAATAAAATAAAAAAATTAAATAATATAGAACAAAATAAAATTAAGGGAAAAAATATAATAAAATAAAATTTAAAGAAATTAAAAAAGGAAATATAATAAAATAAAATGAAAGTAAATAAAATAAAATAAAATAAAAAAAGAAAATATAATAAAATAAAACAAAATAAAATTATATTAAATAAAAGAAAATAAAATAAAATAAAATAAAATAAAATAAAAAATAAAATAAAATGAAAATAAAATAAAATAAAATAAAATAAAATAAAATAAAATAAAATAAAATAAAATAAAATAAAATAAAATAAAATAAAATAAAATAAAAGAAAATAAAATAAATTAAATAAAATAGAACAAAATAAAATAAAGGGGAAAAATATAATAAAATTAAATTAAAAAAAATTAAAAAAGGAAATATAATAAAATAAAACGGAAGTAAATAAAATAAAATAAAATAAAAAAAGGAAATATAATAAAATAAAACAAAATAAAATGAAAATATATAAAACAAAATTAAATTAAATTAAATAAGATAAAATAAAATAAAATAAAATGAAAAATAAAACTAAATTAAATAAAATGAAAATAAAATAAAATAAAATAAAGTCAAATAAAATAAAATATAATAAAATAAAATAATAAAATAAAAAATAAATAAAATAAAATAAAATAAAAAAAGAAAAATTATAAAATAAAATGAAATAAAGATAAGAAAGAAAAGGAAAGTAAAGAACAGGAAAGGCAAAGGAAGTATGAGAAAGAAAAGTGTAGCAAACCCGAATAAATTTCGATTAGCTCAGAACTATCCTACTGAAACCTTTTGAATACTATGTAGTACCCAAACAATTCTTTAATTTGTCCACTTTTACATGGTAACAAAGCTCTAAATCGCCACGTCGTAAATATACGCAGAAACTTTACACCGCTTGTACTTACCACATGTTTTCCAATCCCAATTCATCAAGTTGCGGCAAAAAGAACTCGTTGATCATTGCTCTGTAGCGCTCACCATTCACAGTAACCGTTTGGCCCCGACCGATTATTGGTCAAATAAATAGTCAGCAATATTCCGCGTTCTGGAGCAGTGTAGCGTAACATTGTTTATTAACGTGTATTTCGCATGTGCTTACTACATAAATGTCAAAACAGAACTGACTTTAGGGGCCAATCGTAAAATCTATAGCATTTTCTGATAGGAGGATTACTTTTGCGCAGTAACCGTTTTTCACCGACCGATTATTGGTCAAATAAATAGTCAGCAATATTCCGCGTTCTGGAGCAGTGTAGTGTAACATTGTTTATTAACGTGTATTTCGCATGTGTTTACTACACAAATGTCAAAACAGAACTGACTTTAGGGGCCAATCGCAAAATTTATAGCATTTTCTGTAGCGCTCACCATTCACAGTAAGCGTTTGGCCCCGACCGATTATTGGTCAAATAAATAGTGAGCAATATTCCGCGTTCTGGAGCAGTGTAGCGTAACATTGTTTATTAACGTATATTTCGCATGTGCTTACTACACAAATGTCAAAACTGAACTGACTTTAGGGGCCAATCGCAAAATTTATAGCATTTTCTGATAGCAGGATTACTTTTGCGCCACCTTGTACATCTGTGAGGTACACCCCGTGCTAAAGTGAATCTCCCTATGGATTTTGATCTATTTCGCTGCTACCAACATGGCCACTACTGCAACTACAACATCGCTAACATTTTGAAGCCATTGCTGCAGCTAAATGTGGGTCCGAATGCTTTTAATGCTATTATGGCTCAGCTCCTGCTTCATAGCTATCACATCTGTTCAAGTAGCCCTTACGACGATTGCTGCATTACCAAGTCCATTTTGGAGTATCTACGCACATACATACATATGAACATCAGTAGTAGCCGTAGTGGAAAATAAAGTACATGTAGTGTATGTATATGACAGGAGAAAAAGAACAACTGGACGGATGTGCACTTGGCATTTCACTGCTTTCACTTCAACTGTCATTGCGGACTTTGACTAACGATGTATGAATTAGATCTGAGCTTTGTGCGAAGTATATATGGCAGATACAGATATATGTGTATTTGATTGAAAACATTGCGTTGGTGTACATGAGTTTGTATGTGCGTTTAGTGCCATAGTTGCCCATTTTCTTTCCAATCTATGGTAACAGACAGAATCGGAATTTTGCTGGTCTTTGTTGCGTAATCACACTTTCTGCTTACGTCTGCAGCTATTTGCACACGCATACATGTATTTAGTGTGTGTATGTATAAGACTAAAAACGATTGCATATAAAAAAAATCTATTCAAATCGAATGAAACCATCACCTTTACTTTTTACTTTTCTTTGTCAGTTATTACTAATCGAACTGAATGTTCTTTTCGAATGTTGTATTTGCTGCTAGTTTCTTTAATCTCTTTGGCTTTGTTGTCATTCGGAATGTTAACGATCATCATCTTAATTAATATCGTCATCGTAGTCATAATCATTATCACAATCATAATCCTATTTATAATTATAATCATAATCATAAGCATAATAATAATCATAACGTGTACTTCGTGAGAGATAAATTAATTTTAGTGAACCAAATGATCTCCACAAGCCGCCCTGAAATCGGCCCTGTTCCAAAAAGATCTCGCTACCCTGCAAGAAGTAACGTCAGCAACAACGATTGCTGAACTCACTCGACGCATATCTACCTTAAAGCTGAGTACAGGGGGAAAACGAAACCCGAATTTCTTATGCCCGCCACATACTGGTCGGATATTTCTTTGCCGCTCGACTCAGATTATAATTATTGTGTAGTAGCTTGAGTCAATGGAACTTTCTAGAATACTCTAACAAGTTTTCCCGGAGATGATTTAATTTCGAGCTGTACGAACAATTCTACAATATGAATATAGCTAAGTGTAATCTCATGGTCACACTTCATCGCTTTCCCGACTCCAAGTTTAAGAGGATAATTTGGAGATGATTGCACAAATCAGAGAACTATGATTCTTAATATACCATGCCAGTATACAACCAGAATTTTCTGGCTGACGGCAAACTAGTCCGAAAAAGACTAAACTTGTTCCAGTAAAAACTCAAAGTTAAAGAGACTGCTGAAATGTCCAGAATCCAAAAAATCCGAGTACAACTTTTTATTGTAATTTTGCTGTTTCCGTTACCAGGTCTCGAAGCCATGACCACTCCCGGTTAGTCTTGTAGTTATCCTCTGGCAGCATTCAAATCATTTTTGATTACCATGATGGAAATGCGATTTTTTGGTCCGTAAGTGCGCTGCTATATATAGCTAAGATAGATTTCTTGCCTCCTTCCAACCATAGAATTTCTTGTGAGGCGCTGATGTCAGTCTTCGCATTCGCAGGCAACTCTCAAGATATATCAGTTTCCACAAAATCATAGCTGATATTAATTTAAAGCGATATGTTACGCGTAGCAAATTTTTAATGCACAAAATATAATTTTCTACAACCGCTGAACTCAAGTGCTCATCCAACATTGTGGCACACTTTTCGAGAGCGCTTCAATGAGCTTGAAAGTTTTTATTAATCCAAAGGTGCGACGACTATAAGCGCTAGTTAAATGAGCACAAATCCATATTGATTGATTTTTGTCTAACAAACAAAGTGCCAAATGGATACTTTACACCTCAAAAGCAGGAATGTTACGAACACCAGCGATATTGCGGAATGGAGCGTTGAACGTATAAGCATGTTGACTCCGGTTACGCAAACACACACAATGGTTGAACATTAATTTTCTTTAGCAGCGAATTTTGTGAAACGACAATCAGGCAGGAAATATGAGCGCACATACAACCATGAATTGTGTCACAAGACGGTCACACATGACAAGCGTCGAGATCCCGCCATCGTTGCTAACATGCATATTAATATAAAACTTATGTATGTATGTATTTATGTATGTAAGCACTTTCATTTAACAATGTCTGTAACAATATTTGTCGTGGATATGCGAATGTGCAAATTCATCTGTCAACACTGATGTCGCGAAAGCTTATAAGCTTTAATCCTTTAAATGCTGCAAATATGCGTTGCAAACACCGACGCAAGCAAACAAGCGATATAGATATACACACACACACACACACAGGTGTGTATGTGTTGTGATAGTATTGTGTAATATAAAAGCAGTTAGGAATAGTAAAAAGTTAAGATAATTAAATGTTTTAGTAAAATTTTGCGAAACAATAATTTTTGAAAGCTTCCTTTATGCTCTTCATACAAGTCAACGATTACAAAGGGTGTTCAAAACGGATGACCAATTTTGATAAGACACCTATTTACCGAACAGAGTCTACTATCCAATTTTAAAGAATACACGCGTTATTTAGTTTTTGTTTGGGCGCCATTTAAAGCTAAAAAACTCGTTGTGATTTCACGAAAGTGAAATATTGTCAATTTCAACAAAGCCAAGAAAAATCTAGAGGAATACCATGCGCACTGTGTTCAATCGGCCGACGTGGTGTGGTCCTAGTGTGGCGACCTAACACACCGAAAGTTCCAGGTTCAAGTAACAATAACCGTGCTGTTCATGGATGGGTATCCGGGTACTTTTTTCATATTTGAGTGCAACTTTTTCGTAAAGTACTAATGGTATCGGGTGGAAATTTTATGACATCGTAAAACTATTAATTGTATGTAAAAATTAGGAACAAAAAATTTAAATAAAATTCAAATAAAATCATATAAAAAAAGTCAGATAGGTGGCAACCCCAGAAAAATAACCTGTATGGCAACACCTACGTAAAAATTCTTAGAATTTGGTACACTATCTACATACAAAATTTTATCGAAATCGGTGGATCGGTTTTCGAGATAGTTGTTAAGTAGTTACCCTAAACAAAAAATGTATATAAAAACCTCAATAGAAATTTTTTTTTTGAAATACGAATGAAAATATCTTTCCTATTATGTCCATATTAGCATATTTTGTTTCATATAAAAAAAACTCAGATAAGTGGCAACCCCAAAAAAAATAACCCATGTGGCAACACCTAGGTAAAAATTCTTAGAATGGAGTACACTATCTACATACCAGATTTCATCCAAATCGGTTGAGCCGTTTTCGAGATAGTCTGGATATAGAAATATACAAGAATAGCTCGTTTAAAGTAATAAGATAAATGCTCCTTAAGGGTCTATTTCAGCGACTTGTAATGCCTTTCTGTTTGGTTATTGTTCTACAGTAAGCAACGAAACAGAATTGTATTGATATATGCTATACCCAAAAGGGTAACGAACAATTAAGAAATGATACTCTTTCGCAACATTACGAGCAACAACGATGAGCATGGAAAGAGAACTGTTACCGAAACGCGGAATATCGAAGCAAAACTAATAACGCTACCTAAGTAACGAAATTGTAACGAAACGTTCAGGTATAGAAACAGAACTTGTAGCGAAACCTCACAAACATTTAAACATTGTAGTTGGAATGTAATATCGTAGGCAATTGATTTTAAATGAGAAATCAGAAAACTACGTGGAATTTTTTTTGAGAAATATGTTAAAAATTGATTTGAGATTGGTTCTTTTAAGTTCTTTTTCAACTGATAAACAATTGCCTTTTTTTGCAAAAATATTTGAAGCGCTTTTTGTTTGAAAATGTTATACAAAATTTTAAAAGATAAATAAATTGTATCTGTTAAATAGTTTACAATAAATAGAATTTGTGGTAAAATAAAAATATAATTATAAATAAAACGTCATCAGCAGAAACATCATACGGATTTCGTTGCAGTATCGTTACGCAACGAACGTTACCAGTATAGTTTTTATATAGTTTACTCGTTTCGTACTGCTCGAGGTCCAATTAATTTTGTTACTGTTTCAATCATTCCGTTTCTAATTATGTTTCAATATTTCTATGTTACTCGGAACAATAACAGCAGAAACTGAGTTTCGTTCCAATTCGAGGTTCGTTATAAGTGCAGCAGTTCACTTGGTTTTAAATAAATTTGAATAAAAGATTAGGTTAATGGCGTATTTAAACGAATTGTGTCATGGCTTAACGCCTTTACGAGAATAAAACACTCATGGAACCCAATTTTAAAAGTTTTAAAGAAAAACTGTTTTACAGGGTGCTAAAAAACAAAATTTTTAATTTTGAAATCTCCAGCGATTAAAAATTTCAGGGCAGCATTTGGAATATTTTTCTAGACACCATATTGGCATTAGTCAACTTATAGTAAATATTACCTCAAAGTTTCGTATTGTCAGTTTTCGTCACTATCTTTCAAATTACTTTGAAGTGATAATTTTGGGGAATAATACTTTAAAGTCATTTAGCACAGCATACAGCATTAATCTTTAAAAAAAAGATTAAAAAAAATAATTGAAACCAGTCAGCCATTACCTGCCCATGAGTAGTGGCAAGTCACAAAATTAGACGAAGTTCCGTTCCAGCTATTAGAAAAGCTTTCAAGACAGAAACACACTCGAAGGCCTTGTCAAAGACCATATAGGGGGAACAGGTTTTTTTTAACGATTACATTTAAAACTAGTAAACCCGGCCCGCTGCGCTGCGTCTCACAACTAATAATAGACCGATTTTCATCATTATATCCCATACCAGATAAGGTATGGAACTTAATTGCATCGCTTATTGCAGCACTCATTGTCACCTTTCGTTTGATACCAATATTGTACTAACACATTTTGGGTCACTATGGTCCACATATCGGTAGATATATCCAAAACTGGTTAAGCTATCGGTACAAATGGCATCTTAAATTTTAAGTTAAAAGTCTAGTAATGCGAAAGTAAAAGCACCATTAAATTCCATCCAGCAGTTTTTGAGTGATACGTGACCAAACATACAGACAGACAGACAAAAATTCTAAAAACTGTTGTTTTGGCTTCTATTGGCTTAATAATGGTCCCTCCTACTGATTTTTCTTAAATATATGCAATGTACAGACATCAACCTTACAATTTTAATACATGTAGAGATAATTTATGGTGGACTAGTCGGGGTTTCGCATGCACCAGTTCAGAACTATATATTTCTCCTACAGAGGCGATACGTTGCTTTCAAGCATGTATATATGTATGTATGTACTTATTTGCGCCTGTTTGCCTACATCTAACGAATGTGGCAGCAGTCAACCGAAAGCGTTCAATCATCGTTAGTTACCATACTTCGATGAGGAGACCAATAAAAGTGCCAGAGTAATGTGTACGACACAATCGCAAACACAAACACAAGGACACATATTCAAATACAGTAAAAATAAAATGAAAACAAAAATGCAAAACGCATGCGAAATCTTCATGGAAAGTAATATTTATGTTGGTTGGTTGTGTAAAACATTTGTAGCAATATCACCGCGGGCTGTTCACATCAGCATGCAACCATGAACAGCAACATCAGCAGCAGTACCTAAGAAATAGGGTCGCGGCATAGAGTAAAATGTTTGCAACACTAATAACCAAAGCGCGACAAAATGAAAGTAACAAAAATAAATACAAAAAAAATTAGAAAAAAGATGCAGCAACCAACGATTAAGTGGAACACAACGCAAAAGGAAGTGAAAGATTTTCGCGAGCTTTAGCGCGCTGTTTCCTAGTCAAAATATCTTAGCGCCTACCTTGCAGGGAATTGGAGGCAAAAGATGCACTATCACTGTCACCGTACTTTGGTTAGACTAGGTTGTATATTCACAGCTACCCCGCGCTATAAGTAACTCCCAATAGTTCTCAAAAATCTGGAAAAACTGAGCTTAAATAAACCGGATGATTGCACCACGTCACAATAGCACGAAGGGCTTTCCAATATGGTGAAGCGAATCGATTGTACTTCAACTCGGCATTACTCTGTCAGAACGCGTTTCACCAGGGACAAATGGGCTTTTCTAACTCAATGACTTGCACAGATCGCCTGCAATCTAATCCACCTCCAGCGAGAAGTGACGTCAGTAGCCAGCCTCTGCGATCCGTAAGTACCCATTAAGACTAAGAGATTGAGACCACACCATCCTTAACTGCATTACTTTTGAGGCTACGAGCCTTTCGCTTGAATAACATCACAATAATGAGGCTCCTAATTTACCTTCAACATTTCCTTTTCACTTCGAGGTATGCTTGAACCAATTCACAAGTCAACAGCCCCAAATAAGCCCAGCGCCCCATACCTCTCCAGGGAATAACGAAAGCTTTGCATTTACATACATTAAAAACTAAATAGAAAACCCGGCCAAGCTTCGCTACGTCTTAGAACTTATAATATATTGAGTTCAATTTTATCATTACATCTCCGAAACCAGTTGAGACATGCAACTTAATCACATAGCTTATTTCAGCACTAATTCGCACCTTTAGGTTGATACCCATGATGCACTAACACATTTTCGGTCATCTTGGTCCTCATATTATGCTCGATAACTCCGAAACCGGTCCAGTTATTGAAATAAGGGGTATCCTAAATTTTTAGTTAGACATCTTTTAATGCAATGGTGAAAGTTCCGTTAAATTTAATTTAGCGGTTTTTGAGTGATGTGCGCCTAAACATACAGATAGAGGGACAAAAATTCTAAAAACTGTTGCTTTGGATTCCATTGGCTCAATAGTAATCCCTCCTCTCAATCTTTCTTGAATGTCTGTAATGTCAGACATCGTCCTGCTAGAATTTTATTATATGTAGAATTGTTAAAGAAAAATTCGTTAGAATTGTGGAAGCCAAAAAAACAGTTTTAGAATTTTTGTCTGTCTGTCTGTATGTTTGTTCGTACATCACTCAAACACCGTCCTATAGATTTGCATGAAACTTTATATATATATATATATGACTACAAGGGCAACTTTAAGTTTAGGATCTATTTAATAGCATGGAAATATTTTATTCCCACTTAACACAGTGGTGGGAAGAAAATTTGGCTCAAAGAATTGTCAGACATTTACTGAGGTTATAATATGTCAATACCTGTACATAATAGATATTTCATAAAACAGCATAAGGCTAATCTTGATTAGAGCAACAGAAACCAAAGTGACAATTGTGTAATATTTGGCTGTCGCTCTGTAAGTATGTTTATACGCGCTTCAAAAAATAACTACAACATGGAATTGAATGGTTCTTCACCGAGGTATTGCTAAAGATATGTCTCAAAATATGGAACTCATTTTTTCGTTTCTGCTATATATACTGTTTTTGTTTTGGTGCGTATACACTTACTTGTTTCTAACACTGATCACTTAGCTGACACCAACCTTGACATAAATTAATTATCTTCAATAGTTTGGGTATAATTCGTGATTCCAAAATCTGACATTTCAAGGTATATTATTGAAATATATTTCGTAGCGGGTATAAAAGTGGCACCTACATACCGACATATTTATTTGCAATATGTGCACCCATATGCATTCACATAAAGTCATGCGAACAAAGATGCCAAAACTAGGTTAGAGTACCGAATTCATGACAGTTTGAAATAAATTACCACTTTTTTGAATTCGCCTCTACACCAAAAACTATGCATACATACAGAAAAACCAATATGTAAAATACATGAATTGGTGAGTCCCAAATAAGGGGTAAGTGAAATGCCATTAACATTCCTTTTTAAACCCAAATATAATAACTTTAAGGGAATGGGAAAGACTTTTTAAACGCCTTACCAGTTATTTTTACTAAAAAAAATTGCTTATCAAGTTCTTGAATGCTTATTACAGGCACTGATGTTGATGTGAGAGCTGTCACTCTGCTCATGGTGAGTTGTCATCCTAATATTCAGCTTCGACATGATAAGGACCGAGTGACAAGGATTTTAGTTGAGTTTGCTTGAGAATTATGTATCATTTGCATGCCATCCGGCATCCATTCCCTTCTTTTTCTGCTAACATCACTGGAAAAACCAAAAATCTTCAGGAGAACTTTGGACTCCAATACATCCTATCTTCTTTCGAAACTTTCGACATTTATCGGCTTTCAAAAAATGGTGGATTGATGACCGATGCTGGAGCTACTGTGGAATGTCTAACCAAGTATCTTATACCTCGGTAGGACTCAACTGGTTTTGAGATGTAATATATAGTCTATCCAATCGAAGTGTCTCAACTGGTTTTGAGATATAATATATAGTCTATCCAATCGAAGTGTCACCCTAACCATGAGTGGAGAATCCTGTTATAAATATGAGGTTCTTCGTTTTTATATTTAGTCGAAGATTCTCTGCTTATCCGAAAGTAGGGAGAGTAGCAAAGTAGCAAACCGATGAATGATCAAAGTTTTAACACATTTAGCCTCTCACTATTCATGTTCTGATCTGCATTCAATAAAATTGATTAGAAAAGCTAAATAGATAGTTGTTATTTACATCTGCGTTCAAAATTATAGCACCAAAATTCAAAATGACATTGCTGCCAAATTATTATTTATCTGTTTCTTGTACGTTCAATATTTAATACTGGCAGTTTCTTCTTCGTCATTTTAATGCTAGACAACATTTTATTTGCTTGCCTAAAAAAAATGTCAATTAAAAACAACAAAATCAGCAAGCAGAAATAATTATTAGTGCTCACAATTTTAGTTACTATCTTAAAAACGCAAAAGCTCACATTTAAATTTCACAGCGCAGTTTTCAAATTTTTGAAAAAAAAATCGGCGACTGTTCGGCTTACTTGTAGTAAGTGAACAGGAGAATTAATTAAAACATTAATTAAGCCATTTAATACCGCAACAAAGGAATGAAATTAAAATCGTAAACGTAAATTCAATACACTTTGAAAGATTTAAATACAATTCTCATATGGAGTAATCTTCAACTAATTTCTGAGGTAGAACGTTTTTGCGAAAAAATTCTGAGATAGAGTTTCTTTAAAAATAATCTGAAATATTGGCTGTTTTATTCGTCACTTCTACACCATATAAAAAATGTTGAATTGAAAACAACAAAAAATTAAGCAAGCAGACAAGTTCACATTTGATTTTCAAAGGATATTTCAAATTTTGAAAAAAAGTTTCGGATTTCTAAGTACCTACCATTAAAAATCGGTGGTAACAATGTCAACGGAAATAAAGTCAATTGAATTTATTTAAATTTTTTATTTTTACCATTGAATATTTTAAATTCAATAATATGATTTTCTGAATTATTTTTAAAAAAGCGCCACAGGCGAAAATTTGGAATCGCTCCTTTTTTAGGACATTCGAGAGTATCACATTAGGTATTTTAAAGAATTTGGAAAAAAAAAATTAAGCAAAGTTAATGATCGCACCGCAGTGATGCTATGCAAATTAGATATTTAAAAAAAGAAATAAAGTTAATTGACTTTATTTCCTATAGAAATATTACAACGATTTGCATAACGATTGTATGGGATTGTACGTTTCGAAGTTACCAACTTCTCGTCAGACCCCTTCTCGGACACTCTGATACGAACCCAAGTGCCTGCGTCAAAGCCGCTGTTAGAGCTAATACTCTTACAACTCAGCTATAATGCCCTGTAGAGTCATGATGTAATTTTCCTTTAATGTGACATTTTTACATTATTGCCGTTGACCTTTTTACCTGTCACCTAAAAATCAGCTATTGTTTAATTAATTTTTCGAATTCAACACCGGTTTTCGTTGTTTTTGTAATGTGGTTATTTTAACAATTTTATTTGAATGTGTTTTTATTAGACATCTGAATTCTATGAAATTGTATATTTTTGTATAGCGTTATAGAGATCCCGGACCAAGATACGAACTCGTTTTACTGAAAATGAAGAAGAGTTGTGCCTATGCATATTTGCAAAATTTTCATATTTTTTGAATATTTCTTGAATATATTTTTAAGTACATTTTTAATTTTTTGTTTTATTTTTATTTTTTTGTTTTCGAAATACTAGCGTGACATCATCATATTAATCTTTTTCAGTGTGGTCCACGTCATTAAAATATAAAAATTTGATTAGAGTGGTGTGATGACTTGTACCTGGGCGAACTAATTACGTAATATAACAAACTTATTTCTGCTATTTTTGTCACAAAGCATCCATAGTGGCTTTCAGAAAATGGACATCGTATAGATCATTTCCGCTGAACATACTCAAATTCCAGCGGAAATATTGATACTTATCTTAGCATTTATGCTTCCACGTTACTCTCCACCACTACTGCTTCCATTGTTTTTATACCTTTCATGAATATAAAATGGTATTATATCTTTGGTCTGATGTTTGTAAGTATGAGAAGAAGAGATAGACCCACCAATAATAATCATGTTGATTTCATCATTGCAAAGTCTTACTAAGTAAATGGTTTTACGAGTATCCGTCGGAACTCCATTAAGTTTTCTGACCTTTACACTCTGAAAATGTTATATATAACATTTGTACGTTCTCGTCTTGAGTACGCAGTTTTCATATGGAGGCCCTATAGGCGAGTTTCTATTAAAAGAATAGAACGTATTCAAAGGGTATTTCTTAAATTCGCTGTGAAAAGCTTATCGCGTCCCATGCTCATTGACCTACAATCCATGGATAGTCGTAGGTCTATGTTGTCGTTGTCTTTTATATTTAATGTTATTCAAGGGAGCCTTGATTGTCCTTATCTCATGGAAAGGATTACTTTTAATGTTCCTAGGCGTTACCTTCGTCACGTCCCGTTTTTATTGCAAAAAGGTCAAAACAAAATTTGCCAGCAACGCTCCTCTTGGAAGATCTATGCGTGAATTTAATATTTTGTTTCAAACAATCGTCATCGGTTTTTCAACGACCACAGAAGCTTTCTTCAATCTTTTTCTCTCTATATATATAGATATGTAAAGTTTTAAATGCTAAGCATATAAATTTCATATGGTTAGTATGTAACATATTTGTAATTCTTATATTACAAGTGTATGTACTTTTTGTTGGTAGTCTGTAAGAAATTTTGTTTCATAGACGGTATTACAATAAATAAATAAAGTATACCGAAATGATCAGGGCGATGTGCTGAGTCGATTTAGCCATGTCCGTCTATCTGTTTGTACGCAATCTAGTCCCTCAGTTTTTGAGATATCTTGAAGAAATTTGGTATGGGGCCGCCATTTTGCATGAGATTAATCATTTGTCGGAATCAGCAAGATCGCAGCAATACGAGTACAACGCATAGCTCACATACAATCGATAGTTCCGATAAATGGGTGTTGCGCTATACATTTTGCAATTTAATAGCTAGGAACGTAAAATTTTGCAGGCTTAGTTCTTATTATGTATGTAATATGTGTAGTGAAAATCACCCAGATCGGACCAACATAACATATAGCTCCTAGATCAGGTACGTGCGCAGAAAATATCCAAGGGGGGGTGGGGGAGCGGGGGTTAAACTCAAGTTGCGTAATCAATGAAAAAGATAGGAAATTTATTTTCGGAGTACGGAAATTTTATTGCCAAAAGTCATATTTAGTTACAATTTTTTAATACATCAACTCTTCGAGGTACTGAAAAAAACTCTTTCAAAATTATTTGCGGTTCGATTTTGACATCGCGATGTACATTGAGTGAGGCTAAGCCGTTCAGACGATCTTCAGACATTGTTGATCCCAAATACGTTTTTGGTCATTGCAAAGTTGGGAAGGATCGTTCATTCGTCGCTGTTTTCACAGGCAAAACTGCCATAACGCAAAGCATTTGGTTAACATTCGGAAACGCATCTTCATTACAAATATCGAGTGCTTCAAGTCAGTTTTTTCTTTCCTTTCCGGCAATGAGCTTCCGTCAAAGTTGTACTTCGTTTACCCAGATGTCACGAGAATCGTCGTGCAAAAATAAGCAGTATGATTGGATTATTTGAGCGCAAGACTCTTCTTCGAAAATTTTCATTTAGTTGGGAAAAAGGCAAGCGAAATTTGATAAAATATTGCGGCGATTTAAGAATCGATTTTGCCATTGTGTCAGAAACGAATCAATGTACGGTATGAAGATTGTTATACGGAAATAATCTTCAACTGAATCAGTTTGTACGTTGGAACGTTTGGTCTGGTTCGACGCAATCCTTGGCTTTCGCAATTCAATTTCGTATTGCTCGCTAATTTCGCTCACGGTTTTGAAAATTTGTCTGAGCTCTCCCTTAGAGTTTTCTCTTCTTTCCATCAAAATTGGTTTCGCAGCATCAGCCAATTTGATAGCCTCTCCTAGATCTTGATTTTCTCCTTGAAATACTCGACTCAGAGACAATGTGAGATAAAGCATCGAGTTCAAAATATGCATGGATATCTGGAAATTTTCGGTTTTTATAGCAGTTCCCCGAACCCAAGTATAGTACTGAATCTAAAAGCCTTTTTTATCATATTCCCCTTACGTTTGATAACCTTTTCCGAAAAATACATTAAACGGCGCCCTTGGTCTATACTTTGAGCTAAATCTCGGAAACGGGTTAGTAAAGTAAAATTCAAAGTACTCTGTACCAAAGCTCTCATCAGCAGTTTTAGTTTGGTATACGAAAATCCATCTATACCTCATTCATATCTCGTCGCGAGCTTCACCGGTAAATATAATTTTTTTAGGACAACATCTCACAAATAAATAAAGATGAAAAGGTGAAAACCATTACCTTTTTTTTAATACCCATGCAATATAAATACACTCTAGAACTATCCCTAGTCCATATTCTTAAGTCTCGACGATATCGCAACAAAAGTTACCCCATATAAAAGCAGATATCAACAGCTTTCATTTCATACCCTTATGTTACAAACACGTTCCAGAGCGACCTGGGTCCATACATTGATCGATACCTCCAGACCCTGGTCAAATTGTAAATCTAAACCGTCCTTAAGTCCCTTTCATCAAAATCGGCAAGCCGTTTAGGAGTAGTACAGTCGTATACAGACATACAGAAAAAAAAACTTTTAATAATTAATTAAAAATGATTATTAAAAAATAAAAACAATAATAATTTTCATAAAAATTCAAAAAAGTGAAGACCTATTATTCTTGGCCTTGAGCTCGTTTCATGAATACTTGAAAATGTACAGGCCGTAAATCAACAAAAATTGTTGGTATAAAAAAGCAATAACAAAATAAAGATATATATATGTATGTTGGTGTAGTAGACAACATACTAAACAATTATTTGATATATGTACTTAATCGACAGGAGCTAAAGTGGTTTTGTATATAAAATTTTTGGTCAGAAACTAGCTTTGATTGCTTACAAGGCCCTGTTACCATAAGTATCGATTTTACATTTCTTTCCTATGTTCTTCATATTTTCTGCCTATGCAAATTTCATAGAATTCCGATGTTTTTAGCTTAGCTAACATTATATGTAGCTATGTGATTAATACTTTAAAAGTAATAAAGAAACATGTGAGACGATTTGCCATGTTCAAATGATTCAAAGTAAAAATTCACATCTTTCCCATGACGCAGGTAAAAGGTTCACATAATACTATTCTTGTACTACGCACATACATTTTAATCTAGTAAACTAAAAAGCATATTAGATAACGCCTAAAAGTGTGCTTAATAAGCTAGCAACAAAAATTGCCCAGTAAAAATAAAATAACGAACCTAAAATAAAAATTGCTCTCACAAGCGTAAAACTCTATAGTAATCGTACACATAAATTGTAAACGTGCATTTAGGAAATCATAAATCAAGGCACGCATATAAGTAAACGGGGAAAAATTACTAAATTTTCAATCACCTTTAACTTAAATATATAAATCGAATGTTGTAGGGCTAATGGAGTTAACGAACTAGAAAATCGCCCCTTCCCATGTATGGCACATACAATAATTTTCAATCTAACAAGTAAGGTTACCAAAGTGCGGTTGCAAGAGAGCATTATATGCACAACTGTGAGCTCTTGCTATTTAGTTGGAGTTAATTTTTCCTTGCGTTCCATTCAACAAATAGCTATACTTAAAATATGTGTATCAAATTTAATTGTAATACGTAGACCTATCTCAGAGTTATTTCTACCGAAATGTTAGAGGAGGCTAGGTCAAAAAAGGGGGCAGTACCACACCCACTTTCGGAGATTTATACTTTTCGCCCTTCCTCTTACAAGGACACTTCGTAAGTAAACTAGAATTGACATCCATTTTTTTTTCGCAGCGATATTGCCTACTCCTTAAATAAAAATGGGCAGGGCCCATAACATATTTCGTTTATTTTCCTATAACATAAATGTAAAAAAAATATTTTAAAATGGTTTTGTTTTTACTACCATAGAAAATCTCAGTTATCAAAATTTGTGTTTAATTCTACTAGAAAGTTCAAAAAATTAAAAAAAAAATTTGGACAAAATTCAAAACTTCATTTTTTTGCAAAAAAAACACCTTTTGAAAATTTCAGCATAAAATTTTATGTAACAGAGTTCAATATATAATGGCGAACTTAAATTTTTTTTTGATTTCGAAAAATTTAACATTTTTTAAAATTAGAAATTAAAACTTTCAAAATAATTTTTTTTGTACCTCTAAGTTCACCCTAAGAATGTGCTAAAGTTAATTTTCTTTACTATAGTAGTATCCGGAATATTGAAAAGATTATCTTTACACAACAAGACAAAATGGAAAAAAGTGAAATTTTGAATTTGCATTACCTTTTGAAAAAAAAATTTTAATATTTTTTCTTTAGCAGAACCTCGTTTTATGATAAAAGGAAACACTCTACCAAATTTCATTCAAATCGTAAAGGATCCGGAAAGACCCCGCTTTAAATGAGCTAAAGACCAACCCCAATATTCATAAAAAATAAAATTGGTTTGTAAAGCTTTTCAAAATGACATTTCCATACAAATTTCGAATTATAAAAGCCTTATGAAGCCTTTTTATTTTTTATGAATATGGGGGCAAGAATACAATTTTGTATGGTTTTTTTTTCGAAAATACTTTGTTTTGTACCTTTAAGTATCTCCTTTGAATGTAAAGTAGACTGGGTCTATGTTTTGATTTTGCTGATCCGGTAATTATACTTTAAACGATTTTATTAGGCTAATGGATCTAGTGGTGCATAGTGCAAGTTAAAACTACATTAGTTAACTTCACTTCGTACTCAACGTTTCGCTACCGATTTGTAGCTTCTTCAGGAGTAAATCTTTATTTAGGACGACAACAAACAATGAATTATTTTTTGGTTTAAAATAATTTTAAATAAAAACACTTACACAATTAAAAACGATTTGTGATATAAATTTTTCTAAAAATTTATCGCATTAAGTATAAATACAATTAAAATTTTTAATCGCACATGGGTCTATTTATTAACCGATATCGCGCCATCGATTTTTCGATAGGTTTTGGGCTCAGGAAAAAAGTTCCACTACGCATACCCAAAAAAATAATAATTTTGACTTTTTTCGACTTTTATTTTTAAGGTTTTTTTCATGACCTACTAAAAAAATTTTCGTTTGATTTTAAAATTTTCATGTATACCCCGTCCGACCCAAAAATGCCCGCTAAAAACGTTGGCGAGTAACAGTTTTTTGAAAAAAAAAAATATTTTTTTTTGGGTTTTGTTGAGTGTTTTGGTCAAAAAATTTACCCTTCGCCATTTTTTTTAGTGGTTTTTTCAGCATACATGCAAAAATGTTTTCGATAAAAACGAATTTGTCTCATATTTCCTGTCCCACTTAGAATTATGCGCTAAAAACGTTGGCGATAACAGTTTTTTGAAAAAAAATTTTATTTTCGGGTTTTGGAAAAGTCGATTTTTCGACCAAAATAAGTCTTTCTTTTTTTTCCTGAGCCCAAAACCTATCGAAAAATCGATGGAACGATATCGGTTAACTTTCATCCATACAAATCGACCCACCCTAATGTAAATTCTATTTTTATACGTTTCATGAACATGAAAGTATGAGAAGAAGAAGAGATAGACCCACCAATAAGTATACCGAAATGATCAGGGCGATGTGCTGAGTCGATTTAGCCATGTCCGTCTGTCCGTATGTCTGTTTGTACGCAATCTAGTCCCTCAGTTTTTGCGATATCTTGATGAAATTTGGTATGGGGCCGCTATTTTGCATGAGACTAATCATTTGTCGGAATCTATGACGGATGATTGACGAAGCTATGTATCTTTAAATTATCAGTTTTGCAGAGTTTTTACTAATTGTGAGTAAGGATCGGACACTTAAAACCATGATGCCCTTTCCTTACTTGTTTTATCTACTTTAGTTTCCAAATTATTAAACAAATAAACTTAACAAAAAAAAAACAAGAAAAAAGAAAAAAGTGAAATTTTGAATTTGCATAGCTTTTGAAATAAAATTTTTAGTTTTTTTTTCTTTTGCGGAACTTCGTTTTGTGATAAGGGGAAACTTCCCACCAAATTTCAATCAAATCGGAAGAGGTCGATTACAATTATTTAACGATTTGACATGGATAGACACACTGAGTAATCACTTTGTTTTCCAAAATATTTCACACATAAAAAGTAGGCGTGCCGTTTCCGAATATCGATGGGAGATGAACGGAATTTCAATAAGATATCTCACAATTTGCTAAAGTTATCATATCCATGACTTTAAGTTATCGTGTATGTAGACGGACTTACAAACTTGGCTTAATCAATTTCTCTTTTCCTCCTTTTTTACAAATTTATATTTAAGTATGTATAAATATCATTTTATTTATGACTTTACGAACTAAATTCAAGCCAACAAAATTAATTAAATCTGTGAGCTATGCCCAGCTGAGTATAAAGTATGATGGACATACTTTTATTGCACACCTTCACCCTTTCACCTTTTCCGCAGCTCAAATTTTACTTTTTTTTTGTATTTCTGAAACCCTAAAAACTACTGAAGAAGGCTTTTGCACGTAAAGTAGACATCATTAATTTACCTGCCACACTTCGAAATGATGATGAGTATGAAGCAAAGCACCATTTGAAACCAGAAAATTCAATCGAAATACGTAAACAAGACTACTGTTTGTATCAGTGATGTAACTAATGCCACTTTTTGAAAATTTGCGAATGCAAATGCGAACTCGAATATCCATTAATGATATTCGGGAATGCGAATGCGAATATTCAGTTTTTGTTCAAATTTGTCCTTAATTCTGTAGGGATATGCAGTCTCTTTCGATAGACGTGCATTTCGTTTGCATTTTTTTCGCGAATCGACATATTGCCAAGACATCTGGGAATTGTTTACCCCTACTAGTTTTACATCTTCTTTTTCGAATCGGAGTGGAGGGCAGTGGATGAAGGTACTCCAGATACTATGCTCCTGGGTACCCCTCTCGACATTTTTCATGGCGCCTTCTACGAAGTTGTCTACGATCAGTTTTTATATATAAATAATCTAGTGTTTCTGGCCTACCTGGCCAGAGTATATGTCTACAAGTAGCGCAACTTACTCCGAATCCCCACAACACCCATAAAATTCACAAATAATTTAAAATAAAGCAGTTCTAGCTCGCTAATTTTCCGAAGAGTGGCACCAAAGTGAAATAAAAAATATGTATCTTCACAGCGCTCTGTTGAAATTAGTTTTAGTTTTTTTATGAACAGTGTGTCTTGTGACTATGATTTCTCAGTCGCAGCTATTTTGATCCGAGACTGTGACTGCACAGTAATAGACATATAATAAGAGCAGTAACTGTGTTCGGTGAGGATAAAATTTTTCGTGTTCGGTGACACAGAAAATTTGCAGCCAGAGAGCTCATTTTGACATTTCATTGAGAGAGAGTTGCAAGTTTCTGCTGGGGGAATTTCACTCAATAAAACTTGCAAGTGATAACAGCTGATCGTGACATGGGAAAGCCATAACAAAAATTTTAAAATTTTAGCTATAAACGAAATGGCAACAGATGCAAGATGGAGAGATGCAAGTTTTTACTGACTGTTCGGCGTTTCGAGAGAGTTTTACGTCGTTCTCACTTTGCTAACACTTCTTTGCAAGTTTTGTCACCGAACACAGCTAATGACTATTGTTATCTTTGTTTTGGTTATGCAACTTTATTTGCAGTGTACGAATATTGCAAAATTTAAGAAATTTGTAATCAAATTAAAACAATGGCAATAGCAAAATAATTATCCACCTTTTCCAAAAAAACTACCAAAAATAACTATAAGTTTTGGTTTTTAAACGGCATTTCCAAAGTAATTTCCTTTTACACACCAAAAGACAATATTCACATTTATTAAAATTGAGCATTCGAAACTTAAAGCAAGCCTATGATAATTCATGTCAATAAACATAAAAACACATTGGCGAAAAACCATCCACTTTTTAAATTCGGCACGTTTTTGTTTGTGTTATAAATTTAAACTCGAATCTGCATTTCTCTATCATCTAAATAACACAAATCACAGATTAATTGGTTTATATTGACGAAGCCAATACGTGATTGCGATTATTGCAACCGTGATTGAGAATGGGAGCAGATTATGTCAAAGCCAGTCAGACACGGGGTTTTTCTTTGAACTTGGCCTGAGAGTTATTGTTACATTTCAGTGGTTGAAGTTTAATTATTAACTCATTGTTATTTTTTAAAAGGTAAGTACTTTTGTTTAAGCGCCTACAATTTTTTGTTTGTTTGTTTGTTTAGATTACATATGTTTATAGTTTATCGTTGAATGATATATTTTTAGTTTGATCATATATTATTAGTTGAGTTACTTTTTAATGCATTAAAAAACATTGGAAATAAATAGATTTAAGTCTTACTAACCTGATATTATCTTCAAATTACTTTTTTTTTCTGATATTCATATTCGCAAAACATTTGTAGAAATTTTGCGAATGCGAATGCGAATGTCCAAAAACATGCGAACGACATCACTGGTTTATATCTAGTATATTATATACGTGTGTGTGTGTGAGTTTCCTCTTCGCTATTAAGCAGCCGAAAAAAGTGATAAATGAAAGTGCCATTTGTCAAAATAATACGACAGCGCAGTCAATAATAAAACAAAGCGAAACAAAATAAAGTAATGTATACGCCATGACCACCATCTGAAGGCGCTGCCTAGAGCTGAACAGGAATCGATGTGCGCTGTACTTTATGTTTTCGGTATTTATAAATTGAAATATCGATACATCGTGATTTATTTTTATGATTATTTTCATAGTAAAACTGATGGAGCCATGGACTCGATCGAAAAGAAGAACTAATTTTTAGGGATTTTCTGTGCAATATATTTTTTATGTTCATCTAAAACCATGAGAAATTGTTTTTTTTTATGATACATAACTGGGTTATTTGATATCCGATGTTTAGCATTGATGTCATTATTTTGGGCTTTTTATATATATTTTTTTCAGATGGTTTTGATAGCTAGTCGATATGTTTAATGATATGTACCCCCCCCCCCCCCATAAATACGCTGCCTGATGCACAGAACTTTTTTATGAAAAAGCTCGATATGAAGTGTATTTAAATAACGCCCTCTTGGAGCACAACAACAAGTAAAAAATTCCAAATAAAATAGTTTCAAGTTTGTGTCTCTTCATAGTTTCCAAAAAATTTTGTTAGCTTACCAATATGTACCCCCGTAAATACCCAGTCTAATGCACAGAACGTTTTTATGAAAAAGCCTCATGGTCACGTGAACATGTGAAAAATTCCAAAAAAAAAAATTTTGAAATTTAAATCTCTTTTCACTTAATCAAAATTTTGCAAACTTTCGAGAAAAATATCAAATAGGTCAGTCATACAATTATGTAGGGCGTAGAGCAAATGTCCAGCCTATAAAGGCACATACAAAGAATTTTAACCTCAGACTTATACTTTGACAGATAAGTTTCAAACGAAAATATTTAGCATCTCTCAAATCAAAGTTTCAGAGTTCTATGAAAATATATCTTAAATATCATTCATGAATCTCTAGATCTTGTTATGAATGGCAAGAAAGTTTATGGCATCTAAATAAATAAATTAACCAAAAAAATCGCTATTGCCACAAAAAACCAATTACTAGTTGCATCGATATTAACATCTATATTTTCACAACTCTATCGCTGCCATTTCTGCTGCTAAATGAGAATAATAATTCAATGAATGTTTAGTGCTTAGATAAAAACGTTCAAGATGAAGCGAAAAATAATAAGGTGCCACCAATGCCTTCTCTTACTTACAACAGCAACAACAAGAAAATATAAGTACGTACATGGGTGTCATTGGGCAGGTGTATGAAAGCGGCTAAGCAGTAAAATACCCAACGCAGTTGTGGCCAAAAAAAAGACAAATCAGTAAATATTGATTCTCAATATATGTTTGTATGTTTGTATAGCACTTTTGTTTCCTGAAATCAATTTGCCAAAAATAATAATAAATAATGGATAAGTGAGGTAAATAATAAATAATATTTGTAATGTAATTTCGACTAAGCAAATGACAGAGAGCGCATAAAAGAATTATAGAAGAAATAAATTAATATTAAGTGAAGTACTTACTTGTGAGATGGTCTTTTGGAAAAACAATGCACTTAGTGTGAGTTGGATGAGCTTCAAATAGTTAACCGGTTAACCAATAAATATTCTACGTGATGTTTGTCAATTGGATAAAGTGTTTCTGAGTGATATAAAATCTGGCAATTTGAATGCTAACTAGTCTCTCAATTTGTAACTCATGCTTACTTGGTTCTGGTTTATTATTGATTTTCGGAATCCCGATGGAAACCTTGATTAGGTCAATATTAAAATACTTTATGTGATCTGAGAAGCTTATTATTATAGCTTTGTGCTACTTAAACCTTCACTTTAATTTGTACCTTACATATTTTAAAACGACTCTTGTAAATAATGTTATCTGATCGACGAATGAAGAAAGGTGTAAAATCCGTATAAATCCTTTCTAGTCAATTTAGATTTTAGTGAAATGTTGAGTAGCACAAAACATTTTAGCGAATGATGCATCTTTTTTAAGACGAAAAAATAATTCGAATCTGAATTGATAAAAGTTGAAAATATTCATAAGATTTTTTTTTTCTACCGATTGGTTATTTTCATGTCAAAGCGTCACATAGCTGGAATCGACCCTTTCCGATTTTAATAAAATAAAATGAAGAGTTTCCCTTTATTAAAAAACGAATTTATCCTAAAATTTTTTACAATTTAACAATTTCGCTTTTTAATTTTTTCCCTGTTTTTTTTTTAAATTTATTTTTGTCAATATTTCAGAAACTACTGTAGTTGAAAAAAATAAACTTTGGGAGTTTCAAAGGGGGTACTCAGAGGTATCAAAATAGTAATTTTAAATAAACTTTCTAATTTTAGAAAATTTCAATTTTTTAAAATCGAAAAAGTTAAGGTGGCCATTAAATTTTTGTAGTCAAATTTTATTTAGATTTTACCTCAGATATATGTAAGGGGCAGTTCGCAAGAAAAAGCTCAAAAAATTTTTTTATTTTTGACATGAAAACCAAATGTGAAGTTATTTTTATTATTAGTATATGACTTTCTCTAAGATTTTCTATATAAAATGTCTTTCAATGTGCATCCCGCATGATCAGACCGAGTCAGGAAGGGTTTCTTGAGCATTTCTTGACCCCTTTATACTTTCAAATAAAAATAACTTCAAATTTGGCTTCCATGTCAAAATTAAATCTTAATAAAATTTTTTAAATATGAATTTTTTTTATTTTGTAACTTTCTAATCGAATTCATTAGTTTAACACAAAATCACTCAATTTTTATAACTGAAAAAAATAGACAATTTTTTTTTCGCGGTAGTGGAATGAAAAAAATATGCTTAAAATTTTCGGTGATCAAAAGTTAGTAAATTTATGTTTAAATAACTTAATTAAACTAGAAAGCTAAACAAATTTAAAAAAAAAAAATTTGAAAAAATTCAAAACTTCATATTTTGAAAAAAAACAACACTTTGATAAACAAGTTTTTTTTTTTTACAGAGATATTGAAAATTATTTTCATCTATGCTCTTTTAAAGTACCATGCCTATAAACGAGCTCAAGGCCAATAATAATAACTTTTCCTTTTTATTTATGAAAATTATTATTGTTTTAAATTTTTTTTTTTAATAATTATTTTTAATTAATTATTAAAAGTTTTTATTAGAATAGAATAGGAAAATTTTTTAAAAATCTTCTATTTATCTATAAAGAGTCATTATTATAAGAATAGTCTGTGTGCTGAGTTTGTTATAATATCGTAAGCGTTTCATGAACATGACATGGTATAATAACTTTGGTCCGATGCTTGTAAGTATGAGGAGAAGAAGAGTTGGGCCCACCAATAAGCATACCGAAACGGTCAAGGCGATGAGCTGAATCGGTTTAGCCATGTCCATGCCATGGGGCCCCCATTTGATTATATGTGACCTGGTCTACGGAAAGGGGGCTTAGGTGTCAAAAAATCAATTTTCACTTTTTAGTTAATTCGGATGGAAGATGAGATGCTTTTTCACGTGATAGAATCCAAAAAGTCAAAACTTGTTTGAAAGTTCCCTAAAAATGTACAGAAAGAAGATTTCCCGTGGTATCAGTGTATGGCATTTATTATTTTTAACAGCTGTTTCCCAGAAAACTAGTTTTCGCACGTTAGCTCCCTTTTCGTAGACCAGGTCACATATATAAATTATCTGTCGGAGATCGGATCAATACCTCACATAACCCACATACAATCATTGTACTTTTGTATTTATTACAAATCGCTTAACTTTAAGATCAATAGTGACTTTATGGAAAAAGTTCCCATCAAGATAAATTCTTATAGTTTCTTTGAAAATAAATGAATAGATCTTAATGATGGCCTATGAAAGTTTTTGACACAAATGTGACTTACGCAGTTTTGCAGTGTCACCGACGTTATGTTAATTGGACAGTGAGTTCAGTAAGATTGTACGAATATATCACGGTGTTTCGGGTATATACATTTCAATTAAGAGGGTGGTGTTCGTACTTATTGCGAATAAAGATAGGATACTAAAAACCAAAGACATCCGAAGACAGCGCTCTCCCCATTTGTGATACTTCAGATTAAGACACTGAAGGCTGAGTGCCGGATCAAATTTCCGAAAATGAAGTATGATAAACCACTTGATATATGCATATATGCGAGTATTAACAACCTATTACTGGTAATGGACAGAAAATAAAATATTTCGAACACATTTTATGTATATTTTACATCCTTTAAAAGTTCGTTAACTAAGAAATACTATACATACTTAAGTTATAAATATTAACAAGCGGCAAAATGTTTGCCCATTAGCAAGTAAACACTCATAAATACATCCATGAACATATAAATATGCACAGCATTGTCACCGCTAGAGTTACCACATTGGCCCAAATTTACTGGTTTCAGTACATTTTTCCAGTTTGGTGGGCATGCATTTAACTTTGAGTACTTTCGGATCCACGCTGCCAATCACTTTCCCATCAGGTGGTTTTCCATTTATCTGCTATTACTCCTTTTCAATTTTTTGTTGATTGTTTATCTATAATAGGGAAGTTGTCCAACTTTATGGCCAAACTATAAATCTAAGGAATTAACAATTACATATGTATGGATAGGTTTGGCCAAACTTCAGCGCCGTCAATCAAAAAACCCAAAAAAAAATTTATTATTATATAGAAAAATTAGTCTAAAAATTACACCAACACAAATGACAAACATGTATTCTCACTATAGTTATTGTATTACTCGTGTGATCAGTTCTCACTGTGAGTGCGAAGAGTTGGTAGTGGAACAATGAAAAACATGTATTCACCCCATAGTTCAATAATATATGGTTGTCGTAATCGGCCAACAACACGAAATTACCGTTTGACGTCGTTTAATTCTTATGTCAAAATGCACATGTGAGAGGGAACGCCCAAAAACGATTCGCCTATTTTCTAAGTCTTCACGTATAACACACACATAAATCACACATTTTCTTAAAATGTTATCACAAAGCACTCGTTAAATATCAGTTCACAGCGAATTTTTATTAAAAATAAATAAAACACGAACCGAACTCAATAGCTTTTCCAAGAACTGTAAATAAAAAACCAAGATATGATAGTTTGACATAAGGTGTCAATGAGGAAGAAGAAGACGATATGTCACATACGACGAACATATAAATTATTGGATCATGATTCACCCTATAGAGCCGTTGTTGTATTAGTAAACGTGTCATGCATTATTGCTTTAGTTGTTGTTATTGCATTCCCTGTAAAAAACGTTGGAGCATCAAAGTACTCCAACACTTATCCTCATTCATATAAAAAAGGTGGTCCAATTTACAAAGCGATGTCCGGTGATTGGATCACCTAATCCTATTCGGAGTACCATTTAGTTTGCTTCTGAATAGTCTATAGAGCACCTACGTTGGAGTACTTTGAAAATGCTGCCGAAAGATTACTCTATAGAGTACTCTAGACGAAAGCGAGAAGGGAGTATGAGTTCTTTTGAGGACCATCTACTCCGGCTCTCGCTTTGCTGTTGAATACTCTATAGAGTAATCCCATGGGAGTATTTTGAGAGTACTCTCACGTAGGTGGTCTATAGAGTATTCAAAAGGAAAGAAACGGAGTACTCCGAGATGGATTAGGTGATCCAATCACCGGACATTGCCATGTAAATTGGACCACCTTTTTTATATGAATGAGGATATGTGTTGGAGTACTCTGATACTCCTTTAGGAGTATTCTATAGAGTATGAAACGGAGTATTTCCGTTTTTTGCAGGGATTGATCCTACGATGCCCAATGTCAGCGGCTCTCTTAAGAGGACAAAGAGCTGCTTTGTTGGATACATAAAACAAGCAATGTAATATATGAGCAAATATGAAAACTTAATTGATCATACAAATAGCGTTTACAAAAGCTAAATTTTTTTATTCTTAGAGTATTGAACAGCGAGTTAGTTTTGTTTTTATATTTGTGGCTGGGTTTGTGTGAATTGAAACAAAATAAATAACAAAAATAAAACAAAATTTATTAAAAGAAAGGAAAGGATATCCCTGTGGGTTAGGGGTTTAGAATATGTCCAAGTCATAAGATGCGACTAAAATGCACAAAGGTAATGACGTGCAACTGGATGGTTGATCTACGGATATGATGCCTCTCACCTGTCATTGCCCAGACGAATGGTATGACCTAGAAGGTTGCACTGGTCATACCAAATCGCTCCAGCGACAATCGGGCATGTACCGCAAGGGCGTACCGGGTTCTTAGGAAAAGGAAAGGAAGGGAAAGGAAAGGAAAGGCAAATAAACAATAAAATAAATTAAAAATAGAGAGACGAAGAAATCAAAGAAAATGAAAGTAAGAAGAAAGTAAGAGAAGAAAAGCAAATGAAAGGAAAAGCAAAAAATTAAAATAAAATAAAGTGTGTGGTTGAATTTCAACCACTGGGCGTTCTCTAGTTTAGTTAAACACTCAACTGATGACTACAATCTGGTGCTGTAGCACCAATAGGTGGGGATTTTTCTTGCAGTCTATGAATTTTTCATTTAGCTTAAATTTTGCTAGAGCTCGTAGATGTTTTTGGCGAGTATTAAGAAGTGTTTTAAAAGCTATATTCCTGCATAGTCCAACGAATTAAAACCCAAAGTCTCTGCTGGCTGGACTATGTTAAGCGAATGAAGATAAAACTTTGGCCAACCAGGTTTTCCTTTCGAAACCCGAATTCGTCAGTAGGAAGGCAAAGGTACCGACTGAGATGGAAATAGAGGTGGAAAGACTATGGCTCCCTTGGAATTTCCAATTTCTGTCAGTGATCGCTAACAAAAGGGATGTCTACCGTGCCTTGTGACGCACCAGCCAACATCGCTTTATAAAGCCATGACATCCAACAGTGCTCAATAAGACAGCAAGAGGAAAACCCCTTATTACAACTTTCGGCACACAAAAATTTGGTAAATGGCAACCATGGTCACCTAACGATTAATTCTGTATGCACGGAAATATGAAATTGACGCCAAGAGACAACTACTTGTTAGACTATAAAATATTCTAGGTATGTAGGTATGCAGTCCCACGTACAAGTGGTTAAACAAACATATAAATATGGTATGTAAATATTCCAACAACGTCCACGTAAACAGGATTTGCTTCAAAAATTGTTCAATGACCTGTTCATATACAACAACAACAATCACATCCTTGTACGCCTTTTGCTTAATATATACATAAATACACGTGTACATTTGTAGGTAAATATTTTGCTATTAGAACTATTCATTGCTCAATAACCGCAACCATACTAATCATAATCGAGAACCTTAATACCAGAAGTGCCACAGTCGTGACCATTTTACCACAACTCATAAGAGGCTATCGTGTGTATGTTCATAGCTACCGTGCTGTGAAGTACGAAACTAGTAAGGACATATACCCGTCAGGTACAACAGACCTGTTTCGAACTAGTCCGAAAACTGTAGAACTTTCTTGAGTAACATCGAACTCATACGAAAAAGTTCAAACTTATATTAAATGCAAATCCAATGGTTTCACGTAAAAAGTCACTTAAAGTTGAGTGCTGATTACAATTTTCTGATCAACGTTGAACTAGAGCGAAACGGAGCAAACTTATACCAATTTCCAAACCCAGGGCTAACACAAATCAATATTATGACCTCTTCAATATGAGCCGAATAGATATCTACTTGTATTATTTATTACGTATTTTAAAACTTATATGTAACGGGTAGTTTTCTGATTGAAATCTGCCACTTGACATCTCGTTGTGCATGTTGAGAATACAAGTGACATGTATGAAAAGAGACAGTTGGATGACTAGTTGGGTTTCCCGTTCATACTAATTGTTACGTTGTGTTTCCACACCTAAATATGTATATGCTATATGTTATGAAGCTATTGTATGTATGTGGCTGGTACCGTTAGTCAGTATTGAATTAGAATTTACAAAAGACAAATTACATTTTAACCGCAATCATAACTCAGTGGTTGTCCTCAACTCACCACAGCGCACTCAACCATACACATTCACAGCTACATGTAAATGCAAAAAATATGGAAATAAAACATATACGTACACCTTATAGAACTGCTCTGTTAGAAAAAATGTGAGTTGGGTTGAATCCGTTGTAGGGTTGCCATTTCGCAATCTTTCCTTTAAATGAAGACAATCAATTGCTTCAATTAATCTTCAAACCTTGTCGTATGATACAAAAAAGGCGCGCGTAACAAGTACTCGTGAAGTTTGATGTGTAAACATTTCTAGCCTGCACACAAATTGAATTAAATTATTCAATTACTATTATTTTATTTTACCTTTTTTATTTTATTTAATTGCATTTATTTTTATTCAGTTGTATTTTATTTTATTTTGTTTTTTGTTATCTTATTTTATTTTATTATTTAGTCTTATCTTATTTTATTTTGTCTTATTTTTTTTAATTTTATTTTATTTTATTTTACTTTACTTTATTTCTTTTTTTATCATTTTCTGTTTTATTTTTTTATTATTTAATTTTATTTTATTTTATGTTATGTCATGTTATTTTATTGTGTTTTATTTTTTGTTTTATTTAATTTTATTTTATTTTGTTTTATTTTGTTTTACTTTATTTTATGCTATTTTATTTTATTTATTTTATTTTATTTTATTTTATTTTACTTTATTTTATTTTTATTTTTTTCATTTTCTGTTTTTTTTTTATTATTAAATTTTTTTTTATTTTTGTTAATTGATATTAGAGGAAAAATTACAACGTTATGCACAGCGATGGTATGGGATGACATGTTTCGAAATGCCCAACTTCTCATCATACCCCTACTCGGACACTGAGACACGAACCCAAGTGTCTGCACCAAAGCCGCTGTTAGAGTACTCTAACAACTAAGCTATGATGCCCTGTAGCATCACGATGAAATGTAGCAATGTACTTCACTTTATTTTATTTTGATTTTTTTCAAATTCTGTTTTTTTTATTATTTAATTTTCTTTTATTTTATTTTATTTTATGTTATAACATGTTATTTTATTGTGTTTTATTTTTTTTGTCTTATTTTATTTCATTTAATTTGATTTTATCTTATTTAATTTTATTTTGTTTTATTTCATTCTAATTAAATTAATTTAATTTTATATTATTTTATCTTGTTTTCATTTATTTTGTTTTACTTTATTTTATGCAATTTTGTTTTATGCTATTTTATTTTATTTTAATTTATTTTATTTTATTTTATTTTACTTTACTTTATTATAATATTTTTAATTTTGTGTTTTATTTTGTTTTATTTTACTTTATTTTGTTTAAATTTTTTCATTTTCTGCTTTATTTTATTTTTTATTATTTAATTTTGTTTTGTTTTATTTTATGTTATATCAAGTTATTTTATTGTGTTTTATTTTATTTTTTGTTTTATTTTATTTTATTTAAGTAAATTTTATTTTATTTAATTTAATTTTTTTTTGGTTTATTTCATTCCTTTTAAATTAATTTAATTTTATTTTATTTTATTTCGCTTTATTTTATTTTATTTTATTTTATTTTATTTTATTTTATTTTATGTTATTTTATTTTATTTATGTTATGTCATGTTATTTTATTGTGTTTTATTTTATTTTCTGTTTTACTTTATTTTATTTTATTTTATTTAATTTTGTTTTATTTTATTTTATTTTGGCAATAATAACGAATCATGCAAAAGTTTATATGTAGGTAGAACAAAGTCGAAACTAAAAACTAGAATATCGCAACATAAGTCTGGCTACAAACAATGTCACCAAACTAACAATCACAAAACAGCACTCATGGCCCACTGTGCAAACAGCTGGCACGAGCCAGATTTTAATAACACAAGAATTCTCCAACAGGAACAACAATATAGCAAGCGCTTCACACTAGAGATGCTACATATTATAAACACTCCGATGAACATACGAATGAACTACAAGGCAGATTCCGATCATTGTGCTAGCTTGTACAAGTTCTTACTTAAAAAACAGACAGTACACAACTCCACGTCACACGGTGCGGACATGTAAATAAATGTATGTAAATAATATAATTGATTTGGATTTTTAATTTTCGATATTTATTGTCAGATTTTTATTATTTATTAAAATTGTAATTTTTATTGTTTTTATATGTTGTCAATAGTCTGCCCTGAAGACGGTGACCGCTGAGTTACCGAAATATATTGGTATTAAAGAAAGAAAACAAATGAGTTTTTACTTAATTTTGACCTAAAGCCGGCAAAAACAACAATCGTTAAAACAAAAGGTCGCTAAATACACAAATTTATTTTGTTTTATTTCATTCTATTTAAATTAATTGAATTCTATTTTATTTTGTTTTATTTGATTTGATTTTATTTTATCTTATTTTACTTTACTTTATGTTATTTGATTTTGTTTTATTTAATGTTATTTTATTTTATGTTATTTTATTTTGTTTTATTTTATTTAATTTTATTTTTATTTACTTTACTGTATATTATTTTATTTTATTTTATCTTATTTTATTTTATTTTATTTTATTTTATTTTATTTTACTTTATTGTAATTTATTTTATTTTATCTTATTTTATTTTATTTTGTTTTATTTTGTTTCTTTTATTGAATTCCACTTGGGTTACATATTATACATCGGTTATATACAACAAGACATATAAAGCTACTTATACTAAGTTCAGGTATGTATATAAAACTAACGCGTACTTCTGAAATCAATAATTTTTATTTTATTTTGTCTTATTTTATTTTTGAATTTTTTTTTTAGTTTTATTTAATTTGATTTTTTTTTCTTTTATCTTATCTTATACTAACCTTAGTTTTTGTTTTTGAAAACACTGCGTGGATTTATCACAAGCGCAGTTTGGGTTTTTGCTCGTCTGTTAGCCGATTGAGAGCAACATCAACAGTATACTAAGGCATACTTATGCGTAACTTTGATGGACCGCCCTATAATGGGACAGTTCATAGCGAGCCTTAATTACCGGTTAATTAATTAAATTAACTTCCGATTTATTCATATATTGATTTATTTTATTTATAACTTTACTAATTTTATTACATAGAAAATTGAGTTATCACAGCCTGATTAGTCAGACGATTTCAATGTACACCTAAGTCTGTTTTTACACGGTCTTTTTTTACACGGTTTTGATATAACACGGTTTGAAAATTGAATATTTTTAATTTTTTTACACGATTTTATTCCATTTAGCACGAATTGAAATTTTATGTACTTAAATTTTTTTTGTCAAATTTAATTTTTGCGAAGTTTGTTCATATCATCTTTTTTTACACGGTTTTTTTTTACACGGCTTCTTCTGGAACCAATCTACCGTGTAAAAACAGACTTAGGTGTATAGCCTTTTTTAGTTTTAAAAAACTCACCACTCTCGAAAGAAATGAATAGAGTTAGTCCAATTTCAACAAATATTGTTTTTGTTTTTGAGTATACAGGAATTACTCCTGATTTGATTAGTCAGCATCTGATTAACCAACAGCTTTGATTAATCTAAATCAAATTTAGTTTAATCGATAAATCACACATCGTTGGGTAAATACATATGCTAACATGAAAAGAAAAGTTTGAATCATTTTTTCTAAGTCTTTTGCAAGGTACCTGAACGAGAGCCTCCAAACAAAATTAAAAGGTTTAAACATACGAGAGCTATGTTCCTTAAGGTTCTTGGTAATAAAGACAGTAGTGGCTTTTCAAGGGAATACTTACTTTCCACAAGACATTTTCCGGAATAGAAAGCCTTTCATTGTAACCTTTAGACAAGTGATACTGCTTCCTAGAACAGTCTCGAGAAAACCACTTTCCAAAATTTTACTTGTCTCTCTCTATGGCGCGATATACAACAGGTATATCATCATAAACCTCCTAAGAGATTTTTGCGCCAAGCTTCTCTTCCAATTTGTGGTGTGCCGATTTGAATTTTCCCTACAAATTGGTGGGACCTACAGTTTTTTGCCGACTCCGAACGGCATCTACAAAGGAGACGAATTTTTGCTGAGAAGCCTGTCATGGCAGAAATACACTCGGAGAGTTTGCCAAACCACTGCCGAGGGGCGACCCCGTTTTGAAAAACTTTTTTCAAATCACTTTTGATGTTACCTGTACCAGGGCTCGAACCATGGACCTTCGGTGTGGTAGGCCGGCAACACTACCTTCACACCACGGCGGCCGCCAAACACTTGTGCACTGCCCAAAATAGGCTGTTTTGGTCTATGTTGTCGAATTCTTTGTGAAAATTCGGTAAATTAAACCACTATGTGTTGGCAACCCTATAGCTAGCCACCATGCTCGGCCATCATACAGGCATATACACAAGTCACCTATTCTGGTCTGCGCGCTAACTGTCAAGATGCGATTGTAATTATAGATTACTAAAATACCAAATTGTCATTAATTTCCAAGTCACCTTCATTTACATAGATTAATATTTTGTTGTCGTTATTGCTGTTGTGTTTCCTATTTTTTGTTCTACTCGATGTCGTCTGCATTGTTCTTACACATTTATCCTATCATTTTCAACTATCGCCAAAGCAATCCTTTAACTCGACCTTTAACCAACCACCCACCCACCCACCCGCTCATGCTAGCTTATAATCGTTTTTGTTGTTATTTATAGTCGGACGTAGCTCGGCAGTGTGTTTGTGTGTATATCTGCGTGTAGGCGTGCGAACATGAACGCATATAAGTTAATGAATTACACGCGATTGTGAGCGGAAATGCCGACATTGTGATAGATAAATATGATAAGTGTAAAGAAGACAAATAGGCTTGAGAAAATTTTAAATTAAGGTGAGCTTTATATTTTTAAGTGTTTTTGTGTTTGTAAAGTGTTTTATGGTGAAAAATTAATTTGTTAGTAATTTGCTGAGAACTGTAGTGCTAATGTGAATTCTGTGAAAAAAAGGAGGTTATTGTTGTTGTTGTAACCACAGAAGCACTCTCCGGAGCTTTAAGATAATTTTTCAATTCCTTTTTTTCTTTTTTCAAAGTAGTGGTGGCTTCTTTCGTCGGCCCGAAGCCGATTTATTCCTATTCGCTATTAATAAAAACACAAATCCCTTCACATTTGCAACGACCAAACTGTCCCGAATGGCATTCACATTGAATGCTCCAAGTAACAAAACACCTTGCTTTCAAACCCTCCATGATTGCCTCAGTTCAGGTAAGTTGAGAGACTTGTTTAAAGTAACTCTACTTCTCATTTGCATTTGTTGACTTGAGTTATTCTCCGTAGAGCTTCTCAGCTCATATTATTTTCGCTGTTAACGCTTTCTTTCATTTTTAGACAGGGTAAATCCAGCCCAAAGAATGCAATGCATCAATATTTCGTCGGTGACACTGCAAAACCGCGTAAGTGTTGCCACTCAAATTTTACAGGAGAAGCAAAAAACGGTTTACTTTAGCACGAACAGGTATCTTATGGGATAAATTCCAGCAAAGCTAGATTTTTACAATATATTTCCCATCCAACTATATTGAGAAAAGCATAATCATGGCTATATTCCATACGCAGTTTAGCAAATTTTTTTTGGGATATTGTTGTTGTTTTTGCGGTAACGACAAACACACTCCCCGAAGGTTTTGGGGAGTGTTGTCGAATTAACAGTTCTTGGCCGTACCGGTACGCTCCGGTATTCCTTTGAGCTACTGCCCGACAGTCGTGGTAGCGATTTATGACCAGTGGAACCTTCTAGGTCATGTCACCCCTCCTATCGTAAGGAAGGATAAGATGGGTAATGAGAGGTGAGAGGCATCATATCCGTAGATCAACTATCGAGTTGCACGTAATTACCTTTGTGCATATTAGTCGCCTCTTACGACCGGTATGCCTACCTCGGGCATATTCTAAACACCTAACCCGCAGGGGTTAGGCCCATTGTGTACATATGCGTGGTTTTGCCAACATAAGTTTTTCTTTAATGTAGCATTTAAAAAAGAAATAAGTTAAATTGCAGTCAGGCGGTAGGTGTGATATAGTGGGTAGAGTGCTGGTCTACCTTGCCGAAGGTCCCAGGGTAGTTAAAATCAGAATTTTTCTAAAAAATTGTTCAATATAGATTTGCTTTTCGACACTGTTTTACAGGTCCTCAAAACGTAATTCCAGCAAATGCCGTACAGAGTCGATCTCGACGATTCGTAAAACAAAGAAGAAAAATGGAAGCTTCCCCTGACGTCTAGCAAATTGCTATTCATGTATTTATTTATTAAGTCTACAGAATCAACAAATCTTACAGACTAGCATGAGCTTAAACGAAGTTTAACGTACTTAATATATTTTTCATATCGAAATTTAAGCGATTCCTAGCAACAGAGTGTAGGATCACTGAAATGCGCGAGCAACACTGCAGACTATGACTATTATTTGTAGATTCAGGGTTTCGAATGGGTTAAAGGGACAGGTATCAAGCTAACCCATCATTAGATCAATTTATTAATTTAAGATGGTATTGAAATCTTTGAACTAAAAAATCGAGTCAGCTGTATCTGAAAGAGACAGTAGGTATAATCACGCCAAGCTAGAGTGGACTACTCAGCAAGCCTCTCAAAAGTTTAACTTTGAACAAAACACCAAGCCTTTCTTGGCGATTTTGTAATGTAAGCGGCTGTTGAAGTTTCAGACTATTTCAATAGGGAACAAGATTCTGTAAGTCTCTCAACGCCAAAAAATAGTTCTGCTAAGATTCCATTTAGTCAGAATGAATATGAAAACGATAATTCCACAGTAATAAAGTGTATTCCAAAACCGGACTTACTAACTACGTATAAGCGTTCTGGTAGTATTTATAAGAGTTATTGAATTCCTTAGACGAACGTTAAATAAAAGCCAACACTTTTATTTACTTTTAAAAAAGAAAGTAGTTCGAACAAACTGTCTCATAAGTAAAAACGACCGATTTCGACTTCTGTTTACGTTTCCATTTAATTGTCTAATTTGATTTTTACAGGTACTTTTTCGGTTATCCTTGTACAAGGCTCATATCATAAAAATCCTTCGAAATGCTTTGCGATATATCCATCCTAGCTTACTGAGTTGCAGGTTTATATTCAAATACTACACTTTTACCGAAAACATATCATTTCATTTTCCGATTTATTGTCCGAAGGTTTTAAATTATGTATATCAACTTCTTGGGACACTCAGTAAGGTGGGAAAACTATCGATTACACCAGGACTGTTAAGGTTAAAGATCTGTCAAACGTATATTGGAAACTAAGTCGATATACTTTTTGGTGCTTTATTATGTATTAGGCTGGTTTAAAGTTGTACATCGATAAGAGAATGTATTGAATCCACCCCAATGAAAGTAGTAATAGTTTAAATTAAATAAATTTTTTGGATTGCAACTTTATTTACATTAGAAAGTACGTTTATTTTGACGAACAAGCTAAAACATGCGCGGTTTTGCTACCAAATTTTATAATACTATATATCCGCGATTTTGCATTGGTGCCGTTATTGGGAATTATATAGTACAAAAAACCAAATTTTTGGGTACTATCGAATGGGGCCTGGTCCGCTGAGGCCCTGGTGACCAAATCTCGATGTTGATACAAATGTCACTTACGCGGTTTTGCATTTGCAACATTGCAATATATTATTGAAATGAGGTTGACCACAATTATTTTCTACAGCATCAAGTTGAAGAAATCGCAAGATAAGGAATAGCCTTGTCTGGTTTCAGTCTTGAAGAAGGAGGTATATAATATTTGCATACGCAAAGATTCAGACTCATCCGTGATTCTGGGTTTGAAAGTCGCCCGTTTAGCAGCACCAACAGCTCGGTGGAAGGTGTGATGCAAATGAAAGCCTTTATTTTTGTAGCAGCAAAACATCCAATCTACTAGGCTCTTTTCTCTAATTTGAATTTCAAACTTACATATTTGCTACCCACAAGGACATAGGCGTATTTTGAACGTTTGCTTTTCAGACACAAATTGCGCTTTTACGGATTGAAAAAAAAACGCGAGAGCGGACAATTTTATCTGTGTCTGAAAGAATTGAGTATTACTAAAGTTCCCCCCGTCAAACAAGCTGCCCCAAATTTTGTTTTTACGAATACTATTCAGCTAAATTTTTGCAAGCCGTAACACCATATCCGACCACTGTTTGAAACCGAGTAGCCTCCCGGGTAAATATGCGAAAGAAGTACGATGACGTCCCACATAATATAACTTATGCAATGCAGCGGAAGGCTCTCCCGCCCCCGAACGCCTTTAACCCAGGCAAACTCTAGGGAGGTTCGTGGAGTGTTTTGTCATTACACTGCCAACAACAACAAATTCTTGTGGTCCAACAATGTTGCAACTGTTCATTTCCTGGAATATGCTTTCGATTAGGCAGTGCGAGGTACTGATGCAACCGCAACAATAACTTTCAGTTGTTTTTTTTTTGGTTCCTGCAGCTTCAATCCTGATCTATTGGTGTAGTTGTTGTTGTTGTTGTTTTTATCGACAAAAAACACTCTCCGACTGTCACAAGAACGATTTGGAATGACCAGTGGAACCTTCTAAGTCATATCACCTCCTTACGGAAGGAAGAAGAAGGTTGGTGATGAGAGGGGAGAGCCATCATATCTGTAGATGAAATTTCAAGTAGTATACATATTTTATAAAAGCAAAGGGCTTTTAGAAGTGTAGTGGGATCGTATTCTTATTAATTATGTACACCTCCCTCTTGTGAATAGAAACCATATCAAACGTAGACCAGCAGGAAAATTATTTTTGAAAATTAAATTATAATAATGGATTAGCTGGAATATGGTAAATATTTTTTTTCTTATTAACAATTTAATACTTTAAAAAAACATATTTGCTATTAATATTTCACTTTAAATGTATCCCTATAACCTTTTCTAGCAAGGATATATCATTTTCAAATTTGAAAAGAAGAAATCGGTCCAGTAGATTGCTGTTTTGCTCTTATGAAAAGTTGTAATTGATGTTCAAACATCTTTGGGCTCTGTAGGGAAGCGAAATTACGCGTAAGATCTGCCTGCGTCTCTGTCTGTGCCTTGATGTTGTTTCTCTGTTGTAAGTGAAATTTGGCTTAGGATGCGTGTATGTGACGCAAGTGCTTTGCTGATTGTTATTATTCAGTATCTATCAATCGGCAAAAGATGAAGGCAACTGCGTTTATCATAAATATACACATTGTTTACAAAAAGAAAATAAGTGATTATTCATGTTAAATTTATTTTAGCTCAGAATACCTAAGACGGTAGTTAATTAAATACTAAAATAAAATAAATAATAAAAAAATAAAACAAAATATAATAAAATAAGATCAAATTTAATATAATAAAATAAAATAAAGTAAATAAAAATAAAGTAAAACAAAACAAAACCAAATAAAATTAAATTAATTAAAAGGAAATATCGCAACAAGAAAGAAATTAAACGAAGGGTGTTGAGGTCTGCACCTTAATACTCCTCTGCCACTTGTAGGTGTCGCTGTTAAGCGAGCGGATACCGTGTACTCGGTGCTGGAATTACGGCTGAATTCCTTTGGAATTCTTGTTCCGAGTCCCGTTGCCCGAATCGCCCTGATCTTTCTTTTTTTTTTTGAAATAACCACAAACGGAGTAAGTACTCGTCATCATATCATATTATAAATTTGTATATATATATATATATATATATCATTGTCCTTGTTTACTTTCGTGTATAAACCTCTTTGAATTACTATCTAACTTTCGGAGTTAATTCAATTATATAAAGGGTTTCGTGTTTCAGCCTCGAAGGACTTTGGGATTCGGCACCTTGACGCCACCTCAACCCATCCCGAACAAAGGGAAACAAAAGGAAAAGGAAAAGGAAGGAAAGGGAAAATAAAGGAAAAGAGAGGAAAGAAAACGAAAGCCAAGGAAAGGAAAGAAAAGGAAAAGAAGCAAGAAAAGGAAACAATAAAATATAATACAATAAAATAAATTGAAAATAGGGACTGTTGAAAGAAGAGAAAATCAAATTAAATAAAAAATATATTAAAATAAAAGAACATTATAGAAGAGAAGGGAAAGAAGGCCAAGAAAGAAGTAGATAATAACTAAAATAAAATAAAATTTTGTGCTTGAAATTCATCCACTGACCGAGGTCTCATTTAACTAAACTTATGCACAGGTTACACATGTTTACACATCAAACTCCACGAGTACTTGGTACTCACGCCTTTTTTTAATTTTATGTATACAACAAATATATCCCAACTGAATTGCCAGACCCATTCTAGTAAGTTTTTTTTTATTTTAGTTTTTTTGTTTTAACCCCTTGCATAGTCCTTTCCACTTGTCTTTCGTTTTATTTATGAATACAAAATTGAATTGAGAATTATTTTTATTTACTTCCTCAACACCTTTTGCAATATAAATTAAATCCATTTCGATGCGTCTATTTTTATCGCTTCGCATGCATCTACATAAAATGAAAGTACTTCGCGTGTCTCGTTCGCGACATTATTCGTAAGATACTTGACAAGGGTGTCAGGAGCAATGTCGTGCCTAGTTTATCTCATTCAGTCAATTCAAGAGACCCAACGCTAAAGAAAGGTGAATATGAGAAATGTGTGTACAGTGTAAATGCAACAACAAATAAAAATATTATTTGCATAAATGTAGTATCAAAAGTAGAGTATATTTATTTGTGAGGATAATATATGTATATACTTGTATACAACTCTTTTGTTTCAAGTACCTAGGGTTTGTCTAATTTTTACAATCGATCCGGCATGCAAAAGAGTGCAGGAAAACCTCGCACGGCGCACCGAACAGAATTTGTACAGATGGTACAAAGGAGTTTCGACTTTCATTCCAAGGAGGGAAGTATTCAGGCCCTTGCAATGACGGCAAGTCAAGCATAAAAAGGATAACATTGTCGAGGCATTTCCGTTGCATTATGCTGCAAGTGCGTACGAGACGGACTAATTTCAGCTGACAAACAAAAGGCCGCCACATAGGCGAGTGTGTATTTAAGGGCATTGTGTGGTAGCCATCCTATATTGCTTCGCTTCGTCTGGTCAATGTAGCGCAGTTACTTTACTTATCGATAGATAACGTCGTTTACAGTTATTTACCCGTACATCACTCTCTCTTTCTCTCTCGCATGATCCCACTTCATTGTAAAAAAAACGTAATAAGCTCGATAAGTTAACTGCGTGCCAGCTTGTCAGTCGAATGTTTTATGGGCATATTTGCTATGGTTAGGCAAAAAACACAATCGTACGCTTGTCTTGTCTTGAACAACGTTTAGGCATTTCAGTCAATAGCGCACTTCGTAGCAGTATCTCGCTCTCTCTCCTTGTTTTTTCTCTAGTCTCGTACAATGTGGCCTATTGTCTATTGTTTCAAACTGGCGCTTTTGGTATTGTCCATTTTTGGGGTTCATTGCGTGAAAACGTAGACTAGGAATGGTGGGCTAGACTATACCATTTGGGGTAGTACTGGTCCAAGAAAGTTTTGTTAGAAAAAATGGATTTCCGCTGCTGCTGATAACATAGATGATATAAATGGAAATCTGTGATACACAAGTTCGGGTTCAAGAAGGCATCAAAACTGGATGATAGCAAAAAGGGGAGCTGGTATCTATAGACTGAATTTCGAAGAAATCTTTGTCAATGGTAAGCTACCCTACTATTCCGCTCGAAAATAAAAATAAATATATACAGTAAAAATCCATTAGTCCGGCATCGCTCCGGAAAATTGTAAAAATGTTGGTTTTCTTCAAAAGTGTGTCTTTAAAGCAAATAAAAACGCTCGAGAGCCATTCGGAAGTTTTCGGGGTAGTTCGGGATCATCAGGAAGCCAGCTGCAAACCTTGCATCTGACCTAACTCTACAGATTGATGAGGAAGAAACCCATCAAGACGCTCAGACCAAAGTTTTGAATGTCGTTAGAAGTGCTGAAAATCCATTGAAAACCCTGTCTGAAGATGAGGTAGAGGAGTGGCTTCTAATCGACGAGAATAAGCCTGTTGAACAAGAACTAACCGATGAGGACATTATCAACATTGTAGTAACCCATCAGCCTACTCAAAATCTTGAAGAAAGTGACTCAGATGCCGAAACGGAAGAAAATCAAAAAATCAGCTAGGCAGAAGCGGCAGAATCACTAAATAAGTGTATCTCTTTTGCTGAGGCTAGTACTAGCTACAGTGCTTTAGAAATTATTGATTTCCATATCATTACAAATAAATTTTATACTAAACGCCAAAAGTTAAGAAAACAAAAAGACATTCATAACTTTTTTAAATCTAAGTGAAATAAGTTTTACAGTACGTGTACATACATTTTATGAAATGTAAAATAAACTTTGTACTGTATTTGTAGTTTAATTATTAACCTAATTGTTCTTATAATTACCCCCGATAGACCGGAATTTTCGATAGTCCGGCACCGAGCCGGTCCCGAACGTGCCGGATTGTCAGACTTCTACTGCACCTCCTAAGAGATTAATATATAGCTTCTTTACCAATTTGTGCAAATGCAGATGAATTTTTGCTGAGAAGCTTTTTCATGACAGAAATATACTCGGAGAGTTGCCGACCAATGTCGAGGGACGACCCTCGAAAAACCCTTTCCCAAACATTTTTGATGCTACTTGTCCCGTCACATGACCCTGCAGCATTCCCTACAATGAATAAGTTCGTTTACTAGTGCGCTCAGTGTACCGACTACTGGGTTATCATAACATAGTCGTGTCTATGCCAAAACAGTAGATATTTTGTATTCATACAATTTTCGCATGAAATGTGGTAATTTGTTTTCTTTGTTATTTGGTATTGTTGCAAAATGCTTTGTGGTCTTTAGTTAAATTGTAAAATTAATTTTGGTTGGCTTTTAAACAATCGACATTTAAATTGTTGTATATATGTATATATGGACATAGAGAGGGTCAGTCAAGCAATCAAACTCATTAGAGAGATGTTTTAAATGATGGAAGTTTTAAGTTTTTCATTAATAAATTCTTTTCTATTCCTAAACAAGTGAGGAAGTCTAAGTTCGGGTGGAACCGAACATTATACACCTAGTAGTGATCGATTATGGCATACCAATTTACGCAGGTCTATTTTAATACTTTCGGTTCGTACGAGTATTATAAAGCCAGCTGATTGTTTTCAATAACACTTCTGTCATGAGTTTTGACGGGTAAATTAATTTATTTGTATATAAATATCTTACCTACCAACCACTGCTAACCACATTCATTTTTTTAAATACCAATACGTACACATTTTATGTTTGAAAAATTTGCGTTCAAATAGACATACGGACAGATCGACAGACGGACATGCCTAAATCAACTCAGCTCATCGTCATTATTATTTCAGTTTACTTATTGATGGGCCCCTCTCTTCTTCTTCTCTTAATCACAAACATTTCATGTTCATGAAAGGTGTGAAAACCAAAACAGATATATAACTTATCTATTCTTCTTCTTCTTTAAATGGTCATCTAACCGCCTGGGCGATTTTGACCGTCCAACATAGCTCGCCAGTCGTTTCTTCGTTGCGCCAACTGGCGCCAATTGGAAACACCGCGGGATCGCAAATCGGTCTCCACTTGGTCCTTCCATCGTAGTGGTGGTCTCCCTCTTCCTCTGCTTCCACCGGCGGGTGCCGATAAGAATACCTTCTGGGCTGGAGCATCTTCGCTCATTCGCACTACGTGGCCTAGCCAGCGAAGCCGCTGTGTTTTAATTCGCTGAACTATGTCGGCGTCTGCGTAAAGTTCATACAGCTCATCATTAAATCTTCTTCGGTACTCGCCGTCGCCAACGCGTAGAGGTCCACAAATCTTTCGAAGAAGCTTTCTCTCGAATACTCCCAGAGCCGCCTCATCAGATGTTGTTAGTGTCCACGCTTCTGCACCATATAGCAGGACGGGTGCGATGAGTGACTTGTAGAGTGTTATTTTCGTTCGTCGAGAGAGGACTTTACTTTTCAATTGCCTACTCAGTCCGAAGTAGCATTTGTTTGCAAGAGTAATTCTTCGTCGGATTTCTAGGCTAACATTATTGTTGGTGTTAATGCTGGTTCCCAGGTAAACGAAGTCCTTTACTATTTCGAAATTATTGCTGCCAGCAGTGGCTTGGTTGCCAAGGCGCGAATGCGCTGACTCTTTGCATGATGACAGAAGGTACTTCGTTTTGCCCTCGTTCACCACCAATCCCATTTTCTCCGCTTCTTTTTCTAATTTGGAGTAAGCAGAAGTTACGGCGCGGTTGTTAAGGCCAATGATATCAATATCGTCAGCATATGCCAACAGTTGCACGCTTTTATAAAATATTGTTCCAGCGCGGTTAAGTTCTGCAGCTTGTATTATTTTCTCCAGCATTAAGTTAAAGAAATCGCACGATAGGGGGTCACCCTGTCTGAAACCTCGTTTAGTTTCGAACGGCTCGGAGAGGTACTTCCCAATTCTGACCGAGCTGGCGGTGTTGCTCAAGGTCATTTTGCATAGCCGTATAAGTTTTGCGGGGAAACCAAATTCAGACATAGCGGCATATAGGCAGCTCCTTTTCGTGCTATCGAAAGCGGCTTTAAAATCAACAAAGAGATGATGTGCGTCGATTCTCTTTTCACGGGTTTTTTCCAAGATTTGGCGTATTGTAAAAATTTGGTCGATGGTAGATTTACCAGGTCTGAAGCCACACTGATAAGGTCCAATCAGTCTGTTCACATCAGGCTTCAGTCTTTCGCACAATACGCTTGCATCAGGCATGCATTCATCCGACCATATTCTGCATAGAAGCTGATGCATGCGCCTTACCAGCTCCTCGCCTCCGTGTTTGAATAGCTCAGCAGGCAAACCATCAGCGCCAGCTGCTTTAATGTTTTTCAATCGGGATATTGCTATTCGCACCTCATTATAGTCGGGTTGTGGAACGTCAATTCCATCATCTTCGATTGTGGGCTCGGGTTCGGCATCTTCTCTGGTTTCTTGCTCAGTTTCTCCATTTAAAAGTTCAGAGAAGTGATCCCTCCATATTCTGAGTGCTCTCTGAACATCGGCCACCAGGTCGCCGTTCTCATTCTTACAGGAGTTTGCCCCGGGTTTAAAACCTTCTGTCATTCGCCGAATTTTTTGATAGAATTTTCGGGCATTATTCCCGTTGGCAAGCATCTCAAGCTCCTTTATTTCACGCTTTTCTGCCTCTCTTTTTTTCGCCCGGAAAAGCCGCCTCGCTTCCCTCTTCAACTCGCGGTAGTGTTCACACACACTCCTCGTTGCATTCGATCTCAGCAACTTATCTATTGCAGTGGGGCATTAACAACTTTCCGGATATTTTGCTTGTGTGTTATCCGATTTGCAGATTTTGGCAGAAGTATACTACATACTATTGAGAAGTAGCTGACCAATTTTCATTGAAATACCTCCTTAAAACTAAAAGCAATCGCCTTTGAAAATAGCAGAATTTGTATGCTGAAAAGTGGGAGGCGCCACGCCTACTTCTCTCAAATCCACAACATTTTTTTGCGGTCGATTTTTCCTTAAAAAGCTTATTATGTGTGCCAGATCTTATTGATATAGCTTGCATAGTTATAGAAATATCGCGTTTTACATATTACAAACAAATTTTTCAGAACTATGCTAAAAAATGGGCGTGGCCGTTTACCGATTTCGCCCATTTTTACAAAAAACAGTTATCTTTACATATTTAAAATTTTCGCCAAATATCGTTTCGATAAATCAATTTTTGCCAGAGTCATGGCATAAAAAGTTTTGTGGAATAATCCACTATAAAAGGGGCGGGCCACACCCATTTTCAAAAACTTATATTTTTCGACTTTCTTCGTTCACGGACACTTTGAAAGTGAAATATAATTGATAGAAAGCTTTTGTACGCAAAGCTATTGACTATTAAATATATGTATAATCCTTTTCAAAATCTTTCGTAAAAAAGTGGGCATGGTTCTTAGCCGATTTCGCGTGAAAAGTTTGAAAATGCTCAACAGGAATCGACGAGTTCAATATAGAATCGTATTTTAGGCACCAATTGCAGCGGAATCAGTCTGCACGTCATAGAAGCCGGTCACCTTTAAGAAATCCCAACGTGTGTGCTTGGTCTTTAGTCTTGGAAGTTCGAGAGTATTGAGAATGTGCTACAAAAAGTCGGCTTAAACAAACATCTCATCGTCCATGATGAAGCAATCGAATTATTCAAAGAAATATGTTGTTTTTGACTCTGTGTTCCCATAGTTTTTCAGTCTGTGATTTTTTGCATGGTACAGTCTGTACCTTTAGCGTCTGGAAAACTGTACTTTACATTTGCTTAACATTTTTTAAAGAATTAAAGAATCTACATAGTGTAAACATTGTAGAAACGGAATTTCCGGACATTTATTTCGTAGGTTATTCGAAAAAAAATTGCCTGCAAGGAAATGTTAAGGCTGATTAAAATGTGCTGACTCCGCTAGCATCTCGATAAAATATATGAACATTTTATGTTGAGACCATTGATATTTAGTGCCACTAAAATAGCACTCTACCCACTCCATCTTTACGATATAAAAATGCATGTCCCCAAAAATCGAAAAGATTAAAAATCGATACACGGCTAAAAATTTTAACTAATTTATAAACTTTTTTGGAGTACATATATGTTTAAACCAAACTTGGTTTAAAATTAAATTTAATTTAAATTTTAAATGAAAAAAGTTAAAAAAAAATTGTATCAGGACCTGCTGAACTACCGCGCACACATGGATGGTGTGAGAAAAATATAAATTTGTACTGTGTAAACTAGTGTTGTTGTGTATAAGTTTTTTTTTTAGTTAGGTTTTAAATCTAACCCCAAAGAAATTAAAAGAAAGTGTAGGTAATTGAAAGTTTTGGAATTCACTACAAAAAAGTTTAAAAAATTACGTAAACCAATGGTTTAAAACTTAGGATGAAATTATTAGCAGTGTATTTTCCTTGTACTTTATCTCATTTGCTTTTCAAATGCTTCAGCATTAGCTTTAAGCTATAATATGGGCGAAAATTTTATGTACGTCTTACAGTCTTATCTTGTCATATTTAGCATATATCTAATTTATAAATATATTGACATACATATGTATATTTGTATTAAGGCATGTGCGATAAAGCTATACTTATTCAAGCCCTTATCGATTCATTGGTACTTGCGCTTTCGAAAATCTCATAAAAATCTGCGTTTAATGTTCATATTTACGATATCCTCATTGCGACATACAGGCGAATCATCAAATGAAGTACAGTGGTTCGATTAGTTAAATATTATATGAAATAAAACTATATTAGAAGCGCGATGAAGGTATTCTGTAGGAACAAAGACTCCTACTAAGCACAATCAAATTGTCTTTCAATCTGATAGCTGAACCTTCCCTTAAAAGCGTACGGGCAATCCCAGTACATGCCCTCAAGCCATAGTACTTAAAGCGCTTACTTTGCTCGTCGACAGTAAAGATAGTTCTCATTCGAGGCTTTTACCCCTATTTTCTTTGGAAGTGGTTGTTACGTGGCAGGTCATAATCCCACCGTACAGTCCGAATACCAGATTAAAAAAAATTTTGATATTTATTCAGCGACACGCTGGCTACAAAACAAGCGCCCGTTTTCCATTGCTCCTCTGGGTGACAAGACGCTGCAAATATCAGTTGGCCCAACTAGGCTGTTAGTTTCAGAATGGCGAAAGCTTTATACCTTTCATAAATACGAAACATACATCTTATAAATAAAAATTAATGTCTTTATGTATGTCTTTTTTAGGCGTCCAAAATACTCAACCGATCTTTATCACAGTTTATTCTTGGATTAACTGATTACAGCATATGCCATATATAGTTTTGATAAAGTGGGCGGTACCACGCCCCAGCCTATATAAAATTTCAATTCGCCTAAAACTCTGACGGTAGGTTCAGGACTGTATATAGTTTTTAGAAAAGCCCCCAGGTTATATAAAGCTGCAACTCGGTATAGCTAGGAATCTATTTTGGTTCAAGTTAATAATATTTAAGGAAAAGGAAGAAGAAGGGGAGTAGGAAGTATAAATTAAAGATATAGAGGAGGTGTTAAAGGGATATGGGGTGTGGGGGAAAAGAATAAATACAGAGTAAGATATATGGATAAATAGTGAGAAATCGAAAAATCGGGAGGGAGGAGGGTAGAATTTGTCAAATGTAAGCAAGTCAGCTTTTTTTAACTTAAATTAAATATAAATAACAAAAACAAACTGTGTTATCAAACGGTGAGGAAATAAAAGGTAAGGGAAGGATGCAGAAATAGAAGAAGGAAGATAACAATAAATTATAAAGAAGACTACTGCAATGAAGTCGAAGAAAAGGAAGCGGGGAAATAAAATAAATCTAAATAAAATAAACTAAACTAAAAATAAAAGGAAAGAAAAGGAAAAAAAATAAAAGAAAAGAAAAGGAAAGTAAACAGAAGCAGCATTATTACATGGTGCTGAAAGAGCAGAAGTAAGAGGAAGTAAAGTATAAAAAGAAATTAACATCAACAAAAGTAAGAGAAAGAAAGACAGCTGAAGAAGAAAATAAAATATAAGAACAGCAAATAATCAAAATAAAATAAAGTTTTGTAATTCAATTTCCATCACTGGGCGTTCTCTAGTTTAAATTAACTTCACTTAATAATTACCACTAGGTACAACTGACCTATGATTTTTTGGTCTATTTTGAACCAGCTTGTGACTTCTTTATATCTATGCGAACTCTTACAATTGACATCTCGCAGGGCATCGTCATGAAGAAGAAAAAATTGTTGACTTACTCTTTGGGCTTGGTAAATTTTATGTAGTTATCAGCTAGTTATTTGGCTGCAACATTTTTTGTGAAAGTTTATGGTTTCGACTAGATTTTGATATATTTTTTTGTTCTTTAAAGTACTTAAATTAATATGAAGTGCAAACATATGGCTCAAAATGTCCTCGACTTACAGCGTTATTTAGCTAAATTTTTATTCATTGACGCTTAACTCACGGAAATTCATTCTTTGTTAGCTATTACTGATGCCAATTCGACATGCTAAGGGAGGCCAAGTTATCCTCCACCTGGGTTTTACAGCTCAGTCGACGCCTACCTGTTCCTCCGATGTTGAAATCAGGGTTTTCATAAAACCACTAAAAAGTTTATATCATCGATTTATGATAAGAAATTTTTTTGTAAATTACTTTTATTTTTCTTAACAAAACCAAAAAATGTTCTAAGGGCTCTGAAGAACTGTAGACTTATACATGTGTCTACAGATATATATATCAATGTATGTATTTAATCTCCCATATTCCATACATACATACAGTGTGCGACAAAATAAAAGCACCGAAATTGCTTTTAAAAGATTTTACTCAAAAAAATCGTAAGTACAATTTCTATAATGTTTAATAATTTGTATTCAGGAAGAATACATATTAGGTATTATAAATTTTAATAAATAAAAGTAGTTTACCAGCTCATCCAAAATGTTTTGTACAAAGAATACAAAAGTGGGCGACCAAATTAAAGCACCATCAAATATCTATGGGTTTCTCTTCGTTCTTTTGTGACATATCCGTGGCTCTTTATGGCAGGTGCACATCGTGTTAGAACTGAGTATATTATTTGAGTAAAATATTTCAGGAAACAAATGTCTACGCCTGCTCATGTTTTTCGACTAGCGTATCTTTGTTGCTGCAATTTTCCTCCGCATTTTCAGGATCCATCATTTGCTATAGATTCCCTCTTCAGGTGAATAGCACAGGCCATACGTCAACATTATTAGCCCTAAGCTATTTTTTGAAGCAAATCGCTATACGTTTTGGCAAAATGTCTTCCTGATAGATCCACCTTAATGGCATTCCTACCCCCTTAAGAAATGAGATGAAGATTTTATGAATATCTTTGTACATGAAACGATCCAATACGAATTTAATCGTATGAATTGGACCCACTCCATGACCAGAGAAACGTCTACAAACCTCTACACTGCCTCAATCGTGTTTCAGCAATCACAAAATATAGTAAAAGTAAGTAAGCGTCGCTCTTAAGGCATGGGAACAAGTTTCATAGCGTCCTAATATTTCAGAAAACTTTTATTTGACAGAAAATAACATTCCTCGTCGTAACGTACTACTCCAATTTAGGTGAAATCTTGAAAACCCATATTCCTCTTCTATCTGATTTCCTTTGATTTGAGTAAAATTCTGTTACGAAGTACAACGAAATAATTATTTACAGAAAATGCTTTAGATTTCTACAGATCATCCAACCTCGTTTAACTAAAAAAATAAAGGAAACGTTCTTGGAAATGTTTCGAAATATATTAGCGATAAGCCTGAAAAGTGCAATTAATGGATCATGAAAACCGTTTTTTTGTTTCATATTTCAAATAACTAATATGTGGCCTTAATCAACAAAACCAAACACAAAATTTGAAACCTGCACATTGAATTTTATTTAATCAAGTTTAGCAGAGGCACTTTTGGTGCTTTAGTTTTGTCGTACACTGTTTATTCAACTGTTTGAACGCATATCCCATCACCTGCATTGGTGGTTCGATTGACGCAGGATATTCGCTGACGTGCATCGTATGGAGAAGTGCGTGTGTTTTATGATATATTGAGATGACATTAAATGCGCATCTCATTATAGCATCAAGTAGCAGTGCCGGCAGTCAGCCAGATAAATAACGTCAGTTTATTGGTTCGAGCAAAAGTAGCATTAACAACCGCCGAGAGGAAGACGTACTGCTGGCAAGGGAGCAAACAATGATATGTTGTAGTGGTAACTAGAGAAATTATGTCTGAAGAATATTTACTTACTGCAATACGTACGAAACATGTTCAGTTTAATATGTACAGTGTGGAAAAAAATTTTAGTATAAGTATACCGGTCACGTTTCATGGAAATAATGTTATAACAAATAAGGTATGAGATATGAAAGAGAGAGAACAATGCTCCGCAATGAAAGTGCCATTTAGGGAGGGCGAAATAATAGAACAACAACAACAGGACCCGGGGATATAAGGGAAAGGTCAGAAGCAGCAGTAGAAATTGTGTCTTCTTGTAAGCACATAACGGATTGGAGCTGCTAAACTTAGACGACGTCAAAAATTAGTGTACTCGTACATTATGAAGACACGTCTCTTGTTACTTTAAAGCAAGTAGCTTCGGTTTATTCAAGAAACTAACATTGTCGTCGACTACAGGCTTCTGGAGACTTATGGAATACTTATGTTTCTGTATGGAAAATTAGCTTTACTTCCTACCTTCCTTCGAAGCCTTGCTTCTTTGATGTCAAATTCAAATTTTCCCAATTATGTCAAATTCTTCTTTACCTAAGTATGAAAAGCTTCACATATCAAGGTCATAGGTGTCAACAGCTCAAACTTGTACTTGTCGAAAGTGGACCCGGACATTATGATACCAACCATTTCTTCACATGTAAATTAATCTGACGTATCTAGCTCCACTATTTCTATGGTGTAACATCCCACCATCAGTCAGTTCAACCAATAGACAATTTAGCCAATGACTAGTAAGGGTTTTGGCCTCGCACAAGTGGCGTGTTTGAAGAACTATAGTTGAGCATTCTTTGAATTTCTATCTTGAGGCTCGATCGAAGCTAACAAGTCAAAAACACGTCTCGAAGCTGACTCAACCACGCTTGCTCAAGTTATGTCAAACCCAAAAAACCAGCAAATATGTTACTGGTCATCTATTCAGATTGGACTAAAATGTGGATATATTTTGCTCGATGCTGTATGTATTTACAATTGTGTTGTTTTTGTTTGTACGCAAAGTACTGCAGTTGAATTTATCACTACATCCCTGCAAAAAACGATGGAGTATCAGAGTACTCCAACACTTATCCTCATTCATATAAAGAAGATGGTCCAATTTACATGGCGATGTCCGGTATTGGATCACCTAATCCATGTTGGAGTACTGAATTACTTTGCTTCTGAGTACTCTATGGAGCACCTACGTGAGAGTACCTTCAAAATGCTCCTCAAAAGTACACCTACTTCATGGAGTAACACTGTGGGAACATTTTGAAAGAACTCTCACGTAGGTGCTCAATAGAGTATTCAAAAGCAAAGAAATAAAGTAGGTGATCCAATCTCCGGACATCGCAATGTAAATTGGACTAACTTTTTTATATGAATGAGGTTTAGTGATGGAGTTCTCTGTATGTAGTTGAACGACCCTTTACGATAGTTGCGAACCAGCTCAAAATTCTAGGAGTATTAAATTGTACTTCTTTGCCTCAAAACTCAGACCCCAATTACGGCACCACATTTTGAGCCTAATTTATTCGATTTGCAACCTGTTTCTATTTGACATTATTTTATTTCTTCAGACATGAAACTTAAACAATTTTCTTTCAGTCGTTTCTGCTTAAAGTCTAAATTAAATAAAAACTCAAATTGCATTGTAAGAATAATCACTGTTTTCAAATACAATTAAAAATGCCTTGTGTTGGTTACTCAACGACCGGGTTTTACCTAGTGAGGATCGAGGTACTACCGAACTTATTATTAGGCACGTGAGATCTTATTCTCAACCAGAAATTTCTCTCAGTAATCACTGAGTTCCTTGCTGGGTACGTTTAGGAAGTATGAATATATGCACATACATATTTACGATATTAAGCCTGATTACGTTGAAATATATTTGCTTACAATCAATTGCTTACTTTTACGTATGTATATCGTAAGTACATTCCCTGGATAGTTTATGTACATTACTTCAGTGCTGCCAAAGCATTGCATAAAATATGCCAACATTAAGTGTGTAGAAGAGTCATTACTTGATATTTATGCATCCAAACCTTATCGTAAATAAAGCTAAAGCAGAGTGATCATATATACTATGTACATATGTACATATTTTCAAGACTAGAATAATCACAGATAATAAATCATAGCTCTGATTAATGGTATTATTGCTTAAAAAATGTTTGGTTAGATTGAATTCAATTTTAATACTAAATAAAACCAGGCCATATTTACATTACGGCGCCTTGGAATGTACTTTAAGTACCTCGAATTGGAACAGAAGGTTGTCGATTCCTTTGTCACGGGTCTTCTCCAGGATTTGGCGTATCATGAAGATCTGGTCAATAGTTGACTTACTAGGTCTGAAACCTCACTGATAAGGTCCAATCAGCTTGTCTACGACGAGCTTCAGTCTTTCGCACAATACGCTGGATAGAACCTTATATGCGATATTAAGGAGACTGATTCCGCTTTAGTTGGTGCGGTCAGTGGGGTCGCCTTTCTTATGTATTGAGCAGAGCACTTTTAAGTTCCAATCTGAAGGCATGCAGTAGTCAGTGTTTGAACAGCTCAGCGGGTAATCAGTCCTTTTTAGGCGCTATGTTATTTTTGAGCCGAAATATAGCCATCCTCACTTCATCATTGTCAGGTGTTACCAGGTCGCCAATATTGTCCCTGCCGGAATTTAACCCAGGTCTTGAAACCTGTCGGCATTCGCCGGATCTTTTGATAAACTTTTTGGTCATTATTCGTATCAGCCAGCATTTCAAACTCCTCACACTCATGCCTTTCAGCCTCACGTTTCTTTTACCTAAAAAGGCGTCTCTCTGAAGGTGTGAGAGTCGAATGGAGAAATTATAAGCTGTCTGGGTCGTACGCAGCTTCTCGACATCAAAATTTCATTCTATTTTTGTTCGCACTTTCTTTGCTACACAGAGGCATGTATGTATCTTGGCTACCACAAGATGATGGTCTGAGTTTAGAATGGTGGAGCCATGTCTGCCGTCGATCATGGCATGGGCAATTTGGTGTCTTGTCCTTTGATCAGGGGGCAGCCAAGTCGCCTGGTGTATTTGTTTATGCTGGAATCAGGTACTACCGTTGACCATATTGCCAGCAGCGGCGAAGTCAGTCATAAGTGTAGGACCAAAAACTCCTACCTTACTTATCCTTGCTTTAAAGTCGCCAAGCACAATTGTGATATCATGTTTGGGGCGGTAATCATATCTCCTTCCTAATGTTGAGGAACCTCACTTTGATGCGGATCGCAGCGAGGCGCTCGTTCATGGGGGTGAACGTTAATGCTTGTCTTTTCGCCTTGTCTGGCAATTGCGGTAGACGTCACAAGGTTCGATTGTGCTCTACCTTGTCCCGTCCATCGCATTTCCTGTAAGGTTGTGATTTCAACCTTTGAACTAACGAGGACATCAACCAGCCGTGCAGCGGTACCCTCTCTTAAAATAGCCCGGACATTCCAGGCATCTGCCCTTATATCATTGTCCTGAAATCGTTTTGCCGTAAAGAGAGTTCCCATCCGAGGCCTTTTTACCTTCTTTTTCATTAGAATTTGTTTGTATGTGGCGTGTCTCAAGCCCAGCGGACAACGTCTACGCGGTTTTGAAACAGTATTTACACGTTTATATAGCGAGCCGCGTGATCCAAGACAGATGCCCGCTTGAAGCCGCACTTCATGGTGAACAAACACTCTGAAAAAGACCTCAGTAAGCCCTTAAACCGAGTATATCAGAATGGGTTTGAAAAAAGAATTTTGTGTAAGGGATTTTCGAACAGAAATAGGCTGCTCTTCCACTCTGCCGATAGTATGTTTTGCCATCCTAAAAGTTCTTAAGTCACCGCCACTTTTGAATAGCCCTATGTTGAACTAAATATGAATTAAGCCCGCACCACACATCGTTATATAATTCAAAGTACTCGCCGTCTCTTTAGAAAATGTCTGACCGTATTTTACCCCCTTTTTTTCATCAACACTCACCATTTATCTTTGTTAGATCCCACTTTAAAATATTTTTTTCATTCCATTTATTATTAATTTTTATTTTACTTTCATCTTCGTTGTTACCCCAAACCCCACCTTGTATGCATGGTTGTATCTCTTACAGCTTTTCTGCTTTGTGAAGCGCAAAAAACAAGAGTTTCACTTTAACGCATTGCAATTAAGACAACGCAAAATGTCGAGCGAAACAGATACTTGCCAAAAACCAAAAAAAAATAGAAAAAAAGTGAAAAAAGTGGAAAAAAATTTAAATAAATGAGCAAAACGGCAATTATTTGCGGGAGGCAGAAGCAGTCAAGAGTATCAGAGGTGTTGATTTTGTGGTAAATGACGATGGACCAAACCACATTTGTGTAATGAGATACTCAGCTCCACATTAGGCAAATGGTGGAAGAGGGGCTTACAAGAGGTGAAAAATAATAGCTCTTTCATTTCCCTGCGTCGTCTCTTTCATAGTCAAAGACTACATGAAAATTCAACTACATTATTATTTCATGCATTTCAGTGTTGGTCGAGGAAAATCAGCTGGGCTAAACATGCAGCATAGATTTGAGTATTTTCTTTATGCTGCAGTGAAGAACATGAAATTCGTGCAATCAGCAGAAGAGAAAAATTTTAAAAATTTAATAAAATAAGATGCTTAGCATACCTTATAACTTAAAATGAGCTATTCTTGTATATTTGTATATCCAGACTATCTCGAAAACTGCTCAACCGATTTGGATGAAATTTGGTATGTATGTACATAGTGCACTAAGAATTCTAAGAATTTTTACCTAAGTGTTGCCACATCGGATGTTTTGCGGGGTTGCCACCTATTTGCATTTTTTTTTTATCAAACGAGAGGTATTTTTCTGCGTACTAAGAAAAAACTTTTCTAAGTAGAGTTGCCACTTTTTTTCGACAGCAAAAATCCGGCGGTGAAGTTCATATACCGAGAATCACACTCATCCAAGAGGGTGGACCGTGCAAAGGCATCAATTTCCAGTAAGGCCGACATTTGCCATGACTACGCATAAAGCTCAGGGACAAGCTCTTGAGTTCATCGGAGTGGAGCTAAATTCATCCATGTTCATGCATGGTATGTTATATGTGGCGTTTTCAAGAGTTAAGCGGCCAAATACGTTAAAAGTAATGCTTCCGAAAGAAAGTCAGAGACGTACTCGGAACATGGTATGGAAGGAAATGTTGGCTTAGATTTCATATGTATTAAATACAAAAGGTTATGGATAATTCTATCTTGAAAAATAAAGAAAAAATCAAAGAACGTTGACCGATATATCGAGCCGTAACAGCCATTTTAGTGTAACCAAGAAAAATAAAATTTTACACGAGAAGGTTTTTTAGTTTACAAATATACAAAATTTTAAAGCAAAAGGTTACCTACATCATAATAGCCTTTGCTTTATTTTTTTTAATTGTACATAGGTTACCTACATCATAATAGCCTTTGCTTTATTTTTTTTAATTGTACATATTCTTCTTTCTTTAAATGGTCATCTAACCGCCTGGGCGATTTTGACCGTCCAACATAGCTCGCCAGTCGTTTCTTCGTTGCGCCAACTGGCGCCAATTGGAAACACCGCGGGATCGCAAATCGGTCTCCACTTGGTCCTTCCATCGGAGTGGTGGTCTCCCTTTTCCTCTGCTTCCACCGGCGGGTGCCGATAAGAATACCTTCTGGGCTGGAGCATCTTCGCTCATTCGCACTACGTGGCCTAGCCAGCGAAGCCGCTGTGTTTTAATTCGCTGAACTATGTCGGCGTCTGCGTAAAGTTCATACAGCTCATCATTAAATCTTCTTCGGTACTCGCCGTCGCCAACGCGTAGAGGTCCACAAATCTTTCGAAGAACCTTTCTCTCGAATACTCCCAGAGCCGCCTCATCAGATGTTGTTAGTGTCCACGCTTCTGCACCATATAGCAGGACGGGTGCGATGAGTGACTTGTAGAGTGTTATTTTCGTTCGTCGAGAGAGGACTTTACTTTTCAATTGCCTACTCAGTCCGAAGTAGCATTTGTTTGCAAGAGTGATTCTTCGTCGGATTTCTAGGCTAACATTATTGTTGGTATTAATGCTGGTTCCCAGGTAAACGAAGTCCTTTACTATTTCGAAATTATTGCTGCCAACAGTGGATTGGTTGCCAAGGCGCGAATGCGCTGACTCTTTGCATGATGACAGAAGGTACTTCGTTTTGCCCTCGTTCACCACCAATCCCATTTTCTCCGCTTCTTTTTCTAATTTGGAGTAAGCAGAAGTTACGGCGCGGTTGTTAAGGCCAATGATATCAATATCGTCAGCATGTGCCAACAGTTGCACGCTTTTATAAAATATTGTTCCAGCGCGGTTAAGTTCTGCAGCTTGTATTATTTTCTCCAGCATTAAATTAAAGAAATCGCACGATAGGGGGAAACCTCGTTTAGTTTCGAACGGCTTGGAGAGGTGCTTCCCAATTCTGACCGAGCTGGCGGTGTTGCTCAAGGTCATTTTGCATAGCCGTATAAGTTTTGCGGGGAAACCAAATTCAGACATAGCGGCATATAGGCAGCTCCTTTTCGTGCTATCAAAAGCGGCTTTAAAATCAACAAAGAGATGATGCGTGTCGATTCTTTTCTCACGGGGTTTTTCCAAGATTTGGCGTATTGTAAAAATCTGGTCGATGGTAGAGTTACCAGGTCTGAAGCCACACTGATAAGGTCCAATCACTCTGTTCACATCAGGCTCCAGTCTTTCGCACAATACGCTTGATAGGACCTTATATGCGATATTCAAAAGGCTGATTCCGCGATAGTTGGCGCAGTTTGCAGGATCGCCCTTCTTGTGGATTGGGCAGAGAACACTTAGATTCCAATCTTCAGGCATGCATTCATCCGACCAAATTCTGCATAGAAGCTGATGCATGCGCCTTACCAGCTCCTCGCCTCCGTGTTTAAATAGCTCAGCAGGCAAACCATCAGCGCCTTTGTACATATTAGAGCTATAATATTTTGTGAGATGGTTTGAAATAAACAGAATTAATGATATCTGTCAAAACACGGCTTTTCAGAATTTTGTTGGTTACGCCGAAATTGTGGTTAGGGCTCCATATAGAGCACTAACTTACATACACATATACCCATGTGACCCTATTCTTTCTCGTATTCAAACTTTGCTAGCAATAAAAAACAATATTAAACAACTTTCTATTATCAATATATGTTTTTAAAATCTCTTTTTGGAGAGCTCCACTGCTGGTAAGTAAAATTATTCATAAAAACAACCAGAAAATCTTTCCTAATGATTATCTAAAGCAAACTAAATTGTATGGCAACCTATGAAAATGCCGAGCAAAGCTCGGTCGACCAGGTACTGTAAATAATGTTTGCTGTACTTTTTTTTTTGAACGTTCCTCTTAATATTTTCAGAAGTTGATTATTGTACGTGTAACCAGTAGTCCGGTTTTTTCCCTAACGCAATAAGACTCCCACCACTAACTAATACAACAGAGAAAGCGATAACTACACTCATGCATGTATGATATGAGTCAAAGAGGAGATGGTGTAACATAACACCGACCCTTCACGAAGAGTGAAGAACCTTCAATTCAGATCAGTTTATTTTCAAGTGTTGTTAAATGAACTTACTGTGGAGTTACATAACTCTTGAATTCGTAATATTGTAGAATTGCTAGTAAATAAAACTAGATATTTGTAAACAGTATTGGAGCGTTTTTATTTTTTGATTTTATAGCGATCGAAACCCCAAAATTATAATGAGTTATTCCAGTGTGTACAATTACGCCAAGCTTAATGGTAGCACCTTGACCTTCTTCCATAAACATGTTCTTCCCATATTTGGTGCGTCGGTTTTTATGAACTCGTTTTCGTAACACCAAACCATAGTTAAGTAAAGGGTGTTTTTTTAGGGGTATAGAACTTCGAATTGAAATAAAACACAAGAAAATCGTTTTAAGGTCCATCAATTTGGCTTTATTGGAAGGATAATTTTATGCCATTAATGTTTAAATATGATTTCGGGCATGTGGCCGCCGCGGCTGGCTCGAATAAAGCCAATTCTACAGGTCCAATTTTCAACCACTTTTTCGAGCATATGGGGCCGTATGTCGGCAATAACGCCACGAATGTTGGCTTCCAATTCCCCTAACGTTTCTGGTTTGTTGGTGTAGACGAGCGACTTCACATATCCCCAAAGAAAATAATCCAATGGTGTCAAATCACACGACCTTGGTGGCCAATTGACAGGTCCATTCCGCGAAATTATGCGCTCATCGAATGTTTCCTTCAATAAATCGATTGTGACGTGCGCTGTGTGGCATGTAGCGCCGTCTTGTTGGAACCACAACTCATCCACATTCATGCCATCCAATTCGGGAACAAAATAGTCGGTTATCATGGCTCTATACCGGTCTCCATTAACGGTAGCTGCCTCTCCAGCATTATTGCGGAAGAAGTATGGCCCAATGACTCCACCAGCCCATAGAGCACACCAAACAGTCAGTTTTTGTGGATGTAATGGCGTTTCAAGGGTCTCATGTGGATTCTCTTCACTCCAAATGCGGCAATTTTGCTTGTTGACGTAGCCATTCAACCAAAAATGAGCCTCATCACTGAACAAAATTTTGCGATGAAAATCAGCATCGAAATCAATCTCATTTTCGGCCCATACACCAAAATCACGACGCATTGCATGGTCTCGCAGCTTTAATTCTTGCACAAGCTGGATCTTGTAAGGTCGCAAGCCAAGATCTTTGCGCAAAATCTTCCATAAAGTTGATGGACAAAGCTCCAATTGCTGTGCACGGTGGCGAATCGATTCATTCGGGTCCTCTTCAACACTTTGCTCTACAGCGGCAATTGTTTCTTCGGTGCGCACTGTTCGACGTCTCTGCGGATGCGTATTATCACATAGAGTAAACGTAGTGCGAAAACGATCCATGGTTAACCGAATTAATTGCTCTGATGGACGATTATGTCGACCATAAAATGGACGGAGCTCACGGTAAACTTCGCGAACTGAACCATTATTTTCGAAATAAATTTGCACGATTTGCAAGCGTTGTTCTTTTGTCAACCTGTTCATGATGAAATGGCAAACCAAACTGAACATAAATGACATTAGAGTTGCCAGATTTGACCACAAAATGCCAGGTTTATCTCTATTCGAAAAACAAACCTGTAAAAAAAACACCCTGTACAATGCATTTGATTATTTATACAGTCAATGACATCGCAAAATTACAGCGATTTACCAAGAAAATTATTCAAATTTTTTTATTTGTTGAATAATAAAAGGCCGCTTAATATTTTTTTTGTGTGTATGTAAATATTTAATATCTATAACTATGTAAATAGTATATGCTATTGGTGGTTTGGCATTCTAATGTAGGTTAGGTTAGGTTGTGCTGGCAGGCCAACGCAGTGGCCTCACATAGACGCATAGCGTCCGTAGTGTTACCAGAAAAACTTTGACGACCTCTTGTTATACAGTTGACACTTCAGTGTCTATTTTACAAAACATTAATGTTTTCTTCGCAAAAACCAGAAGCCTACTTGGGCCTATTTCTGTCAGTGAAGCTAGGTTGGGCAATTGTCCCTTTCCAAATGTTTGAAGCCGCAGTCTGGATAGAGCGGGGCATGTGCACATGACATGCTCCACAGTCTCCGTCTCCGCTTTGCATTTCCTACACATGCTGTCGGAAACAAGACCGATCTTGTGGGCATGGCCTGCCAGAAGGCAGTGCCCTGTAAGGATACCAATTAGCAGTCTACAGTCTTCCCTTTTGAGGGATACAATTGTTTTTGTAAGTTTCATGTCGTACGATTTGCACAGGATTTTGGAGATTTTACAGCCTTGCACTTCTTCCCATGCCTTATCTGCTTGTTTAACCATGTGTAAATCGCACCTACGCTTTAATTCCCTTAGCGGGATGGGTACGTTAATACTGTTGCTCGCATCTAGTGCCACTCCACTCTTTGCTAGCTCATCAGCTTTCTCGTTTCCCTCTATACCTTTGTGGCCTGGGGTCCAAAAGATATGTACTCTATGTTCTATACTAAGTTTTTCAAGACTTCTTTTGCACTCTAGTACGCTCAAAGAAGTGCTACTATTTGAGATTATGGCCTTGATAGCCGCCTGACTGTCGACGTAAAAGTTCACCCGCTCTCCGAGCGCTAGACTTTCTACAGCTATTTCTGCTCCCACTTTGATGGCTATGACTTCCGCCTGGAATATACTGCAATGATCTGGCAATTTCAATGATTTAGTGATCCCCAAGTCATTACAGTACACTGCGGCTCCTACTCCTTCCGTCATTTTGGAACCATCTGTATATATGTGTACCGTGTTTTCCGTCATTTCTGCACCTCTCCTCCAGCCCTCCTCCTCTATAGTGGCTTCCAGAACCTCTTCGAAGCGCAGGCAAGGGACCGTGTAGTCTACATGTCTTATCAAGGAAGACGCTATACTACTATGGCCAAATGATCTGCACTCAAACTGCCCCGTGGCATATAGCCTGTTTGCAGTTGTTAACGCTATGTTCTTTGCCGTTATGTTTGCGGGCGGTAGATGCAAAATGGCGTGTAACGCTGCTGTCGGTGTGGTTTTAAGCGCACCCGTTATGCTTATCATAGATGTTCTATACACTCTCTCTATTGACTTCATATACGTTTTCTTCGTTAAGGCGGTCCACCAAACCAGGACCCCATGGAATAAAATTGGTCTAACAATCGCATTGAAAACCCAATAAGACAAGGCAGGCGAAAGACCCCAAGTGCAGCCCAGCATCCTCTTACAGGTATACAGAGCTGCTGAGGCCTTTTTCGACCGTTCTTGTACGTTGAGTTTCCAACTCAACTTGCTATCCAGTATAATACCTAAATATTTGGTACTAACCTTCGGTTCTAATACCACATCTCCTAGTTTTGGCTTTACCCAACTTGGTACTTTGTATTTTCTGGTAAATAATATTAGGTCTGTCTTATCAGCATTTGTGCTCAGCCCAACCTCGCAGGCCCAGTCATGGATGACCCTAAGCGCCTGGTTCATCAGCGAGCTGAGCGTCGATAGACATTTCCCGCTTATTATGACTGAGACGTCATCTGCATATGCTGTCAGTTTTACTGGCCCCCCTTCGAACTGCTTGAGCAGTTTGTTAAGGGCCAGGTTCCACAGCAGCGGCGATAATACTCCACCCTGCGGGGTGCCTCTATGTACTACTTTTGTGGTTTCGTAACCGCCCCAACTGGAAGTGATCTTCCTGCACCCCAGCATGCAGCCGATCCAATTTTCCAAGGCGGGATCCACCTCAATGTGTCGTAGTCCGTCCATTATGGCTCGCTTTGAAAGATTGTTGAATGCTCCTGCTATGTCTAGGAAGACACCTATTGCAAATTCCCCATGTTCTAGGGCTTTCTCTATGTGCATAACGACCCTATGCAGAGCTGTGTCGACAGACCTGCCCTTGGTGTATGCGTGTTGTGTATTGGAAATTAAATCCTCCTTCACATTTAATTTAATGTGAGTGTCTATTAGCCTCTCGAGGGTTTTTAGTATAAATGACGTCAGACTAATCGGCCTGTAGTCTCCAGTGTACATGTGACTGCTCTTGCCTGCCTTCGGTATGAACACCACACGGGCAGTTCTCCATACTTCCGGCACGTGCCTCAGTCTTATGCAACTTTCGAATATTACACTAAGCCATTCTATGGTTCTCTTTCCGGCCATTTGGAGCATGGCGGGGAAGATCCCATCTGGGCCTGGCGACTTAAACTTGGAAAACGAGTTTAGTGCCCACTTAATTTTGGAATGTGTTATCAGTCCTTCAATATCACGCTCCTGTATTGATGAGCCTATGCTATTTATTTGTCCGTCAATGCCTTCTTCTGATGGAAAGTGAGCATTGATGAGTGCTTCGAGGGATTCTGCACCATTACGCGCCCATTCCCCATTTTCCTTTTTAATAAGGCCCTGAACTTGTACGCCCTTCGAAAGAACCTTTCTCAATCTCGCAGTCTCATTGGAACTTTCCATGTCACCACAGAACTTTTGCCAAGAGATTCTTTTTGCTGTACGAATTTCTTTCTTGTACATCTTTAGCAGATCTCTGTACTCGTCCCAGCACTCAGCTGAGTCCGCTAGCTTTGCTAGCTTGAATAAGTCTCTAGTCTGGCTCCTTAGGGCACCCAGCTCTTTACTCCACCATGGTGGTTTCGTTTTGTTCCTGGGTTTCCTGAGGGGACAGGCTGGTTTATAAGCTTTTGTTAGTGTTGTTGTTAGGATATCTGTGGATTTCTCCAAATCCTCAACATTACTAATCGTCTCTGGTTGCCGAAGCTTTGATTTCAGATACCCTTGAAAGCGGGTCCAATTTGTTGTTTTGGGATTTCTAAAAAGTTCCCCTCCTTTAACTGTACTTAAAGCTATGTTATAACCAATGTACGCATGATCCGAGAAGGAGGGTCTGTTTAGGACCCTCCAGTCGGATACGGCTGTACTTGGTTCCGAACAAAGAGTGATATCTAATACGTTTTTGGACGTTGGTCCCACGTATGTGGGAGTGTTCCCTCTATTAACTACTTGTAAACTACTTTGGAGTAAGAAACAAAAAAGCGACTCACCCCGTTCATTGATGTCATCACATCCCCATACATGGTGGTGTGCATTTGCATCCGCGCCAATGACGATATTTCGCCCTACGCGCCTGTAGCCTGCCTCCAGCATCTCTAACTCACGCGGGGGAGCGTCAGCATCGTGCGCCATGTAGCAGGATGCTATGACAAGAGCATCCCCCGTTCCTCGTTCTATAGCTACTACCGCAAGGTCTTCAGTACTGAAATTAGACAACAAATATGAGTTAAGTGTTTTACTTACCATAACAGCTGCTCTAATCCTACCTTCCACGTTTGCGTGATACGTCTTATATCCATGTGCGTTAAGTCCAGATACCCTTCCTCCGGCAGAGAGCCATGGCTCCTGGACTAGCGCCACATCGAACGACTTCTCCCCTAGAGCCAGGAGAAGCTCGCTCGACGCTACTTTACTGTGATGGAGGTTTATTTGAAGGACTCTTAACATCATCAATGTTATTGTCCCCCTCCACCTCCATCACCTTCGTCCCTCCTTCCCCTTCCACGATCCTCAGGCTCTCGAGTTCCTTCTCGACTTCCCCTGCTTCGATCGTGTTGTGGTTACCGTCTTTCGGATTTCTTTTCCTGAGGCGCAGGAAAACACTACCAACGCCCCAAGACATCTTCCCGAACTCTGGATATAATAAGTCTTCCGCCTCTTTGTTGATTTGGAGGAAATAGCACTGGCCCTCCTCCGTGGGCCTAGATACGTGAAGTACCTTCCAATCCCGAGTCGGTATATTCGGGTTTTGGCGCTGCAGCAAGCTCAGCGCATCGTCCGACTGCACCACACTCGGGATCCATACCTTTGCCTTAGGTATCGACGGGATCAGTGCTCTTTCCACCACTTCGAACTTGGCACTATTCTGCTTTTGGAGGTTTGGTACCACTCCCTTCAGCCATATCAGTGTTGCAGCATCGTTGCATTTTATGAGTTTTACCCCATTGTACCAGCCTGCTGCATCAAAGCTCGGTAGGGGCTTGTTTGGCTCATCCCGCATCATTTTTATGATGGCGCTGAGCAGCTCCCTCTCCACAGATCGCCACTTGTCAGCGGACATCTGTCCATAGGGATCGGAGCGGTCAAGCAACGCCACCGTAAGGTGCTGCTTTGCCACTTCGCTGGTCCTTGAGGCCGGTAACCCATCCTTGCCTCCTCTTGGCCTTGCTTTCGCCGCCTCAGATGTTGTCGGCTTTTCGCCGACTACCTGACTATAGCTGATGCCCGGTTTTGCCTCTCCAGCTGTTGTCGGCTTTGAGCTGACAGCCTGGTTATAGCGGCTACTCCCTGCCCCGTCATGTCGAGTAGTCCTCCTCGCAGCCCTGGAAGTGGATGGCCTGAAGTCATCCTTCCGCCGCTTGAGGTCAGACCTCTCACCCTCGGCCGAACGCTGCCGTTTCTTACTGCCGCTAAGCTGTTTTTCCTCGATACTGTTGCAGTATCGAGAACTGCTAGCGGCGTAATCCGGCCTGTCGAAGTGCTTTCGACCTGCAGCAACTGCCCCACGGGCCCATGCCAAACGCTCGCTTTCCCGGTCAGTGAGTTCGACCACGGCTCCCAAGCGTTGAATAATTTTAAGCGCCGCCCGGTATTGCGATAGGGCTCTCTTCCCCTCTCTGTTGCGCGCTTTCTTCTCTTCCTTTGTCGGGGTTTTCAGCAGCTCTCGCTCCCGCACTGAGCTCACTGACTCCGCACTGCTTTCCGAGTCCGAGCCATCGCTGAGCGCTCTGTCTCGAACTTTGGAGAGCATTTCGTCCCCTCCCTTCCGTCCGTCCTTCGTCTCTTCTCTTCCGTCCTGTTTTATTTTTATAGGTGTTGAGTTCATCATCTTGGTCGTACGACCACCTGCCCGACAAGGCGGGCTCAGTGGTCTAAAGTTTTCGTAGGGGAAAGACTTCGTACGCCGCAGCAGCGCCCCTTACTGCGGTAAGGCCACCGTTACTCTCTGAGGCGGCCCGGTATCAGAGAGGCACCGTGGAAATACAGCCGATATTACCCCCTGGCTGCAAACCTTCCAATGGGCACGGTCCGCGTAACACCCTGGATTAGGGGGGGGGTGTCAGGGAAGGGATGGGAAGGGGTGAGGAGGGGGAGAGGACAGTGGAAAGGGAGGGGAGGGGTGGGTTAGGAGAGGTGATTTGGCAGTTCTTGGTCACCCACCACCATCGCTCGGCCACGGGCAAAATGGCTAGCATTTTCCCACATAGCTTTCCTGGCAGATGGGGGTCGGCTTAAGCCTTCGCACCAACGACAAGGTTCCTGCTCTAGCGAAGGCATTCTAATGTAACATAGACATCAATTTTCCTTCCATTCCCCATACTACATTTTTTAAGTGGCATAAAAACATTCCTGACAATAACTCCAAAAAAATCACCTTATGAAACACTAACGTACATACTAGTAGTGGGACTATTTTCGAATAATATTCGAATAAATACTATTCGAATAAACGAATAAAAATATTCGTTTCAAAAAATTCGAATAGTATTTATTCGAATAATTTATCCGTTTATTCCAATAGATGCATTGAAATACGAGAGATGTGGGAAGCGAAACTTACTGTCTTCGTCGCTTGGACCTATGAGCGTGCATTCACGTTTTGTATGTATGTTTGCGTGTACAAATGTGTGCATAAGCTGTAGTGATATTTGTTTAACTATTCGAATACCTATTACTATTATAGTATTATTCGAATAAAAGTATAAATTATTTGAATTTTATATAGCCTCGAATAAATGGATTTTTTATTCGAATAGTCCCATGCCTAGTACATACATGCATTCATAAGTTTTTAAGTGTAAACAGATTTGGCCTAAAGCACATACGTATAAACGTGGATATCAACATGACCGTAGCGCGATAACAGATGTTTTAATAACGATCAAAGCAGCTACGCAAGTTTACTGTTTGTCAACTGAGATGCACACTCGCTTCCACACAACATCCAACATGTACTTACATATGTTTGTTATTGCTCATACGAATGCTTTCAAAAGACTTATTGTTGTATCATATAATTTTGGCGATTGCATGCCAAAAACAAAGCTTTTAATTCAAAAGTCGTTGACGTTTACCGCTATGGATTCACTCTATGCAACGAATGAAGTCGTAGTTTTGGTTTATTCCATTCCTCTGGCTATTTCTTTGTGATGTATGATATATGATTACCCTGTAGGAAAAATCTCTAGTTCTGAATTGGTACAAGCATGCAATGAACTGGCGAACTGGACATGGCTATGTCCTTAGCTGCGGAAATTGCCCCCGCTGCATTAGGGCTTATACTGTTCCAAACTAGTGCAATATTCTATAGTTTAGATCTGGTTCTCAATTCTACATAGTGATTGCAGAATGATTTTATTGCGTTCAGAGCCAGCTCAAACTTCGAAGCATTTTACGTAGTACTTGTTTTTCTCAAAATTGTGAACCTTAAAAGATATTTATTGTAAAACGTTGAATATAGAATAATCAAGTAAGGATAGCGCTTATACCTTTCAAGAATGCGCATCACGATTTTCATTGTGCTATTCTTATTTATAATAAGTATAAACTGTTTCAAATTTGACTTCATACCTTGTTAGCCAAATTTTAGTCAGTTATCTCTAAAACTGAGAGGCTTGTTTGCGTTCCAACAGACAGAGGTACAGAGCTAAATCGGGTTAGCTGATCGCCCTGATCATTTCGCTATATTTATTGGTGGGTTCATCTCATCTTCTCTTTCATGCTCATGAAAGGTATAAAAATAAAAACTAAAATTCAAATCATAAATGGACTTTATCAGAAGAATCATTGTTTTCGAAAACATTTCAAATTGCCCTGTGATGGTTTCCCCATAGGTGGTTTTATCAAGGGAAAATTACTATCGAACCAATTCTTGTTTGGCACTTTCGATATAGTTCTGAACTATAAAATTGTCTCACCTACAGGGTAGTTGCAGACTTAGACCTTTTCACGTGCTACAATCGAGTTGACGGATTGTACAAAAGTTATTTAGTTAGACAATACAAGTAGATAACATGGTCTACAAATTTGTAGTGCTCGAAAAACGCGTCTAAGCTCAAATCACAATATGTGTGTCATGTCATTTTGTTTTACAATCAAAACACTCCCCGAAGGTTTGTGGAGCGTTACGGATATCCACATTCCTTTCCCGAAATGAGTCCAATTAGCTCCGGCACATGCACCCTCCTTCTACAAACATTCGGAACGAGTATTTTAGTCTCCATTTTGTTTTTTGTGGTTGGATTGAGTGACGTTAAACTTTTCTATGCTTAGGATTTACTACGACAACAGCAAAAGGGCATGTTCATCAGGCAATTGTATTTATTTGCCACGTACTTACGTAAATATTCCTCCCCTACCTGACAGCTGTTGGATTAGTGACAATTCAGCAGATACTCTAGCCTGAAATAATGAGGCATCAAAACTCTGATAAGAGATCTATAGCGCTTTAGAAAGATCTGATCACCCCATGTACTTGTTAGCCATGCGAATATGTGTGCCGTACACGTGCCTCAACACTTAGTATCAGATGAGTTGTAACTGATCAAACATCTGTCCAGTAGGGTCGTATTTATAGATAACATTCATTTCCAAAGCCATACATTTTTTTCAGTTACGACTTAAAACAATCCAATAACTACAAAGTTGGCATCTCTGTGTGTTGGTGGCATATGATTAAAGACGTAATCGGAAACATTCACCCATAATATTTAAACGCACTCACAAAAGTAAATAATTTTGAATCCAAACGTGTATAAATATGTGGTGGTTAGTAATACGAGGACAAGCAGATAAGTCATTACTTTCTTTCATTCGAAAAGTGTTTGATTTGATTTGGACTTCATAGACAGTTAAAGCAAACAAACTCACTAAAGTTAACCAAATCCTAATCGAAATTAATTAAATCAATAAAGCTACCAAATTTAACAATTTTTACTGCATCAATCAATTAACTATTTCATTTGTATACTTTTGGAAATTTGCGAAATCGAAAATAGGGACGCCGTTATCATCCGATTTTTCCCTTAATTTGATCATCATTCCTAAGATCATTTATATATGAAACTGTTAATCAATATCGATTCATTGAGGCAATTTGCTTGTTTTTCAAATGATTGAAACTAAATGTATTATTTATTCAGACTAAAATAAATTTTAAGAACAATGTAAAAAAGAGTATTATCTGCTTTCGGTTCAGTAGGTCGATTCTGTAACTATTTTAACGCCAGGTGTTAGCGTTAACTTCGCTTTACACCATTTTTAACGCTTTTCCGTATTCGCTAACTTTTAACCACACAAAAAGTGTTAGCGAATTATTTTCGAGCTGTTAACGATAGCGTTAATATATTTACAAGTGTTTTAGCGTTTGGAAAAGTAAAAAAATTTGTTTTAGAGTTTTTTGCATGTAATTTAGGGCTAAATACGTCTGAACACCAGTATTTCCATATTTTATCACTATTAAGAGTCAGCTGTTTAGCGGCGTTAAAGGAGAGTTACAGAATCGCATTTTCGTTAAGAACAAACGCCAAAATTTGGCGATAAGCTTAACGCTCGGCGAGTGGTTAAAAGTTACCAAGTGAAATTTCCCCAGCAGAAACTTGCAACCTCCTCTCAAAATGAAATGTCAAAATGCGTTTGTGCCGCCGAACACTATTCAGTAAAAATTTAAAAAATTTTTTAAATTTTATTCTTGCTGAGCGAAGCTACACACAAACGAACTTATCGGGCACTCCTGTACTCAGGTATGCTCATATGAAATGTATCTAATTATTTCAATTCATACTCCCAAGCTTCGCACCGTACTCATCGCTCTACTTATGTTCATATATACTATGTAAGTTTATAGATATGTTTATATCTGAGTAATTTTGTAAATATTTATTATACGTTAGTGATTTCTTACAATTTGTTGATCGTCTGTTGATATCAACCGCAGTCGTTAATCGTAGGTGATCGAATGCGGATTATAGCGTTGGTAATATCGGTGTAACTTACTTAGTTTTCAATGGCTGTTTGTACGTATATACTCGTAGTTTGTATGTGATTTTGGAAAATAATCTGTAACCGTAGTTTGCGGTTGAATCACAGCTGATAAACGTCGTTGATGGCGATAGTAATTTCACATAAGTTTACGTGGACTACACGCATATGCCGCTAAGAGCCAGCGACGTTAGCTAAGATTAACCAAATCGAAATGGCACATAGCTAAAAATAAATAAAAACGAAAATTTGTATTAAATAAGTTAAAATTATATAAATAAGCAGGTGAAAATTGCGAAAGATTCATACGAACAAGTTTAGAGTGTGCGCTAGTTTATGTTTGGCATAGTTAAGTGCAAATTTCATGCCAAAATTTGTAAACAAACCCATTGTGCTCCAAGAGGCTTTAAAGTGCATTTAGTAAATAACAATTAGTATGCTTTTGTGATAAATTTCAATAATGTTGACCGCAAGTGGAAGTTTAAATCGGTTGCAATGCTTATGGTTATTGTTGGTGTTCGTGAGCTGCGGAGTCGTTTGTCTAGCTGCCAATACCAAAATTAGATCCAGATACAAGCCAATGGGAGTGGATTTATTCGATCATGAATATATAAGCCCTGCAGGTATTTTGGAACTTTTGATTATAAAGTATTACACACGGCTTAGAGTGTAAACCTGCTAAGTCCACTTTTTATCAAAATTTACTTTTTGATGCAGTTCGATAAAGGGTATTGGCATCAACCAGGCCAGCGAGAAATGTCAGATTCTAGCTTTGAGCTAAGTAATTCAATCTTATATTGATCCGTTTTCCCATGGGTTCAATGAAATTTCAACAGTTTTTTTTTTTTGCCTGCCATGGAAAAGGTTTTGAATACCTGTTAACCGGTTTACACTTAAGCTGAATATAAACTGCTTTTTTTTTTAAACATTTTCACTCATAATCCAAAAGTTTATCTTTAATTTACTGGAGCATCCCATATATTTTGATTTACCTTAGATTCAGATTTTTATTCTCCTTTTTTTATACGTAACGGTGGTATGTAACAGCATAAACGGATCGAGATAGATATTGACTTCAGGATATCAAAATGTTCAGGAGGAAAAAGAAATTGATTAAGCCATGTCCGTCCGTCTGTTAACACGATAACTTGAGTAAATTTTGAGATATCTTAATGAAATTTGGTATGCAGATTCCTTGGCACTCATCTCCGAGCGCTATTAAAAATAGGCGAAATCGGACGATAGCCCCGCCCACTTTTTATGTTTAGAATATTTTCGAAAATACAAAAAAGGGATTATTCAGTACATAATACACTTATAAGGATACAATTTGGTGTGCACATTAACGTTGAGGCAGAAAACGAATTTTTCAAGAAATTTTAGAAAATGGGGGTGGCACCCGCCGCTTTTGATTAAGTCAAATTTAGAAATATTATTTATCATAAACCAAAAACCGTTCAAGATATCGAAACGAAATTCAGCACACTTATTTATATTAATACAGGGAATGTTCCGGCTACATCGGTTAAAGCCCACGTTCACTTTTATACGAAAGATTTTGAAAAAGATCATAGATATATTTAATGGGCAATAACTTGGCGGAAAATAGCTTTATATCACTTCCATTTCACTTTCAAAATGTCCGAGAACGAAAAAAGTCGAAAATATAAATTTTCGAAAATGGGCGTGGCCCGCTCCTTTTATAGTGGATTATTCCACAAAACCTTTTATGCCAAGAATCCCGCAAAAATTGATTTATACAACGACATTTGGTGAAAATATTGAATATATATAGGTTACTATTTGTTGTAAAAATGGACGAAATCGGTAAACGGCCTAGCCCAGTTTTTTAACATAGCTCTGAAAAAGTTGTTTGCAAAATGTTACACGCGATATTTCTATAATTATGCAAGCTATATCAATAAGATCTGCACACATAATAAGCTTTTTAAGCAAAACTCGATCGCAAAAAAAATTTTATGGATTTTAGGGAAGTAGGCGTGGCGCCGCCCACTTTTCAGCATTTTCAATGGCGATTGCTTGTAGTTTTAACTAAATATTTCAATCAAAATTGTTCATCTGCTTCTCAATAGTATGTAGTATACGCTTGCCAAAAATTAGGCAAATCGGATAACACACAATCAAAATATCCGGGCAAGGAATTAGATAAGTTATATATCTTTTTTGATTTTCATACCTTCCATCAACATGAAATGTTTGAAAGTATGAGAAGAAGAGATGGGCCCATCAATAAGTATACGGAATTAAGACAAATAGATATTTTTAAATGACTGGTATATTGACCATATTGTCAGGTAGTAATTCTTTTCTAATGGTATTTTAATCTTTGTTTCATTTCTATATCATTCCCTCATTTTCATATCATTCCATTAGCTCCATCTTTTTCCGTTCTATATTTTTCTCACACAATTTTTCTTCCATTATGCCAGAATTTTCTTCTCAAATCGATTATTTTTTCAAACGAAATTTCTCTTGGTTGGGAGTGCAATAAACTTCGTTAAGTCGTCCTAAGGATGCCCTGCACATCCCAACTACTTTTCAGGACCACTACCTCTCTCGCTTTGGTGTTGAATACGCTCCATGGAGTAATCCTTTGGGAGCATTTTGAGAGTACTCTCGCTTTTACATGCTCCATGGAGTATGTAAAAGCAAAGATGGATTAGGTGATCCAATCGCGTACATCGCCATGTAAATTGGACCACCATTTTTATATGAATTGAGATAAGTGTTGGAGTTAAGGAGTATTCTTTGGATGATGAGGCGGAGTATTTCCTTTTGTTGCAGGGAAATAGTTGTTGCATTTACATGTCAAATTTTGTATCTGACTCAGAATCACGACGACCGGATGATGGCTATATGTATATGCATATACGCAAACAACTCTCATACAAATGATCCGTATCTTTCCGGTTAATCGTGATACTGATCTGGATAGCTCATTGGTACGCACTTAAAGCCCTTGGCTACGATCAACGTTTGCTTGTGTGTGTGACTGTCGGGTGATTGTCGCTTCTCCGGCAAAGACACAATCATCACAAAGCGTCAATCGTTATTTAAATTGAGAATTCGTAGGAATAGCGTAAATTTGTGACGCTTTGATTGGAGAGAGCGCTGTCAAAGTGCACATTTTGAGTAAAACGAAGTCTTGTATTAAGTCATGTTGTTGTTGTTGTTGTTAACAGTGCTTCGCCCTGCCCCAGATTGGACAGGGTTACACTGAAATAACAGCCCTTGGCCGGGTGAAAAAACCCGGGTCATTCCGGTGCGATAGAACCGGCTGTTGTTTGACGTCGGTGAATTCTTATGTCAAAATGCACATGTGAGAGGGAACGCTCAAAAACGATTCGCCTATTTTCTAAGCTTTTGACATAAGGTGTGGATGAGGAAGAAGAAGACGCTATGTCATTTGAAGCGACCATATAAATTATTTGATCATGGGCATTAGGTTGTAGGAACGATTGTTTTGCTCACATACTTTTGTTCATATGCATATACAGGATCACAGTTAAACAGTGAGCCAGCCGCTGACAATATGCTCATTTGACAACAGGTATGTGAAATAGTTCGTATGTGTCAGTAATATGTTTTCATTAACCCTTTAAGAACAATTAAACGAAAAGTTCACAAAAGCTCCACGTTTCGTATGCGAGCATGAGACATATACATATATATTATGTGCTTTTCCAACTTCTGCGCAAATATTGATTAGGCAATATATCTGTTAGAGGAGCTTAAAACTTTTAAAAATGTTATAAAATGTTTTTGAATTGTGTTCAGCGACACATAAAACTTGCAGGGAGATAGCGCATTTTGACATTTAATTGGGATAGGAAGTTGCAAATTTCTCTTGGGGAGATTTCACTGAAAAGATTTGCAAGTGAAAACAGCTGGTCGTCATTAGGCAAAACTACAACAACAACTTCAAACTTTGTTATAAACGAATGAAAACAGCAACAGCTGTTTTGCTTGCAAGTGTTTACAAATTTACTGGAACTTGTGCTAATCGGAAACATTCTTCTCATAGGAAAAATTAGGTGAACAAATTTTCTATGATGTAAAAATATTTTCCATTTTGCTGTGCCAAGCCCCATGGGCTAGGGTAAATTCTGACATTCATATTCACCGCGATAAATGTCAGAATTTTCATTCGTCCAAATTTACAATTTTCAACGGATTGGCACAGGGACCTTTCTTCTTGGATTTTCCGTAATAAAGCTTCTAATCTTCCATTTCTCAATAAATGCGTTGAATTATACTGCTTATAATAACGGGAGTGTAGTAGGTAACCTGATATGAGTATGTAATTTTCTGGGGAAAGGACTCAAGGTTTGCAGATGATATGCATTCAAAGTTGAATAATTATCTTGTCATATCTTTAGTAGTAAAAAAACTACTACTGCGAAATTGTCGATCCCTGTAACAATTAGGAATAAAAACGTATAAGTACAACTGTGCAATGTATTTTAATACAATGTCAATAATATCTTTTATTTTTCTAAATTCAAATTAAATTCAAAGTAAAAAACTAATTTTATACGGGTTAAAACAAACGACATTTGATGAAAATTTTTAACTCATACATTCAAACGAATTGTCAAATAAGCATGTTTCCATTTTTTCTTTTGACCAAGTAGTCACTGTTACACTGTGTACAGAATTAAAGCGTTAGACCAACTGTCAAACCGCCGATTGCTATGGTAACTACCGGTTGCTATGGTTACACAGAAGCAAAATTTGATCGTTGCCAACGGCCATAGATTGTAATAATTTTTATGATATCTCTTTATTTTTACAGATTCACTAAGCTCGAACATACAGGACTGGGATGATAGCGAAACAGTTTTGGATGATCCTGAAACAGTGCCACGTCTCTTTCAAGGTGACATTGCCATTGATCCCTACACATATATATCACTGCGATTGGGAGTTAATCCAATGAAACATCCGAAACGTTTGTGGCCGAACGCCACTATACCCTTCGAAATCAGTCACCTATATACCAACACCGAGCGTTCAACAATTGAACGAGCACTAAAAACATTCAATGCTTTGACTTGTATCAATTTCATACCTTACGATGGTGAAGATGAGGATTATGTACTTATTTCACCACCCGTGGATGATGCACCACTCGGTTGTTGGTCGTTTGTGGGTAAACGTGGCGGCGAACAAGTCATCTCCTTACAACAACCAGACGAAACGAGTGCTCACTGTTTTAGCAGCGAAGGACGTATTATGCATGAGGTTATGCATGCGATCGGTATATATCATGAGCAATCAAGGGCTGATCGTGACAATTTTGTAAAAATTCATTGGGAAAATATTGTACCGAAATATCGTAAAAATTTTAAATTGATTTCTAAAAAGAAAGGCAAACATGCATTTGATTATGATTATAATTCTGTTATGCATTACGGTGAATATTATTTTAGCAAGAAGAAGGGTGAGAAACCCACCATGACACCGCTTCAGTCGGGTGTACGAATTGGTCAAAGGAAAACGATTAGTAAAACTGATTGTCTGAAGATTAACGATTTGTATGGTTGTTTGAATGGTAGACATGCGCGAATGTACAAAAGTTTTTGCAATTTATTAGGACTATAGGTATGACTATTCGCAAAATAAATATACCTAAATATATACGTATATATATGTACTCGCATGTTTCCAAATAGTATTAGAAATGTTGTTATTAGTTAATATAAGTGCCCTAATTTAAATCATATTGATTTACAAATAAACGAAATAAATTTGTTAATAATAAATACAAAATGAGAAACTGTTTTAATACTTTGGAGCTTGAAGCTAACCCAGTTTCACCTTTCATTTTATTCTATCCTATTGTTAAGTTATAGTCAGCCATATTTATACCTTTCACGAACATGAAATGGTATTATAACTTTGGTACGATGTTTGTAAGTTTGAGAAGAAGAAGAGATAGATCCATCAATAAGTATACCGAAATAAACAGGGCGTTGAGCTGTGTCGATTTAGCCATGTCCGTCCGTCTGTCTGTTTGAACGCTAACTATTCCCTCAGTTTTGGAGATATCTTGATGAAATTTGGTTTGGGACCGCCATTTTTTAAAGCATTAATCATTTGTCGGAACCAGCAAGATCGGACCAACATAACATATAACTCCCATATAATCGATAGTTTCAATAAATGGGTTTTGGGCTATAAATTTTGCAATTAAAAAGCTAGGAACCTAAAATTTCGCAGGTTTAGTATTTTTTAGATATGTAATGTGTGTACTGAAAATCACCCAGATCGAACCAACATAACATAAAGCTCCGATACAATCGATTTTTCCGATAGATGGGGTTTGGGCTATGTATCTTTAAATTAACAGTTTTGTAGAGTTTGTACTAATTGTGAGTAAGGATCGGACACTTATATCCGTGATGCGTATTCATGAAAGGCATTAAGTCTTCGGCACAGTCGAATACAACCCTTTTCTTACTTGTTTTTTTATGCATAAATATTTCAATAACCTACATTGTCCGTGTTCAAACACAGATACAAATCGACGTCAAGGAGTTGCTTTTTTGCTTTTTGTGGGAGAGAGAGCGACGATGGAAAGGGACGGGTACCGAGTTGCCTGTGCTCGCGAAACACGCTTTGGTTTGCCGTTCGTCTCAATTATGTTATGTTTGCCGCAGATTAATTTTGACATTTTCCTTCATACCTCTTTTTACATTCGCATGCACACATATTAATAAACGACATAAAAGTAATTGTACCAACAGATTTGCAAAGTTTATTTCCAAGAAAATAATACAATTATATTAATTTGAGCGGAAACACATTTTTTCATTCAAAATATTCATACAACGCAGTAAAGAAATTCTTAGTACATATGTATGTATTGCGAGAATGTCAGTACAAAACATAATCAACCAAAGCAATTGTTTGAACAACATGGGAAACACTTGAGCAACACCAAAAGAGAATTGCCGATAAAAGCAACTCCGAGTTTCTCTGTTTGAACACGGACATTGTTTACATTAATCAACTTTGGAAACAATTTCAGTTGCATGAGATGCTGATTCAAAGTTGACTGCCTGCTAACTTATTACATGCAATTGTTGCACGACCTGTTTACACCACGTAACTTGCATGAATCAACACGTAGTTGACTGTGAAATTTACTTATGAAAACATCGTTTTAGATAGCTTGTCAATAAACTTCTTAATTTTTTTCAACTTAAACGGTTGGAGTGTAGCAAAGACCCAAATCCCGATCATGGTTGTATGGCAGAACAACTAGGGATGCCACTTTTTTTGACTTTGACAATCCCAGGATTTTAGGGATCTGATTTTACAGTGTAGGGATTGTCAAATTCTAAAAAAATGGGCTTTCCTAGTTGCGCTGCCATACAACTTTACCGGACAATCCTGATGTGCATCAATACGTACAGACATCTTATAAGAATTCTAATGCGTAACTACTTAATGAGCCAAGCAGATAGAGGTCGTCATCGTCGACGGATCCATCGTACCTCAAAATTTAGACCAAAGACAACTTATCCGTATCCGTCGAATTTGTTGTTACCCACAAACACTCGCAATCTACTCAGTTGTCAGTTTTCTCAATGTGTTGCCATAATATATCTGATTGGTAGATAAGACCTCTGCATCAGCTGTGTAGTCACTAAAACAGTAAGATTTCCAAAAAAACTACAAAACTTTCAGTTATTAACCAGTGTACCCAGTAACAGCTGTTTTGTTTGTAACTTTTACAAATACCTGTTCGGCGGAAACTTTTTACCTTGTGATGTTTCGAAAGAGTTTTACGCAATCCTCTCTTTACTAACAATGTTTGCAAAGTTTTCTAGCCCAAGATACCTCGTAATATAAGATTCAAATAACTACAAAACACCATTGCTTTAGTGGAAAAATTAGTCACTTTCTCCGGGAATGTCGGCCGATCAAAATCGGTGGCAGTGAGAGCATAGGCTAACGACACGAAAAGTGGGAAAAAGTAAGATTATGTGCACACTACAGCACAAAATGTGCCTTTTTCTTAAAATCATTTCACATAAAACAGAGCGTTCATACCTGCGATTCTTATTTCACTTGACAACTATCCAATAACCTTGTTTCTATCCGGAACAACTATTTAACTCAATTAAAGGATTGGATTATTGTATAAATTGTCATACTTTAGTATTTCTGCCATATTTTATTGAATTTTAGATGAGTCTTCAACAGAAAAGATACTAGATTAGATTTTCACATCGTTCTGAAGAAACTAAAGCGTTATGTTTGCACGTTTTATAATGCCTTTTGCCACCAGTAGTGTTCTGGCGGGGAAATTATAATGAATTATCAGTTGTGCAACCATATACTTTTTTGTTATTATCAATCAAATTTAGAGCCGACAATGATTTGAAATTGTTGCTTTTGAGATAAATGTTTTCATCTGGTTTTGGGCGACAGATTTTACAAGGCGAAAGCAGTCATTTCAACATGTTTCGCTTCTAAAGTAAGAATACTCTCCAAACTACGATAGTATATACACCCATTATTTAAACCCACCATTATTCTCTCTTTGTTAAATGTTTTTTTCTTAAATTTTTAGTTATGAAAATTTTTTTAAATTTATATCATCATCAAATCCCACCTGGATAACTTATTGTTATATTTTATATTTACTAAATTAAATATAATTTCCATAAATCTTTAAATACTAGCACTGCCAAAGGATACCGTGTTGAATTATTATTCGACTTATCACACATCTTTTTCCTAACAAACATTTTGTCGAAACATGTTTCGGGAATCATTGCTTCTTCTTCTTTGTGACTTCGCCTTGTTCACAATAGATATATAAACTGACTAAAAAAGCAGCCCTGTAGTTAAACGAAAAAGCAACCTTGTGCGATCCGGAAGTAAGAATTTCCACTGCCATCTTGAAATGCGTCATTCCACTTTTGGACGAGGTTAGGTAAGAACTAATTTTATAATCGGTGTTTCGCACGAGTTTAGTTGAGCTGTTAAGTGCCAGTGAAAGTATTTGTGAAAAAAGTAAATGGTAAAATAATAAGACATTGCAAAATGTTTAAACTACTTGTACAAAGCTTAGCGAAAAACTCTTGCGAAGGCCGCATCCCAACACATGTCAAATGTGTGAAAAACGTATTAATTTCGACAAGTGAAAACCTTTTTACTACAATACCACGACGCCATTTTTTCTTTTCCTCAAGCAACAGAAAGCCCTTCAACTTTGCTTTTACCGATTATCAACTGGTAACAGGCTCTAGAAAAAACGCAGTAGCAGAGCTAAAGTCAATAACAAGTTTTAGTGGAATAACAAATAACTCTAGCAGTTTCTACAAGTATTTTCACCATACAAGCAGCAATCTAGTAGAATTGGAAGCGTCAGCTGCAGAAAAGCAAAAGTCTACTTCTAGATCAACTAATTCATTGTATTCAGATTCCGACGAAGACTTGGATATGTAAGTGAAATTATAAATTTTTTTTTGAAGTTTTACTAAAGTGAAAATTTTCTGCATTGTGGTCATGCAAGCTTAAATTTGTTGTTGGTTTGGCGTCCATTTTGATTTTTCTGTATATTGTAATTGTGTATACACCTATGTGTAGTATACTTTTAAGCGCAACGGAAGTTAAAATGTGTATACGGGTGACAGACTGGCAGCAAAGTAGACATCCCCAAATTAACTTTCCAAGTTGGAAGATTTCTCTAGAAAGAATAGTAACTTTGGTACTATTTTACAAGACGGTTAAATTCGCAATTTTCATCAAAAATTGTCAATAGGGGTGTCGAGCTTCGACGCCGGTATCAATAATCGGAAGGCGAAAATTATATATTTTTTTTTGTTTCTAAGTAATATTTGCAAGGTGCAAATGTTCAAGTAGTTGTCCGACGAGTGCAGACTTCCTCGAATACATTTCGCTACTTTAAATATCTTGCAAAACATGCTAAAATTAAATAAGGAACTCACTGGCTTGCATTCCATAAAATTGGGTAAGGAATTTACCTCGATCTAAAGTTCAAGATTTTGGGCCAATGCACGCGTGCTTTTCTTTTGTTTTCTTTCCTTTCCTTTTAAAGCTTCTATGGCCAAATAGAAGATTCGAAGGTTGTCAAAGTAAAGCGCTTCAAGCACTAAAGGAAGGTAGTATGTATTCAAGCATATTTAGAGAATTCTCGAGACAAAGTAAGTGTGCATTCGGCGAAAGCCTTTATTAATTGATTTGTTCTAGCTTCCGGACACTAAAATTGGTAATTGTTTCCTTTAGGAGACAACTGCTAAAACACGTCCAAAAATATTGGGAGGGGTATCAAAAGACGCGTTTTGACCTCGGTAACAATAATCGGGAGGCGGATTTTCGAGTTTTTGTTTCAGTGAAGAGATATTTGCCATCAAAGTTGAAAATTTTATGTCATTTTCATTGGGATTGTTTTTGTCGTTACTACAACAACAACAACGTGGAGTCCTTGTTTGTTTTGTTACCCTTCTTCCATAAGGAAGGATAATGTGGTTAATGAGAGGTGAGAGGCATCATATCCGTAGATCAACCATCCAGTTGCACGTCATTACCTTTGTGCATATTAGTCCCCTCTTACGACCGGTTGTTAACAGTGATTCGTCCTGCCTAATAGGAACAAATCCGGTCTAGATTGTCATCGGTCTCTTCTAACGGAAGTCCAAAGAAACGCGCAATTTCCCCAGGGTTGGACCAGAGTGATGTAGGTATTAGAAGAGTAGGTTCGACTGAACAGGAGAAGAGATGTTTGGTATCGGGACATACCACATGCAGGGCATTTGTTTGGTATATTGGGGTTCAGTCTAGATAAGTAAGAGTTTAACCTATTACAATATCCAGAGCGAAGTTGTGTTAGCATGACCCTAGTCTCCCTCGGAAGTACAAGCTCTTCTTCACGCAATTCAGGTGGGTGAGTACTGATAACGGGATTCACAGGCCGAGATCTGAGGGATCTATCTACCGACTCAGTGGGGAGGTCATCTCGTCGTAACGCTTACGCAGATGTCTCTATTGGATGACTGGGTTTATGACAGTTCAGAAGGAACTGTACTCAAGAGTTCCGCGTGCTCTTGAACATTGAGCAACTTTGCCTCTTGATGGAGGTGAGACTCAGATGAGTCGGCCAATAGCCTTATATGTAGCAAGCAATGTTTCGAAGGTGAGGCCGTTATCAAACGTCACACCCAAGATTTGCGGGTGGTTGACAGTAGGTCGAGGTACTCCGTCTACGTGGACATTTAACTCTTGCCCCCTCTGCGCATTCCATGCCATAAAAGGGTCGCAGTCGATTTAGATAGAGCCGCTAGATAACTCTGTCCCTCGTGGCCTAGGTGTTTAGACATCTTCATGGCGATTCCGTCGGGGCGGAAAGTTTTTGAGGGTTTGGCCTTCATTATGTCTTCCTTGACATCTGCGACTGAGACAGCAATGGGCACAGTGGAGTGTTTGTGCGCACGTCGGATGACTCTTCTCTTAGTCCTATCCGCAGGTAGATGCATTATAAACAGCCGGCAAAAGAAGCTCGCGCTTTTCCTGGCGTCCGATTTGACTCTGTCGCCGAATGCAATGGCGACCTTGTTATTGTATTTGGTCGGATTGGATAGGGCCTTGACAGTCGATAATAATTTGCCAACTCCGCCGGAGAGGTTGCATGCCTCTAGGTGTTGTTTCCACTTGGTCAGTTTGTGTACGTTGACTGTCCTACGAATTTCCGCATTCAGATCTTTGATTCTGGGATCTGCGGGATTGATGAGTCTCACTTGGTCACGTTCTCTTGCCTTCGCCGCAGATTCTGCAGGAAAATTCGCACGAATTTATGGTATTCTTCCAGCAGGAATAAAGCGGCCTAAGGCAGATTCAATGACCTTGCGAAACTCTGTTTCACCTTTGCGTACATCTGTCGGAGTGGGTAAGGCAGCGAAGGAACGCTTTGTATACTCCGTAAAGCGGTCCCAGTCCGAGATGTCTGGCGACCTGTGGCAGTTACCTGCCACCCTGGTGGAGGCATCTCCATTGACTGTACAATGTCATTCCCACAACAGCCGGTTCTATCGCACCGGAATGACCCGGGTTTTTTCACCCGGCCAAGGGCTGTTATTTCAGTGTAACCCTGTCCAATCTGGGGCAGGGCGAAGCACTGTTAACAACAACAACAACTGTACAAAATGCTGAGTTTTCTATTTGGTCTGCAATTGCGTGTCCTCTTCTGTCTGTTGGCAAGTTGGAGTGCCAGAGATCGTGATGCGCTTTGAAGTCGCCTAGGATTAGACGGTTATCGCCCCTTAGCAACGCACTAATGTCGGGATGATAATCTCTAGGACAACACGTGGCAGGGGGAATGTAGATGTTTATAATTTGCAGGGCGACGTCGCCTGACCGGACTACTATGCCTTGGCATTCTAAGGTAGAGTCCCTGAGGTCGACGTCAGGGGAAAATAGATTATAGTGTACAGAGTGATGTGTAATGAACGCAAGGCCACCCCCATAACCGCTGGAACGGTCTTTTCGATGTACATTATACCCATCACAAGTTCGTAAGTCCGATCTTGTGTTCAATTTAGTCTCTGGTATCGCGTCGACTTTGATGTGCGACTTCATAAAGTCAGTTATCTCCGCGACCTTTCCAGCTAATCCGTAACAGTTCAGGGGGGAGATTTTAGGCGTGAGGGACGGATGCGCTTGCCTAGGTGGAGGTAGGCTAAGGCCTAAACTATGTCGCAGTCTAGAATTGACAGCGCCATGACCGATGTTATCTGGCGTGGAAGGCGGCTGTGTACTACCAGAGCACATAAGGGTGTAACACATGCCAAGGCAATTGTTGCACTTGACCGATGTCGCAATAGTATATAGTGAAAGGTATAAGGAGGTGGTGGTCCTGGCCCACGTGCACGCCGGATGCAGCGGGGGCATTGGGGACAGAGAAAGGTGACTGGCGCTCGGCGATGCTCATATCTGAACTATTCCGGAGGGGATAGAAGTGTTGAGGGGCCGTGCGAGATGGAGACGCTTGGTGAGCGTGAGCGACAGTCGGGAGTGGATGAGGCGGGAATGGCAGCAGCGCTGCCAGTCGTGTAGACTGAGCCACCATTATGGCTACTTAAAGTTGGTGGGGGCGGTAGGGGAGCGCTAGAGCGACGTGAACCGCGGGACGCCCTTAGGCGTGTATAGCATGTTGCCTCGAAAGTACTAAAGAAAGTACGGGGTCTGTGTTATGCAGCGTTAAGCCCTGAGCATCCAGATTTATGTAGCCATCTCTTGCGCTTGGCGCATTGAACCGAATGCGACCGTTGAATATAAATTTTCTTCCAGCAAACGCAGCAGATCCCATCTCTTGGTCCAGGGTTGGGTTCGACCCCAGCCAGTAACAAGAGAAAACCCAGCTGCCAGGGTTTGCTCCGAGGATGACAATTTAAGGGTGGGACGAAACAGGTTACACTGAAATAACAGCCCTTGGCCGGGTAAAAAAACCCGGGTCATTCCGGTACGATAGAACCGGCTGTGGTGGGAATGACCAAGTGTAAGTCGCCTAGCTCTTGTCCGTAAAACTGGAAGACTTCAATACTCGTATTACGAGAAATGCTTGAACATGTTTTGTGATCCTGTCCCTCGCCACGTAAAGGCTCCGACTATTAGGAGCTTTTGATAGAATGTTAAGTTGCTTTGAATATATGTTAAAGCGATTTTTTTTAGTTCGAGAACTAACGCCTTTACGAAAAGAAAAAGGACATTGAAGACATTGTCGATGGCAAATTTTGTGACAAACAGGGGAAGCCCATTTTTTTATACATCCTGCCAAGCGTAGACGCACGTGAACGCTTGGTTTCAAGTATGAAACCATTAGGTAACTATCGTTTTCAATTAAACGCACTGGGGTACTGTATTTATTTTATTTTATTTATTTAAAGTCGACACTCAAACACAGTCGACTATCAAAGCGTAGTGTATTTATTTTATTTTATTTATTTATTTAAAGTCGACACAAACACAGTCGACTATCAAAGCGTACAAAGCAATGCAACTTAAAAATATATATAAAATAAAGTTACATAAAAATTTTACTTGTGTAGCAACATTAAACCTTGAAAAAGAAAAGTATAAAATATCAGGCAAGACACGAAACGCAAAATTTAGTCGGCTCAGAAGGTAAGAAGAGTCAGTCTCGCCGAGAATCAGCTTATGGAGGAACATTACCCCGAGTAATGTTCTACGATTTTCAAGAGTTGGCAAATCAATAAGAAGAAGCCTGCTTCTAAAAGGTGGTAGATGCAGATTTGAGCCCCAGTTGAGAGCTCCTAGAGCAAATATAAAAAATTGTTTCTGCACTGACTCAATTCGCTTTATATGACTAATATATTTTGGACACCAAACACAATATTCAAGTATTGGACGGACCAACGATGTGTATAGGACCTTGGTGAGGTAAGGATAATTAAACTATTTAGCCCAACGAAACTGAGTGTACCCATTGCTTTACTATAATCGAGGATACCTAAGTCACTAACAGCCGATATGCGCTCCATAATGGTGCTATTAGGTACATAAGATGTCAAAACTAGCTTGACATGGTGAAACGTCATAAGCTTACATTTAGAGCTTTTAGGAACAAATGAATTTACTGTGCACCAACGTTGAAATGAGTCCAAGTCGATCTGGAGAAGATTCATGCGAAATGAGTCAGAAGGCAAATACGTGTAGCAAAGTTTTACATCCTCCGCACACATTCGAGAATGAGACAGAATTAGTGGTAAATCATTAATGAAAACAGTGAAAAGCAATGGACCCAGAGGTACACCGGAGGTAAATACAATTTTTGAACAGTACTTTTTGATAGCATAGCTTGTGATCCATAAAATCAAATTCAGATAAGTTTTTGAATCAGAAGCACGTGGTTTATTGCATCAAAAGCTTCACTGCAATTGGTATAAAACACATCCGTTTGCTTATTAGCCAGTTGTAAGGTATAAAAAAAAACTAGTATGTATAAAACAGCTGATCGGGTTGTTGCTCAGTTGGTGAAACCCAAAATTAAGTTTCGAATCTGTACCTTTTTCTCTCAGCTGGCGGTTTATATTCACCGAAATTAAATCATATCCAATTCAAAACTTCTAGAGTGGCCCCTAATATGTTTTGAATCTGATATTCTTTCATATTTCTTCAAAACTACAAGGTGGCGCAAAAGTAAGCTTCCGATGTTCATCATATCGGTTGTGGCACGTGCAGTGTGTCCTGTTGCACCGTCTTGTTGGAACCACATGTTTTCCAATCCCAATTCATCAAGTTGCGGCAAAAAGAACTCGTTGATCATTGCTCTGTAGCGCTCACCATTCACAGTAACCGTATGGCCCCGACCGATTATTGGTCAAATAAATAGTCAGCAATATTCCGCGTTCTGGAGCAGTGTACCGTAACATTGTTTATTAACGTGTATTTCGCATGTGTTTACTACACAAATGTCAAAACAGAACTCACTTTAGGGGCCAATCGCAAAATTTATAGCATTTTCTGATAGGAGGATTACTTTTGCGCCACCCTGTACAAAAAGAACATGCCTCATAATAGAAAGACAGATTCGACAGATACTAGGCAAAAAAAAAAGCTGGAACCGCAGAGAAATCAGACCAACGATAGAAACAAAAAATTGAAAATCCGCTTTCGGATTGTTGATACCGAAGTCAAAACGCGTTGTTTGATACCTCTCCCGATATTCTTGGACGTGTTTTAGCAGTAGTCTCCTAAAGGAAACAATTACCAAAAAAAAATATTGAAATCTACAAAAATGTTAACTAAAACAGCATTTAGTGAATTCCAGCCGTAACAAACCTCGAAAAAAAAGTTGGGGTAGGAATGCACATGGGCTTGGTTGATACGTCACTTTCCGTTTAAAAGTAAGACAAAGTGAAAGTTTGGTAAAATGACATAATAATAGTTTAGCTTATGTCAACATGCGAAAGCGATTACTGAAAATAAAATATAAGCCATTTATTATTATTTTCGTGTACTATATTTTGTAATTTAATACTCTACTTTTTCGTTAAGTTCGCGTGTCTTTTAATAGCGAGCAAATGTAATATAATTGGCTGGTGGTAGGCACCGCTGATACATTCTTATTAATGGCAAAATTGTAATCAGTTCATTGCCATGAAATCAAGTTGCTATTTTTATTGATTTAGTTTGATTATTAAAGATTGCATTTTGATTGTTCTTTAACAAAAACTAACATCCTTCCAAAAATGCTTTGCACGAAATGCATAATTTGAACAAATTGGGCTATAATACAGCAAATATTGGCTATTAAAAACAGTCGGCTTCTTTAACAAAAACTAACATCCTTCCAAAAATGCTTTGCACGAAATGCATAATTTGAACAAATTGGGCTATAATACAGCAAATATTGGCTATTAAAAACAGTCGGCTTTGGATATTAGATTTGACGAGTTATTAACATTAACACAAATTTTTGTCTTATAGAATCAATTTTTTTTTTTTTTTTCAAAATTGCAAGACGTTTAATAATTTAAAATTGAATTGCTAAACATTTAAGTAACATTTTGTTTGTTTCAAGCCATTTCTTCAATAAAAAAATGAAACAAAAGAAAAGCAAATGCACACGCAAAAGGTTTCTGGAAATAAAATCATACTATTTTTTAATGAAATATTTTGTTCTATTTTGTAGGTCACCTCACGATAGACATTTTGGTGGTCGTGGTGGCCGTGGCGGTGATGATCGTCACCAAAAACATGGTGGCCATGGCGGTGGCATGCGCAATGGTGGTGGCGGTGGAGATTTCCATGGTGTGCGAAATGGACGTGTTGACAAAAATCGTGGCGGTAGTGGTGGGCGTGGTGGTGGTAGTGGTGGGCGTGGCGGTTTTGGTGGTGGTGGTAGTGGCGGCGGATATGGCGGCGGTGGTGGACGTGGTAACACACAAGACCTCACACTTAGTTCAGTCGACTTTTCAAATTTGGCGCCTTTCAAAAAGAACTTCTACCAAGAACATCCAATTGTTTCAAATCGTTCATCTAACGAGGTCCAACGTTTCCGCGATCAACATGAAATTACAATTCGTGGAAATGCTCCACATCCCATTCAAGACTTCAGCGAAGCATATTTCCCAGATTACGTTATGAAGGAGATACGTCGGCAGGGCTATAAGGCGCCCACAGCCATTCAAGCACAAGGTTGGCCAATTGCAATGAGTGGGTCTAACTTTGTTGGTATCGCTCAGACGGGTTCAGGTAAAACTCTTGGTTACGTTTTACCTGCCATTGTACACATCAACAATCAAAAACCACTGGAACGTGGTGATGGGCCAATCGCTTTAGTTTTGGCACCTACGCGTGAGTTGGCGCAGCAGATACAGCAAGTTGCCACAGAGTTCGGCTCTTCATCTTACGTACGTAATACGTGTGTGTTTGGTGGTGCACCTAAAGGTGGTCAAATACGCGATTTGCAACGTGGTTGTGAAATTGTCATTGCCACGCCTGGTCGTCTGATTGATTTCCTTTCAATGGGTGCCACCAATTTGAAGCGTTGCACATATTTAGTTTTGGATGAGGCTGATCGCATGTTGGATATGGGTTTCGAACCTCAAATCAGAAAGATCTTATCACAGATACGCCCAGACCGTCAAACGCTTATGTGGTCTGCCACATGGCCAAAAGAGGTTAAACAATTGGCTGAAGATTTTCTTGGTAATTATATACAAATCAATATTGGTTCATTGGAATTGTCGGCCAACCATAATATCCGCCAGGTGGTCGATGTTTGTGAAGAACACGATAAGGAAGATAAGTAAGTCTGAAAGATTGTTTTTATGGCTTTTCGAATGTAATAATATTATGAACTTGTTCGTAGGCTGAAAAATTTGCTATCTGAGATCTACGACACAAGTGAAAATCCAGGCAAGATAATAATCTTCGTTGAAACAAAACGTCGTGTTGACAGTTTGGTACGCTTCATACGCAACTTCGGCGTTCGTTGTGGTGCCATTCATGGTGACAAGTCGCAATCTGAGCGCGACTTCGTCTTGCGCGAATTCCGTTCAGGGAAATCAAATATTTTGGTAGCGACCGATGTGGCTGCACGTGGTTTGGGTAAGTTGATACTTTTACTTTCCTCATGATCACGTTATAATAGTTCATTATCTATAAATTTAAAATTTTCACTGATTTTTTTTTAAACATTCCTATACAAATACTTTTGTCAAATGAGTCATTAATGCAAAGTTAAAATTTAAATCAAGTACCGAAACTTTCCAGAGACTTCCAACCACGCATTAAGAACATTTGACGATTGTAGGCAACTACGTCATGACAACTCTACGCTCGTAGGTACATTCAAATGCCCTTAAGCTAGATTTATAAAACTACCCAAACCATTTGTTTAAAATTCACTTTAGCTTTAGACATAACAAAAAACCACAACAAAAAAGTCAACCTACAATCATAAATCTGTCAAAAGTCATATTAATCAATTTGGAATTTTTCCATTTCTTTCCCCTCAAAAACTATTCTCTCCTAATTCTTTTCATTTACAGAGGCCGAATATTGTAGTAGAATGGTGGGGATAAAATGATCAGCATTGAAGCTACGCAATCCACTATGATTGCGTTTATAAATGAACTCGTGAAATTCCATCACAAATATAATACGGTAAAAAGTACCTTGAAAAGGGCTTCTTTTTTATAAGAACAAACAAACGCAGTGTTGGCAGCTCTACTATTACTAACATTCCCATGGAAGGAATGTCATTTAATCATTTGCTGCCAAACGTTTGTGTGTATCATGCAATGCACATTGGAGGAGGAGTATGTTACGTTTCCCTGTTAGCGGCAACAAATGTGAGAAACCGGTTGCTACTCAAACAAACAAACAGAAGCCGGTCCAGCGTAGATGTCATACATACGCATGTATCGTAACAATATACCTCAACAACAGATAAACAAAATGCGGCATTATTAGTTTACAAAACGCGTAAATTATGCCGCGCCGTCGTGAAAGAAATCTGTTTGCAATGTGCATAAAGAGTTCTGGAGCTTAATATCCCTATCATCATGCAGCAAAAGTGGCCTCTGATATTCTGTATGGATTAAACAAGTCAGGATTTCCAAACCTGTATACCTACTATGGAGCACATAAATAAGATATGAATATCTATTAGAAAGTATATTCAATATGGTTCGTTTTCCTCTTGATGTGCGCATATATCCATGAAAAGGAAGCAGCATTTAAATCACACGCAGGTATCTAGCGATACTCCATGGGCAACTAAATGCATGTCCGTCTTGTTAATGCAACAAATATATCGCATCATGTGTTCTTTGGCTGAATTGTTAATAAAAGCATTACATATGATTTGGAAGGAACAGGATCACTATGGCTATCAAAGAAATTAATAGTTACGTGCGTGATAAAAACGTATGATGGATAATTAAGTACAAGCTGAACTTTTTTTTTTTGAAACGCTAACAAGCGAAAGGTGATCCTGTTCAAGTTAAACGCGCGGTTGGATGATGGAACGTGGCATGACGTATAAAATGTTTTGCCTTTTGAACCTACTAATGTAACAAAATATATCAAACCAGCTGTGGCGACCTTCTTTTGGACAACGAACAAATGTTGAGAAGCTGTTGCTGTTGTTCCTAATAATAAACGTGGACATCACAGAACACCAGTTCATCATTTGCTGCACGTCCAGAAAAAAGTGAAGTCGTCGTCATCGTGGTCTATAGTAATTACTAAAGCAACACGGATCACTTATCTTGAAATTTAGAAAGTTCGCATAGTAGAAGGCAAGACCGCAAGTGCCACAAATACATCGCAAAACCGCCATCAAAGGACACATTTGTTAAGTGGATTAATTTGGAAATCTAGATATAAATTTGGAAGAGGATGTACGATTGTCACCATGCCTGCTTGCGATTGTGGTTTGCTCTGCCTGTACCCGTAACATTGGTTGCTGTTGATGGATGCACGAAGTCGCTGGGTGGCGCACACACTTCTCTGTCATTCTTTATGGTTGAATGTGCGCTGAACTCCCGTCGAGACGCATTTTTCAAAACACATGCTGAATCGAGCTGCATCGTTCGTCCATCTAATGCCTAAACAATGTTATTTGAAGGAGAGAGTCAGTTAAGGAAAAGTGCTACTTATATATAAAAATGATTATTAGTGCCACAAGCTCTTTTTCTCGTTTCTCTGAAAGGGGCGAGGGAAGGGCGTGGATATAGATCAACTGTTTGAAGGTAAAGTACATTTTCAGCTACGTTCATTAAATCTCTAAATATAATTAACTGTTTATGTGCTTAAATAAATAAAATATCGCAAAAGCAAATGAAGCGAAATCAACCCAATTTATACAATTCAAATAAAGACTTTAAATTTTAAATATAAATGTATCCACATAAAAACAGTGCTATAGCTTAAAAATGTCGAGAGTCTAGAATATGTTTCTTCCTATCGTTTTAATATGTCATTTTTAAACACTTCAAGCCTGTGATAATTTCGATAACTTGATTTTTATTGGTTTATTTTTTATTCTACACCTCGTATGGCTTCCTAAATGTTGCAGACGTGGACGGTATCAAATATGTCATCAATTTCGATTACCCACAATCTTCAGAGGACTACATTCACAGAATTGGACGTACTGGTCGTTCCAATACCAAGGGAACTTCATATGCATTCTTCACAAAAAATAATGCTAAACAGTCTAAAGCGCTAGTTGACGTATTACGAGAGGCTAACCAGGTATATGTTTAAATTTTTAATATACTCAATAACAAATATCAATACAAAATATTTTTTTTTTTTTTTTACAAGGAAATCAATCCTGCACTAGAGGGTATGGCTCGTAACAATCGCGGTTTCGATGGTGGTCGTTCACGTTATGGTGGTGGTGGCAACTCGCGCTTCAATAATGGCACATTTAGAAAGGGTGCACTAGGTGGAGGGGGCGGAGGATATGGCGGTGGTAGCCGCAGCAATGGTTATGGTGGAAATAGCGGTGGTGGTTATGGTAGTGGTGGCCGCAGCAATGGTTTTGGCAATGCTGGCAGTGGAGGTGGTAGACAACAGCATACGCGTTTTGATTAAGTTACTTAATTTTATTAGGTTATAAGTATCAATAATATTTTATTATTATTTTTTATTAATATTTACATGCATAGATTTTTGCAATTCTGAAACTTAAATTCCACAAAAACTATATTTAAGTTTTTAAAAATTAACAGACTTCATTTTTTCACTAACAACAGGGAAGTTAATTGAATTTCATGATTACTTGCAAGCAAAAGCACACCATCGCAGATTTAGTTCTTTCAAAACAAAGAAAAGCGAATGAGACATATACATTCCTTAAAATCATAGAAATTATGTTTTTATTTATTTAACACTGGAAAGGCCAAAGGCCTCATACTTTTACTGCCCCAAAACAAACTAAATAAATTAACGCAGCGCTAGCGACATAGGTTTTCAGTTGCTATTATTTAGTTGTTTTTCTACTTGGAATTGAAAAGCAGTCGAAAACTTCTTTGGGCCATCTAGTGCTTAAATCGTTATTACATGATATATTTGTGAAAGTCTCAAGTTCGAATATTCAGACATGTGCTGCAATTCACTTTCGAGTGAAATTGTGTGTTGTGCCTATGTAAATTTGCTTGTTAATGACAGCAAAGTCGCGTGAAAGTGAAATGCAGCACATGACTGATTTAATCTGAATAACGCGCATTTGCAAGCAAGTGATTTGTGGTATAAACACAATTTGTAAAGTTTTGAGCTGTACAAACGCGTATTTATCATTTAATATCTTAGCCGTAGCTACTTCTGTTTATTGTATGCCTCTACCTAGTATTAAAGCCACTTTTCTACAGGTAAAAACTACCAGCGGCTGCCAAAATTGTCCTCTAAAATAATATGTGCTTGCACTTGACATTTACAAGGAAACTGTACAGACAAACATAAAACATACAAATAATATTTAATGTCAAATGCCTATAATCAGTGGTATTTAAGAGAATTTTAAAAATGTACGTAACAAATTAAAATAATGTACGTTGGTGCGTTTCAAGAAAAAACTCAAGAGAATAAAAAATCCATTTGGTGTGAAAACCTTAATAACCTTTTTATTTTTCCCAATTAACCTGGATGCAAGAGATGGCGGTTCAATAAAAAAATATCTGCCCGGGCATCAAGCACTTTCTTCTCTACCTATTTGATTTTTATTAGGCATGTTCCAATCAAGGATGATCCAGATAGAAATTTTGCATGTAAATGCAACAACAATGTTGTGATCCTGAAATTTTTCTGGATCAATTACGGATACGTATAAAAGTTCTGTTCGTTAGTTTTTTGTAGTCGATTTTTAGACAGCCTTTCATTTGCTTGGTAGCACAGACATACATTTATGAACAAACGTATATACACAACCAACTCATGCACCGTGAGATCTTGACCGGGTAATTGTTTAGGACAGCCACCGAGTGCGAAAACACGTCAAATAATGTCGGGGGGGAGGGTATCAAACGACGCGTATCGGTCCCAGGAACCATAATCCGGATCCGTAGATCAGTAATTTTTAATAGGTTGCAAGATATTTGCAAGCAAATTTAACAATTTTCTGTCATTTCAATGTGGTTGTAGACGCAGATATAGGCTGTGCCAAAAATTGCAGAATTGTGTTCTGAGCAGAAATACTGAGAATCGCGTAGCTGGTGTTGGACCGGCTAAGGGTTATTTTTTTCAATTGCGGCTGAAGGCCGCCAACTCTAAAAGGTGTTCTACATACAAAAATGATGGATCACGCCTAGGGTAATTTTTCGGTTTTACGTAAATATTTTCAAAAATAATTAAAATATTTGCTCTTCGGAGGCGGATTCTTATTACTGGGACTTAAACGCGTCTTTTGACACCCAAATCGCCATTTTTGAATGAATATTAGCACTCGGTGTATGTCTTGAACAATTACCCTTGATCGTGATACGGACCTCGTCTCGATACTTCAATTCAATCATCGAACGTTCAACATTTCATTATGACCGCATTTCTATTATTATTTCAAAAAGTGGTAATTCTATACGACCGTACGTAACTGCTAATATATGTCCAAAATTATCGGGAAAGGTTTGAAACGACGGGTTTTAACCTCCGTATCAATAATCCGAAAGCGGAAATTCGATATTTTAAGTCTGTTCAGAGATATTTGCAATTAAAGTTGCAAATTTTCCGTCATTTTCATGTGGTTGTTGTAATCACAGATTAGGGTATACCGAAAAGTGCAGAAATGTGTTCTGCGCAGAAATATTGTGAACCGCGTAGCCGGTGTTGGACCGGCTAAGGGTTATTTTTTGAAGCGCGGCCGAAGGCCGTCTACGCAGAAAGGTGTTCTGCACATAAATACCTTGGATAAAGCCCCCTATTTGGGATCGGACCTGGGTCATTTTTGGGTTTTTCGCAAATAACTTTTCACTGAAACAAAAAATTGAAAATCCGCTTCCGGATTGTTGATACCGAAGTCAAAACGCGTCTCTCCCGATATTTTTGGACGTGTTTTAGCAGTTGTCTCCTAAAGGAAACAATTCCCTCTCTCTATGGCGCGATATACAACAGGTATATCATCATAAACCTCCTAAGAGATTTTTGCGCCAAGCTTCTCTTCCAAATTGTGGTGTGCCGATTTGAATTTTCCCTACAAATTGGTGGGACCTACAGTTTTTTGCCGACTCCGAACGGCATCTACAAAGGAGACGAATTTTTTTTTGCTAAGAAGCCTGTCATGGCAGAAATACACATTGGGAGAGTTTGCCAAACCACTGCCGAGGGGCGACCCCGTTTTGAAAAACTTTTTTCAAATCACTTTTGATGTTACCTGTACCAGGGCTCGAACCATGGACCTTCGGTGTGGTAGGCCGGCAACACTACCTTCACACCACGGCGGCCGCCCAATTACCAATTATTTAATTTCCGCTTTCGGATTATTGATACAGAGATCAAACCGCGTCGTTTGATACCTTTCGCGATATTTTTGACGTATATTAGCAGTTACGTAACGTCGTATAGAATTACCCAAAAAGTTTTTCGATGTGTTTTGAATATAGTATGTGTCTACTAGTAGCGCAACTTACTCCGAATCTGCACACACACACAAACCACACAGGGTGATCTGTATGCAATAATAAAACAATGAAATTTAAATGCTGCAATGTCCGTGTTCAAACCATAGTATATGTCTACTAGTAGCGCAACTTACTCCGAATCTGCACACACACACAAACCACACAGGGTGAACTGTATGCAATAATAAAACAATGAAATTTAAATGCTGCAATGTCCGTGTTCAAACAGAGAAACTCGGAGTTGCTTTTATCGGCAATTCTCTTTTGGTGTTGCTCAAGTGTTTCCCATGTTGTTCAAACACGGAAAGGAATTGCTTTGGTTGATTGTGTTTTGTACTGACATTCTCGCAATACATACATATGTACTAAGAATTTCTTTACTGCGTTGTATGAATATTTTGAATGAAAAAATGTGTTTTCGCTCAAATTAATATAATTGTATTATTTTCTTGGAAATAAACTTTGAAAATCTGTTGATACAATTACTTTTATGTCGTTTATTAATATGTGTGCATGCGAATGTAAAAAGAGGTATGAAGGAAAATGTCAAAATTAATCTGCGGCCAACATAGCATAATTGAGACGAACGGCAACACAAAGCGTGTTTCGCGAGCACAAGCAACTCGGTACCCGTCCCCTTCCATCGTCGCCCTCTCTCCCACAAAACGCAAAAACGCAACTAATTGACGTCAATTTGTATCTGTGTTTGAACACGGACAATATTGAACGTGAAGACTTAAAATCATAGTATATGTCTACTAGTAGCGCAACTTACTCCGAATCTGCACACACACACAAACCACACAGGGTGAACTGTATGCAATAATAAAACAATGAAATTTAAATGCTGCAATATTGAACGTGAAGACTTAAAACCATAGTAAACAATGCTTGAAACTCCCAAACTTTTTTACTTTAAAACAACTCTGAACGTGATTTCCTTCATTACACGCTCTCGGAGTACATTCATCCACTGCCTTCCACTCCGATTCGCAAAAGAAGATGCCAAACTAGTACGGGTAAACAATGGTTTTGAAGCAAGCACAGTAGTTTCTATTGGCTCAAGTAAAAAATCGCTTCTTAAATAATCAAAAAACAACTTTTTAACTTATAAAAAAGCAAAATGAGATCTAATGTGATATCGATCAGTATGCATCGAACGTTCGATACGTATCCGAACCTCTCCGATAAAGTAATTTGAAACACTGACATCACTGCAAATAAGAAGAATGGTGCTGCTAATAGATTGCAAGTTTGAACGCGTTGACTACGTAAATGGAAATATTTCATCCTATTGTGGATGTTGACCAAGAAAGATAATCGACTACTAGCGATCGAGTTGTTGTTGTTAACAGTGCTCCGCCCTGCCTAATGGGCACAATCACTCTAAATTGTCATCAGACTCTTCTAACGGAAGTCCGAGGAAAGGCGTAGTTTCCCCAGGGTTGGACCAGAGTGATGTAGGTGTTAGAAGAGTAGGTTCTAATGAACAGGAGAAGAGATGTATGGTTCTTATGTCTCTGGGGGGCGGAATTTCATCCAATAGATGTCGATTTGGATGACTGGGCTTATGACAGTTCAGAAGAAACTGTCTACTCAAGAGTTCCGCGTGCTCTTGAACATTGAGCAATTTAGCCTCTTGATGGAGGCGAGACTCAGATGACATAAGCATATATCGCGTAGCAGTTCTGATAGCGGTGTTTTGGCAGACTTGCAATTTCCTCCAATTGGTGTCAGCAAAGTTGGGCGCAGCATAGTCAATAACCGGTAGGCCAATAGCCTTATATGTAACAAGCAATGTTTCTTTATCTTTCTCCCAAGTACTGCCGGCCAGTGACTTGAAGATCTTATTGCGGCTCTGTACCTTTGAAGCTATTGCAGTGGCATGACCAGCGAAGGTGATGCCGTTGTCAAACGTCACACCCAAGATTTTCGGGTGGTTGACAGTAGGTAGAGGTACTCCGTCTACGTGGACATTTAACTCTTGCCCCATCTGCGCATTCCATGTCGTAAACAGGGTCGCCGTAGTCGGATATAGGGTCAGATTTCGCTCGGTGAAGAAGCTGGAAAGGTCTCGAAGGTAGCTGTTAATTCCAGTACAGAGTTCGTCAATGGAGGGACCCTTTCCCGAGGCCATTATCGTACAGTCGTCAGCGTAGGAAACAATAGAGACTCCCTCTGGTGTCTCTTCCAGATCTCGGAGGAGTGTGGCTTGGTTGACCGTATGGAATGCTTTAGATAGGTCTAGTGCCACGAGAACCATCCTATGGTTTGGTGGGTGTTGATTCAAACCATGGTTTGTCTGTGTTGTGATGGCATTCAAAGCAGATGTAGTGCTGTGAGATTTACGGAAACCATGCTGGTGATCGGAAATTGTAGATTTGTAAAGTATGGGAGCAGAATTGTCTCTAGTAAATTCGCGACCGGCGAAAGGAGGGATATCGGTCAATATCGATATCGGGATATCTCCTTGGTTCGCCGGCTTCCCTGGCTTTAGCAGGGGAACTACAATCGCCTGTTTCCATATCTCAGGTATAACGAAAGTAGTTAGAGAGAGGTTAAAAAGAGCCGCTAGATAACTATGTCCGTCGTGGCCTAGGTGTTTAATCATCTTTATGGCGATTCAGTTGGGTCCGAAGGATTTTGAGGGTTTGCCCTTCATTATGGCTTCCTTGACCTCTGAGACTGAGATGGCATGGGCGCAGTGGAGTGTATGTGATTGTGCGCACGTCGGACGGCTCTTCTCTTAGTCTTATCAGCAGGTGGATGCATTATAAACAGTCAGGAAAAGAAGCTCGCGCACTTCCTGGCTTCTGATTTGACGCTGCCGCCGAATGCAATGGCGACCTTGTCATTGTATTTGGTCGAATTGGATAGGGCCTTGACAGTCGACTATAACTTGCCGACTCCGCCGGAGAGGTTGCATGCCTCAAGGTGTTGTTTCCACTTGGACAGTTTGTGTTCATTGACTGTCCTACGAATTTCCGCAGTGAGATCTTTGATTCTGGGATCTGCGGGATTGATGAGTCTCAGTTGGTCACGTTCTCTTGCCATTGCCGCAGTTTCTGCAGGGAAATTCGGATGAATTTCTGGTATTATACCAGCAGGAATGAAGCGGCCTGAGGCTGAATCGATTACCCCTGCGGGTTAGGGGTTTAGAATATGCCCGAGGTAGCATACCGGTCGTAAGAGGCGACTAATATGGACAAAGGTAATGACGTGCAACTCGATGGTTGATATACGGATATGATGCCTATCCTTCCTTACGAAAGGAGGGATGACAGGATCTAGAAGGTTTCACTGTTCATAAATCGCTACCCCGACAGTCGCGGAATACCGGAGTTGTTTTTTGTAGCGATAAAAAACACACCGAAGGTTTTGCGAGAATTGACTTGATGGTAAGTACGTACTGCTATTCTCCCCCTCTGTATTCTACAATGAGAAGATATATCTGAATTCAATACTTGAATCGTGTAGACGACATTTAATAACAAATATTTTGGGCAGTCTGGCAGCTTTTACGGATGCAAAATCTCCTCATTTTTTTTTCGAATTCGGCCGATTCACAATATACAATTGCATGTACAGCTAGGAAAAGCAGCCCTATATTTAACAGAAATAGCAACTCTGCGTTGAGTGGATATCAAATTTTTGGAAATTTTACACCGCCATCTTGAAATTCGTCAATCCACTTTTGGAGGAGGTTAGGTAAGAGCATAGTGTTTGATTTTGTGTTTTCATTGATTTTTTAAAATTCAAGTGAAAAGGTGATTATTTCAAATTTTGTAAGCTTCATTCATATTTAAAACGGAATTTCTATTAATGCCTGCCGCTAAAACATTCATTGTCTTTAGCCAGATAACATTCGTAGTAACATGACGCCATTTTCTTTTTCTTTAAACAGAACCGTAGTAAATTTTGCTTTTACCAATAACCATCTGGACTTCTGGAGCTTAGGAAAACATTTTAAAGTTTCGTGGAATCATAAACAGCTCTCCCAGTTTCTACAAGATTTAAGAATCAACTTTGTGGAAATAAAAGCGTCGCCAGCAGAAAAGCAAAAACTACAAGGGAAATTTTAACAACAATTTCATCGTTTTTATTGATTGTAAGTATTTCGGTAATTGTTTCCTTTAGGAGACAACTGCTAAACCACGTCGGAAAGGTATCAAAAGACGCGTTTTGACCTCGGTAACAATAATCCAGAAGCGAATTTTCGAGTTTTTGTTTCAGTGAAGAGATATTTGCCATCAAAGTTGAAAATTTTCTGTCATTTTCATGTGGTTGTTGTAATCACAGATTAGGGTGGATCGAAGAGTGCAAAAAGTGTGTTCTGCGCAGAAATACTGTGGACCGTGTAGCCGGTGTTGGACCGGCTAAGGGTTATTTTTTTGAAGCGCGGCCGAAGGCCGCCTACGCAGAAAGGTGTTCTGCACATAGATACCTTGGATCAAGCCCCCTATTTGGGATCGGACCCGAGTCATTTTTGGGTTTTTTTCGAATAACTTTTCACTGAAACAAAAAATTGAAAATCCGCTTTCGGATTGTTGATACCGAAGTCAAAACGCGTTGTTTGATACCTCTCGCGACATTTTTGGACGTGTTTTAGCAGTTGTCTCCTAAAGGAAACAATTACCAGTATTTCTTATGGTTTATTTTATTTCCATAGTGTTTTTATTAAAAAAAGTGAAAATTTTTTATGAAATCTACAGTGCATGTAGTATGAATATGAATAGACAGCCATTTTGATTTTTCAGCGGCTCGTTTCTGTATGTATCGTTCATTGGCTATAGCCACGAAGCATGTATATCGCCGGTGAAATTGCAAATTTTAACAATAACTTGCGTGTACTAGACTTGAACAAGGTTTTAATTTTTTATCTGTTTACTAGCAATTTTCTATTTGAAAATACATTTATCTACGGCTAATTAGGATCAAACCCCAAAGTCAAAATTGAAGTCAAGTTTTACTTTATGGTACGTGTGGACGTATAGAATAAGCTACAGTATCACCTACGATAGACGGGCCTGTCAGCTATTCCGATGATCAGCTATTATCTGCCGGCGAGGAATGATTGTAATAGTTTTGTGATCTTTATCGACTTCATCCAAATTCAGTGCCAAATTTCGATTAAATCGACTGATTTCTCTTATGATCTGTTGCACTTCCCCCGTCAGTAGTTTTGTCTGAATAGCTGATAGACCACAGTATCCCCAAACCTTATGGGAGTGTTTTTGTCGCTAAAAACAACAACATAGACAATCGTTTGAGTATGCATGCCTACCTAAAAGTTAATGCACTGTGCCGCTGCGTTTTATTGATTATTAGCAGGCCTCCAAACTCAACAATGATGCAAGTACCCTACAGAAGCGCGGGTTGTTTGTTTGGGTAGCAACAAACACACCCTGTAGGATTTATGGAGTGTTGTCAACATGCCTTCATATACTAACACCAAATAAGATGTCGCATTAAAAATGTAAATATTTGGTTGTTACGTCACGCTTTAAAAAACATGTCTGCTTGGCTTTAAATGTCCGAAATGTAAAAAAAAAAAAAAATTTGGCGTTGTGGTAAATGTTCTAGCCACAAAATAGCACCCACTTTTCCCGTATGTTCGCATCTCTCGGGAGACCAAACAAATGGACGAATTTGTCCCTTTCGTAACTATTTTTACAGCCACTCACAAGACAATTTTTTTTAAGCTTTTTCAAATAAAACTTGAAAATTGCGACGAAACGAATTAATGTTTACGAAATTTAAATTCAAATCTCAAAAAACATCAATGATACAGGGTGGCTATTGAAAGCCGCTACCAAAAAAAAATTAAATAACTTTTTTCTATTTAATGAATCTGGTAAATTTTTTTTTTATTTTGCAGATTGACTTTTACATTTCACAAACATGGTTAACTGGGACACTGAAACAAGAATTTGGACAAACATAAAACATACAAATAATATTTAATGTAAAATGCCTATAATCAGTGGTATTTAAGAGAATTTTAAAAATGTACGTAACAAATTAAAATAATGTACGTTGGTACGTTTCAAGAAAAAACTCAAGAGAATAAAAAATCCATTTGGTGTGAAAACCTTAATAACCTTTTTATTTTTTCCAATTAACCTGGATGCAAGAGATGGCGGTTCAATAAAAAAATATCTGCCCGGGCATCAAGCACTTTCTTCTCTACCTATTTGATTTTTATTAGGCATGTTTCAATCAAGGATGATCCAGATAGAAATTTTGCATGTAAATGCAACAACAATGTTGTGATCCTGAAATTTTTCTGGATCAATTACGGATACGTATAAAAGTTCTGTTCGTTAGTTTTTTGTAGTCGATTTTTAGACAGCCTTTCATTTGCTTGGTAGCACAGACATACATTTATGAACAAACGTATATACACAACCAACTCATGCACCGTGAGATCTTGACCGGGTAATTGTTTAGGACAGCCACCGAGTGCGAAAACACGTCCAATAATGTCGGGGGGGGGGGGGAGGGTATCAAACGACGCGTATCGGTCCCAGGAACCATAATCCGGATCCGTAGATCAGTAATTTTTAATAGGTTGCAAGATATTTGCAAGCAAATTTAACAATTTTCTGTCATTTCAATGTGGTTGTAGACGCAGATATAGGCTGTGCCGAAAATTGCAGAATTGTGTTCTGAGCAGAAATACTGAGAATCGCTTAGCTGGTGTTGGACCGGCTAAGGGTTATTTTTTTCAATTGCGGCTGAAGGCCGCCAACTCTAAAAGGTGTTCTACATACAAAAATGATGGATCACGCCTAGGGTAATTTTTCGGTTTTACGTAAATATTTTCGAAAATAATTAAAATATTTGCTCGCGGATTCTTATTACTGGGACTTAAACGCGTCTTTTGACACCCAAATCGCCATTTTTGAATGAATATTAGCACTCGGTGGTTGTCTTGAACAATTACCCTTGATCGTGATACGGACCTCGTCTCGATACTTCAATTCAATCATCGAACGTTCAACATTTCATTATGACCGCATTTCTATTATTATTTCAAAAAGTGGCAATTCTATACGACCGTACGTAACTGCTAATATATGTCCAAAATTATCGGGAAAGGTTTGAAACGACGGGTTTTAACCTCCGTATCAATAATCCGAAAGCGGAAATTCGATATTTTAAGTCTGTTCAGAGATATTTGCAATTAAAGTTGCAAATTTTCCGTCATTTTCATGTGGTTGTTGTAATCACAGATTAGGGTATACCGAAAAGTGCAGAAATGTGTTCTGCGCAGAAATATTGTGAACCGCGTAGCCGGTGTTGGACCGGCTAAGGGTTATTTTTTTGAAGCGCGGCCGAAGGCCGTCTACGCAGAAAGGTGTTCTGCACATAAATACCTTGGATAAAGCCCCCTATTTGGGATCGGACCTGGGTCATTTTTGGGTTTTTCGCAAATAACTTTTCACTGAAACAAAAAATTGAAAATCCGCTTCCGGATTGTTGATACCGAAGTCAAAACGCGTCTCTCCCGATATTTTTGGACGTGTTTTAGCAGTTGTCTCCTAAAGGAAACAATTCTCTCTCTCTATGGCGCGATATACAACAGGTATATCATCATAAACCTCCTAAGAGATTTTTGCGCCAAGCTTCTCTTCCAAATTGTGGTGTGCCGATTTGAATTTTCCCTACAAATTGGTGGGACCTACAGTTTTTTGCCGACTCCGAACGGCATCTACAAAGGAGACGAATTTTTTTTTGCTGAGAAGCCTGTCATGGCAGAAATACACATTGGGAAAGTTTGCCAAACCACTGCCGAGGGGCGACCCCGTTTTGAAAAACTTTTTTCAAATCACTTTTGATGTTACCTGTACCAGGGCTCAAACCATGGACCTTCGGTGTGGTGGTAGGCCGGCAACACTACCTTCACACCACGGCGGCCGCCCCATTACCAATTATTTAATTTCCGCTTTCGGATTATTGATACAGAGATCAAACCGCGTCGTTTGACACCTTTCCCGATATTTTTGACGTATATTAGCAGTTACGTAACGTCGTATAGAATTACCCAAAAAGTTTTTCGATGTGTTTTGAAAATAGTATATGTCTACTAGTAGCGCAACTTACTCCGAATCTGCACACACACACAAACCACACAGGGTGATCTGTATGCAATAATAAAACAATGAAATTTAAATGCTGCAATGTCCGTGTTCAAACCATAGTATATGTCTACTAGTAGCGCAACTTACTCCGAATCTGCACACACACACAAACCACACAGGGTGAACTGTATGCAATAATAAAACAATGAAATTTAAATGCTGCAATGTCCGTGTTCAAACAGAGAAACTCGGAGTTGCTTTTATCGGCAATTCTCTTTTGGTGTTGCTCAAGTGTTTCCCATGTTGTTCAAACACGGAAAGGAATTGCTTTGGTTGATTGTGTTTTGTACTGACATTCTCGCAATACATACATATGTACTAAGAATTTCTTTACTGCGTTGTATGAATATTTTGAATGAAAAAATGTGTTTTCGCTCAAATTAATATAATTGTATTATTTTCTTGGAAATAAACTTTGAAAATCTGTTGATACAATTACTTTTATGTCGTTTATTAATATGTGTGCATGCGAATGTAAAAAGAGGTATGAAGGAAAATGTCAAAATTAATCTGCGGCCAACATAGCATAATTGAGACGAACGGCAACACAAAGCGTGTTTCGCTCGGTACCCGTCCCCTTCCATCGTCGCCCTCTCTCCCACAAAACGCAAAAACGCAACTAATTGACGTCAATTTGTATCTGTGTTTGAACACGGACAATATTGAACGTGAAGACTTAAAATCATAGTATATGTCTACTAGTAGCGCAACTTACTCCGAATCTGCACACACACACAAACCACACAGGGTGAACTGTATGCAATAATAAAACAATGAAATTTAAATGCTGCAATATTGAACGTGAAGACTTAAAACCATAGTAAACAATGCTTGAAACTCCCAAACTTTTTTACTTTAAAACAACTCTGAACGTGATTTCCTTCATTACACGCTCTCGGAGTACATTCATCCACTGCCTTCCACTCCGATTCGCAAAAGAAGATGCCAAACTAGTACGGGTAAACAATGGTTTTGAAGCAAGCACAGTAGTTTCTATTGGCTCAAGTAAAAAATCGCTTCTTAAATAATCAAAAAACAACTTTTTAACTTATAAAAAAGCAAAATGAGATCTAATGTGATATCGATCAGTATGCATCGAACGTTCGATACGTATCCGAACCTCTCCGATAAAGTAATTTGAAACACTGACATCACTGCAAATAAGAAGAATGGTGCTGCTAATAGATTGCAAGTTTGAACGCGTTGACTACGTAAATGGAAATATTTCATCCTATTGTGGATGTTGACCAAGAAAGATAATCGACTACTAGCGATCGAGTTGTTGTTGTTAACAGTGCTCCGCCCTGCCTAATGGGCACAATCACTCTAAATTGTCATCAGACTCTTCTAACGGAAGTCCGAGGAAAGGCGTAGTTTCCCCAGGGTTGGACCAGAGTGATGTAGGTGTTAGAAGAGTAGGTTCTAATGAACAGGAGAAGAGATGTATGGTTCTTATGTCTCTGGGGGGCGGAATTTCATCCAATAGATGTCGATTTGGATGACTGGGCTTATGACAGTTCAGAAGAAACTGTCTACTCAAGAGTTCCGCGTGCTCTTGAACATTGAGCAATTTAGCCTCTTGATGGAGGCGAGACTCAGATGACATAAGCATACATCCCGTAGCAGTTCTGATAGCGGTGTTTTGGCAGACTTGCAATTTCCTCCAATTGGTGTCAGCAAAGTTGGGCGAGCATATGGGCGCAGCATAGTCAATAACCGGTCGGCCAATAGCCTTATATGTAACAAGCAATGTTTCTTTATATTTCTCCCAAGTACTGCCGGCCAGTGACTTGAAGATCTTATTGCGGCTCTGTACCTTTGAAGCTATTGCAGTGGTATGACCAGCGAAGGTGATGCCGTTGTCAAACGTCACACCCATGATTTTCGGGTGGTTGACAGTAGGTAGAGGTACTCCGTCTACGTGGACATTTAACTCTTGCCCCATCTGCGCATTCCATGTCGTAAACAGGGTCGCCGTCGATCTAGTCGGATATAGGGTCAGATTTCGCTCGGTGAAGAAGCTGGAAAGGTCTCGAAGGTAGCTGTTAATTCCAGTACAGAGTTCGTCAATGGAGGGACCCTTTCCCGAGGCCATTATCGTACAGTCGTCAGCGTAGGAAACAATAGAGACTCCCTCTGGTGTCTCTTCCAGATCTCGGAGGAGTGTGGCTTGGTTGACCGTATGGAATGCTTTAGATAGGTCTAGTGCCACGAGAACCATCCTATGGTTTGGTGGGTGTTGATTCAAACCATGATTTGTCTGTGTTGTAATGGCATTCAAAGCAGATTTAGTGCTGTGAGATTTACGGAAACCATGCTGGTGATCGGAAATTGTAGATTTGTAAAGTATGGGAGCAGAATTGTCTCTAGTAAATTCGCGACCGGCGAAAGGAGGGATATCGGTCGATATCGATATCGGGATATCTCCTTGGTTCGCCGGCTTCCCTGGCTTTAGCAGGGGAACTACAATCGCCTGTTTCCATATCTCAGGTATAACGAAAGTAGTTAGAGAGAGGTTAAAAAGAGCCGCTAGATAACTATGTCCCTCGTGGCCTAGGTGTTTAATCATCTTTATGGCGATTCAGTTGGGTCCGAAGGATTTTGAGGGTTTGCCCTTCATTATGGCTTCCTTGACCTCTGAGACTGAGATGGCATGGGCGCAGTGGAGTGTATGTGATTGTGCGCACGTCGGACGGCTCTTCTCTTAGTCTTATCAGCAGGTGGATGCATTATAAACAGTCAGGAAAAGAAGCTCGCGGATTTCCTGGCTTCTGATTTGTCATTGTATTTGGTCGAATTGGATAGGGCCTTGACAGTCGACTATAACTTGCCGACTCCGCCGGAGAGGTTGCATGCCTCAAGGTGTTGTTTCCACTTGGACAGTTTGTGTTCATTGACTGTCCTACGAATTTCCGCAGTGAGATCTTTGATTCTGGGATCTGCGGGATTGATGAGTCTCAGTTGGTCACGTTCTCTTGCCATTGCCGCAGTTTCTGCAGGGAAATTCGGATGAATTTCTGGTATTCTACCAGCAGGAATGAAGCGGCCTGAGGCTGAATCGATTACCCCTGCGGTTTAGGGGTTTAGAATATGCCCGAAGTAGCATACCGGTCGTAAGAGGCGACTAATATGGACAAAGGTAATGACGTGCAACTCGATGGTTGATATACGGATATGATGCCTATCCTTCCTTACGAAAGGAGGGATGACAGGACCTAGAAGGTTTCACTGTTCATAAATCGCTACCCCGACAGTCGGGGAGTACCGGAGCGTACCGGGTTAAATCCTTGCGAAACTCTTTTTCACCTTTGCGTACGTCTGTTGGTGTGGGTAAGGCATCGGAGGAGCGCTCTGTATAATCCGTAAAGCTGTCCCAGTCCGCTTTGGTGTAGTTAATGTATGTCAGTTTATCGGTCGATCGTTCAACGGAGATCATCGAGTTGTTGTTTGTAGCGATAAAAAACACACCGAAGGTTTTGCGAGAATTGACTTGATGGTAAGTACGTACTGCTATTCTCCTCCTCTGTATTCTACAATGACAAGATATATTTGAATTCAATACTTGAATCGTGTAGACGACATTTAATAACAAATATTTTGGGCAGTCTGGCAGCTTTTACGGATGCAAAATCTCCTAATTTTTTTTTCGAATTCGCCCGATTCACAATATACAATTGCGTGTACAGCTAGGAAAAGCAGCCCTATATTTAACAGAAATAGCAACTCTGCGTTGAGTGGATATCAAATTTTTGGAAATTTTACACCGCCATTCATTCGTCAATCCACTTTTGGAGGAGGTTAGGTAAGAGCATAGGGCCGGTTTCACCAACGCGACTAAGACTAAAACTAAGTCGTGACTTAAGTTAGCACAGATTCGAGACTAACTTAATTTTGGGTTTCACCAACTGAGTGACTTAAATAATTTTGAACACAACAACCCGATCAGCTGTTTTATGCATAGTAGTATTTTTTCATACCAGACAACTCTGCGCATCCCAATACCCCCGTGCGAAATGCACATGTATGGCCATACACGAAGGAATGTATTGATTTTACACCCGTTTCTCTTTAGTTGGAAGGTACTAAATTTAGCGCTTAATTAAAAACAATTGTTTCGTATCGGTTGCATGCTAGAAAACAAGCGTTCACATGCATCTACGCATACGCCGTTAAAGTCATGCTTGACGAATTTTCCGGCTGGGACATTGTACAAAACAAATTGGAGCATTACTGACATGTAGGTTTTGAACGACAGCAACACTGACTTAGTCGAGAATAAGTCAGCTGGCAGGCTGACTAAGTTGTGACTTAGTTAAGTTAGATGGTGAAACTGAAAAAGTGAAAAACTCGACTTAACTTAGTTAAGTCGAGCTGGTGAAACCGGCCCATAGTGTTTGATTTTGTGTTTTCATTGATTGTTTAAAATTCAAGTAAAAAGGTGATTATTTCAAATTTTGGTAATTGTTTCCTTTAGGAGACAACTGCTAAAACAGGTCCAAAAATATCGGGAGAGGTGTCAAACAACGCGTTTTGACTTCGGTATCAACAATCCGGAAGCGGATTTTCAATTTTTTGTTTCAGTGAAAAGTTATTCGCAAAAAACCCAAAAATGACCCAGGTCCGATCCCAAATAGGGGGCTTGATCCAAGGTATTTATGTGCAGAACACTTTTCTGCGTAGGCGGCCTTTGGCCGCGCTTCAAAAAAATAACCCTTAGCCGGTCCAACACCGGCTACGCGGTCCACAGTATTTCTACGCAGAACACACTTTTTGCACTTTTCGATCCACCCTAATCTGTGATTACAACAACCACATGAAAATGACAGAAAATTTTCAACTTTGATGGCAAATATCTCTTCACTGAAACAAAAACTCGAAAATTCGCTTCCGGATTATTGTTACCGAGGTCAAAACGCGTCTTTTGATACCCCTCCCGATAATTTCGGACGTGTTTTAGCAGTTGTCTCCTAAAGGAAACAATTACCCAAATTTTGTAAGCTTCATTCATATTTAAAACGGAATTTCTATTAATGCCTGCCGCTAAAACATTCATTGGCTTTAGCCAGATAACATTCGTAGTAACATGACGCCATTTTCTTTTTCTTTAAACAACTCTAGTAAATTTTGCTTTTACCAATAACCATCTGGACTTCTGGAGATTAGGAAAACATTTTAAAGTTTCGTGGAATCATAAACAGCTCTCCCAGTTTCTACAAGATTTAAGAATCAACTTTGTGGAAATAAAAGCGTCGCCAGCAGAAAAGCAAAAACTACAGGGTGTTTTTTTACAGGTTTGTTTTTCGAATAGAGATAAAACTGGCATTTTGTGGTCAAATCTGGCAACTCTAATGTCATTTATGTTCAGTTTGGTTTGCCATTTCATCATGAACAGGTTGACAAAAGAACAACGCTTGCAAATCGTGCAAATTTATTTCGAAAATAATGGTTCAGTTCGCGAAGTTTACCGTAAGCTCCGTCCATTTAATGGTCGACATAATCGTCCATCAGAGCAATTAATTCGGTTAACCATGGATCGTTTTCGCACTACGTTTACTCTATGTGATAATACGCATCCGCAGAGACGTCGAACAGTGCGCACCGAAGAAACAATTGCCGCTGTAGAGCAAAGAGTTGAAGAGGACCCGAATGCATCGATTCGCCACCGTGCACAGCAATTGGAGCTTTGTCCATCAACTTTATGGAAGATTTTGCGCAAAGATCTTGGCTTGCGACCTTACAAGATCCAGCTTGTGCAAGAATTAAAGCCGCGAGACCATGCAATGCGTCGTGATTTTGGTGTATGGGCCGAAAATAAGATTGATTTCGATGCTGATTTTCATCGCAAAATTTTGTTCAGTGATGAGGCTCATTTTTGGTTGAATGGCTACGTCAACAAGCAAAATTGCCGCATTTGGAGTGAAGAGAATGAGACCCTTGAAACGCCATTACATCCACAAAAACTGACTGTTTGGTGTGCTCTATGGGCTGGTGGAGTCATTGGGCCATACTTCTTCCGCAATAATGCTGGAGAGGCAGCTACCGTTAATGGAGACCGGTATAGAGCCATGATAACCGACTATTTTGTTCCCGAATTGGATGGCATGAATGTGGATGAGTTGTGGTTCCAACAAGACGACGCTACATGCCACACAGCGCACGTCACAATCGATTTATTGAAGGAAACATTCGATGAGCGCATAATTTCGCGGAATGGACCTGTCAATTGGCCACCAAGGTCGTGTGATTTGACACCATTGGATTATTTTCTTTGGGGATATGTGAAGTCGCTCGTCTACACCAACAAACCAGAAACGTTAGGGGAATTGGAAGCCAACATTCGTGGCGTTATTGCCGACATACGGCCCCATATGCTCGAAAAAGTGGTTGAAAATTGGACCTGTAGAATTGGCTTTATTCGAGCCAGCCGCGGCGGCCACATGCCCGAAATCATATTTAAACATTAATGGCATAAAATTATCCTTCCAATAAAGCCAAATTGATGGACCTTAAAACGATTTTCTTGTGTTTTATTTCAATTCGAAGTTCTATACCCCTAAAAAAAACACCCTTTACAAGGGAAATTTTAACAACAATTTCATCGTTTTTATTGATTGTAAGTATTTCGGTAATTGTTTCCTTTAGGAGACAACTGCTAAAACACGTCGGAAATTATCGGGAAAGGTATCAAAAGACGCGTTTTGACCTCGGTAGCAATAATCCAGAAGCGAATTTTCGAGTTTTTGTTTCAGTGAAGAGATATTTGCCATCAAAGTTGAAAATTTTCTGTCATTTTCATGTGGTTGTTGTAATCACAGATTAGGGTGGATCGAAGAGTGCAAAAAGTGTGTTCTGCGCAGAAATACTGTGGACCGTGTAGCCGGTGTTGGACCGGCTAAGGGTTATTTTTTTGAAGCGCGGCCGAAGGCTGCCTACGCAGAAAGGTGTTCTGCACATAGATACCTTGGATCAAGCCCCTATTTGGGATCGGACCCGAGTCATTTTTGGGTTTTTTTTCGAATAACTTTTCACTGAAACAAAAAATTGAAAATCCGCTTTCGGATTGTTGATACCGAAGTCAAAACGCGTTGTTTGATACCTCTCCCGACATTTTTGGACGTGTTTTAGCAGTTGTCTCCTAAAGGAAACAATTACCAGTATTTCTTATGGTTTATTTTATTTCCATAGTGTTTTTATTAAAAAAAGTGAAAATTTTTTATGAAATCTACAGTGCATGTAGTATGAATATGAATAGACAGCCATTTTGATTTTTCAGCGGCTCGTTTCTGTATGTATCGTTCATTGGCTATAGCCACGAAGCATGTATATCGCCGGTGAAATTGCAAATTTTACCAATAACTTGCGTGTACTAGACTTGAACAAGGTTTAATTTTTTATCTGTTTACTAGCAATTTTCTATTTGAAAATACATTTATCTACGGCTAATTAGGATCAAACCCCAAAGTCAAAATTGAAGTTAAGTTTTACTTTATGGTAATTGTATACGACCACACGTAACTGCGTCTTTTGATACCTTTCCTGATATTTTTGGACGTGTCTTGTCAGTTACGTGTGGACGTATAGGATTAGCTACAGTATCACCTACGATAGACGGGCCTATCAGCTATTCCGATGATCAGCTATTATCTGCCGGCGAGGAATGATTGTAATAGTTTTGTGATCTTTATCGACTTCATCCAAATTCAGTGCCAAATTTCGATTAAATCGACTGATTTCTCTTATGATCTGTTGCACTTCCCCCGTCAGTAGTTTTGTCTGAATAGCTGATAGACCACAGTATCCCCAAACCTTATGGGAGTGTTTTTGTCGCTAAAAACAACAACATAGACAATCGTTTGAGTATGCATGCCTACCTAAAAATTAATGCACTGTGCCGCTGCGTTTTATTGATTATTAGCAGGCCTCCAAACCCAACAATGATGCAAGTACCCTGCAGAAGCGCGGGTTGTTTGTTTGGGTAGCAACAAACACACCCTGTAGGATTTATGGAGTGTTGTCAACATGCCTTCATATACTAACACCAAATAAGATGTCGCATTAAAAATGTAAATATTTGGTTGTTACGTCACGCTTTAAAAAACATGTCTGCTTGGCTTTAAATGTCCGAAATGTAAAAAAAAAAAAAAATTTGGCGTTGTGGTAAATGTTCTAGCCACAAAATAGCACCCACTTTTCCCGTATGTTCGCATCTCTCGGGAGACCAAACAAATGGACGAATTTGTCCCTTTCGTAACTATTTTTACAGCCACTCACAAGACAATTTTTTTTAAGCTTTTTCAAATAAAACTTGAAAATTGCGACGGAACGAATTAATGTTTACGAAATTTAAATTCAAATCTCAAAAAACATCAATGATACAGAGTGGCTATTGAAAGCCGCTACCAAAAAAAAATTAAATAACTTTTTTCTATTTAATGAATCTGGTAAATTTTTTTTTTATTTTGCAGATTGACTTTTACATTTCACAAACATGGTTAACTGGGACACTGAAACAAGAATTTGGACAAACATAAAACATACAAATAATATTTAATGTAAAATGCCTATAATCAGTGGTATTTAAGAGAATTTTAAAAATGTACGTAACAAATTAAAATAATGTACGTTGGCACGTTTCAAGAAAAAACTCAAGAGAATAAAAAATCCATTTGGTGTGAAAACCTTAATAACCTTTTTATTTTTCCCAATTAACCTGGATGCAAGAGATGGCGGTTCAATAAAAAAATATCTGCCCGGGCATCAAGCACTTTCTTCTCTACCTATTTGATTTTTATTAGGCATGTTTCAATCAAGGATGATCCAGATAGAAATTTTGCATGTAAATGCAACAACAATGTTGTGATCCTGAAATTTTTCTGGATCAATTACGGATACGTATAAAAGTTCTGTTCGTTAGTTTTTTGTAGTCGATTTTTAGACAGCCTTTCATTTGCTTGGTAGCACAGACATACATTTATGAACAAACGTATATACACAACCAACTCATGCACCGTGAGATCTTGACCGGGTAATTGTTTAGGACAGCCACCGAGTGCGAAAACACGTCCAATAATGTCGGGGGGGGGGGGGGAGGGTATCAAACGACGCGTATCGGTCCCAGGAACCATAATCCGGATCCGTAGATCAGTAATTTTTAATAGGTTGCAAGATATTTGCAAGCAAATTTAACAATTTTCTGTCATTTCAATGTGGTTGTAGACGCAGATATAGGCTGTGCCGAAAATTGCAGAATTGTGTTCTGAGCAGAAATACTGAGAATCGCTTAGCTGGTGTTGGACCGGCTAAGGGTTATTTTTTTCAATTGCGGCTGAAGGCCGCCAACTCTAAAAGGTGTTCTACATACAAAAATGATGGATCACGCCTAGGGTAATTTTTCGGTTTTACGTAAATATTTTCGAAAATAATTAAAATATTTGCTCGCGGATTCTTATTACTGGGACTTAAACGCGTCTTTTGACACCCAAATCGCCATTTTTGAATGAATATTAGCACTCGGTGGTTGTCTTGAACAATTACCCTTGATCGTGATACGGACCTCGTCTCGATACTTCAATTCAATCATCGAACGTTCAACATTTCATTATGACCGCATTTCTATTATTATTTCAAAAAGTGGCAATTCTATACGACCGTACGTAACTGCTAATATATGTCCAAAATTATCGGGAAAGGTTTGAAACGACGGGTTTTAACCTCCGTATCAATAATCCGAAAGCGGAAATTCGATATTTTAAGTCTGTTCAGAGATATTTGCAATTAAAGTTGCAAATTTTCCGTCATTTTCATGTGGTTGTTGTAATCACAGATTAGGGTATACCGAAAAGTGCAGAAATGTGTTCTGCGCAGAAATATTGTGAACCGCGTAGCCGGTGTTGGACCGGCTAAGGGTTATTTTTTTGAAGCGCGGCCGAAGGCCGTCTACGCAGAAAGGTGTTCTGCACATAAATACCTTGGATAAAGCCCCCTATTTGGGATCGGACCTGGGTCATTTTTGGGTTTTTCGCAAATAACTTTTCACTGAAACAAAAAATTGAAAATCCGCTTCCGGATTGTTGATACCGAAGTCAAAACGCGTCTCTCCCGATATTTTTGGACGTGTTTTAGCAGTTGTCTCCTAAAGGAAACAATTCTCTCTCTCTATGGCGCGATATACAACAGGTATATCATCATAAACCTCCTAAGAGATTTTTGCGCCAAGCTTCTCTTCCAAATTGTGGTGTGCCGATTTGAATTTTCCCTACAAATTGGTGGGACCTACAGTTTTTTGCCGACTCCGAACGGCATCTACAAAGGAGACGAATTTTTTTTTGCTGAGAAGCCTGTCATGGCAGAAATACACATTGGGAAAGTTTGCCAAACCACTGCCGAGGGGCGACCCCGTTTTGAAAAACTTTTTTCAAATCACTTTAATGTTACCTGTACCAGGGCTCAAACCATGGACCTTCGGTGTGGTGGTAGGCCGGCAACACTACCTTCACACCACGGCGGCCGCCCCATTACCAATTATTTAATTTCCGCTTTCGGATTATTGATACAGAGATCAAACCGCGTCGTTTGATACCTTTCCCGATATTTTTGACGTATATTAGCAGTTACGTAACGTCGTATAGAATTACCCAAAAAGTTTTTCGATGTGTTTTGAACATAGTATATGTCTACTAGTAGCGCAACTTACTCCGAATCTGCACACACACACAAACCACACAGGGTGAACTGTATGCAATAATAAAACAATGAAATTTAAATGCTGCAATGTCCGTGTTCAAACCATTGTTTACCCGTACTAGTTTGGCATCTTCTTTTGCGAATCGGAGTGGAAGGCAGTGGATGAATGTACTCCGAGAGAGTGTAATGAAGGAAATCGCGTTCAGAGTTGTTTTAAAGTAAGAACTGCAACTAAAAACTTCAATTTAAACTGAAATATACATTCTATAGTAACTGATAACGTGTTATAACTGCTTTATATTCAATAATTTGGGAGTTTCAAGTCCTACTAGTAGCGCAACTTACTCCGAATCTGCACACACACACAAACCACACAGGGTGCGTTGTATGCAGTAATAAAACAATCAAATTTAAATACTGCAATATTGAACGTGAAGACTTAAAACCATAGTATATGTCTACTAGTAGCGCAACTTACTCCGAATCTGCACACACACACAAACCACACAGGGTGAACTGTATAAAACAATGAAATTTAAATGCTGCAATATTGAACGTGAAGACTTAAAACCATAGTAAACAATGCTTGAAACTCCCAAACTTTTTTACTTTAAAACAACTCTGAACGTGATTTCCTTCATTACACGCTCTCGGAGTACATTCATCCACTGCCTTCCACTCCGATTCGCAAAAGAAGATGCCAAACTAGTACGGGTAAACAATGGTTTGAAGCAAGCACAGTAGTTCTATTGGCTCAAGTAAAAAATCGCTTCTTAAATAATCAAAAAACAACTTTTTAACTTATAAAAAAGCAAATGAGATCTAATGTGATATCGATCAGTATGCATCGAACGTTCGATACGTATCCGAACCTCTCCGATAAAGTAATTTGAAACACTGACATCACTGCAAATAAGAAGAATGGTGCTGCTAATAGATTTGCAAGTTTGAACGCGTTGACTACGTAAATGGAAATATTTCATCCTATTGTGGATGTTGACCAAGAAAGATAATCGACCTACTAGCGATCGAGTTGTTGTTGTTAACAGTGCTCCGCCCCTGCCTAATGGGCACAATCACTCTAAATTGTCATCAGACTCTTCTAACGGAAGTCCGAGGAAAGGCGTAGTTTCCCCAGGGTTGGACCAGAGTGATGTAGGTGTTAGAAGAGTAGGTTCTAATGAACAGGAGAAGAGATGTATGGTTCTTATGTCTCTGGGGGGCGGAATTTCATCCAATAGATGTCGATTTGGATGACTGGGCTTATGACAGTTCAGAAGAAACTGTCCTACTCAAGAGTTCCGCGTGCTCTTGAACATTGAGCAATTTAGCCTCTTGATGGAGGCGAGACTCAGACGACATAAGCATACATCCCGTAGCAGTTCTGATAGCGGTGTTTTTGGCAGACTTGCAATTTCCTCCAATTGGTGTCAGCAAAGTTGGGCGAGCATATGGGCGCAGCATAGTCAATAACCGGTCGGCCAATAGCCTTATATGTAACAAGCAATGTTTCTTTATCTTTCTCCCAAGTACTGCCGGCCAGTGACTTGAAGATCTTATTGCGGCTCTGTACCTTTGAAGCTATTGCAGTGGTATGACCAGCGAAGGTGATGCCGTTGTCAAACGTCACACCCATGATTTTCGGGTGGTTGACAGTAGGTAGAGGGTACTCCGTCTACGTGGACATTTAACTCTTGCCCCATCTGCGCATTCCATGTCGTAAACAGGGTCGCCGTCGATCTAGTCGGATATAGGGTCAGATTTCGCTCGGTGAAGAAGCTGGAAAGGTCTCGAAGGTAGCTGTTAATTCCAGTACAGAGTTCGTCAATGGAGGGACCCTTTCCCGAGGCCATTATCGTACAGTCGTCAGCGTAGGAAAACAATAGAGACTCCCTCTGGTGTCTCTTCCAGATCTCGGAGGAGTGTGGCTTGGTTGACCGTATGGAATGCTTTAGATAGGTCTAGTGCCACGAGAACCATCCTATGGTTTGGTGGGTGTTGATTCAAACCATGATTTGTCTGTGTTGTAATGGCATTCAAAGCAGATGTAGTGCTGTGAGATTTACGGAAACCATGCTGGTGATCGGAAATTGTAGATGTTGTAAAGTATGGGAGCAGAATTGTCTCTAGTAAATTCGCGACCGGCGAAAGGAGGGATATCGGTCGATATCGATATCGGGATATCTCCTTGGTTCGCCGGCTTCCCTGGCTTTAGCAGGGGAACTACAATCGCCTGTTTCCATATCTCAGGTATAACGAAAGTAGTTAGAGAGAGGTTAAAAAGAGCCGCTAGATAACTATGTCCCTCGTGGCCTAGGTGTTTAATCATCTTTATGGCGATTCAGTTGGGTCCGAAGGATTTTGAGGGTTTGCCCTTCATTATGGCTTCCTTGACCTCTGAGACTGAGATGGCATGGGCGCAGTGGAGTGTATGTGATTGTGCCGCACGTCGGACGGCTCTTCTCTTAGTCTTATCAGCAGGTGGATGCATTATAAACAGTCAGGAAAAGAAGCTCGCGGATTTCCTGGCTTCTGATTTGTCATTGTATTTGGTCGAATTGGATAGGGCCTTGACAGTCGACTATAACTTGCCGACTCCGCCGGAGAGGTTGCATGCCTCAAGGTGTTGTTTCCACTTGGACCAGTTTGTGTTCATTGACTGTCCTACGAATTTCCGCAGTGAGATCTTTGATTCTGGGATCTGCGGGATTGATGAGTCTCAGTTGGTCACGTTCTCTTGCCATTGCCGCAGTTTCTGCAGGGAAATTCGGATGAATTTCTGGTATTCTACCAGCAGGAATGAAGCGGCCTGAGGCTGAATCGATTACCCCTGCGGGTTAGGGGTTTAGAATATGCCCGAGGTAGCATACCGGTCGTAAGAGGCGACTAATATGGACAAAGGTAATGACGTGCAACTCGATGGTTGATATACGGATATGATGCCTATCCTTCCTTACGAAAGGAGGGATGACAGGATCTAGAAGGTTTCACTGTTCATAAATCGCTACCCCGACAGTCGCGGAATACCGGAGTTGTTTTTTTGTAGCGATAAAAAACACACCGAAGGTTTTGCGAGAATTGACTTGATGGTAAGTACGTACTGCTATTCTCCCCCTCTGTATTCTACAATGAGAAGATATATCTGAATTCAATACTTGAATCGTGTAGACGACATTTAATAACAAATATTTTGGGCAGTCTGGCAGCTTTTACGGATGCAAAATCTCCTCATTTTTTTTTCGAATTCGGCCGATTCACAATATACAATTGCATGTACAGCTAGGAAAAGCAGCCCTATATTTAACAGAAATAGCAACTCTGCGTTGAGTGGATATCAAATTTTTGGAAATTTTACACCGCCATCTTGAAATTCGTCAATCCACTTTTGGAGGAGGTTAGGTAAGAGCATAGTGTTTGATTTTGTGTTTTCATTGATTTTTTAAAATTCAAGTGAAAAGGTGATTATTTCAAATTTTGTAAGCTTCATTCATATTTAAAACGGAATTTCTATTAATGCCTGCCGCTAAAACATTCATTGTCTTTAGCCAGATAACATTCGTAGTAACATGACGCCATTTTCTTTTTCTTTAAACAGAACCGTAGTAAATTTTGCTTTTACCAATAACCATCTGGACTTCTGGAGCTTAGGAAAACATTTTAAAGTTTCGTGGAATCATAAACAGCTCTCCCAGTTTCTACAAGATTTAAGAATCAACTTTGTGGAAATAAAAGCGTCGCCAGCAGAAAAGCAAAAACTACAAGGGAAATTTTAACAACAATTTCATCGTTTTTATTGATTGTAAGTATTTCGGTAATTGTTTCCTTTAGGAGACAACTGCTAAACCACGTCGGAAAGGTATCAAAAGACGCGTTTTGACCTCGGTAACAATAATCCAGAAGCGAATTTTCGAGTTTTTGTTTCAGTGAAGAGATATTTGCCATCAAAGTTGAAAATTTTCTGTCATTTTCATGTGGTTGTTGTAATCACAGATTAGGGTGGATCGAAGAGTGCAAAAAGTGTGTTCTGCGCAGAAATACTGTGGACCGTGTAGCCGGTGTTGGACCGGCTAAGGGTTATTTTTTTGAAGGGCGGCCGAAGGCCGCCTACGCAGAAAGGTGTTCTGCACATAGATACCTTGGATCAAGCCCCCTATTTGGGATCGGACCCGAGTCATTTTTGGGTTTTTTTCGAATAACTTTTCACTGAAACAAAAAATTGAAAATCCGCTTTCGGATTGTTGATACCGAAGTCAAAACGCGTTGTTTGATACCTCTCGCGACATTTTTGGACGTGTTTTAGCAGTTGTCTCCTAAAGGAAACAATTACCAGTATTTCTTATGGTTTATTTTATTTCCATAGTGTTTTTATTAAAAAAAGTGAAAATTTTTTATGAAATCTACAGTGCATGTAGTATGAATATGAATAGACAGCCATTTTGATTTTTCAGCGGCTCGTTTCTGTATGTATCGTTCATTGGCTATAGCCACGAAGCATGTATATCGCCGGTGAAATTGCAAATTTTAACAATAACTTGCGTGTACTAGACTTGAACAAGGTTTTAATTTTTTTATCTGTTTACTAGCAATTTTCTATTTGAAAATACATTTATCTACGGCTAATTAGGATCAAACCCCAAAGTCAAAATTGAAGTCAAGTTTTACTTTATGGTACGTGTGGACGTATAGAATAAGCTACAGTATCACCTACGATAGACGGGCCTGTCAGCTATTCCGATGATCAGCTATTATCTGCCGGCGAGGAATGATTGTAATAGTTTTGTGATCTTTATCGACTTCATCCAAATTCAGTGCCAAATTTCGATTAAATCGACTGATTTCTCTTATGATCTGTTGCACTTCCCCCGTCAGTAGTTTTGTCTGAATAGCTGATAGACCACAGTATCCCCAAACCTTATGGGAGTGTTTTTGTCGCTAAAAACAACAACATAGACAATCGTTTGAGTATGCATGCCTACCTAAAAGTTAATGCACTGTGCCGCTGCGTTTTATTGATTATTAGCAGGCCTCCAAACTCAACAATGATGCAAGTACCCTACAGAAGCGCGGGTTGTTTGTTTGGGTAGCAACAAACACACCCTGTAGGATTTATGGAGTGTTGTCAACATGCCTTCATATACTAACACCAAATAAGATGTCGCATTAAAAATGTAAATATTTGGTTGTTACGTCACGCTTTAAAAAACATGTCTGCTTGGCTTTAAATGTCCGAAATGTAAAAAAAAAAAAAAATTTGGCGTTGTGGTAAATGTTCTAGCCACAAAATAGCACCCACTTTTCCCGTATGTTCGCATCTCTCGGGAGACCAAACAAATGGACGAATTTGTCCCTTTCGTAACTATTTTTACAGCCACTCACAAGACAATTTTTTTTAAGCTTTTTCAAATAAAACTTGAAAATTGCGACGGAACGAATTAATGTTTACGAAATTTAAATTCAAATCTCAAAAAACATCAATGATACAGGGTGGCTATTGAAAGCCGCTACCAAAAAAAAATTAAATAACTTTTTTCTATTTAATGAATCTGGTAAATTTTTTTTTTATTTTGCAGATTGACTTTTACATTTCACAAACATGGTTAACTGGGACACTGAAACAAGAATTTGGACAAACATAAAACATACAAATAATATTTAATGTAAAATGCCTATAATCAGTGGTATTTAAGAGAATTTTAAAAATGTACGTAACAAATTAAAATAATGTACGTTGGTACGTTTCAAGAAAAAACTCAAGAGAATAAAAAATCCATTTGGTGTGAAAACCTTAATAACCTTTTTATTTTTTCCAATTAACCTGGATGCAAGAGATGGCGGTTCAATAAAAAAATATCTGCCCGGGCATCAAGCACTTTCTTCTCTACCTATTTGATTTTTATTAGGCATGTTTCAATCAAGGATGATCCAGATAGAAATTTTGCATGTAAATGCAACAACAATGTTGTGATCCTGAAATTTTTCTGGATCAATTACGGATACGTATAAAAGTTCTGTTCGTTAGTTTTTTGTAGTCGATTTTTAGACAGCCTTTCATTTGCTTGGTAGCACAGACATACATTTATGAACAAACGTATATACACAACCAACTCATGCACCGTGAGATCTTGACCGGGTAATTGTTTAGGACAGCCACCGAGTGCGAAAACACGTCCAATAATGTCGGGGGGGGGGGGAGGGTATCAAACGACGCGTATCGGTCCCAGGAACCATAATCCGGATCCGTAGATCAGTAATTTTTAATAGGTTCCAAGATATTTGCAAGCAAATTTAACAATTTTCTGTCATTTCAATGTGGTTGTAGACGCAGATATAGGCTGTGCCGAAAATTGCAGAATTGTGTTCTGAGCAGAAATACTGAGAATCGCGTAGCTGGTGTTGGACCGGCTAAGGGTTATTTTTTTCAATTGCGGCTGAAGGCCGCCAACTCTAAAAGGTGTTCTACATACAAAAATGATGGATCACGCCTAGGGTAATTTTTCGGTTTTACGTAAATATTTTCGAAAATAATTAAAATATTTGCTCTTCGAGGCGGATTCTTATACTGGGACTTAAACGCGTCTTTTGACACCCAAATCGCCATTTTTGAATGAATATTAGCACTCGGTGGTTGTCTTGAACAATTACCCTTGATCGTGATACGGACCTCGTCTCGATACTTCAATTCAATCATCGAACGTTCAACATTTCATTATGACCGCATTTTCTATTATTATTTCAAAAAGTGGCAATTCTATACGACCGTACGTACTGCTAATATATGTCCAAAAATTATCGGGAAAGGTTTGAAACGACGGGTTTTTAACCTCCGTATCAATAATCCGAAAGCGGAAATTCGATATTTTAAGTCTGTTCAGAGATATTTGCAATTAAAGTTGCAAATTTTCCGTCATTTTCATGTGGTTGTTGTAATCACAGATTAGGGTATACCGAAAAGTGCAGAAATGTGTTCTGCGCAGAAATATTGTGAACCGCGTAGCCGGTGTTGGACCGGCTAAGGGTTATTTTTTTGAAGCGCGGCCGAAGGCCGTCTACGCAGAAAGGTGTTCTGCACATAAATACCTTGGATAAAGCCCCCTATTTGGGATCGGACCTGGGTCATTTTTGGGTTTTTCGCAAATAACTTTTCACTGAAACAAAAAATTGAAAATCCGCTTCCGGGATTGTTGATACCGAAGTCAAAACGCGTCTCTCCCGATATTTTTGGACGTGTTTTAGCAGTTGTCTCCTAAAGGAAACAATTCTCTCTCTCTATGGCGCGATATACAACAGGTATATCATCATAAACCTCCTAAGAGATTTTTGCGCCAAGCTTCTCTTCCAAATTGTGGTGTGCCGATTTGAATTTTCCCTACAAATTGGGTGGGACCTACAGTTTTTTGCCGACTCCGAACGGCATCTACAAAGGAGACGAATTTTTTTTTTTGCTGAGAAGCCTGTCATGGCAGAAATACACATTGGGAAAGTTTGCCAAACCACTGCCGAGGGGCGACCCCGTTTTGAAAAACTTTTTTCAAATCACTTTTGATGTTACCTGTACCAGGGCTCAAACCATGGACCTTCGGTGTGGTGGTAGGCCGGCAACACTACCTTCACACCACGGCGGCCGCCCCATTACCAATTATTTAATTTCCGCTTTCGGATTATTGATACAGAGATCAAACCGCGTCGTTTGATACCTTTCCCGATATTTTTGACGTATATTAGCAGTTACGTAACGTCGTATAGAATTACCCAAAAAGTTTTTCGATGTGTTTTGAACATAGTATATGTCTACTAGTAGCGCAACTTACTCCGAATCTGCACACACACACAAACCACACAGGGTGAACTGTATGCAATAATAAAACAATGAAATTTAAATGCTGCAATGTCCGTGTTCAAACCATTGTTTACCCGTACTAGTTTGGCATCTTCTTTTGCGAATCGGAGTGGAAGGCAGTGGATGAATGTACTCCGAGAGAGTGTAATGAAGGAAATCGCGTTCAGAGTTGTTTTAAAGTAAGAACTGCAACTAAAAACTTCAAGTTAAACTGAAATATACATTCTATAGTAACTGATAACGTGTTATAACTGCTTTATATTCAATAATTTGGGAGTTTCAAGTCCTACTAGTAGCGCAACTTACTCCGAATCTGCACACACACACAAACCACACAGGGTGCGTTGTATGCAGTAATAAAACAATCAAATTTAAATACTGCAATATTGAACGTGAAGACTTAAAACCATAGTATATGTCTACTAGTAGCGCAACTTACTCCGAATCTGCACACACACACAAACCACACAGGGTGAACTGTATGCAATAATAAAACAATGAAATTTAAATGCTGCAATATTGAACGTGAAGACTTAAAACCATAGTAAACAATGCTTGAAACTCCCAAACTTTTTTACTTTAAAACAACTCTGAACGTGATTTCCTTCATTACACTCTCTCGGAGTACATTCATCCACTACCTTCCACTCCGATTCGCAAAAGAAGATGCCAAACTAGTACGGGTAAACAATGGTTTTGAAGCAAGCACAGTAGTTTCTATTGGCTCAAGTAAAAAATCGCTTCTTAAATAATCAAAAAACAACTTTTTAACTTATAAAAAAGCAAAATGAGATCTAATGTGATATCGATCAGTATGCATCGAACGTTCGATACGTATCCGAACCTCTCCGATAAAGTAATTTGAAACACTGACATCACTGCAAATAAGAAGAATGGTGCTGCTAATAGATTGCAAGTTTGAACGCGTTGACTACGTAAATGGAAATATTTCATCCTATTGTGGATGTTGACCAAGAAAGATAATCGACTACTAGCGATCGAGTTGTTGTTGTTAACAGTGCTCCGCCCTGCCTAATGGGCACAATCACTCTAAATTGTCATCAGACTCTTCTAACGGAAGTCCGAGGAAAGGCGTAGTTTCCCCAGGGTTGGACCAGAGTGATGTAGGTGTTAGAAGAGTAGGTTCTAATGAACAGGAGAAGAGATGTATGGTTCTTATGTCTCTGGGGGGCGGAATTTCATCCAATAGATGTCGATTTGGATGACTGGGCTTATGACAGTTCAGAAGAAACTGTCTACTCAAGAGTTCCGCGTGCTCTTGAACATTGAGCAATTTAGCCTCTTGATGGAGGCGAGACTCAGATGACATAAGCATACATCCCGTAGCAGTTCTGATAGCGGTGTTTTGGCAGACTTGCAATTTCCTCCAATTGGTGTCAGCAAAGTTGGGCGCAGCATAGTCAATAACCGGTCGGCCAATAGCCTTATATGTAACAAGCAATGTTTCTTTATCTTTCTCCCAAGTACTGCCGGCCAGTGACTTGAAGATCTTATTGCGGCTCTGTACCTTTGAAGCTATTGCAGTGGCATGACCAGCGAAGGTGATGCCGTTGTCAAACGTCACACCCAAGATTTTCGGGTGGTTGACAGTAGGTAGAGGTACTCCGTCTACGTGGACATTTAACTCTTGCCCCATCTGCGCATTCCATGTCGTAAACAGGGTCGCCGTCGATCTAGTCGGATATAGGGTCAGATTTCGCTCGGTGAAGAAGCTGGAAAGGTCTCGAAGGTAGCTGTTAATTCCAGTACAGAGTTCGTCAATGGAGGGACCCTTTCCCGAGGCCATTATCGTACAGTCGTGAGCGTAGGAAACAATAGAGACTCCCTCTGGTGTCTCTTCCAGATCTCGGAGGAGTGTGGCTTGGTTGACCGTATGGAATGCTTTAGATAGGTCTAGTGCCACGAGAACCATCCTATGGTTTGGTGGGTGTTGATTCAAGCCATGATTTGTCTGTGTTGTAATGGCATTCAAAGCAGATGTAGTGCTGTGAGATTTACGGAAACCATGCTGGTGATCGGAAATTGTAGATTTGTAAAGTATGGGAGCAGAATTGTCTCTAGTAAATTCGCGACCGGCGAAAGGAGGCATATCGGTCGATATCGATATCGGGATATCTCCTTGGTTCGCCGGCTTCCCTGGCTTTAGCAGGGGAACTACAATCGCCTGTTTCCATATCTCAGGTATAACGAAAGTAGTTAGAGAGAGGTTAAAAAGAGCCGCTAGATAACTATGTCCCTCGTGGCCTAGGTGTTTAATCATCTTTATGGCGATTCAGTTGGGTCCGAAGGATTTTGAGGGTTTGCCCTTCATTATGGCTTCCTTGACCTCTGAGACTGAGATGGCATGGGCGCAGTGGAGTGTATGTGATTGTGCGCACGTCGGACGGCTCTTCTCTTAGTCTTATCAGCAGGTGGATGCATTATAAACAGTCAGGAAAAGAAGCTCGCGCATTTCCTGGCTTCTGATTTGACGCTGCCGCCGAATGCAATGGCGACCTTGTCATTGTATTTGGTCGAATTGGATAGGGCCTTGACAGTCGACTATAACTTGCCGACTCCCCCGGAGAGGTTGCATGCCTCAAGGTGTTGCTTCCACTTGGACAGTTTGTGTTCATTGACTGTCCTACGAATTTCCGCAGTGAGATCTTTGATTCTGGGATCTGCGGGATTGATGAGTCTCAGTTGGTCACGTTCTCTTGCCATTGCCGCAGTTTCTGCAGGGAAATTCGGATGAATTTCTGGTATTCTACCAGCAGGAATGAAGCGGCCTGAGGCTGAATCGATTACCCCTGCGGTTTAGGGGTTTAGAATATGCCCGAAGTAGCATACCGGTCGTAAGAGGCGACTAATATGGACAAAGGTAATGACGTGCAACTCGATGGTTGATATACGGATATGATGCCTATCCTTCCTTACGAAAGGAGGGATGACAGGACCTAGAAGGTTTCACTGTTCATAAATCGTACCGGGTTAAATCCTTGCGAAACTCTTTTTCACCTTTGCGTACGTCTGTTGGTGTGGGTAAGGCATCGGAGGAGCGCTCTGTATAATCCGTAAAGCTGTCCCAGTCCGCTTTGGTGTAGTTAATGTATGTCAGTTTATCGGTCGATCGTTCATCGGAGATCATCGAGTTGTTGTTTGTAGCGATAAAAAACACACCGAAGGTTTTGCGAGAATTGACTTGATGGTAAGTACGTACTGCTATTCTCCCCCTCTGTATTCTACAATGACAAGATATATCTGAATTCAATACTTGAATCGTGTAGACGACATTTAATAACAAATATTTTGGGCAGTCTGGCAGCTTTACGGATGCAAAATCTCCTCATTTTTTTTTCGAATTCGCCCGATTCACAATTTACAATTGCATGTACAGCTAGGAAAAGCAGCCCTATATTTAACAGAAATAGCAACTCTGCGTTGAGTGGATATCAAATTTTTGGAAATTTTACACCGCCATCTTGAAATTCGTCAATCCACTTTTGGAGGAGGTTAGGTAAGAGCATAGTGTTTGATTTTGTGTGATTGATTGTTTAAAATTCAAGTGAAAAGGTGATTATTTCAAATTTTGTAAGCTTCATTCATATTTAAAACGGAATTTCTATTAATGCCTGCCGCTAAAACATTCATTGTCTTTAGCCAGATAACATTCGTAGTAACATGACGCCATTTTCTTTTTCTTTAAACAGAACTCTAGTAAATTTTGCTTTTACCAATAACCATCTGGACTTCTGGAGCTTAGGAAAACATTTTAAAGTTTCGTGGAATCATAAACAGCTCTCCCAGTTTCTACAAGATTTAAGAATCAACTTTGTGGAAATAAAAGCGTCGCCAGCAGAAAAGTAAAAACTACAAGGGAAATTTTAACAACAATTTCATCGTTTTTATTGATTGTAAGTATTTCGGTAATTGTTTCCTTTGGGAGACAACTGCTAAAACACGTCGGAAAGGTATCAAAAGACGCGTTTTGACCTCGGTAACAATAATCCAGAAGCGAATTTTCGAGTTTTTGTTTCAGTGAAGAGATATTTGCCATCAAAGTTGAAAATTTTCTGTCATTTTCATGTGGTTGTTGTAATCACAGATTAGGGTGGATCGAAGAGTGCAAAAAGTGTGTTCTGCGCAGAAATACTGTGGACCGCGTAGCCGGTGTTGGACCGGCTAAGGGTTATTTTTTTGAAGCGCGGCCGAAGGCCGCCTACGCAGAAAGGTGTTCTGCACATAGATACCTTGGATCAAGCCCCCTATTTGGGATCGGACCCGAGTCATTTTTGGGTTTTTTTCGAATAACTTTTCACTGAAACAAAAAATTGAAAATCCGCTTTCGGATTGTTGATACCGAAGTCAAAACGCGTTGTTTGATACCTCTCGCGACATTTTTGGACGTGTTTTAGCAGTTGTCTCCTAAAGGAAACAATTACCAGTATATCTTATGGTTTATTTTATTTCCATAGTGTTTTTTATTAAAAAAAGTGAAAATTTTTTATGAAATCTACAGTGCATGTAGTATGAATATGAATAGACAGCCATTTTGATTTTTCAGCGGCTCGTTTCTGTATGTATCGTTCATTGGCTATAGCCACGAAGCATGTATATCGCCGGTGAAATTGCAAATTTTAACAATAACTTGCGTGTACTAGACTTGAACAAGGTTTTAATTTTTTATCTGTTTACTAGGAATTTTCTATTTGAAAATACATTTATCTACGGCTAATTAGTATCAAACCCCAAAGTCAAAATTGAAGTCAAATTTTACTTTATGGTAATTGTATACGACCACACGTAACTGCGTCTTTTGATACCTTTCCTGATATTTTTGGACGTGTCTTGTCAGTTACGTGTGGACGTATAGAATTAGCTACAGTATCACCTACGATAGACGGGCCTATCAGCTATTCCGATGATCAGCTATTATCTGCCGGCGAGGAATGATTGTAATAGTTTTGTGATCTTTATCGACTTCATCCAAATTCAGTGCCAAATTCCGATTAAATCGACTGATTTCTCTTATGATCTATTGCACTTCCCCCGTCAGTAGTTTTGTCTGAATAGCTGATAGACCACAGTATCCCCAAACCTTATGGGAGTGTTTTTGTCGCTAAAAACAACAACATAGACAATCGTTTGAGTATGCATGCCTATCTAAAAGTTAATGCACTGTGCCGCTGCGTTTTATTGATTATTAGCAGGCCTCCAAACTCAACAATGATGCAAGTACCCTACAAAAGCGCGGGTTGTTTGTTTGGGTAGCAACAAACACACCCTGTAGGATTTATGGAGTGTTGTCAACATGCCTTCATATACTAACACCAAATAAGATGTCGCATTAAAAATGTAAATATTTGGTTGTTACGTCACGCTTTAAAAAACATGTCTGCTTGGCTTTAAATGTCCGAAATGTAAAAAAAAAAAAAAATTTGGCGTTGTGGTAAATGTTCTAGCCACAAAATAGCACCCACTTTTCCCGTATGTTCGCATCTCTCGGGAGACCAAACAAATGGACGAATTTGTCCCTTTCGTAACTATTTTTACAGCCACTCACAAGACAATTTTTTTTAAGCTTTTTCAAATAAAACTTGAAAATTGCGACGAAACGAATTAATGTTTACGAAATTTAAATTCAAATCTCAAAAAACATCAATGATACAGGGTGGCTATTGAAAGCCGCTACCAAAAAAAAATTAAATAACTTTTTTTTCTATTTAATGAATCTGGTAAAATTTTTTTTTATTTTGCAGATTGACTTTTACATTTCACAAAAATGGTTAACTGGGACAGTGAAACAAGAATTTGGATTGTCCGCCGCTATGACGCACTGGAGTCCGTAGTTTCGGTTCAAAGAGAGTATAGGCGCACGTTTGGCGGCAATCCTCCGAGCAGATGGACCATAATAAGACTTGTAAACAATTTTGCCGAGCATGGGACAGTCAACAGAAGACCTTACCATCGAAACCCTTCAGTTCGAACGGAGGAAACAATCGCTGCTGTAGCTGCTGCCATACAAAACAATCCACGTGTTTCGACAAGAAGCTTATCTGCTCAAATGGGTGTAAGCAGACAGTCATTACAGTCAATTATGCACAAAGATTTGGACTTATTCCCATATAAAATTCAAATGGCCAACAAACTGAACGCTGCAGACTTGCCGATTCGCTTGGAATTTTGCCAGAAGATGCTTCAAATGGTGGAAGAGGATGGAAACATGTTGAACTGTCTTTTCATGTCTGACGAGGCCCATTTCGATTTAAACGGCAACGTATACAAACAAAATTGTCAAATATTTAGTGCTTCCAACCCACAGATACTCCATGAGACGGAATTGCATCCGCTTCGTGTCACAGTGTGGTGTGCAGTTTCATCACGCTGCATTGTCGGGCCCTACTTCTTCGAAGAAAACGGTCACACCGTTACGGTTACTGGAGACCGTTACTTGAGCATGTTGAGAGAGTTTTTCTATCCAGAATTACGCCGAATGAGAATTTCTTTCAACTCTGTGTGGTTTCAGCAAGATGGTGCAGCTCCTCATATAGCCCAACCTGTTATGACAGAATTGCGACGAAAATTTCCCAATAACCTGATATCCAGAAACTCCACATTCCGTTGGCCACCCAGGTCGCCTGACCTTACTGCACCTGACTTTTTCTTGTGGGGTTATTGCAAACAGGAAGTCTTCAAAGCAAAACCAACAAATTTGAATGAACTAAGGCAATCCATTCGAGAAACAATTGCGGCTATTCCTGTCTCAACTCTCCAAGCAGTAATGAACAACTTTTTGGTAAGATGCCGCACATGCATCGACGAGCAGGGGGGGCATTTAAATTCCATTATTTTTAAAACTAATTAAGCTTTATTTAATAAAATTTAATGAGCTTTAACATTAATAAAAGAAAAATGAATTCCATACACTGAAAAAAAAATTATTTGAGTTTCTTAATGTAGCAAAATTCATCAGCCACCCTGTATACTGATATGCAGTTGACCTTCTCTATTATGTAATGTTAAAAAACAGATTTTCACACAGTTTGGCTTTATTTTTTTATTTTATTCAATCAAATTAACTGTATTATTAAATTTTTATTATTTTTTAAAAGCGGGTATTTTTATAATTGAACTGAGAAATTTCAATTGGCCGCTGCCAAAATTTTTCGCACTTAAAAGGCAAAGACAATGAGTAGACGCCTCGTTGACAGTGTCATACACCACAATATTCGATTCAAATAGTTATTTAGAGACACTCACCCCTATACTTCCTCCAGGAACCAACCGCTTTAGAAGACCAAGACATAACCCCTGCGGGTTAGGGGCTTAGAATAGGTAGGAATACCGGTCGTAAGAGGCGACTAATATGATATGGATATGATGCCTCTCACCTCTCATTACCCATCTCTCCTTCCTTATGGAAGGAGGGGTGACATGACCTAGAAGGTTCCGCTGGTCCTACCAAATCGCTACCACGACAGTCGGGCAGTACCGCAAGGGAGTACCGGAGCGTGCCGGATTCATATCCTGCCAAGGACTGTCAGTTCGACAGCACCCCCCAAAGCCTTCGTGGAGTGGTTTTGTCGTTACAACAACAACAACCAAGTGAAGAAGGCGAACCGCTTAGGTAGAAAAACAAAAAATGTGTGCACGGTAAAGGTAAAATTTTTGCAATATTCAAAATCCTATAAAAAAGATTGAATCGATTTTTCAAATTTGTCCCTGATTTCAATGGAAATTGAAATAATTCTTTCTTCATTTATAATTGCACCTAAAAACAAGTAAGGAAGTCCAAGTCCCGGTGGAACCGAACATTATATACCTAGTAGTGATCGATTATGGCATACCAAATTACGCAAGTCTATTTTATTACCTTTCAGTTCGTATTATAAAGGCAACTGATTGTTTTTAATAAAAACACTTTTGTTATGAGGTTTGAGGGGTAAATTAATTTTAAAACATGTAAGGAAAGGGCTGTCTTCGACTGTTCCGAAGGCTTTATACCTTTTATGAATACGCATCTCGGTTTTAAGTGTCCGATCCTTACTCACATTTAGTAAAAGCTGCAAAACTGATGATTTCAAGATCCATAGTGCAAACCCCATTTATCGGAACAATCGATTGTATGGGAGCTATAAGTTATGTCGGTCTGATGTGATCTAGAAGCGATAAAGATGATATAAACTGAATTTCAGATAGGGTTGATTATGATGAAGGCAATAGCACTGGCATTGGGTTGTCAACGTCATGGTCTTGGATATTGAAACACTCTGTTGTATGTTGTTGTGTGTGGCTGAGTAATCACATCTCATGCTCAAGAATGTAAGAAGCACTTTTTATAGCGAATGCTGGCAGTGGAGGTGGTAGACAACAGCATACGCGTTTTGATTAAGTTACTTAATTTTATTAGGTTATAAGTATCAATAATATTTTATTATTATTTTTTTATTAATATTTACATGCATAGATTTTTGCAATTCTGAAACTTAAATTCCACAAAAACTATATTTAAGTTTTTAAAAATTAACAGACTGCATTTTTTCACTAACAACAGGGAAGTTAATTGAATTTCATGATTACTTGCAAGCAAAAGCACACCATCGCAGATTTAGTTCTTTCAAAACAAAGAAAAGCGAATGAGACATATACATTCCTTAAAATCATAGAAATTATGTTTTTATTTATTTAACACTGGAAAGGCCAAAGGCCTCATACTTTTACTGCCCCAAAACAAACTAAATAAATTAACGCAGCGCTAGCGACATAGGTTTTCAGTTGCTATTATTTAGTTGTTTTTCTACTTGGAATTGAAAAGCAGTCGAAAACTTCTTTGGGCCATCTAGTGCTTAAATCGTTATTACATGATATATTTGTGAAAGTCTCAAGTTCGAATATTCAGACATGTGCTGCAATTCACTTTCGAGTGAAATTGTGTGTTGTGCCTATGTAAATTTGCTTGTTAATGACAGCGAAGTCGCGTGAAAGTGAAATGCAGCACATGACTGATTTAATCTGAATAACGCGCATTTGCAAGCAAGTGATTTGTGGTATAAACACAATTTGTAAAGTTTGAGCTGTACAAACGCGTATTTATCATTTAATATCTTAGCCGTAGCTACTTCTGTTTATTGTATGCCTCTACCTAGTATTAAAGCCACTTTTCTACAGGTAAAAACTACCAGCGGCTGCCAAAATTGTCCTCTAAAATAATATGTGCTTGCACTTGACATTTACAAGGAAACTGTACAGACAAACATAAAACATACAAATAATATTTAATGTAAAATGCCTATAATCAGTGGTATTTAAGAGAATTTTAAAAATGTACGTAACAAATTAAAATAATGTACGTTGGTACAAAGGTAATGACGTGCAACTCGATGGTTGATATACGGATATGATGCCTATCCTTCCTTACGAAAGGAGGGATGACAGGACCTAGAAGGTTTCACTGTTCATAAATCGCTACCCCGACAGTCGGGGAGTACCGGAGCGTACCGGGTTAAATCCTTGCGAAACTCTTTTTCACCTTTGCGTACGTCTGTTGGTGTGGGTAAGGCATCGGAGGAGCGCTCTGTATAATCCGTAAAGCTGTCCCAGTCCGCTTTGGTGTAGTTAATGTATGTCAGTTTATCGGTCGATCGTTCAACGGAGATCATCGAGTTGTTGTTTGTAGCGATAAAAAACACACCGAAGGTTTTGCGAGAATTGACTTGATGGTAAGTACGTACTGCTATTCTCCCCCTCTGTATTCTACAATGACAAGATATATCTGAATTCAATACTTGAATCGTGTAGACGACATTTAATAACAAATATTTTGGGCAGTCTGGCAGCTTTACGGATGCAAAATCTCCTCATTTTTTTTTCGAATTCGCCCGATTCACAATTTACAATTGCATGTACAGCTAGGAAAAGCAGCCCTATATTTAACAGAAATAGCAACTCTGCGTTGAGTGGATATCAAATTTTTGGAAATTTTACACCGCCATCTTGAAATTCGTCAATCCACTTTTGGAGGAGGTTAGGTAAGAGCATAGTGTTTGATTTTGTGTTTTCATTGATTAATTGTTTAAAATTCAAGTGAAAAGGTGATTATTTCAAATTTTGTAAGCTTCATTCATATTTAAAACGGAATTTCTATTAATGCCTGCCGCTAAAACATTCATTGTCTTTAGCCAGATAACATTCGTAGTAACATGACGCCATTTTCTTTTTCTTTAAACAGAACTCTAGTAAATTTTGCTTTTACCAATAACCATCTGGACTTCTGGAGCTTAGGAAAACATTTTAAAGTTTCGTGGAATCATAAACAGCTCTCCCAGTTTCTACAAGATTTAAGAATCAACTTTGTGGAAATAAAAGCGTCGCCAGCAGAAAAGTAAAAACTACAAGGGAAATTTTAACAACAATTTCATCGTTTTTATTGATTGTAAGTATTTCGGTAATTGTTTCCTTTAGGAGACAACTGCTAAAACACGTCGGAAATTATCGGGAAAGGTATCAAAAGACGCGTTTTGACCTCGGTAACAATAATCCAGAAGCGAATTTTCGATTTTTTGTTTCAGTGAAGAGATATTTGCCATCAAAGTTGAAAATTTTCTGTCATTTTCATGTGGTTGTTGTAATCACAGATTAGGGTGGATCGAAAAGTGCAAAAAGTGTGTTCTGCGCAGAAATACTGTGGACCGCGTAGCCGGTGTTGGACCGGCTAAGGGTTATTTTTTTGAAGCGCGGCCGAAGGCCGCCTACGCAGAAAGGTGTTCTGCACATAGATACCTTCGATCAAGCCCCCTATTTGGGATCGGACCCGAGTCATTTTTGGGTTTTTTTCGAATAACTTTTCACTGAAACAAAAAATTGAAAATCCGCTTTCGGATTGTTGATACCGAAGTCAAAACGCGTTGTTTGATACCTCTCGCGACATTTTTGGACGTGTTTTAGCAGTTGTCTCCTAAAGGAAACAATTACCAGTATATCTTATGGTTTATTTTATTTCCATAGTGCTTTTTATTAAAAAAAGTGAAAATTTTTTATGTAATCTACAGTGCATGTAGTATGAATATGAATAGACAGCCATTTTGATTTTTCAGCGGCTCGTTTCTGTATGTATCGTTCATTGGCTATAGCCACGAAGCATGTATATCGCCGGTGAAATTGCAAATTTTAACAATAACTTGCGTGTACTAGACTTGAACAAGGTTTTAATTTTTTATCTGTTTACTAGGAATTTTCTATTTGAAAATACATTTATCTACGGCTAATTAGTATCAAACCCCAAAGTCAAAATTGAAGTCAAGTTTTACTTTATATTAATTGTATACGACCACACGTAACTGCGTCTTTTGATACCTTTCCTGATATTTTTGGACGTGTCTTGTCAGTTACGTGTGGACGTATAGAATTAGCTACAGTATCACCTACGATAGACGGGCCTATCAGCTATTCCGATGATCAGCTATTATCTGCCGGCGAGGAATGATTGTAATAGTTTTGTGATCTTTATCGACTTCATCCAAATTCAGTGCCAAATTCCGATTAAATCGACTGATTTCTCTTATGATCTATTGCACTTCCCCCGTCAGTAGTTTTGTCTGAATAGCTGATAGACCACAGTATCCCCAAACCTTATGGGAGTGTTTTTGTCGCTAAAAACAACAACATAGACATTCGTTTGAGTATGCATGCCTATCTAAAAGTTAATGCACTGTGCCGCTGCGTTTTATTGATTATTAGCAGGCCTCCAAACTCAACAATGATGCAAGTACCCTACAGAAGCGCGGGTTGTTTGTTTGGGTAGCAACAAACACACCCTGTAGGATTTATGGAGTGTTGTCAACATGCCTTCATATACTAACACCAAATAAGATGTCGCATTAAAAATGTAAATATTTGGTTGTTACGTCACGCTTTAAAAAACATGTCTGCTTGGCTTTAAATGTCCGAAATGTAAAAAAAAAAAAAAATTTGGCGTTGTGGTAAATGTTCTAGCCACAAAATAGCACCCACTTTTCCCGTATGTTCGCATCTCTCGGGAGACCAAACAAATGGACGAATTTGTCCCTTTCGTAACTATTTTTACAGCCACTCACAAGACAATTTTTTTAAGCTTTTTCAAATAAAACTTGAAAATTGCGACGAAACGAATTAATGTTTACGAAATTTAAATTCAAATCTCAAAAAACATCAATGATACAGGGTGGCTATTGAAAGCCGCTACCAAAAAAAAATTAAATAACTTTTTTCTATTTAATGAATCTGGTAAATTTTTTTTTTATTTTGCAGATTGACTTTTACATTTCACAAACATGGTTAACTGGGACACTGAAACAAGAATTTGGACAAACATAAAACATACAAATAATATTTAATGTAAAATGCCTATAATCAGTGGTATTTAAGAGAATTTTAAAAATGTACGTAACAAATTAAAATAATGTACGTTGGTACGTTTCAAGAAAAAACTCAAGAGAATAAAAAATCCATTTGGTGTGAAAACCTTAATAACCTTTTTATTTTTTCCAATTAACCTGGATGCAAGAGATGGCGGTTCAATAAAAAAATATCTGCCCGGGCATCAAGCACTTTCTTCTCTACCTATTTGATTTTTATTAGGCATGTTTCAATCAAGGATGATCCAGATAGAGATTTTGCATGTAAATGCAACAACAATGTTGTGATCCTGAAATTTTTCTGGATCAATTACGGATACGTATAAAAGTTCTGTTCGTTAGTTTTTTGTAGTCGATTTTTAGACAGCCTTTCATTTGCTTGGTAGCACAGACATACATTTATGAACAAACGTATATACACAACCAACTCATGCACCGTGAGATCTTGACCGGGTAATTGTTTAGGACAGCCACCGAGTGCGAAAACACGTCCAATAATGTCGGGGGGAGGGTATCAAACGACGCGTATCGGTCCCAGGAACCATAATCCGGATCCGTAGATCAGTAATTTTTAATAGGTTGCAAGATATTTGCAAGCAAATTTAACAATTTTCTGTCATTTCAATGTGGTTGTAGACGCAGATATAGGCTGTGCCGAAAATTGCAGAATTGTGTTCTGAGCAGAAATACTGAGAATCGCGTAGCTGGTGTTGGACCGGCTAAGGGTTATTTTTTTCAATTGCGGCTGAAGGCCGCCAACTCTAAAAGGTGTTCTACATACAAAAATGATGGATCACGCCTAGGGTAATTTTTCGGTTTTACGTAAATATTTTCGAAAATAATTAAAATATTTGCTCTTCGGAGGCGGATTCTTATTTCTGGGACTTAAACGCGTCTTTTGACACCCAAATCGCCATTTTTGAATGAATATTAGCACTCGGTGGTTGTCTTGAACAATTACCCTTGATCGTGATACGGACCTCGTCTCGATACTTCAATTCAATCATCGAACGTTCAACATTTCATTATGACCGCATTTCTATTATTATTTCAAAAAGTGGCAATTCTATACGACCGTACGTAACTGCTAATATATGTCCAAAATTATCGGGAAAGGTTTGAAACGACGGGTTTTAACCTCCGTATCAATAATCCGAAAGCGGAAATTCGATATTTTAAGTCTGTTCAGAGATATTTGCAATTAAAGTTGCAAATTTTCCGTCATTTTCATGTGGTTGTTGTAATCACAGATTAGGGTATACCGAAAAGTGCAGAAATGTGTTCTGCGCAGAAATATTGTGAACCGCGTAGCCGGTGTTGGACCGGCTAAGGGTTATTTTTTTGAAGCGCGGCCGAAGGCCGTCTACGCAGAAAGGTGTTCTGCACATAAATACCTTGGATAAAGCCCCCTATTTGGGATCGGACCTGGGTCATTTTTGGGTTTTTCGCAAATAACTTTTCACTGAAACAAAAAATTGAAAATCCGCTTCCGGATTGTTGATACCGAAGTCAAAACGCGTCTCTCCCGATATTTTTGGACGTGTTTTAGCAGTTGTCTCCTAAAGGAAACAATTCTCTCTCTATGGCGCGATATACAACAGGTATATCATCATAAACCTCCTAAGAGATTTTTGCGCCAAGCTTCTCTTCCAAATTGTGGTGTGCCGATTTGAATTTTCCCTACAAATTGGTGGGACCTACAGTTTTTTGCCGACTCCGAACGGCATCTACAAAGGAGACGAATTTTTTTTTGCTAAGAAGCCTGTCATGGCAGAAATACACATTGGGAGAGTTTGCCAAACCACTGCCGAGGGGCGACCCCGTTTTGAAAAACTTTTTTCAAATCACTTTTGATGTTACCTGTACCAGGGCTCGAACCATGGACCTTCGGTGTGGTAGGCCGGCAACACTACCTTCACACCACGGCGGCCGCCCAATTACCAATTATTTAATTTCCGCTTTCGGATTATTGATACAGAGATCAAACCGCGTCGTTTGATACCTTTCGCGATATTTTTGACGTATATTAGCAGTTACGTAACGTCGTATAGAATTACCCAAAAAGTTTTTCGATGTGTTTTGAATATAGTATGTGTCTACTAGTAGCGCAACTTACTCCGAATCTGCACACACACACAAACCACACAGGGTGAACTGTATGCAATAATAAAACAATGAAATTTAAATACTGCAATATTGAACGTGAAGACTTAAAACCATAGTATATGTCTACTAGTAGCGCAACTTACTCCGAATCTGCACACACACACAAACCACACAGGGTGAACTGTATGCAATAATAAAACAATGAAATTTAAATGCTGCAATATTGAACGTGAAGACTTAAAACCATAGTAAACAATGCTTGAAACTCCCAAACTTTTTTACTTTAAAACAACTCTGAACGTGATTTCCTTCATTACACGCTCTCGGAGTACATTCATCCACTGCCTTCCACTCCGATTCGCAAAAGAAGATGCCAAACTAGTACGGGTAAACAATGGTTTTGAAGCAAGCACAGTAGTTTCTATTGGCTCAAGTAAAAAATCGCTTCTTAAATAATCAAAAAACAACTTTTTAACTTATAAAAAAGCAAAATGAGATCTAATGTGATATCGATCAGTATGCATCGAACGTTCGATACGTATCCGAACCTCTCCGATAAAGTAATTTGAAACACTGACATCACTGCAAATAAGAAGAATGGTGCTGCTAATAGATTGCAAGTTTGAACGCGTTGACTACGTAAATGGAAATATTTCATCCTATTGTGGATGTTGACCAAGAAAGATAATCGACTACTAGCGATCGAGTTGTTGTTGTTAACAGTGCTCCGCCCTGCCTAATGGGCACAATCACTCTAAATTGTCATCAGACTCTTCTAACGGAAGTCCGAGGAAAGGCGTAGTTTCCCCAGGGTTGGACCAGAGTGATGTAGGTGTTAGAAGAGTAGGTTCTAATGAACAGGAGAAGAGATGTATGGTTCTTATGTCTCTGGGGGGCGGAATTTCATCCAATAGATGTCGATTTGGATGACTGGGCTTATGACAGTTCAGAAGAAACTGTCTACTCAAGAGTTCCGCGTGCTCTTGAACATTGAGCAATTTAGCCTCTTGATGGAGGCGAGACTCAGATGACATAAGCATACATCCCGTAGCAGTTCTGATAGCGGTGTTTTGGCAGACTTGCAATTTCCTCCAATTGGTGTCAGCAAAGTTGGGCGCAGCATAGTCAATAACCGGTCGGCCAATAGCCTTATATGTAACAAGCAATGTTTCTTTATCTTTCTCCCAAGTACTGCCGGCCAGTGACTTGAAGATCTTATTGCGGCTCTGTACCTTTGAAGCTATTGCAGTGGCATGACCAGCGAAGGTGATGCCGTTGTCAAACGTCACACCCAAGATTTTCGGGTGGTTGACAGTAGGTAGAGGTACTCCGTCTACGTGGACATTTAACTCTTGCCCCATCTGCGCATTCCATATCGTAAACAGGGTCGCCGTCGATCTAGTCGGATATAGGGTCAGATTTCGCTCGGTGAAGAAGCTGGAAAGGTCTCGAAGGTAGCTGTTAATTCCAGTACAGAGTTAAACAATGGAGGGACCCTTTCCCGAGGCCATTATCGTACAGTCGTCAGCGTAGGAAACAATAGAGACTCCCTCTGGTGTCTCTTCCAGATCTCGGAGGAGTGTGGCTTGGTTGACCGTATGGAATGCTTTAGATAGGTCTAGTGCCACGAGAAACGTCCTATGGTTTGGTGGGTGTTGATTCAAACCATGATTTGTCTGTGTTGTAATGGCATTCAAAGCAGATGTAGTGCTGTGAGATTTACGGAAACCATGCTGGTGATCGGAAATTGTAGATTTGTAAAGTATGGGAGCAGAATTGTCTCTAGTAAATTCGCGACCGGCGAAAGGAGGGATATCGGTCGATATCGATATCGGGATATCTCCTTGGTTCGCCGGCTTCCCTGGCTTTAGCAGGGGAACTACAATCGCCTGTTTCCATATCTCAGGTATAACGAAAGTAGTTAGAGAGAGGTTAAAAAGAGCCGCTAGATAACTATGTCCGTCGTGGCCTAGGTGTTTAATCATCTTTATGGCGATTCAGTTGGGTCCGAAGGATTTTGAGGGTTTGCCCTTCATTATGGCTTCCTTGACCTCTGAGACTGAGATGGCATGGGCGCAGTGGAGTGTATGTGATTGTGCGCACGTCGGACGGCTCTTCTCTTAGTCTTATCAGCAGGTGGATGCATTATAAACAGTCAGGAAAAGAAGCTCGCGCATTTCCTGGCTTCTGACTTGACGCTGCCGCCGAATGCAATGGCGACCTTGTCATTGTATTTGGTCGAATTGGATAGGGCCTTGACAGTCGACTATAACTTGCCGACTCCGCCGGAGAGGTTGCATGCCTCAAGGTGTTGTTTCCACTTGGACAGTTTGTGTTCATTGACTGTCCTACGAATTTCCGCAGTGAGATCTTTGATTCTGGGATCTGCGGGATTGATGAGTCTCAGTTGGTCACGTTCTCTTGCCATTGCCGCAGCTTCTGCAGGGAACTTCGGATGAATTTCTGGTATTCTACCAGCAGGAATGAAGCGGCCTGAGGCTGAATCGATTACCCCTGCGGGTTAGGGGTTTAGAATATGCCCGAGGTAGCATACCGGTCGTAAGAGGCGACTAATATGGACAAAGGTAGTGACGTGCAACTCGATGGTTGATATACGGATATGATGCCTATGCTTCCTTACGAAAGGAGGGATGACAGGACCTAGAAGGTTTCACTGTTCATAAATCGCTACCCCGACAGTCGGGGAGTACCGGAGCGTACCGGAGCGTACCGGGTTAAATCCTTGCGAAACTCTTTTTCACCTTTGCGTACGTCTGTTGGTGTGGGTAAGGCATCGGAGGAGCGCTCTGTATAATCCGTAAAGCTGTCCCAGTCCGCTTTGGTGTAGTTAATGTATGTCAGTTTATCGGTCGGTCGTTCAACGGAGATCATCGAGTTTTTGTTTGTAGCGATAAAAAACACACCGAAGGTTTTGCGATAATTGACTTGATGGTAAGTACGTACTGCTATTCTCCCCCTCTGTATTCTACAATGACAAGATATATCTGAATTCAATACTTGAATCGTGTAGACGACATTTAATAACAAATATTTTGGGCAGTCTGGCAGCTTTTACGGATGCAAAATCTCCTCATTTTTTTTTCCAATTCGCCTGATTCACAATATACAATTGCATGTACAGCTAGGAAAAGCAACCCTATATTTAACAGAAATAGCAACTCTGCGTTGAGTGGATATCAAATTTTTGGAAATTTTCCACCGCCATCTTGAAATTCGTCAATCCACTTTTGGAGGAGGTTAGGTAAGAGCATAGTGTTTAATTTTGTGTTTTCATTGATTAATTGTTTAAAATTCAAGTGAAAAGGTGATTATTTCAAATTTTGTAAGCTTCATTCATATTTAAAACGGAATTTCTATTAATGCCTGCCGCTAAAACATTCATTGTCTTTAGCCAGATAACATTCGTAGTAACATAACGCCATTTTCTTTTTCTTTAAACAGAACCCTAGTAAATTTTGCTTTTACCAATAACCATCTGGACTTCTGGAGCTTAGGAAAACATTTTAAAGTTTCGTGGAATCATAAACAGCTCTCCCAGTTTCTACAAGATTTAAGAATCAACTTTGTGGAAATAAAAGCGTCGCCAGCAGAAAAGCAAAAACTACAAGGGAAATTTTAACAACAATTTCATCGTTTTTGATTGATTGTAAGTATTTCGGTAATTATTTCCTTTAGGAGACAACTGCTAAAACACGTCGGAAATTATCGGGAAAGGTATCAAAAGACGCGTTTTGACCTCGGTAACAATAATCCAGAAGCGAATTTTCGAGTTTTTGTTTCAGTGAAGAGATATTTGCCATCAAAGTTGAAAATTTTCTGTCATTTTCATGTGGTTGTTGTAATCACAGATTAGGGTGGATCGAAAAGTGCAAAAAGTGTTTTTTTGAAGCGCGGCCGAAGGCCGCCTACGCAGAAAGGTGTTCTGCACATAGATACCTTGGATCAAGCCCCCTATTTGGGATCGGACCCGGGTCATTTTTGGGTTTTTTTCGAATAACTTTTCACTGAAACAAAAAATTGAAAATCCGCTTTCGGATTGTTGATACCGAAGTCAAAACGCGTTGTTTGATACCTCTCCCGACATTTTTGGACGTGTTTTAGCAGTTGTCTCCTAAAGGAAACAATTACCAGTATTTCTTATGGTTTATTTTATTTCCATAGTGTTTTTATTAAAAAAAGTGAACATTTTTTATGAAATCTACAGTGCATGTAGTATGAATATGAATAGACAGCCATTTTGATTTTTCAGCGGCTCGTTTCTGTATGTATCGTTCATTGGCTATAGCCACGAAGCATGTATATCGCCGGTGAAATTGCAAATTTTAACAATAACTTGCGTGTACTAGACTTGAATAAGGTTTTAATTTTTTATCTGTTTACTAGCAATTTTCTATTTGAAAATACATTTATCTACGGCTAATTAGTATCAAACCCCAAAGTCAAAATTGAAGTCAAGTTTTACTTTATGGTAATTGTATACGACCACACGTAACTGCGTCTTTTGTTACCTTTCCTGATATTTTTGGACGTGTCTTGTCAGTTACGTGTGGACGTATAGAATAAGCTACAGTATCACCTACGATAGACGGGCCTATCAGCTATTCCGATGATCAGCTATTATCTGCCGGCGAGGAATGATTGTAATAGTTTTGTGATCTTTATCGACTTCATCCAAATTCAGTGCCAAATTTCGATTAAATCGACTGATTTCTCTTATGATCTGTTGCACTTCCCCCGTCAGTAGTTTTGTCTGAATAGCTGATAGACCACAGTATCCCCAAACCTTATGGGAGTGTTTTTGTCGCTAAAAACAACAACATAGACAATCGTTTGAGTATGCATGCCTACCTAAAAGTTAATGCACTGTGCCGCTGCGTTTTATTGATTATTAGCAGGCCTCCAAACTCAACAATGATGCAAGTACCCTACAGAAGCGCGGGTTGTTTGTTTGGGTAGCAACAAACACACCCTGTAGGATTTATGGAGTGTTGTCAACATGCCTTCATATACTAACACCAAATAAGATGTCGCATTAAAAATGTAAATATTTGGTTGTTACGTCACGCTTTAAAAAACATGTCTGCTTGGCTTTAAATGTCCGAAATGTAAAAAAAAAAAAAAATTTGGCGTTGTGGTAAATGTTCTAGCCACAAAATAGCACCCACTTTTCCCGTATGTTCGCATCTCTCGGGAGACCAAACAAATGGACGAATTTGTCCCTTTCGTAACTATTTTTACAGCCACTCACAAGACAATTTTTTTAAGCTTTTTCAAATAAAACTTGAAAATTGCGACGAAACGAATTAATGTTTACGAAATTTAAATTCAAATCTCAAAAAACATCAATGATATTATGAAGAGAAGTCAGTTAAACCACAGTGTAAAGTTAAACTAACTGAAAACTTCAAAATCGTGACGTCATTTCTCAAATAAAATTACAAATACACGGTTGCCGGAATGCGTGATCTTTAGCAATTGGATGATGAGTCAGCTTTATGAAAATATCCTATAATTGTTTTAACGAAACTTTGCATAAATGTTCAGGGAGACTTCCCTTCACTAAATTGTGGCTAAAAATGTTTTAAAGCATTGTTGTTGTTGTTGTTAACAGTGCTTCGCCCTGCCCAATGGGCTCGATCACTAAATTGTTATCAGGCTCTTCTAACGGAAGTCCGAGGAAACGCGCAGTTTCCACAGGGTTGGACCAGAGTGATATGGGTGTTAGAAGAATGGGTTCAACTGAAAAGGAAAAGAGATGTATGGTATCATGAGGGGTCATACCACATGCAGGGCATGTATTTGGTATGTTGGGGTTCAGTCTGGATAAGTAAGTTTAACCTATTACAATATCCAGAGCGAAGTTGTGCTAGTATGACTCTAGTCTCCCTCGGAAGTACACGCTCCTCTTCAGCCAATTCAGGTGGTTGAGTATTAATAACGGGATTCACAGGCCGAGATCTGAGGGATCTGTCTACCGACTCAGTGTGGAGGTCATTTAGAGCCCGTCTATGGTTCCGCAGATCAAACGGCAAAGAGATATGATGCCGGATCTCATCGTAATGCTTACGGAGATGTCTCCTTATGTCTCTGGGGGGCGGTGCCACATCCAAAAGATGTCGGTTTGGATGACTAGGTTTATGACAGTTCAGAAGGAACTGTCTACTCAAGAGTTCCGCATGCTCTTGAACATTGAGCAATTTTGCCTCTTGATGGAGGTGAGACTCAGATGACATAAGCAGGCATCCCGTAGCAGTTCTGATGGCGGTGTTTTGGCAGACTTGCAATTTCCTCCAGTTGGTGTCAGAAAGGTTGGGCGACCATATAGGCGCATCATAGTCAATAACCGGCCAATAGCCTTATATGTAGCAAGCAATGTTTCTTTGTCTTTTCCCCAAGTACTGCCGGCCAGTGACTTGAGGATCTTATTGCGGCTCTGTACCTTTGAGGCTATTGCGGTGGCATGACCAGCGAAGGTGAGGCCGTTGTCGAATGTCACACCCAAGATTTTTGGGTGATTGACAGTAGGTAGAGGTACTCCATCTACGTGGACATTTAACTCTTGCCCCATCTGCGCATTCCATGTAGTAAACAGGGTCGCCGTAGATTTAGTCGGAGACAGGGTCAGATTACGCTCGGTGAAGAAGCTGGAAAGAATGCATTAAACGGGCATACTTATGGCTGACTTCCTAAACATCAGTTTGCAATGCAGTGATGCATTGTCAGGATGTTTTTGCCATACATTGCATACGTCACGATTTTCTTTAGGAACGCACCTTGTCACTTTTCTTTATTTTTCCTAATATAATATAAAAAGAAATAAATTTATTACTTAACTTGAATAACTTACATGGTAATGTGCGTACTTACGCTTCAATTTCTTAATTGCAGTAAATATGTTAGTATAAAAAGCATCAACAAATTTTGTGGTACAATTTGGGAATGTGCTGACGGATTTTAGGATTGTGCATCGACTTTTTAGTTTAGATATTAATTTTTATTAAAAAAAAATTAAAGCCGTTGGCGTAACGCCATAGTCGTATCCTTAACGTAAGAGAATAACCAACATGCAATTGGTCGGTAAGGCTACTTTACGGATAGGGAATTACGATACAGCACCATTAATCGATTGCATTGTTTCTCATAAGGTTGGTCGAATCAGCTGTTTAAAAAGGTTACCGAGCTTAAAGCGGAGGTACTATAGTAGAAAATACCACCTAAACTGAAGTATCACAAAAATGTATGATATACCGTACACGTTATCTAAATGATTTCCGATCCGTGCCTGATTTCCATGCTGAGTGATTTATTAAAAAAATTAAAAGGAGAATAAAATGTAGACTTTTTTATGTATATCACTAGCTATTTCATTCAACATAAAAGTACAGAACAGGTAAAAGGGGGCAATTGCGGTTTTGTTTTATAGTGAAGTACACATAATCTTCACTTTAAGTATCACTGACGTTTTCACGTCACAGCTCTTAAATGACGATAACCCTCGGAGTGTTATTTTACTATTTAGAAAGAATTAAGCGTTATCAGATTCACTAATTAATCAAAACTGTAATATTCTACAAATTAACCAAATGTAACTTGATATTCTAATCTTCGGTTATCAGATTTTTTTTTTTTTAATTTTCAGACAATCTCTAAGATTGAAGACGAAAAACTATTAAATGTTGAATACAGTTTAAAAAATCTGCTGGCAGTATCAGAAAATAATCCGTGATTGGCGTCAATTGACATATAAGAAATTTCTGTAAAATACAAACATTTCATAAAGCATTATAATGAAAAATATCGGTAATAATGAAGTTGGGGACGAATATTATCTTCTGATAATAGGTGCGATTCTATAGAATTCACCTACCCAACTTCTCAATATCAACTAGTTTTGAGATCATTATAAGGCACTACGATGAAAATAATTCCCAAATAAGATCGCTAAGAATGTAGACGAGAAAATATAAAATAATGATGGAGGAGCAGTTGTACACGAGGAAATGGAATTCAATACTCCAATCGTGGAAATGCTTCATGACTAATAAACGGTTTCCCCAATCATAAAATTGGCACTTGGATTAACAAATAAAGAAAATCAATGAACAACTTTTTTTTTTATTAAAAGGGGGTTTTTGTGTTTGCAAAAACTGGAAGGATTTTAGAAGTAAGATTGGAAAAGCTTATAACTCCCTGTGATTCATTTGAGTAGTTATCCATAGTTAATTTTCCCCATTGTTGGTTTTCTAATATCTTTAACGCGCTAAAATTAAAACAAATATTATTTATCGAATTTCTTCCCCAAATAATGTCTTAACCGCAGATACTTTTGATATACGACCTGCTGAAAATGTAGCTGGGAATACAGGGTGGCTAATGAAAGCCGCTACCAAAAAAAAATTAAATAACTTTTTTTCTATTTAATGAATCTGGTTAATTTTTTTTTTTATTTTGCAGATTGACTTTTACATTTAACAAAAATGGATAACTGGGACACTGAAACAAGAATTTGGATTGTCCGCCGCTATCACGCACTGGAGTCCGTAGTTTCGGTTCAAAGAGAGTATAGGCGCACGTTTGGCGGCAATCCTCCGAGCAGATGGACCATAATAAGACTTGTAAACAATTTTGCCGAGCATGGGACAGTCAACAGAAGACCTTACCATCGAAACCCTTCAGTTCGAACGGAGGAAACAATCGCTGCTGTAGCTGCTGCCATACAAAACAATCCACGTGTTTCGAAAAGAAGCTTATCTGCTCAAATGGGTGTAAACAGACAGTCATTACAGTCAATTATGCACAAAGATTTGGACTTATTCCCATATAAAATTCAAATGGCCAACAAACTGAACGCTGCAGACTTGCCGATTCGCTTGGAATTTTGCCAGAAGATGCTTCAAATGGTGGAAGAGGATGGAAACATGTTGAACTGTCTTTTCATGTCTGACGAGGCCCATTTCGATTTAAACGGCAACATAATGGTGTGAAGGTAGTGTTGCCGGCCTACCACACCGAAGGTCCATGGTTCGAGCCTTGGTACAGGTAACATCAAAAGTGATTTGAAAAAAGTTTTTCAAAAATGGGGTCGCCCCTCGGCAGTGGTTTGGCAAACTCTCCGAGTGTATTTCTGCCATGACAGGCTTCTCAGCAAAACTTCGTCTCCTTTGTAGATGCCGTTCGGAGTCGGCAAAAAACTGTAGGTCCCACCAATTTTTGGGGAAAAATTCAAAAATCGGCACACCACAAATTGGAAGAGAAGCTTGGCGCAAAAATCTCTTAGGAGGTTTATGATGATAAACCTGTTGTATATCGCGCCATAGAGAGAGAGAAACAAACAAAATTGTCGAATATGCTTCCAACCCACAGATACTCTATGAGACGGAATTGCATCCACTTCGTGTCACAGTGTGGTGTTCAGTTTCATCACGCTGCATTGTCGGGCCCTACTTCTTCGAAGAAAACGTTCACACCGTTACGGTTACTGGAGACCGTTACTTGAGCATGTTGAGAGAGTTTTTCTATCCAGAATTACGCCGAATGAGAATTTCTTTCAACTCTGTGTGGTTTCAGCAAGATGGTGCAGCTCCTCATATAGCCCAACCTGTTATGACAGAATTGCGACGAAAATTTCCCAATAAGCTGATATCCAGAAACTCCACATTCCGTTGGCCACCCAGGTCACCTGACCTTACTGCACCTGACTTTTTCTTGTGGGGTTATTGCAAACAGGAAGTCTTCAAAGCAAAACCAACAAATTTGAATGAACTAAGGCAATCCATTCGAGAAACAATTGCGGCTATTCCTGTCTCAACTCTCCAAGCAGTAATGAACAACTTTTTGGTAAGATGCCGCACATGCATCGACGAGCAGGGGGGGCATTTAAATTCCATTATTTTTAAAACTAAGTAAGCTATATTTAATAAAATTTAATGAGCTTTAACATGAATAAAAGAAAAATGAATTCCATACACTGAAAAAAAATTATTTGAGTTTCTTAATGTAGCAAAATTCATCAGCCACCCTGTATACTGATATGCAGTTGACCTTCTCTATTATGTAATGTTAAAAAACAGATTTTCACACAGTTTGGCTTTATTTTTTTATTTTATTCAATCAAATTAACTGTATTATTAAATTTTTATTATTTTTTAAAATCAGGTATTTTTATAATTGAACTGAAAAATTTCAATTGGCCGCTGCCAAAATTTTTCGCACTTAAAAGGCAAAGACAATGAGTAGACGCCTCGTTGACAGTGTCATACACCACAATATTCGAATCAAATGGTTATTTAGAGACACTCACCCCTATACTTCCTCCAGGAACCAACCGCTTTAGAAGACCAAGTGACCAAGACATAACCCCTGCGGGTTAGGGGCTTAGAATAGGTAGGCATACCGGTCGTAAGAGGCGACTAATATGATATATGATATGGATATGATGCCTCTCACCTCTCATTACTTATCTCTCCTTCCTTATGGAAGGAGGGGTGACATGACCTAGAAGGTTCCGCTGGTCCTACGAAATCGCTACCACGACAGTCGGGCAGTACCGCAAGGGAGTACCGGAGCGTACCGGATTCATATCCTGCCAAGGACTGTCAGTTCGACAGCACCCCCCAAAGCCTTCGTGAAGTGTTTTTGTCGTTACAACAACAACAACCAAGTGAAGAAGGCGAACCGCTTAGGTAGAAAAACAAAAAATGTGTGCACGGTAAAGGTAACATTTTTGCAATATTCAAAATCCTATAAAAAAGATTGAATCGATTTTTCAAATTTGTCCCTGATTTCAATGGAAATTGAAATAATTCTTTCTTCATTTATAATTGCACCTAAAAACAAGTAAGGAAGTCTAAGTCCGGGTGGAACCGAACATTATATACCTAGTAGTGATCGATTATGGCATACCAAATTACGCAAGTCTATTTTATTACCTTTCAGTTCGTATTATAAAGGCAACTGATTGTTTTTAATAAAAACACTTTTGTTATGAGGTTTGAGGGGTAAATTAATTTTAATACAAGTAAGGAAAGGGCTGTCTTCGACTGTGCCGAAGGCTTTATACCTTTTATGAATACGCATCACGGTTTTAAGTGTCCGATCCTTACTCACATTTAGTAAAAGCTGCAAAACTGATAATTTCAAGATCCATAGTGCAAACCCCATTTATCGGAACAATCGATTGTATGGGAGCTATAAGTTATGTCGGTCTGATCTGTGTGATTTTCACTACACACATAACATATATAATAAGTACCAAACCTGCAAAACTTTACGTTCCTAGCTTTTTAATTGTAAAATTTATAGCCCAAAACCCATTTATCGAAACTATCGATTGTATGGGAGCTATTCGTTGTATTGGACCGATTATGCTGGTTCCGACAAATGATTAATGCTTTACAAAATGGCTGCCTCGAGATATCTCTAAAACTGACGGACTAGTTTGCGTTCAAACAGACAGACGGACAGACGGACGGACGGACATGGCTAAATCAATTTCTTTTTCCTCCTGAACATTTTGATATATATAAGTCAATATCTATCTCGATCCGTTTATGCCGTTACATACCACCGTTACGTGACTAAAGTTAATATACCTTGTGTGCGTAACACTACTAGGTACAAAAAACATGCCTATTTGGCTAACATCATTAACGGTATGGAATATTCAGCCCAATTCTAAATATCCTCACGGAATAATTTTCTCTCGGATTTTTTTTGTTCCCTCGGAAAAATTCCTCCAATTATGTTCTAGGGAGAAGAATAATTGGGGAAGAGGAATTTCGAATTTTCGAAATCAGCTGTTTTGGCAATTGGCATGGTATACACGGATTTCTAAACTGGCTAACGATATTTAAAAATGTAAATATTGTGAAGTATTTGTTTTCAAAAAAGAAAAAAATGTAAAACAACGTTGTGTTGCTTTTCATTCGTTTGTGGCAGAAATTAAGCGAATAAGAGCCACAGGAAAATAAACTTAGGATTATGAGATAGTACATATACGCTTGAGTTGCCGCAAACGTTATCTACAATTCTTATTTGTATATTTAATTTGCTTTCTGTTGAAGGTCAACTCACGAAATGAATTACGGAGCACGTCCTGGATACGCTGCCGGTGGAAATGCTGGTGGTATGCGTAATGGCGGTGGAGGCTTCCATGGTGTAGGCAATGGGCGTGTTGACAAGAATCGTATGGGTGGTGGACGTCCTGGTGGTGGTGGATTTAGAGGTGGTAGTGGTGGCTATGGTGGTGGAAATAGTTATGGAGGTGGAAATAGCTACGGGGGGAATGGAGGCGGATATGGCGGAGGAGCCGCACGTGGTGGCACACAAGATCTCACACTTAGCTCTGTCGATTTCTCAGCTGTTGAACCCGTGCAGAAAAATTTCTACCAAGAACATCCAATTGTTGCTAATCGCTCAGCCGAAGAGGTGCAACGTTTCCGTGATGAACATGAGATTACAATTCGTGGTGATGCACCAAACCCCATTCAAGATTTTAGCGAAGCATATTTCCCAGAATATGTAATGAGTGAGATACTCCGACAGGGTTATAAGGCGCCAACAGCTATTCAAGCTCAAGGTTGGCCAATTGCAATGAGTGGCTCTAACTTTGTTGGTATCGCTCAAACTGGTTCGGGTAAAACTCTTGGCTATATTTTACCTGCAATTGTACACATAAACAATCAAAAACCACTGGAACGTGGTGAAGGCCCAATCGCTTTAGTTTTAGCGCCTACGCGTGAGTTGGCGCAACAGATACAGCAAGTTGCCACAGAGTTCGGCTCTTCAACTTACGTTCGTAATACCTGTGTATTTGGTGGTGCACCGAAAGGACCACAAATACGTGATTTACAGCGTGGTTGTGAAATTGTCATTGCCACGCCAGGACGTCTGATTGATTTTCTTGCTATGAATGCTATTAATTTGAAGCGATGCACATATCTAGTACTCGATGAAGCTGATCGTATGTTGGACATGGGTTTCGAGCATCAGATCAGAAAAATTTTGTCACAAATACGCCCAGATCGTCAAACACTCATGTGGTCTGCTACGTGGCCGAAGGAGGTTAAGAAATTGGCTGAAGATTATCTTGGCAATTATATACAAATCAATATCGGCTCATTGGAACTATCTGCAAACCATAATATCCGTCAGGTTGTTGACGTCTGTGAAGAGCACGATAAGGAGAGCAAGTATGTTTGGAAACTACACCTTTGTTTTTTTATTAATACATATTAAACTTTATTTCTACGCCTTTGCACTCAGATTGAAAACCTTACTGTCTGATATCTATGACACAAGTGAACAGCCCGGAAAGATCATAATCTTTGTTGAAACCAAACGTCGAGTTGACAGTTTGGTGCGTTTCATTGGCGGTTTTGGTGTTCGCGCGGGCGCCATTCACGGTGATAAGTCCCAATCGGAACGTGACTACGTACTGTGCGAATTCCGTTCTGGTAATTCAAACATTTTGGTTGCAACCGATGTCGCTGCACGTGGTTTGGGTAAGTTTCAACAGCTATCTTCACTTCGCGTGAAACCCCTTTGATATCCATTTGGACAGTCGAATAAGCTCAGGAATGGTGACTGCAAAGTGTACTTGGCCAAGCCTATATAAATCAAGTAAATACTTCGAAAATAAATTAAAAAAGGCTCCAAGTCATTTGGTAGTCACGCACTCCTACGGTAATATTTGAAAGAAACACTGACTAAGCTTATGGACATATTAATATGCTTGTACTAAAGATTTTTAACACTACCCGGTCTCATTGTCGGAAAATCACTAACTTAAAAAAAAAAGTTGCTGATACATATTAATTTCGAATTTTTCCTTCTCTTCCCACACATTCTCTCCAAAACTTCATTCACAGAGGCCGAATATTGTAGCAGTATGGTGGGGATAAAATGATCAACATTGAAACGACGCAATCCTTTTTGGTTGCGTTTATAAATGAGCTCTGAAATTTTAGAATTCGGTGCAGAATTCCTTGAAAGGCAGACCGAATTAATCAAACGCGGTGTGTTGTCATACATTTGGGCACATTGGAGAAGAGAGGGAAATATGTGGTTAGCCATGTGGTCATGATGGGGGGAAATCTGTATGTAAATAAGCACACCATAAACCAAAAAGAAAAACTCTACTTCCTCCAGAAAACAATGTGCTTAAAGAGTTCGCTAGCTTAAAAATATCCCTATCATCATGCAGCAAAACTGGCCTCTGATATCGTATATAAAAACCAGGCAGAATTTTAAACTTTAAAAAAGAGAGTATAATAATATATCAGGAACGGTTTATAAGAATAATACAATTTTGGATAAGTAAATTATTGACTTCAGGCAATTTTCGGTATTAGTATCGGTTCGGGGCAGCATTCCGTTAGCTCCCCATTATTTCGGTTTTTGGCAGAACATTCAATACATCATTTTGAAATTTTTGGAATCATTCACTCTGCTAGTACTTGGAATATTCGCGGGACTTATCTGGAATTTGATTGGGAAATTTTTCAGGATTTTTATGACCCGTACCAATTTTTTATGACTATGTTGGGATAATTTATTATATATTTCGTGGTTAATTCTTTCTATTTTGTTGGAAAAAAGGGTCAAAGCTGGAATCAGAGGGCAGCTGAATGGTTCCAAATTATTACTATGAGATGTATAATTTTCGCAGCTATTTCTTTTGATATCTACTGAATATAAAAATCAATTAATGTTCGTTGGGTTAATCGTTACCGGCCACCTTAAAATAAAAAACGTATATGTAAATAAGTCAGGTACATCTAGAAATCCGTTATAGGTACATAAATTACCAATTGCCCTTTTCATATTTTTTTAAATTCATTGTCAAACAATCGGTGTGCTCCCTGTTTAATGCGCGGTTGGTTGATGTAACGTGGCATGGCCAAAAAGTGTTTTGCCTTTTTTGATCTATTCGTGTAACAAATTCCATAAAAACATTTATCAGTCGAGTTGTAGGCGACCATTTGGACAATACACAAATGTTGAGAAGCTGTTCCGGTTGTTCCTAATAATAAACGTGGACATCACAGAACACCAGTTCATCATTTGCTACACGTCCAAAAAAGTGTTTCGTTATTTTGGCCGTTTATGGATATTATGTGTAACACGAGACGCCGCATTCGTGGAAACTTGGAAAGTTCACGTAGTAGAAGGCAAAACGTCTATAAGAAAAGTGCCACATATACATCGAAATCCGCCCAGAAGACACATATTTGGTGACATGGATTATTTTTCAAAATATAGTTAAAATATTGTCATAGGGAAATTGATGCATATAAATAGCGCTTGCTTGCGATTGTGGTTTTGACTGCATAAATCCTAACATTGGTTGCTGATGGATGCACGACGTCGGTTTGTGGCGCACAAACTCCTTTATCATTTAATGTGCACTCTAATCGAAGCCCATTAATTATAAAATTCATGCGAAATCGACTAGCATCGTTCGTCCATCTTATGCCTAAACAATGTTGATTGAAAAAAAGAGAAAAAGCTGGAGAGAAAAAGAGGGAAAGATGGTACTTTTAGTTAAAAGAGAAGTTAGACCCACATGCTCTTTTTCTCGTTTCGCTGATCGTGGCGAGAGGAGGATGTGGATATATATAGAAATCGACAATTTGAAGGTAAAGTACATTTTTAATTACATCTAATATAAATTTCTTGATTTAATGTTACTCGCCATGGGCTTAAGTTAAGAAAAAAGATATTTAAACAAGACTATTTAAGAAAATTCTAACAATTTAAAGACCTAGTTGTAGAAGAAACAGTGCTATACTTTTGAAGTGTCGAGAATCAAATATTTTTAATTGAAACATTTGTTATGAAATTATTGCTAAAATATGTTTTTTTTCTTCTATCCTTTCTTCTCCAAAAAAAAAAAATCCATTATTTTCTAAATGCTACAGATGTGGACGGTATTAAACATGTAATCAATTTCGATTACCCACAATCTTCGGAAGATTACATTCACAGAATTGGACGTACTGGCCGTTCCAATTCGAAGGGAACTTCGCATGCATTCTTCACCAAAAATAATGCCAAACAGTCACGTGCGCTTGTCGAAGTATTACGAGAGGCTAAACAGGTATGTTAACAAATTGCTTTTTAAATTGTTTCTCAAGTTCCGTCAATCCATCCATGATTACTATCGCAGCTACTACTACTGTTATTTTAAATCTTTCAATGTTAAAATTTTTTTTTTAAAATATTGATAGTATGAAATCAAATATTTCCATATAATATGGAGACTTTTAAACTAAAAATGATTCCGAGGGACAAGCACGTCGGTAACTAACTAACGTGTGCAGAGGAAGCTTGATGGCTTCAATGGAGAATAATATAAAAATACAATTTACATGATACTGCTCTTACTATAGACCTGCTCAGACAATAAAAAACGTATTCTTATCTAGACTGGGTCGCAGTGACATTGAGACTTGGCCTTCGAATCGTTTCATGAATAACGGTAGTTGCCCTAGATAGTTATCGTTCTGAACAACCCCAAGCCAAATATGGTTCCGGTTCTAGCACCTTCTTTGTTTGAACCGAGCGTACCCGCTGGCAGGTAAAATTTTCTGCGTCATTACTCTCCCTCTTCTGACAGGAGCATACTACTTATAACAGGAAACTCACCTCGTAATTGAGCGATTGAATACGCTATAAGTTGCGTTTCACAACCCTAAAACGCTGAAAATTTATTAAGCTTGTATTTTTGAAAATTTTCCCTTTTTTGTATAACAAAAATATTTTCAAATAACTAATTAGCTTTGGTCGTTCTTACTTTCTCTATAGGAAATCAATCCTGCACTGGAGGGTATGGCGACTAGTAATCGGTATGATGGAGGCCGACCCCGTTATGGTGGTCCCGGTGGCAACCCACGCTTTAATAATGGCGGCGGATTCAAGAAGGGTCCAATGGGTGGTCCCGGAGGCAGTGCAGGACGTGGATACGGTGGTGGATATGGAGGTGGCAGTGGCGGAGGATATGCTGGTAATGGTGGTGGCTATGGCGGGGCCCCTCGCTATAACGCGTACAGCAATGGACAATAGATTATGCGTTTTAAATAAATTAAAATTTAATTATAATTATTGTAAGCTATCCCTACTATTTTTTTATTTATACAATGCAAATTAAATAGTATCATTTTCAAAACCTCACTTCAGCTATGTATTGAAGGTAATTTAAGTTTCCGTTATATCAGAAACACATTTTTCTCATAATGCCGTAGATCTTCATATTTAAGTTAACAAAAAATTTTAACAAATTTTTGGAGTTTTTTTTTGGTAACAAGAAAAATGAGAAAATTTATTACTTTTACACAAAAGCACATCATTCCAGATTTAACTTGCATAAAAAACAAATGAAGCTTGCATACATTCCTTATAAACGTTCTTTTTTAAATACTTAACCCAAATTCTTTTATTTGATTGGATGAAATACCATTGGCAATGATTTTTATTACAAGTTTCAATTACAATATCGTTTCAATTCGAATCAAATTTGTTTAAGTTATTCTGGATGATGCGCTTTTGTATGAGTAATTTGTGATACAATAGAACACAATTCTCAAACTCTTAATTTTGATATGTTGAAAACGCGTATGTGTCGTTACATATATAAGCTCCGTTGCTATCCATTGTATGTTTAGTGTTAAGTAAGCCACACCACTACTCGTAAAAATACGGATAGCGTAAAGTTACCGTATACAACTAAAATGTGTACTTGAAGGCTTCAAATGACGATTTACAAAAAAATGTATACAAACAATATTAATGTAAAATGCCCATAAGTGGGCTTTTGAATGAATTTTAAATACCTAAAGTCTACCGACTAGGTACATACATAGTTACCAAACTAAAAAAGCATAAAAAGTTACAATAAAAATTAAAAACATTTGGTATGAAAAACCAATTTATCTTGTTTTTATTTGAAGCAATTCACCATTGGAATGAAGTTTCATATTGGCCCTCAAATTTAAGGAAGGTGCATAATTGCGTAATATACATAACATGATGCGATTATAAAATTGAAAAAAAAAGGATATATTTTGTTAGGAAATATTTTAAGAGTCCCAGGAGTTCAATTTTTGTTTGGTTAACCACTGTTTAATTTTATCATCAAAACCCGTTTGACGCAAAGCACTGTTGCGACGCAATTTTCAACGAACGCGTTACTTGCATTCTAACGAAGAGCTTCGATAAAAATTGTGCACATTTGGAGGACATACAAATAGTTGGCGATACTCAGTGGATCATTTTATGACGCTGTTCGAAGAACGGTTCTACGAGTTTGGGAAAGTGGCTAGCTGAAAGACAAATCTAGAAGTGGTAGCCCAAAAGGCTCAGCACACGTCCAGCTTGAGAACAATGTAGTAGCCATAATTAGTAAGAACCGCTCCATGTCAACAGGAGATGTTGCCCAAAAAGCTAAAACCACACATATACAGGTAATTCGTATCAAGAACAGAAATGGTAATAACATACCAAAAGAAAAAAGTTCCAATACGAAGTAAAAGCACTTCCCTTGCACGTAAGTTGTATGAAACGCGTGGAAAAACTTTTGCGTAATTATGCGTGATGAAACCTATCTGAAAATGGACTTGACATTACATCGTAACCACTTTTATTGCTTGCAGCCGGGAGAAACACAGATTCCAGTTTCGGAAAAAACTATCCAGATATAAAAGTTTGGTAGAAAAGGTTTAATTTGGCAAGAAATTTGTGATGGGGGTCATAGATCCACTCCGTTCTTCACAATTCGAAGGGGTTTTCAGAAACGTCTTCCGCCATTCATACGTCACCATGAGGGCCCAATTCTATTCTGGTGGGACTTGGCTCCAGCACATTGCGCAAATATTACCCAGAAATGATTCGAAAGTAACAATGTAGAATACCAAATGTGCCTGAGTTGCAGCCAATTGAGCGATGCTGGGCTCTAATGAAAGCCAAACTCCTAAAGATGGGGAAACCGACCAAAATTCTAGATGAGATAAAAAGTTTGTGGCAAACAGCATCGAATAAGGTGGATAAGAACGTTGTATAAAACTAGAGGGGTCTTTCCGAAAAAGTCCGGGCGTGCTGACAGAAGCGAAATAATTGACATAATTAATTTTGATATGATTTATTACATATGGACTTGTATTTCGATACTAATAAAATCAGCAATAGTAACAAAGCAGCAATATACAAGCAATGAACATTTTTAAATTTGCAAAACTTTCTGTACCAGCCCTTAGTTCGAGGTCTTGACAAAGCAAAAATGAACCGCTAACCTACCAGAGAAATTGGTAATCGCATCAGTAAGGTTTTCTGAGCTCATCACTATAAAATGCGGTCATCATGTATTGTTTGCTGGAAGGACATCCCGGTCTTCATGTAATTTGATTTGTTGACAGGGGCTATTAACTCGAAGAGCGGCAAGTTGCTCCTTTCACATGCCCAAAGCAGGTTTCGAATTCATAACCTCCCGCCCCATTGAGTTCATGCGAAAAATAAGCGAGATTGCGAAAATATTTTCAGGCATCATTAAACGTAGAGAGCCAACAACACTTAACAACCCCTTAAAACTGTCAATCTAATTTTGTCGCAGACAAAGCCACAAAGTGAAAATAGCAACAACCATACATATTGCCAGTTTAAACATATTCGTATTATGTGCTAGAAGCGATAAAGATGATAAAAACTGAATTTCAGATGGGGTTGATTATGATGAAGGCAATAGCACTGGCATTGGGTTGTCAACGTCATGGTCTTGGATATTGAAACACTCTGTTGTATGTTGTTGTGTGTGGCTGAGTAATCACATCTCATGCTCAAGAATGTAAGAAGCACTTTTTATAGCGAATGAAGCCAATTCACTTGTACTTCCACTTTCATTTCTGGCCGATAATTGTGGTCATTGCTTTCAGTTGATAGCTTTATGGCTGATGGTCGATTTGATGGTTGCAACTTCAAGATGTGAACTGAGCTAAAAAAGGGGGAAATGTATATGTATAAATAGAAGCAGTCCGTGTACATTACTTGAGGTTCACATGCACATTTCACATACATAAATGTAATCATAGTAACATATCTCGGATATTGTCATTGTAATAACCTCTCTGAGAATACTCTTAGCCGAATATATGTGCAACCTAATGTAAACGCACATACGTAAATACGAGGGCAGTTGAATAATAAGCCAATATTAAAATTTTGTACTGTGACCATAAGATGCATTTCTCCATGATTGAAGATGGGAAGGCCATTGTTTTAATGCTCAAGGATTGACTGACGATTGACTTTTAAAGCTGAGTAGAATCGGAAGTTTAAAATCGTCCAGTGGCAATCCATGTTAGAAAGCGTTTTGCTGCTTGATGTGTGGTACAGCGCAAATTCTTTTAGGATTATTATATGTTACTTTGTAAATATCGCCCAGTGGTTTAAATTCAACAACAAAACTTTATTTTAATAAAATTTTTTGCTGTTGCTTGCATTAGCCTCCTTCCCTTCCTTTTTCTGCTGTTCCTTTCCTTTAATATATATTTCTTTTTCTCTGCTTTGCTCTTCTTTCTACAGTCTATATTTTTAATTTATTTCTTTGTATTCCATTTCATTGCTTCCTTTTTTTGCTGATCCCTTTCCGTAACTTTCATTTCCAAAGTTTTCTTTGATGCTGATCCTTACCCTTATTTTCCTCTTTTCTTTTCCTTTCCCTTTCTTTCCGTCCTTTTTTTCTTTTACTCTTTTTATATTATTTTATTCACTTGGTTTTATTCTACTTTATTTAATTTAATTTTATTTGATTTGATTTTATTTTATTTTATTTAAAAAAAAATTTTTATGTTTTATTTTATTTAATTTTACTTTATTTTATGTTATCTTATTTTTTATATTTTTTTAAATTTAATTTAATTAATTTTTTTATTTTATCTTATTTTATTTTATTTTATTTTGTTTTATTTTATTTTATTTTATTTTATTTTATTTTATTTTATTTTATTTTATTTTATTTTATTTTATTTTATTTTATTTTGTTTTGTTATATTTTATTTTATTTTATTTTATTTTTTTTTGTTTCTTGTTTATTTTATTTTAGTTTATTTTTTTATTTTAATTTACTCGATTTTATTTTTTTTATTTATTTATTTTTTTTAAATTTTTTTTATTTCATTTTATTTTATTATTTCATTATATTTTTTTATTTATTTAATTTAACATATATGTTGGTGAGCTCAAGGCCAAAATTGAAATAAAACACGGTGTTTTTATTTTTAAAATTTTGAATGGTCGGTCGATATTTCGACTTCAATCTGAAGTCATTATCAAGAGTATTGTACACAAAACATGGAGAAAAAACATAGATAAAAATATATTAATTATATTGCAAAACATGAATTTACACTCTGGCATTACAACTTACTTGCATGAATATGCTTTGTCGACTGTTTAAATATTAGAAAACATGGAATTGAGAAGAAGGTGAAAAGCAAACAATTAAAGTACCGCAAATATAAACAAATTTTAAAGAACAGTATATGTAAACAAACATGTATATACACCAACTATCTTACATTAAATTATAAACAAGACAAAAAATAAAAAATATATATAAACAACATGTGCCATCCTACATGCTAGATGTTGTCCTCAAACTCGTTTGTAGCGGGATGTTTTCTGGATTGTGGCGCTCTCAGTGAACATTGTGTGTTGTTTCATAACCAAGTTGCGATAAGCGTAGGCACATTGGTCTGTGTCTGATTTAAAATTCATCCTTTTATTATTGGGTGTGTTCATAATGTGAAGCATTTCCAAAATGTAGCGTTTATTGTAGTGCTTTTCTTTGGCGAGGATTTTAACATTTTCAAAGTCAGGATGATGTCCAGTATTGGTGCAATGGGATGACAAGGCAGTCTTGTTTTCAGACGAAGCGTTACGTAGCTTTAAATTCGATCTGTGGCCGGAAATCCTTGTCTTTAGTTTTTGTTTTGTTGTCCCTACATATACCTTCTCGCATACGTGGGACTCGTCACCATTGCAAGGTATTTGGTAAATTAAATTGGATTTCTCCGTGTTGGGAATCTTGTCCTTCATATTATTAAACAGCTGTCTAAGTGTATTGTTGTACGTAAATGCTATTTGGTATATTTCCTTATCAAATAGGTTCGAGTTTCTGATTCTTTCTGCTATTCCGGGGATGTAAGTCACAGATTTGTATATTTTGCTGTTGTTGTCGGTATACTTGTCTTTTTTCTCTCTCCCGTAGAAATCACGTATGAGCTTATTTATTGTTTCTCGAGGAAATTCGTTCCTTTCTAACGTCTTCTTAATAATTTTAATATTCTTTTTGTGAAATATTTTCTCACTTATCGTGAGGACCCTATATATAAAATTCTTGGCGGTATTCTTAATGATTTTTGGTTCATGTTTTGAATTATAGCTTATAAGTCTTCCCGATGCTGTGGGTTTCTTATACCAATCTATAAGTAATCTATTATTCCTTTTTATTATTAGTGTATCCAGGTAGGGCAATTGTACATCTTCCTCCATCTCTGCTTTAAATTTAATCGTATTATGATATCCATTTAATAAGGTTAGAGTATTATTTATCTTCTTATTCTTCCATGACGATGTCCGCTATTACTGGGGAAGCTGGTGATCCCATGGGCATTCCTGTACGTTGCTTCCCCAGTAATAGCGGACATCGTCATGGAAGAATTATTAAAGAAATTTGAAACGGATTCGATGAACAAACCCCGCCTATTAACTAAATATGTAGATGATATTTTTGCGGTTGTGAAAACATCAGAGATAAGTAATACTCTAACCTTATTAAATGGATATCATAATACGATTAAATTTAAAGCAGACATGGAGGAAGATGGACAATTGCCCTACCTGGATACACTAATAATAAAAAGGAATAATAGATTACTTATAGATTGGTATAAGAAACCCACAGCATCGGGAAGACTTATAAGCTATAATTCAAAACATGAACCAAAAATCATTAAGAATACCGCCAAGAATTTTATATATAGGGTCCTCACGATAAGTGAGAAAATATTTCACAAAAAGAATATTAAAATTATTAAGAAGACGTTAGAAAGGAACGAATTTCCTCGAGAAACAATAAATAAGCTCATACGTGATTTCTACGGGAGAGAGAAAAAAGACAAGTATACCGACAACAACAGCAAAATATACAAATCTGTAACTTACATCCCCGGAATAGCAGAAAGAATCAGAAACTCGAACCTATTTGATAAGGAAAAATACCAAATAGCATTTACGTACAACAATACACTTAGACAGCTGTTTAATAATATGAAGGACAAGATTCCCAACACGGAGAAATCCAATTTAATTTACCAAATACCTTGCAATGGTGACGAGTCCCACGTATGCGAGAAGGTATATGTAGGGACAACAAAACAAAAACTAAAGACAAGGATTTCCGGCCACAGATCGAATTTAAAGCTACGTAACGCTTCGTCTGAAAACAAGACTGCCTTGTCATCCCATTGCACCAATACTGGACATCATCCTGACTTTGAAAATGTTAAAATCCTCGCCAAAGAAAAGCACTACAATAAACGCTACATTTTGGAAATGCTTCACATTATGAACACACCCAATAATAAAAGGATGAATTTTAAATCAGACACAGACCAATGTGCCTACGCTTATCGCAACTTGGTTATGAAACAACACACAATGTTCACTGAGAGCGCCACAATCCAGAAAACATCCCGCTACAAACGAGTTTGAGGACAACATCTAGCATGTAGGATGGCACATGTTGTTTATATATATTTTTTATTTTTTGTCTTGTTTATAATTTAATGTAAGATAGTTGGTGTATATACATGTTTGTTTACATATACTGTTCTTTAAAATTTGTTTATATTTGCGGTACTTTAATTGTTTGCTTTTCACCTTCTTCTCAATTCCATGTTTTCTAATATTTAAACAGTCGACAAAGCATATTCATGCAAGTAAGTTGTAATGCCAGAGTGTAAATTCATGTTTTGCAATATAATTAATATATTTTTATCTATGTTTTTTCTCCATGTTTTGTGTACAATAGTCTTGATAATGACTTCAGATTGAAGTCGAAATATCGACCGACCATTCAAAATTTTAAAAATAAAAACACCGTGTTTTATTTGAATTTTGGCCTTGAGCTCACCAACATATAACTTAAATAGAATTAAATAAGGCCAGCAAAACTAACAATAATATTTAATTTAACTACATTTTTTTTTTATTTTATTTTATCTTATTTTATTTTATTTTATTTTATTTTATTTTATTTTATTTTAATTTATTTTATCTTTTATTTTATTTTATTTTGTATTGTTTTGTTTTGTTTTATTTTATTTTATTTTTTTGTTTATTTTATTTTATTTTATTTTATTTTATTTTATTTTATTTTATTTTTTTTGTTTTATTTTTTTTTTTGTTTATTTTATTTATGGTTTTTTTATTTTTTTTATTTTATTCTCTTTTATTTTATTTTGTTTTATTTTTATTTTTTATTTTATTTTATTTTGTTTTATTTTCTTTCATTTAATTTATTTATTTATTTTAACTGTTATTTAGTTCTAATTTTATGTAAGATTTGCAAGTGAAAACAGTGGATCATGAGTTAGCAAACCAACAAAAAAAATTTCAAACATCGAGTTTTTAAAAAATGAAAACAGGAACAGCAGGTTTTTACAAATTTCTGTTCTGCGGAAACTTTTTAATTTTCCCGGTTTCGAAAGATTTTTACAATTCTCTCTTCACTTAAAATAAAAATAAGGAGAATTGATAATTACTGTTATATTCTATGGACATTTGGCAAAGGTGGCAGGGTTTGGCCATATCAGGAAGCAGTTAGAATTTTTTCTCATCTGTAGTTGTGTGGGATAGAGTAACGTATTTTGTGATCATTGGACAGTATAACTTCGGGTACGGAGGTTCTATACCCTAAACATTCTAAGCTCTTCTTTATATACTTTGTTGAAATATAAAACTCCCGCCTCCTTGCGAGTGGTTGGATATGTTGACTTTTCTGCGGTACAAAGCTTTCCAGGGGTCAATTCTGGTTTCGCGTTAACGTGAAGTGAAAAGTAAATGCGTCAATTCACCACGATTTTTGATTCTCGTTTTACTTTAAATTTTCGATTTCAAGTGAAGTGAAGAAAGTCAAAATTTCTAAAAATTCCAAAATCGGATTTTTTTTTACAAATTTAAACGTTTTAAGTGATAAAGATTACTTTTATTGTTCTTCTTCTTTAAATGGTCATCTAACCGCCTGGGCGATTTTGACCGTCCAACATAGCTCGCCAGTCGTTTCTTCGTTGCGCCAACTGGCGCCAATTGGAAACACCGCGGGATCGCAAATCGGTCTCCACTTGGTCCTTCCATCGGAGTGGTGGTCTCCCTCTTCCTCTGCTTCCACCGGCGGGTGCCGATAAGAATACCTTCTGGGCTGGAGCATCTTCGCTCATTCGCACTACGTGGCCTAGCCAGCGAAGCCGCTGTGTTTTAATTCGCTGAACTATGTCGGCGTCTGCGTAAAGTTCATACAGCTCATCATTAAATCTTCTTCGGTACTCGCCGTCGCCAACGCGTAGAGGTCCACAAATCTTTCGAAGAACCTTTCTCTCGAATACTCCCAGAGCCGCCTCATCAGATGTTGTTAGTGTCCACGCTTCTGCACCATATAGCAAACAGCAGCTATACAAACGTGTAATAGAATTCAACCTCCCGTGAAACGGGTTGTGCGTTGGGTTTGGGACCCACCACATAAAACAACGTTCCAATGAAATTCAACAACAAAGCCTCGGATATGAGAACCCCTTTTTTAGATGACAACACCCGCAAACTTTTATTGTTACAATTCTATAATAAGCACGAAAAACTTGTGTCAACGCAATTCAAAATTTTCTTCTGTAAACAGTTTTCATCGCGCATATCAGAATCGCATTTTAGAGCTCAGTGAAGTGAAGAAAGTAAAACGTCAAGTGATAACTAAAGTGAAAAGTTTTTTTCACTTCACGATAACTCCCAAGCCGAATTGACCCCAGAAAAGTAAACTTAAATATGTACAAACCACACTCTCGATAATTCAAAATAATTGTGGGATCGAAATAGAATTAGTAACGGGGCGCATTACAGGCTAGCCTACAAAATCTATCTGCAAGGATTCTTCAAGTTACTGGATTCATATTGCTACTCCACGTTATTTGAATACTCTCAATCTGCAAAGCTTTGCCAAGCCTCATGCGGTACCAGCAAGGCACAGACTAAAATGGTATCTTTCTAACCAACCTCGTATGTAAGTACCTAATACTCCTATCAATACACACACATCTTCACATAAAAGGAACATTATCGACAATGGATTTTTTTGCTGCTGATCCAGCCAGATTATGATGTGGGAACACCGGTAGCTAAATATGTATCATTATCAGCAAATATACACATTTCATACAAATATAGCCACCAAAAGATGTGAAACTTATATAAGGCTTATTTCATGAGGAAGTGGCTTCATGACCGAGGTCGACAAATTGGACTAGTCGTTGCTACAGTGCACCTTATGTTGCAACACTGATGCTATCATGTGTGTAGGTCAGTTACAGCCCGCCTATTTTTACGCAGATAAAATGGCTGGGGAAATGTGGTGCCGCATCTCATCATAGTGCTTTCGAAGATCCTTCCTTATGTCTATGGAAGGCGTAACTTCATTTAATAGATGTCGGTTTGGATGACTGCGTTTGAGCATTTTAGTCTCTTCATGGAGGTGAGACTCAGATGACAAAAGATTGGGCGAGCATATCAGCGCATCGTTATCAATAATCGGTTGGCCGATAGCTTTATATGTAGCTAGCAACGTTTCTTTATCTTTTCCCCCAGTGCTGCTGGTAACCGACTTGAGAATCTTGTTGCGGTTCTGGACCTTTGAGGATTTTGCGGTTGCATGATCAGCGGACGTAAGGCCGTTGTCAAACGTGTCTACGTGGGCGTTTAACTCTTACCTCATCTGCGCATTCTACGTCGTAAAGAGAGTCGCCGTAGATTTGGTAGAAGCTGGAAAGGTTTCGGTGATAACAATTGATTATAGTACAGAGATCTTCAAAGGAGGGGCCATTTCTCGAAGCCATAATCGTCCAGTCGTCAGCGTACGAGAATAGGTCGTATTCCTTACTGCTTATAATAGCCCACACTATTTCTTGCTGTGTTCACATATCCTTTTAAGTACATATGTGAGTGCTTACATCCGATTTGTGCGCTATCTTCTGTTTAACACCCGAAAGTATGTGTTTATCAATGTCAAAGATATTCCCCAATATAAGATTTCATATTTACTTATATATTGTATGGACACAACTAGTAAGCATCTATGTTGTACAATAAGTACTTATTTTAATATATACATATAAGTGTAGATACATTGTTAATACATACCTATGTATGTGCTATATACAACAAATAAGTATTGACATTACCCTTTGTCCTTTGTACATAATTCGTCAATTTCTTTATTGTCCACGAACATTTTCATATTGTGACTAAAAGTGGCCGGAGATTATTACATTCAAGAATTGTACCCATCCCCAACCTGCACTTGAAGTGGTGACTGTCGTAAAAAATGTATTTCGCTTCATGAGTAACCGTCGTAAGTAATACCCCAGTTTGGCTGTTTTTCAATAACAAATTGTTTAATTTAAAGACAAATAATGACTTTATGGAAAAAGTTCCCATCAAGATCGATTCTTAATTATATTCCGAACGTACATGTAGTTTCCTTGGGATGAAAAGATCTTTATGGCTGGGGCCTATGAAAGTTTCTGACTCAAATGTCACTTTCGCGGTTTTGCAGTGTCAGTGTATGACAAATAAGTAATTGATAATAAAAGATTTCGATAAACCGATAAAAAAGTCCACATAGTCACGGATTCAACAGTCAAGCATCTTAGAAAGTGGAGAAACGGGCAGTTAAAGGGACCGCATTCTGGATTCTGAATCGACGGCAGTTGATTTGGTAGACTATGATTCTTAATACTTTGGGTTTAAGGCCGCTTAGATCATAATTTGAGAATAGCAGCAGAGAGGTTGCAAGTCCTCAGGTTCTCCTCTCATTTGGTCGATCAACACAAAATCTTCTAGCCGTTTTATTTCCGTGCAGAGAAGAAGCTCTGAGCTCGAAATCTAACACCTGACTATGTTCTTTGCCTCAAATCGCTGTTTGTGCGGGGAAATTCGGTGCTGTATTCTTTCGGTCTCGTTCCTCTTGTTGTACTTAAGACGGAGTGCGAAGAGCAGCAGAGGCGCTTAAAGTAAACTCTCGGAAGTCCTCACTGAAAAGATCTGCATGAATTTAAAATTTCGGCCACTATACACCTTTCTCAGTTTACTTTATTTAGAAAGTTGTAGTTCGTATTCAAAACCTTAGAATTCAAGTAGGATTTCCATTTTAAATTCAGAAAGTTTCACAATAGAAATTTGGCCCATAAGATTTTCATTGGAGGCAAGTTAAAAAAAATACCTCAACGATTTTCTGAACTTAAATTGCAATTTTCTGAATTTTAAATGAAAATTCTGGACTTAAATTTTAATTTTATGAATTTGAAAGGGAAGTTCCGAACTTAATTTTGTAATTTTTTGAATTTGAAATTAAAGTTCTGAATTTAAATGGAAATTCTGATCATAAATTGTATTTTTTAGAATTTGAAATGAAAATTCTGAACTTAAATTTGTAATTTTCTGAATTTGAAATGAACTTTCTGAAACTGAAATAAATATTCTGAGCTTAGATTTAAATTTTCTTAATTCGAAATAATAATTCGGAACTAAATTTTATAATTTTCTGAATTTGAAATTAAAATTTTAAACTCAAATTGTAGTTTTCTGAATTTGAAATAAGAATTCTGAATTTAAATTTGGATTTTCTTAATTCGAAATGAAAGTTCTGGATTTAATTTTGTAATTTTCTGAATTCGAAATCAAAATTCTAAACTTAATTTGATATTTACTGAATTTGAAATTAAAATTTTGAACCTAAATTGTAATTTTTTGGAATTGAAATGAAAATCCTGAACTTAAATTTTAATTTCCTAAATTTAAAATTAAAATTTTAAACTTAATTTGCTAAATTTCTGAATTTGAAATGAAAATTCTGAACTTAAATTTAAATTTTTTGAATTCGAAATAAGAATTTTGAATATAAATTTTAATTTTCTGAACTCGAAATAAAACTTCTGAGTTTAATTTTGTAATTTTCTGAATTCGAAAGGAAAATTCTGAACTTGAGTTTTAGTTTTCTGAATTCGAAATCAAAATTCTAAACTTAATTTGATATTTACTGAATTTGAAATTAAAATTTTGAACCTAAATTGTAATTTTTTGAAATTGAAATGAAAATTCTGAACTTAAATTGTAATTTTTTGAATTCGAAATAAGAATTTGAATATAAATTTTACTTTTCTGAACTCGAAATAAAACTTCTGAATTTAATTTTGTAATTTTCTGAATTCGAAAGGAAAATTCTGAACTTAAATTTTAATTTTCTGAATTCGAAATCAAAATTCTAAACTTAATTTGATATTTACTGAATTTGAAATTAAAATTTTGAACCTAAATTGTAATTTTTTGGAATTGAAATGAAAATCCTGAACTTAAATTTTAATTTCCTAAATTTAAAATCAAAATTTTAAACTTAATTTGCTAAATTTCTGAATTTGAAATGAAAATTCTGAACTTAAATTTAAATTTATTGAATTCGAAATAAGAATTTTGAATATAAATTTTAATTTTCTGAACTCGAAATAAAACTTCTGAGTTTAATTTTGTAATTTTCTGAATTCGAAAGGAAAATTCTGAACTTGAGTTTTAGTTTTCTGAATTCGAAATCAAAATTCTAAACTTAATTTGATATTTACTGAACTTGAAATTAAAATTTTGAACCTAAATTGTAATTTTTTGAAATTGAAATGAAAATTCTGAACTTAAATTGTAATTTTTTGAATTCGAAATAAGAATTTGAATATAAATTTTAATTTTCTGAACTCGAAATAAAACTTCTGAATTTAATTTTGTAATTTTCTGAATTCGAAAGGAAAATTCTGAACTTAAATTTTAATTTTCTGAATTCGAAATCAAAATTCTAAACTTAATTTGATATTTTCTGAACTTGAAATGGAAATTTTGAACTTAAATTGCAATTTTCTGAATTCGAAATAAGAATTTTGAATATAAATTTAAATTTTCTGAACTCGAAATAAAACTTCTGAATTTAATTTTGTAATTTTATGAATTTGAAACGGAAATTCTGAACATAAATTGTAGTTTTCTGAATTCGAAATGAAAATTCTGAATTTAAACTGTAATTCGGAATAAGGAAAATATTTCTGAGTTCGCTGGCGAATTTTTGGTGGAATACGGATAGTAAATTATCAAATTTACTTTACATTCTTTAAAAAAAGATTTTCTGCAATTGACAGTGCTCCACCATGACTCAAAGGCGTGCAGCTGACAGTAAGTAAGATATATTACCGGACAATAACCAACCAAATCCGTTCCACCTCTCCCTTACAACCGTTTATATAGTACGAGTAACACGTAAGTTTGTACTTATTTTTATTGCATTGGTACCACGCTCCGCGCTTTCTCTATTTCTTAATGCTATAAATATATAACTTAAATCCAAACAGTAACGATCCGAAAACTGCAGCTAGTGAAAGGGGAGTTATGTGACATTTGATATTGGCAAAAGGACTTACATAGATTGCAGTTGACATGGTGAAAGTGTTTGGTTGCACCAGTTGCACTAAAACCTCACTGCATACAAGCAATTATGTATGCCCCTTAGGGTGCACTTTGATTACTTAAGGGAGAGTCGCGTAAAAGTGTGAAAATGTTGTAAAACAACAAAACAAAAACTGTTAAAACCTTCAATTAAAGGGGTCATTTATGGTATTGGCTGACATTGTGTAAAATAAAAGAAAAGTAATGATGAAAAATCGTGCGCACAAAGTGCAGCAAAAACCTCTGACACCTACATCATGGAATGTATTTTTACTCTACTGTACAACTATATTCGCCTTGATATAGATGGCTCCTAGCGGTTACTGGTGGTAGTCGCAGTGGCATAATAGGTAGCCCATTTTGTTATAGAGCTACGAATTCAATTTACACACCACATTTTTAACTGGAACCGGCTGGGATGCAAAGTATTGTGTCCAGACGCATCATCGGCCCAATAGACCAGTGCCCCATTAGCCTAGTCTGAATATGTTTTTGAGAATGGTTGAAGATAGTACTCTGTTGTAGGATGGCCATAGACTACACTGCACTTTACAGGACTGCAATCGTTTTCACCTATTATAAGCCTCGTTAAGCCAGATACGAATCTCGAGGAGTACCAGCTGTGTGAGACATGAAAAGCTGATTCACGATGAGCCAGCTCCTGTACAAGTTTAGGGCCCTAAGCAGATATGAACAAATAGTCCTTTCTCAATAAGTAAAGCGGATCATATTATCGCGGCAACACTTCGCGGCGATAGTTCGGCGAACCGGGTTTTCCAGGTGAGTCACTCATTTATTGGCGATTTGAGAATTTTTACTTTCTCGGATCGTCGGTAATTCGAGATTTTAGCTCCTAAGCGATTCAAGTATTTTGAATTTCTCGTATCGTTGATGAAGAGCATAGATTACCAAATAAACTTTTATTTTTTGTTAAACAAAATTGAAGTCCGAGAAATTACGCTCTCGAAAACCTGCTTTCGCGAATTGGCCTCGATTTCGAGATGATATCATCATAGCCTTTATTCCAGCCTTGGGGTTCCGCTCCTCATGGGGTCACTAGTGACACGCGACTTTGATAGCAGAGGAAAGGGAGGCCCCATCTGGGTTGAAAAAAATGTTCGTTTCAGCGAAATTTTCAAGCAAATTTAATTCTAGCTTTTTTGAAACCGCTGTGCTTTTGATTTAAAGATTTATGGTGCTGTTGAAGTATTTATTATAATAAGTACATATTTACCGGTGTACATAAGTGTGAAAATATGTCCAATGGCAGTTAATCCTTCGTTTAATAACAAAAACATTTTAACAATCACAAGAAGGTGACAAAGCAAATAATGTCACGTACGCCATCGGCTATGAAAAAATGCCTTTAATGGGTAAAAATATCTATACACATACATAAATAAATATAAACTTTGCACATAACCCAACAAGCATTTCTGTAAATGTTTTTAAAAGTGAATTACAATAAGCTTGCTTAAATAAGCGATATTGAAAGGTTTTTAATATTAAAGCTTTAGTTCAGCATTAAAGTTATTTTAATGTTTTCAAGTAAGCATAGTATGAAAAGCAGATTTTAAAGCTACACCTAAACCGTTCAGCCAATTTGTTGAGAATAGAGCGAAATTGTAGTTCGGCGCCATTAAATCGGTGTCCACTAACAATAAAAGCCGCAGCAATTTTTATTAATACATATTTCAGTAGAGCGAACGGATTGAAGATATTTTTTTGTCCACGAAACCAAATCTTGAGCTTGGCTTGTGGGCGCATATTAGTTACTTTACTTTAACGGGGCAATTCTGTGCGTAACCGGTAAATTTGTACCTGGTAGACTATCTAACCGAAAATCGTAACCGTTGGCAATGCAGGTTATGTAACCACGATTCTAGCGTACATGGCGACGCTGTCATAAACAAAATGGAAACGCAAACGAAACTTCGTGTAAAAAAGTGCTTATATTTTTAATTAATTCTTGTGAACTAGTATGTGTACAACATTTGCGGTATGTTCTGTCCACAAAAATATTTACAAAACACGTGCAATTTTTCGCGTTTACGTGACGTTACCACCTATTTTGGTAGTTACGAAATTAATCTGCAACTTAAGCCGGCAGAACACCAAAAGGGTGTAAAAGTTTCCAAACTATTTATTTTCCGGTAAAACGAATGTTGTTACCACACTAGAATTAGGGCGTAAATGGTCATCTAACCGCCTAAGCGATATTGACCGTCCAACATAGTTCGAAAGTGGTTTCTTCGCTGCGCCAACTTGCGCCAATCGGAGACACCATGGAATCGCAAATCGTTCTCCACTTAGTCCCTCCGTCGGAGTAGTGTTCTCCCTCTTTCTAGCGAAGCCGTTAGGTTTGATTCGGTAAACTATGTCGGCATCTGCGTAAAGCTCATACAGTACATATCGAAATCTTCTTCAGTAACTGCCTTCAGCAAAACGTAGAGGTCAGAAGTAGCATTTGTTTACAAGAGTACTTCTTCGTTTGATCCCTGGGCTGACGTTATTGTTGGTGTTTATGCTGGTTTCCTGGTAAACCAAGTCCTTTACTATTACGAAATTATAGCTGCCAACAGTGTCTGACAAGAGGCAGATGCGCTAACCCTTTGTCTGATGACAGCATGTACTTCGTCCTCACTCATCTCCAAACAAACTTTTTTCGCTTTTTTCTCCAATTTTAAGTAGACAGAACTTACGGCGCGGTTATTTAAGCCAATGATGTCTGACCAAGCTGGTGATGTTGCTCAACATCATTTTGGACAAAGGTATGAGTTTTGCTGAGAAACCAAATGCAGACATAGCGGCATATAGGCAGCTCCTTTTCTTGCCATTGAAAGTTGCCTTAAAATTGACAAAGAGTGGTGTGTGTCAATTCTTTTTTCACGGTTTTTTTTTCAAGATTTGACATATTGTAAATTCTGGTCGATGGTAGGTTTACCAGGTCTGAAGCTGCACCTTCGGTCATTGGCGGAATTATTTGAAAAAATTTTCGGACCTTATTCCTTCTGCTTAGCATTTCAAACTCTTCAATTTCACGCTTTTCTGGCTGTCGTTTTTTTCGCTTGTTAAAGCCGCCTCGCTCCCCTCTTCAGCTGGAGATAGTGTTTACACATATTTCGCTCTCAAGATGGCCTTGTAGGCACCGTCCTTTCCTTGTAATGCAGCGCGCTCTTCTTCGTCATCGTACCAGTTGTTTCTTCGTATCCAACTGGCATAGCGGTATGAGTGAAATATCTTCGTTTTTAAAAATATTTTTAGAACACACCATTTCTCAAGATTTGAAAAATACCTTTTACAATAGAGTCATATTTCAAAATTTGGCTAAAGATACATATCCAGTTAAGGAAGGGCGGCATTGGATCAAATGCTGAGGTAGAAAAAAATGTTGAGAAAGGGCGTTCTTCAACAAATTTCTAAATTGCGAAGTTTTTTGAAAAATATTTTGAAATATGGAGTTCTTCCTCTTAGCCGTAGATTTATGACAAGTTTTTTAGATAATTTTTTATGAATTTACAGCCCTAAGTTTATAATCAACGCTTTGTAAATGTAAAATAATAGGTTTGTAAGCTCACTGTTTGGTTCGGTAACCCTTTCAAAAATTTACATAACGATTACTATGTTTGTTGGGAAGCATATACTCGTACATGGGTGGCAAGTGCTATGCTGGCTTTGAAAATAAATCCAAGAATTCGACTGCCTCTGGGAACTTTCACGTGTGCGTTTTAAGGGCTAGACTATTCATATTAAATTCGCCGAAACTGCGGCCCACCGAATGTATACTATCTGTGAAACTTGGCCAAACTTCGTGCCATTGAGTTAACAACCGAATTTAACAGTGAAATTCAAGTTCATTTCTATTTATTGAGACATTTAAAAAAGTTTTCTCATTGTACGTTAAGTGGGCAGTTGCCCACACTGACTACAAGATAATCCGACCCTTATTCCATGTATGTACGTATGACTGTAAGTCTTTCTTTAGAAAATTTGCCTTGTCATATATGTTTTGTAGGTTGGTGAGTGAGTCGTCATGCGCAAAATTTGAATTTTTTAATATATTCTCTGGTGACTGCCGCATTGCTAGCCGATTGTTACAATTATTATTACACGCTGTGTTGTTGCAAAGTCATGCTTATTATTGCTCTTTAGCGCATCAGCATATATTTTGACGAATGAGCTTTCCACATATGGGCACGTTAGCATTGCTGTCAGAAGAAATTGTGTGGAGAGTCCAACCGCTGCTCCATTGAAAGTGATATGAATGAATTCACTTTTCTTATGAAATATTAAAGCCCAAATTTGTTTTTTTTTTCATATTTACTGAAAGGAACTTTTCATAAAACAATTAAAGGGGCTTGTTTTTTGTGGGGGTGAGGCTGTCATATTACGAAGGTTGAGGGTCCTCCATCATGAAAATATGGCTTGCGTATGGGTATAATACAAACTAAAGGGAAAAGTTCGGACTTTAATATGATTGCTAGCAAATGACTCCTTAATGTTGAATCATCCCCATCATTCATTAGCGCGTAGCTCTTGACTATCATCATGCATCTGTTTTTTCCATCTTAGTCGGCCCCTGCTCCTTCAAACCCTTATGAGCCGCATCATCTTTGTTCATTCGCATAACATGACCTACTCAGCAGACCCGTTGGCGTTTAACTCGAACTATGGTCATATCTGCGTGATGTGCCAAGCAGATACAGTACATCACAATCGACGTATCCGTCATACGTCAAAATTTAGAGCAAAATCTACTTTGCCGTATCCGTGGAATCTGTTGTTACGTACGCCCACACTTGCATTCTACTTAGCTGCCAGTTTTTTCAACGTATTGCCGTATTGTATCTGCTTGACGCATAAAGCTTGCATATCTCATTTTTAAATTCCTTTAGAAACATGCCGTCAGCCCCATAAGGAGGATCATGTACTTTCCAGAGGACTTTTCTTTTTAGTAATTAAGAGGCCATCCCATCTCTTCAGGTCCTTCGAGAAAGGGTTTTGCTTCTCTTTGCAAGTGTGATTTTCCGTTGAATTTCTCAGGGTTCTGTATGTTGCTTCTCGGCACCCTCTGGCACTGGCTTAGAATGGTGAAAGAAAGTCCTTAAGAAATCGCATTATCTGATTTTAACGTAAAGTATAACACATCTTAGAAATAGGCAGAGCACCATTGAGTCTTCATTATTATATCTGGGTGAAGTGCATCAGCCTTTCAGTGTTTACTTAGTGGCTGCAGGGGAAAAGGTGACATCTCCTTAATTGCTAGCTTCGAAAGCATACAGCACTGATTAGAGTTTTAGATGCGGATAGGCTAAATAACACCATAGAGGTCCCTGAACTGTGTTGGTTACCGATACTCTCTTAGACGAGCAAAGAGGATACGCCAAAAGGGAGCAGTGTCAGAATTAAACATAGCTTGACTCCTAAAACTCAATGTCTTTGAATGGGAAGTGGGCTTGTTACTACAGAGCAACAAAAAACTTCCGAACCACTTTTGGAAAAGGGGTTCACAGCTGTGGGTAAAATATAAGTAGTAAAGCGCAATTCGATGGACGACATTGTGAAGCTGCAACCCGAACAGAGCCCTACATATTTCGCAGCTCGTTTCTCACAGCTGAACTCCAAAAGCACAAGTCAACCCACGAGTAGTTCGAGCACATCTCGGGAAAACCCCTGGTACAATGAAGAGGGTCTCACTGAAATCGAAAGAAAGGCACAATGTGAGAACGCTTCCAGAAGCTTACACGGCTCTGGAAGAAGATTTAGTAAAGAGCTGTATGCAGATACCGACATAATTATCCAGCACCCCAGTTGGCTAAGCCATCTTGTGCGAATGTATGAAGATGCTGTGACCTGGAATGATTTAAGGGCCGAGTGGAGAACTATTTGAGATGACTTGGTGCTTCCAATTGTTGCCAGTTAGTAAAGCGAAAGAACAATGGTGGGTTACTCCTGCGGGTTAGGGGCTTAGAATATGGCCGAGGTGGGCATACCGGTTGTAAGAGGCGACTAAAATGCACGAAGGTAATGACGTGCAACTTAATGGTTGATTTACGGATATAATGCCTCTCACCTCTCATTACCCATCTTCTCCTTCTTTACGCAAGGAGAGGTGACATAACCCATAGGGTTGTACTGGTCATACAAAATCGCTCCCGTGACAGTCGGGCCCTTTCGACAACACTTCCCATAACCTTTGCGGAGTGTTTTTGCCGTTATAAACAACAACAACAAGAGCAAAGGTAAACTCCTTTGTTAGCTCTTGCCCGGCGAATGCCCTTAAGCCACATCCGTTGCCGAAGAGCAAAACGAACTCCCGAGGGAGACAAGAGTCACACTGCCCAAACTTCGATCTGGATACTGTAACCGATTAGACTCTTACTTATCCAGACTGAACCTAGACCCCCGCCACACCAACCGTCTGTCTACCTCTTCGACGAAGCAGACTATTCTAACATCAATCTCACTCTAGTCAAACCCTACTAAAGCCGCTATGTTCTTTTGACTTTCGCTAGAATATTTTCATGACCATGCTAGGTCAGGAAAGTGACGACTGGACAGGGAGAGAAATTGTTGCAATAACAACAACAAAAACTCATTTCAAGCTTATTTTGAATACATGTATACTCGGTGTATATTCTAACGTGGAAGGTAATTTTGACCAAGCGTTGATACCAAGCAAGCGCCGAATTTTTAATTCTTATTCACCTACGACAGCTGCAGGTTTATCATGACTTGCATTGGCAGCTTTGCTGGAAGCAGGAGCTTTATCGCTAACTTAAAGGACTTCTTTCAGGAAACCACACACTCCGACCTATGGCTTTTCTCGGTACGACTTGACTATGTTCTTAATGCGCAGGGAAGGTCGTTGAACAACTGATGGACAGTTGAGGATTCTAAGGACATTAGAATCTAATTTTCATCCTAAGATGTCAGCACCACTCAGGGTAGGCCTTCAACGGTACATTATTTTAAAATTAGTGTTGCAACATAAGAGCAGGGTACTTTCTCTCCTCTCTCTGGCGTAAAAAAAATATGTACGCAGGTATTTAATTTGATATGCACACAATATGCTGTCGTAGCATGACTTACGCTAAATTAGCGATGCAAATATGTTGCCACAAAGTCGTTAGCTCTCGTATGTATATATGTATATTTGCACATTACAACTGACTCGCGCTGGCGGCTGGCAACAACAATAAATATTTATTTACATCAACAAGGGTAATAACAATAGCAATCCAGCAATATTCGTGAGATGTAAAGCAGCAGCAGCATCAGGCAGCAAGTCGGAATGTCGTAAAGCTTTTCAGTCAACGACAAACTGCCTTCAATGACAAGCAACTTGAAGCAACATTGACGATGGCACCAACAGTAAAAGTAAGCGAAGAAAAGAATAAAAAAGTATGTGAAAATACAACAGCCAATTTTCAGAAAAAAGTATGAAAAAAAATATAATAGAAAACCTCGTAAAGAGTCTCAAGGTTCGATTAAAACCGAGCATTAACATAAATATACCCAGTTGTGGCATTTAACAATAGTTCACACAGCATCATCACAACTAATGTATGCTGAACACCTAGTTCACTGAAGGGAAGAATTCGTCTAACAAAGCTTGATATATTCCATGTAGTGGAGTCTCACCTTTTCATCTCTATCGTCCAGATTAAGAAGGTCTTGTCACCATACCAGGTGCAGTTTTATTCGCTAAACTATTTCGATGTCTCCCTAAAGCTCTTAAATTACATCTTTTCTATAGTCTCGACTGGCATAACGCAAATATCCCCAAACCTTCCCAGACTTTGTGTATTTAATACTCTGTTTAAGCGACGTACGCTGTGGTCATTTCTTTCGTTTATTTCATTTGCCTTGCATGCTTTTTTAATTCGCAACCAGCTTATAAAATATTCCAAAGATATAGTTTATGTTTGTAATCACAAATTTTGGATCGCGCTAATACCTCAGAGCCACAAGTGCTCACAACCAATGAATACATAAAAGTCGTAAGAGTTGTCCCCCTGCAGTCAACTACCAAACTGGTTAGTAAACATTCTAGTTCATTAACTAGAATTTCGGGGTCTTATTCATACCAGTTTGGGCGACTGACACGTTTCCGCTATCATAAGCAGCAACAACCCTCTAAAATTGTCGAACCATGCATATGCGAGCGAAAAAGAAAACAACTTAGTATTCGGACAACATTTCAATTTTCTCTTCAACTAATATTCTGAGTATTTAAATACTAATTTAATTAAATTAAGTATAAAACTTTCTTGCAAATAATATTTCTTATAGTAAAATCATAATCCTTTTGAGAATTTCGTGCTTCAAATAATAAATTTGGGTTGCGAATCATGTACGTACGTGCATGTCAACAAAATCACACTTATTTTTTGAGACGTCGCTACTGCATAACGGCGTACCAGCGACACAAAAGCGAGTAAACAGTGCTCAAATGAAACCACGAAAAACAGTGAAAACGAAACGATCACTTGTCAAAGCAATTGAGTAAGTAAATAACATTTCCTTTGGAATAATAAAAGTAACCTTTTTCTAATGAAAAAGTTTTTAAAAAATTCATAAAAAAATATTGAATTGTTTTAAATTTTTTAGGGTTGACTTATTGCGATTGTGAAATGCAGTTTTTATAAATAAAATAACAAGGAATAACGGAATCGTTTGAGTGGTTAAAAATAGTTGCTAACAACTTGCATATTATGTACTAGAATTTCATAAACGAGTTATCTGCATGATTATTTGCAAAGAATTCCGAAACTTTAATTATTCACCATAAAAAGCTAATCTACCTTGAATTTCCTTAATTTTATGTAAAGATATTTTTACAAGTATGGATTAGATTCTATCTGAGATTAATATTTAAATTTAAAAATTTTCCATCAAATATTTGAAGAAAATTTAAAGATTTATGCCTGTGAAATCAATTATAAAATTCTTTGAAAAAAGGAATATTTTAAAAAGAAGAAAATTAGTTTTTATAAATGTTTTCCAAGGGCAAAATTACTATGAATAGCGACTATACTTTTATTGAAATTTGTTTCAATTGTTCAATATAGTGAAATAATATTATTTTGATAGACACATATTTTATATATGATGACTGAATATGCACTAAAGTGGTTTGTAATGTAATTTTGCAATTTTCGTGTACTTTTCAACCCAAAATGGACTAACCTACTATGAAGTGATACAGTAATTGGTATGATACTGATGCATAGGCTAACTAGTATGACGGCAGGTATGATACCGGTGTATGTACTGACTAGTATGTAAACTGCTATGATTCTGATGTATATACAGACTAGGATGTTGAATGGTATGATCTTGATTTATATAATGACTAGTATGTCAACTGGTATATTGCTGATGCAGAGCCTGCCTAGTATGCCAATTGGTATGGTGCTGATGCAGAAGCGGACAATTGGCATCTCGTAGGACATCGCCGTGTTAAAAATACCAGTTGCTAATATGGAAAAATTACAGAACTTGAATTAGTTGCCCCGTTTGGCAAACTAGTACTTGACTAGTATAAAACTAGTAGAATTGACTGCAGGGCCTGCATCCCTCGTCCTTTACAGATAAAACAGTTTAAATTAAAAAAAATAATAATTTAGTATTACTGAAAGGTTGCCCCTATACAACATGTGCTCCACACCCCCTATGATTTCGAATTAATAATAAAAAAAATATACAAAAACTAACTCTACAAATCGCCCTCCATAAACCCAGAGCTTAGATATACTCCAAGGCAGGGGATTGCGGCATTGCAGGGGGAGTGTCATAATCCCAATTGGGGTTATGATACCTTTGAGCTTAAAAGATCGGAAAAGAATTGAACAGATTTTTACACCACTCAGAAGAGGATCCTGTGCAGAGAAACTTTGGTTCGCGAAGTCGGTGTTGGATTGGTTAAGGGATATCGAAGGCTCCCCACACAGAAGAGGATTCTTTGCAGACAATTTGTGGATCGCGAAGCCGGTATTGAATTGGCTAAAGCCGCCCACGTAGAGGGGAATTCTGGCGTGAAAAACTGTTTGTCGCGAAGCTGGTGTCGGATCGCGTTATTTAAGGTTATAATTATGTCTCTTGGTTGGGATTATGTATGATTTTTACTTGGGATTATGCCATTTTGGATTATGTCATGGCACCTATTTAAACAGCGAGTTTCGAATCACCCAATTTGCCACGGAGATGGAAAAATAATTGAATGACATTTTCACTTTGTATCATTCATTTCTCAAGCACAGCTGGGTATAAAAAAGCTTAAAAGAAAAATTGGCTTGACTTGGTAGAGTTTTATGCGAGATTTATTGCTATTTAAACGTTACGATACCAAGCTGCTGCCGCTTCTGCTGTTGCTGCCTGAGTGGCTGTATGCTTGATAGAAGTGATATTTTGTTTACCTTGTACGTTCGCAACAAGTGCATCAACGACATTATCCTTGCTTACTTCCGCACAAAGTCCGCTTACACTCAGGAGATTTGTACAATCTACAACAAAACAAACAAACGATGACAAACAAGCAACACTTAAACATTAACAAGCACCCACAGACATACAGACACACATACACACAAGCAAACGCAAACTACTTATACATGGTGAGGGGTAGTATGTTTACTTGAGAGGGTACAATGCCACACTTGATGACGTGCCTAAGTGCCGCTGAGTTGCAGGCTTCCCATACTCGACACCACTTGACTCTGCTGAATTGGCGTTGTTGCTATTGTAGGATGCCACCTTTACGAATACTTTGACGTGTCCTCCACACATATGACATTTCCATCAAAGGCTCATACTCTTAATTTTTTATTTTTCTTTGTAACACGTTGTGGGTCGCTATGCCTGTCATGTTTTATTTGCATTTTAATTTTCTAATGAGCTGTAATATCTTTTCTATTTTCTCTATGCGTTTTTTGTTGCTTTTTTGCGTTCATTGTTGACGTTGTCACTTTCTTATTAAAAGCTGTTGCCGCTCGCCATCTTCACAAGCCATTAAATTGATGTTGTTATCATTGCCTTGTTGATGCTGCCATTCTTCTTAACTCTCCTTTGGTATAAATTTGGAGAAAATCCAAGAGTATCCGATTCAGGGCTTAATGTATCCTTGTAACTGATTGCTAAAGCGGACCAGATATTTTGTTAAATAAATTAAAAGTTTTAAATAATTTGTTGTTGTATACATATGTATGACATCAGTGGCTCTTACTAAGGACCGTTTGTAGCATCTCAATTTTCATTGTAATTTAACTAGAGGAAAGTTCTATTAATCTTGAGAATGGTTAAAGATCGTACGCCCCTGAAAAGTCACAGTGTACATGGAACTTTTTTATTCTGGGGCATTAAATGCCAATCCAAGCCGATTAAGCTCACCGGTAGTCTCGCGTCACCATCATTTACTGCCGCTTAACCGCCTAGGCGATTCTGAGCGTTGCGTATCAAAGCACGCCAGTCATCACTTTTAATCGATAACTGACACCAATCGGAACACCCAAGGGAGTTCAAGTCATTCTCCACCTGTTTTTCCAACTCAATCCAGGATTCCCCTTCTCGGAGGTTCGTTGTCCAATCGCACAACATGACCCAGGCAGCGGAATCTTTGGGCTTTTATTCGCTTTGCTGGTCAGATCTGCGTAAAGCTCGTACAGCTCATCGTTAAACTTCCTTCGATAATCGAAGTTGGCATCAAGGCATTTGTTTCTATCAACAGCGACAGAAAATACATCGACCCACTTTCTTCGCATCTTTTTCCAGGTCAGAGAAGGCAGAATTTACGACACTATTGCTAAGGCCAATGATATCGCCTTGTCTGAAGCCTCCTTTGGTTTCGAATGGCTCGGAGAGATCCTTCCCAATTCTGACAGAGCTGTTGGTATTGCTCAACATCATTTGGGATAGTCGTATAAGCTCTGTAGGGAAGTAAAATTCCGACATGGTAGCATATAGGCAACTCCTTTTCTCACTGTCAAAAGAAGCTTTGAAGCTTAGTTCGTCCTTTCCAGGTGCTTTTTTGTCTCGCTTCCCTATACGTTAAGATTCGTGATTCAGAGTCTACACTAACCAACCTGGCTTGACGTTATCGTTGGTGACCCGAGACCTCGAAGAGTTGCTTTGCTATCAAAGAAGACTCCTATGCTATTTGATAGCTTAAACCTCGGATTGAAATTCAAAAGCTGAGTCCAAGAGACACATGGATAAGGTCATATTGAATCTTCTTCGTTTTTTAAATGACGCTTAACCGTCCAAACTGATTTCATCGTCCTACATAGCCCGCCACCGTTTTCTTCTTTTTGCTTTCTCCCTGTTCCTCTACTTCCACCAGCGGGTGCCAATAAGAATACCTTCTGGGCCTGAGCATTTTCATTCATTCACAACATGGCCTTGCCAAAGAAGCGGCTGGGTCATACTGATTCAGTCCATAAAAATTGAATTGTCGAACTTATAAGTGACACTCCCCGAAGATTTTGGGGAGTGTTGTCGGAAGTGACAGTCCTTTGCGGAATGTGATCAAGGTACGATTCGGTATTCCCTTGCGGTACGCGCCCAAATTTTGCGGAAGTTGTACGTCATTACCTTTGTATGTTTTAGTCGCCACTTACGACAGGTATGCCTACCTCGGGCATATTCTAAACCCCTAACCCATAGGGAATTTGTATCGAAAGATGTAGTCCGATGTCGTTATAATATAGGAGGATGTCATTATAATATAGGCGTAAGTTTACCCTTGGATAGAGTTTGCTTGATATCTGTAGGGCATAACCTAAACGCCCGCTGGAATTTCCCGAGCATGTTGCTCATATAGTTTACCTAGAATAGCTTCCACCACATCATTGTTTCGGCGGCTAGGAGCGGTAGAATAGTTGATTATTAGATCCGTGAATTAGATCAAAGTTTGGTGCTTATACATTTTACGACATGGTGTTCAATGCCGAGAGAAAAGAGGAATATTTTATTGCTTCCCCTTGAATATTATTACAGGCTTCCTCTATGTCTAGAAAAGCAGCCAGAGTGAACTGAGTAGTGTCTCCACTTTCTATACCACTTCGTGTAGAGCAGCCTCAGTCGAGCGGCCCTTTAATTAAACATCTTAAACTTATGACAGCGCCGAATTATCTAAATTCTTTCGGATGTGAACTTCAAGAAGGATTTTGTGGGTTCTTAAAACCAGCGAAGAAAATATCAATCAGAATTCATGACGCTCTTGTTAAGCTTAACAAAGGTTAGACTTACATGTTCCTCTAGCGTGAACTTTTTCGCTGTGCACCTAGACAGACTCGCTCCTGTGCCACAAAAAAAAAAAAGAACTATGCCACTCATCCAGTCATATTGTCTTTCCTGTCAGATGTTAAGCTTGCGTTAGAGAGTAGCAAACTCTTTTACTTGACCAGAAGACCTCTTCTAACAGCAATTTCACTCTGGTCCACCCCTGTTGAAGCGGCGAGGTTTCTGTGACTTCCGTTAGAAGAGCTTGATGACAGTGTTGGATGAGAGGTGATACTTTAGGCAGGTTAAGTAGTCGATAGCACAACAACAACCAGAAGACCATGGATCTGCAAAAGACAGAGACCTACTGCACTATGCCAAGTAAATACGGTAATTCATTTTCGCCTATACGCCTTAATCCTGAGTTCTTACTAGTGGTGTCAGAATACGTCAATAAACTTAATCTTAAGAGTCATATATTAAAATATCCCGAAGCCGCTTAAATAGCATACTTTTTTAAGTTGATTTATGATTAGCTACAAAGTACACGGAACAGCAATTCAAAGCAAGTTCAAATACTTACTCAGATTATAATACTCCGTAAATCTTAGTCACAGTGAAATTAGTGGATTTCTTATGAACAGCACAAAAACAGAATTTGAATGCGAAAACTTTCAACAAATAAGGACCAGCAATGACAACCTGATGCCATGTTAAAAGGTAAGACGACACAAACATAATTGCTTCCCATTAGATATTCCACTGAATACGCAACGCTGCTCATACTTTCAACTAAAGGGTACTCACCGCACCAAATGCCACCTAAATACATAGCAACTACTCACGCTCGTTGCGGGCAACTCTATTTCCCACACGCTCCGTCTCCTCACACTTGACTCCCTGACTCTTACAAATTCGTTGTCTTTTCGCGTTATGTCTATCCGTCACGCATTACTTGGTCGCGGTTGCTGCATATCAACTTTGTAATTTTTTAATGTTGACAACATAGCCGCACACACAAGCATAAGCATAAAAACATAAGCGAAACAAGCATCACTTCGTGTTGATACTGTCGCTCTCTGCACTTGGTGAAATGTAGGGTGCAAGCAGCAGGCACTTTTTTGTAGCTTTTTAGCGTTTCCTTTTGCAAAATATTGTGGCTACTTTGGCGTTTGGCTGATCTTGACACGTGTGGCAGGTGTGCAATTTTAATAAATTATGCATACAGCTAAATGCTTAAACAATTGAATTTTTTTGTTGTTGCTGCTTTACTCTGTAACTTCCAAGTAATATTTTTTTTGGTATAATTTTTATTCTTCTTCTCATTTCTCATCATTTTAGGTACGTATGCTGCATGTTATATTTACATAATAAAGTTGGACAAGCTCGCGCTTACAGCCACACAAACACTTACATAGATACCTGACGGCACCATCTTGTTTAGCTCGTTGGATGCTGGTTTTACAGCGATATAACTGCTCTCTGCTCGTTCATTTTGATGAATAACGTTCACTGAAAAATAAATGGCTTTTATTGAATTAAGTTCAACACCAAGTTGTGCTTGTGTGATGAAAGTGGGCAGCAGCCGCAGAAAAGATAACTAAAGTATTAAAAATTTAATTGTCTCAGATGCTAGAGAAATGTGCGGAACAACAAATCGATTTGGCGTTGTGCCATCTCCAGCGTTCTTTTTCGTTGTTATTGTAACAATGCTTCGTCCTGCGTAATGGGCACGATCTCTCTGAGAATCTTCATCAAGATCTTCTAACAAAAGTGCAACAAAACGAGCAGTTCCAACAGGATTGCACCAGACGATATTGGTGTTAGAAGATTAGGTTCAACTGAACAGATAAAGAGTTAAATAGTATTATGTGGGACATACAACATACAAGGCAAGTATTTGGTATGGTGGAGTTGAGTCTAAATAAGTAAGAGTTTAACCTATTACTTTCAAAACAAAGTTGTGCTAGCATGACTATAGTCTCCCTCGGGAGGACGCACTCCTCTTCAGCTCTTTCAGGTGGTTGGATGTCAATTACGGGGTTCATAGGCCGAAATCTGAGGGATTTATCTACCGACTCGGTATGGAGGTCATTCAGAGCCCGCCTGTGGTTACGCAAATCAAACGATGGATAATGTGATTTTGGATCTCACCATACGGAGAGGCTTTCATGTGTCCTTTTGGGTGACTGCGTTCATGGCAGTTCAGTAAAAACTGTGTGCTCAATAGTTACGCGAACATTGATCATTTTACTCTCTTTATAGAGGTGAAGCTCACATGACCAAAGACAACATCCTGTGGGAGTTCTTATAGTTTTGGCATACTTCCAACTTCCTACAGTTGCTTTCAACAAGATACCAAAAAAAAAATTACGGGCCTAATACTTAAATGAACGGCAACAGAAAACGAATTCTTCTTTATGCTACAAAGTCGACACCGAAAACCAACAATCGCTTATGCGGGGTGCAGACACGTTAACAGATTTATAAAATTTGTTTAAATTTAAACCGATTGCAATTTGTCTGACGCTTTTCATAAACAGATTGAATGTTCTAAAATTTGTTTGAAATTCTTGCCATCTGTTGCACGTGTGTGGAGAAGTCGCTGCCACGCATTTTAATCAGCTCTTTCAGGCTTGTTGATGTTATATAAAAAGGTGATTAAAGATGTGGTTTGTTTATTTTCTGTAAGCAAAAACGCTTGGATGGCATTATGAGATTCCCGGGTCTCCTCCAAAAGCCCAGGCCCCTTCGCCCCTTCTACATCGCATTTTCATGGATTATGTATCATTGGATAGCTAAAGCAATATTCTTTCCAAAAATGTATAGTTTACTGGTATATCTCAATTTCAAAAAAAAGGCTAAGTTTGAGGGGTGTATGAAGAATTTAGAAAAGTAAGTTTCAAAATGCCACTACTTCCACAGTGTAGTAACGCAGTCAAATGTACTGAAAAAAATAGGGCATTAGTAGTGACTCGACTTAATCCCAAGCGGCGGAATCTAAATGTTCCTGTTTCGCGGAAAAGGCATTACTTCCAAACTTTAAGCATGTGTATTTCACCAATTTTTATTTTCAAAATTTCTCGCCGCGAGGAACACGAGCTGTTTTTGTATGCGTATTACATTAAATTTTCGTCTGGTCGTTGTTTTAACTTTTTCTAACCAACGCGGTCGCATAGGCTCCCTGCAGTGAGATATCAAACTAGTAAGTAAACTTACTAATATCCAACTATAGTTTTCTTGAAATCATACGAGTCAGAAAAAGTCGAGTCGATACTAGAATACAACTATAATTTTCTGGTTGAAATCATACTAGTCAGAAAAAGTTCAATCTATACTAGTATACGACTACAATTTTCATAATATGTGTTGAAGCGACATAAGCTGTAATTTTTCTTTCGTTTATTTCAAATGCATTGCATGCTATTGTAATTCGCAGCTTATGAAATATTCGAAAGATATAGTTTATGTTTTGCAATCCCATATCGGGCTTTTTCACAGGGAAAATTGTGAAAAATGAAAATGATGTATTGATGAGTGCATTTTCTTATTTTAATCCCTGCTAGAGGTCTTAATCCACATTTGGACTAGTATTCTTTTGTCTTTTTCGAACTAGTATAATACTGATATGATTAGATTGAAATTTTACTAGTACATTTCCATCCATTTTGAACTACAATGAAACTGGTATTTTACGACCAGTATGATACTAGTATATTTCCACTATATAAAAACTAGTATTTCATGAGTAGTAGATGACTGGTATGTTCTGGTCGAAATCTGACAATCGAATCTCGTAGAAATCGCCATGTTAAAAATACCAGTTGCTTATATGGAAATATGACAGTTGGCTGACCAGCTGGACTTGGTGCATATACTAGTTGTAAAGTAGTTTGCAACTAGTTGGTTTGACTGCAGGGCTGTTGCAATACATATACTATCGAAGAAAAACGTGTGAGCAAGTGCGTGCAGTCTGATTTCATACTCTTTGAAAAGAGGACAAACGGAAAAAATGTAGTAAAAGTGAAGGGGAGCAAAGTGAAAGAGAATGATGGATAAATTTGTGGTGCGACTGAAAAGAAAAAAACGAAGCGAGCGTGGAAGATGCTGCTAGACAGCAATTCGAAGTGGAGGGGCCCACAGTATCTTCGGAAACTGTGCCTGAAAACGACGAACGCGTTGAAGTGAATTGCGATAAAAAACCAAATAAAAACAATAATACTTCTGAAAATCGTGAGTAAAAAATAAAACTGTAAATTTTAGGATATAACTATTAAAATAGTATACACCGAGGGATAAATATGGTGAAAATTTCCATTTTAATTCGTAAAGGGACCCCTAGCAACAAACAATGGGAATAAAGTTGCGTTTGTCCGTCGAGTTTGCTTTAAAAAAAAAAAGAAGAAAATTCTTAAAGTATTTTGAGTGAATATTCCTGTTTCCTCCTGGGGTCACTTTACGAATAAGAATGAAAATTTTAAACACATATTTTTTCCAGTAGAAATGGAGTATATAAAATAAATATTTTTTTTCAGAGACAGCTTCGAAAACTTCTTCAGAGACCGCAACTTTTGAACGCTGGGAGAAACAATATCCATGGTTTCAACTACCCACACGGACCGAAAATGATTTACCGGGCCTGGTAGGGGTGTCATTATTTCAATATGTTTTGGATTGAATATGATACCGGTTAACGGTATTATATTATGAGCTCCAAAAAAAAAATCTGGGTTTCACACCAGATAATTTCACGCTGCTACGACATTCTTTGATCGTGCTTTAAAAAAAGAAACCTGGGTCGATTCCATTACCTGGATTCGAACATTTACGGCTGCCCTGTCAAAACGAGCACTACCATTAATTTTCTTTAATGGTAATAGCAACGGTAACTCCAGGATGGGTAAATAAGGAGTGACATAATCATGATATTTTCTCAGTGGAGCCCCGGGAAGACGTATAAATCTTCCGGAACATTTTTTAGTCGAATGCTTGATCTAGTTTCGCCACCAATCATGATTGCGAGTATGACCTTTCTTCGTGGAGTGAAGACTTTGGAAAGGTCCTTCCTAATACTGATACAGCTGGATATACAAAAGTAATCCTCCTATCAGAAAATGCTATAAATTTTGCGATTGGCCCCTAAAGTCAGTTCTGTTTTGACATTTGTGTAGTAAACACATGCGAAATACACGTTAATAAACAATGTTACGCTACACTGCTCCAGAACGCGGAATATTGCTGACTATTTATTTGACCAATAATCGGTCGGGGCCAAACGGTTACTGTGAATGGTGAGCGCTACAGAGCAATGATCAACGAGTTCTTTTTGCGGCAACTTGATGAATTGGGATTGGAAAACATGTGGTTCCAACAAGACGGTGCAACAGCACACACTGCACGTGCCACAACCGATATGCTGAACATCGGAAGCTTACTTTTGCGCCACCTTGTACATACATGGTAAATTTCTTGAATAAATTTTTACAGAAGAAGGTTTCCTTATTTAGAATATGTATTTTTTGAGTTTATTTTTACAATTTTTTTGGGGGCTGATTTTCTTTTGGTTGTTTTTAACAATCGTTAACCAAAAATAAAAGAGCAATGCCGCCTTACGTTAGCCTAAAACATTTTTTTACATTTGGCTAAGGGAACATATTAGGGATGCCAATTTTTGAAAATTTTACAGTCCCACGATTTTAGGTATCTCATTTTACTATATCTCGGGATCAAAAAACCGTAGAAATATATAGTTTGAGAAAGTATCTAACCTTAAAATGTATAACGAATAATTATATTTTAATATGTTTCATTAGTATTAAAACAAATATAAATATGCAACAATTTTTTTTTTCAAACTTTGCATTTTTAAAGCCAATTTTTTGGAGCTGTTAAGGAATGTAGTTTATTAAATTTTTAAAATAAATAATATTGTGCAACACAAATTTCTGTGATGTTAACTGGATGGACCAGTTTTCTGATAAATTCAAAATTGGCAAGAAAAGTGCAACTTTTGTAAAGTTTTAAATTACAAATTTTTGGTTTAAAAGATGTAATATTTAAATATCAAATAATGTGTGTGGTAGGTACACAGTTCCCTGTTAGTTGCTAGAAAGGCCAATGTCACTTTAGGTAACCTAATCAACAAAGAGAATTAAAATATTATTTTACACATCCTAAAAAAATTCAAATAATTTTCATAAATAATACATTTTTATTTGGTTTCTAGTAACAAATTTCCAGTCCCGAAAATCCCGGTATTTGAAGAAGGAAATCCCGGGATAACGGCATTGGAACCCCTAGTATACACATATATCTCCCACCGCCATCAAGCTTACTCACTCTAATCAAAACTTTTATTTGCATGAAATTAATTTCTCGGAAATTGCGTTTAATTTTGGTAACAGACGGTGGTGAATTTGTTGCGTATGTGTATTTAATTACCCTTACAAAATATACGTTTATATGAGCTTACATAGGTAGGTATATATATTTATTTTTATTAATTTGTGCTATGAAAGTTCGGAAATCATGTAGACAATCATCCACTTTTCTCCACGTTTGAAGAAAATACTAATTGGATGGGCGAGTGGTAATGACACTTGTTCTTTTTGATTTTATTACAGGACTTTATGTACCACCATAAAGTATATATGTTTAAGGGAACAAATTTTAAGTAGCTTAGGTACGTCCATGCATGAGATTCTTTCAGCATTTGAGAAGCATGGCTTTGAGCTTGACTGATGAATAAAGAATCATTTAAATTAAGTAAAATTTTGATTTAAGATTCTGACAGAAACTTTTTTCAATTGTTATAACAGACTTCAATATGTATTTAAATTAATAATACCAACAAATCGAACTAATTTAAAACAACGTACGGATATCGGTTCTCCATAGGGGCTTGCGCTCCGGTTTTGTGTTCGGTTTTAAAAATTTCGGTTTCTCACCGGTTTCGGTTTCTTAAATATCGAGTTTGGCTTTGTTCTTGAAAATTTCGGTTTGCTTCGGGTTTTAGTTTATTTCTTCAACATTCATTTCGGTTTGGGTGCGGTTTTGGTTTCGTTTCGGTTTCGGCTCAGAGTTCCCTTTTGTGCGTTAAGGTTTTAGTTTCGGTATTAAAAATTTAGTCCAGTTTAAGTTTTGGATTTGCTGTCGTTCCCCAAAATATCGTTTTTCATTACGGTTTTAGTTTATTTTATCAACATTTACGTGGATTTTGTTGCGGTTCCAGCTTTATTCCGGCTCCGGGTTAAATTTTTGTAAAAAAATTAGTTCGGCTTTGCTTTCAAAAAACTTATACTAGCTCCGGGTATTTTTTTTATTTTTTCACAATTTATTTCAATTTCTGTGTCTGTGTTGGTAAGGGTTTTGGTTTCGTTTTTAAAAATTTGGTTCTCTTCCGCTTTTGGTTTTAACTTTGGAGTTGTTCCTCTAAATTTCGGTTTTCTTTCGGGGTTTGTTTTATTTTGTGAACATTTATTTTAGTTTCGCTGTGGTTTTTGTTTTGTTCCGGTTTACTTTCCTTCTTTAAAATTTACTTCTGGTTTGTTCGTAAACATTTCGGATTCGTTCCGGTTGTGATTAAACTTTACTACCTTTATATTAAGTCCGTTTCTTGTTTGTCCGCTCATTTCAATACGATATTTTATAATCTTGCAAAGTCTTTTTAGGTAACTTCCCGCTAGACATTTGAACTTAGAACGGAGTTCGCAACACCGTGAAAATACAATGCAAGTGTATAAAATCCGAAACCAGCTATTTAGAAAATTATTTTGAAATTAGGGATCTTGTGATCAAATTTTGACTAACTTTCCGGTGAACGAGGGACTTTACACTTGGCACATATGTAGACATAACGACAATTTAGTTTGTAAAAAAGAGAATTCTGCTAGGTGACACAATAAGTGCTTGAAAATCTCTGAAAAACGGGGGAATCTTGAAGTTAATAACTGAGAAGCGTATGTTACATACCTACTCTGTGTATTATACGCCAGCAAAACGCTCCCAAGTAAACTATGCAAATTAATTTCGATAACACAGTTTTCGTTGACCTTATTTTTATTCACAGTTTTGGTGGAGCCTTACGTGCATCCAATGTTAAACAGTCTTTTCTAAAATTCAAAGACTGTATGATTTCAGTTAATGGACCCAAAAAAGGCTTTAATTGGGTTGTGTTAACATTTTAAAGTTATGTTTTTATTGTTGTTGAAAGAGATATGTGCTACAGTGGAGCTGAACAAACTGCTAGTATATAAAAATTTAGTTTAGCCGAAAGTTCCTTATAAAAAATTCAACGGCTGCAAGAATATTTGAAGGCATGGACCAATTCGTGCAGAGATAATAATGGCGGCCGACGTATAGCACGTAGTAGCGTTACGAAGGGATCACTACTACTCTTTGCCAAATTGCAAGCGAGTTGATGCACCTGATACTCCAATTTTTTACCATGAAAAATAATTTCTACCACCCGACTATAACCAAGTGATATCGGTGCTCAAAAATTTTAAAATAATGGACCACCCACCGAACTATTCGAAAAAGTATAAGAAGAGCTATGAAAACCATAAATGAACTTTCATGGAATATATGGTCGGATGAGAGCATGCCTTCATATTGAAACTTAACCACTGAGCAAATAACCGCGTTCTGCTAAGTCTACCCTAGACCAGGTCTTCATGATAATCCGAGTCCTTGGGAGACCCGTACCAAATGTCCTCGATTTCAAACCAGCTTTTGCCGCCCGAAAAGGAAGTGTCTGTATGATATAGTGTCGCAATTTGACTTTCCTGCAAAGCTTATAACAATACTTCCACCAGAATTGAGAAGGAGCTCTATCTGGCCATTCGAAACCAAACCAGACTTGTGATGTTATTGATACCATTAACCTTAACAAGAGAACCGTGAGTTCTGTCTTATTTGGCATGCATTATAAAGCGAAGAAATTGGGTCTCGTATGTAATCGGCACACCGGCATATTGGAAGCCACCACTGATAGTTACAAATTTGAAGTTGTGATGACTGAGACTCTTTGGAAACCAGCGTTAACGGTAAAAATACACTCACTTTTAATCAAGTCTCCCATAAAAAAATATGTTATGGCCCTTGTAGTGTTGGCGAGACAAAAGCAAGTATTAAGGAATAATCGTTTTTCTAAAAGGCAAACCATCCTGAATGCACAAAATGGCATCTGAACTCAAATAAATGGTGCTTTAAGTATAAAATGACCTAATCATAAGACTGTTATAGTGGCTCTTTACCTGTCTACGCCTTTTTACACTGTCACTCACCCAACTTTATCAAAGGACGTTGGGGAAATAGATTTTTCCCACAGCGTTAACAGTTTTGGGCTTCCGATTTGTATGACATTCTTAACATACTATCTGCATATTCGAACTCTTCGGAAGTCAATAGCTTAATCCTTTTTCAGATTTTCATTTGGACTTTCTTGTAACTATATTTAAAAACTAGAAGACCCATCTACGCTTTGCTGCGACTCAGAACTAATAATAAACTGATTTCAATCGTTATTATTTTGACACCAGTTCAGATATTAAACTTCATCACATCGCTTATTGCAGTACTCATAAGCGCCTTTCATTTGATAGCAATATTGTACTAACACATTTTGGGCCACCCTGGTCCACACATTGGTCGATAACTCTGAAATCGGTAGAGCCATCTTAATAAGGGTTGCCTTAGATTTTAAGCTAAATGTCTTATAATACAACGGTGTAAGCTGCATTCAATTCTATTCAGGAGTTTTTGAGTGATGTGCGGCCAAACTTATATACAGACAGAAAGATTTGTACCCTCTAATTAAAGTTTGTGTCTATATATATTTAAATAACTTAATATCACAAATTTGCTTATTAGCACTTGCGTGTACACATATATACATATACAGTGAAATTCCTCATAACCGGACACTAACGGTCGCAGTGTTTTTGTCCGGTTATGGGAGATGTCCGCTTATAGGGGATGAGGTCAAAAAATATATACTACACATATAAAATTCATTGTAGTTTATTTAAGAAATTTTTCGAAGTAAAGAATATTTAAATACTTTAGTATTACATATACATACATAAATATATCAATTAAATACATTGTACAAGTCTTTACATTTCAATATCGACTAGTTTGATTGAAAAAATTGTGTGATGCTTGTTTGTTTTAACATTGATTCCTTTAATTTAAAATTTTCATTTTCAAAGTGACTCTCGATATTTTTAACCTGCTGAAAAGCTACATGGTCATTTTTTGCATATTGTTTCAAGCGCGCAACAAGTTTTAAGGCCTCATCATATGATGTTATGGGGTCACTTATTTCTTCTCTCATCATATCATCTGGTTGGTCAAATTGAATTTCTATATTGTTGTCCTCAGTCAAAACATTTTGATCTATTTGGAGAAAACCTTCGAAATCATTTGCCAAATCTAGTCCTTCCTGAAGCCTAGCATAGACTGCCAGTGGAATGTCATCTTCGGGATCAAAATCTGAAGGATCCTCTAAAGTTTCCGAAAATCCTGCTTTACGGAAGCAGTTTCGGATTGTTGAGGTATCCACCTTATCCCAAGATGCTTTGATGAAATACACAGCTTCCAGTACATTAATCGATTTTGAGAGCTCTGAGGCTGAACTTGTATCGCCAATTTTAGTTATCAAGTGTTTTAAAACTATGCTTCTGTACAAAGTTTTAAAATTTTGGATTATACCTTGATCAAGGGGTTGGCTAACTGCCGTTGTATTTGGTGGCAAGAAACAAATTTTTATGTTGGTCAAGTCTAATTCCTTTGGATGAGAAGCCGCGTTATCTAGAAACAAGATAATTTTTCTGGGCTTTCATTCTTCGATTGAACTGCTGCAGCCATTCGCTCATCACTTCTCGAGTCATCCATGCTTTTTTATTAGACTTCCAATCCACTGGAAGTTTTGCAATTGGAACATGTTTAAAGGATTGAGGACGGGCTGCTTTCCCTATAACCAAAAGCGGCTCCTTATCTCCAGCCATATTAGCACAGAACAAAATTGTGAGTCTGTCCTTTGATAGCTTACCTCCCACACATTTTTCGGATTTAAGAGCGAGGGTTTTTCCGGCAAGGCACGAAAGAAAAGCCCACTCTCATCGGCGTTGTAAATGTCTTCAGGCTTGTACCCATTCAACAGAGCTTTGTCCGAAACTGTTCGACATCATCCTGATTCACATCTGCAGCTTCACCAGATATGCATTTGAAGGAAACATTATTCCTTAATCGCCATTTATTTAGCCATCCATCCGAAGCATTAAAATAAGGTACACCCAGTTTTCTTGCAATTTCCATTGCCTTTGCTTTCAAAATGGGACCAGAAATCGGAATTTTTTGACTTCTAGCCTTAGCGAAAAAATCAAAACACATCCTGTCTATTTCCGAGCCGCCTTCTTTAAGGAAACTTCGCTTTTGGTGAATATTAGATCCAGACTCCCATTTAGAATGAATTTTTTCTTAATTTTTATTAATTTCAGCAGCTTGCGTTTTGCCAATATTGAACCTTTTAAAGCAAAAGAAACGTGTACCTACTAGTTAAATTTTGGACTCACCATACTTTGCCTTTTCGCAATTCCACGTACTGATAACTTTTCTTTTTCGAAAACATTAATAATTTCCATTTTCTCTTTAATAGAAAGTAGCTTCTTTTACGAACTTTGAACGCAACCACTCGCATGCACTTGACAAACTGAATAGAAAACCACCTTTTACTGGACATGGACGGCTTGAATGTGTGCATACATGTTAAAAGGGGAATCCCCTATTTCATTTTTATAATGAACAACAAAGCTTGCTTGCGATGTTTTTGAATTTTGTCCGTTTATGAGAAATTTTTTCATGGAAATGGCTTGAAATACAGTGTCCGCGTCCGGTTATTAGAGCGTCCGTTTATTAGAATGATATTTGTATGAAAAAATTATTGAAAAACCTGTGTACACAAAATTTGTCCGGTTATTGGAGCTGTCCGGTTATAAGGACTGTCCGTCTTGGGGAATTTCACTGTATATATTTAAATCACCTACATAAAGTATGTAATTACATATACTCGTATAAGCTCAAGTACCGTTACGCGTTTGACATGGATATGCATGTATTAGACTGGGCAAAAAAAAATTTGTTTGATATTTTTTTTTTAGACCTATAATAACTTATATTTATCTTTTTTTTATATTGATTAATGCATTTTGACGAAATTTTAAAAGTAAAAATATGAAAACAGAAGACCATAACAATCTATAAAGCTCTAATACTATAGAAGGACTTATACGACGAAAATGTTCATCAACAATTTTTTTTGGGGAATACAATTTCCTACGAAACTATAGGCAGCATATTCCTTAACTCATAGCTTAGCAGTTTTAAAATAAAAAAGAGATCAGTCCTAAAAAATCTAAACTATCAATGATAGACCTCGAAAAACTAGCATTAAGGTCTGAAACTTTATAGTTTTTCTTTTGTCATTCTGAAATATAACATCAAAACATTTTCAAATAAAATTTTTTTTGTCTAAGTCTAATATGCATATGCAGTGTAGCCCTGGGCTCTAATGCCTTTATGAAGATATACAAGTAGACTTAATGAGTTTTCGTTCTCAGTATTCCTCTGAAAGCACCTATGTATGAATGCCTATGTAAATACATACATATATCTCGCTTCTTTGATGTCATAAAGCACAAATGTTTTGTGGTATTTGCTGAAGGCCAGTAAATTTTACTTGAAATTATTATATCGAAATGTGTTTGCTTGATAGCTGCCCTACAGAGAGAACATATTAAGTGTTCAAAAGAAGTTCACTTTTAATGAACTTATGGAAGGTAGAATGAAAATAGGAAATTCTAGCATATTTTTTCTTGAGTTTAATCACTTCTTTTATAAAAAAAAAAACCAAATAAAACTAAAAAAATATAATGAAATAATATAAAATAAAGTAAAAAAGGAAATAAAATAAAATGAAACAAAATAAACTAAAATAAAATAAAATGAAATACAAAAAAATAAAAAAAATAATTAAAAAAAATGAAATAAAACAAAAAAAAATTTAATAAAAGAAAATAAAATAAAATAAAATAAAATAAAATAAAATAGAATAAAAGAAAATAAAGTAAAATAAAATAAAATAAAATAAAATAAAATAAAATAAAATAAAATAATATAAAATAAAATAATATAAAATAAAGCAAAAAAAAAAAAAATAAAATAAAATAAAATAAAATAATACAAAACAAAATAATATAAAATAAAGCAAAAAAAAATAAAATAAAGTAAAACAAAATAAAATAAAATAAAATAAAATAGAATAGAAAAAAAAAAATTAAATAAAATAAAATAAAATCTAATAAAATAATAATTATAAATAACGAAGAGAAAATAAAATAAAATGAAGTAATATTAGGTAAAATAATATAGAATAAAATAAAATCAAATAAGACAAAAATAACGATAAAAAAATAAAATAAAATAAAATAAAATAAAATAAAATAAAATAAAATAAAATAAAATAAAATAAAATAAAGTAAAATAAAATAAAATAAAATGAGATAAAATAAAATAAAATGAAATCAAATAAAATAAAATAATTTTTTGTAAGTATAACGAGCTCAAGACCAGTTGATAATAATTTCTTAGTTAATTATTATTATTTTTGATTAGAGGAAAAATTGAAAGCAACAAACATATACAGGCTATAGTACAGGAAATAGTACTATAAGTACAAGTGAAGTTTATGTGTTGGAATGTGGAACCTGCACATAAATTTCATTAAATTATTAAGTTATTATTATTTTGTTTTACTTTTACTTTTCATTCCATTTTATTTTATTTAATTTTATTTTATTCTATATAGTTATAGTACTATTTCCTGTACTATAGCCTGTATATGTTTGTTGCTTTCAATTTTTCCTCTAATCAAAAATAATAATAATTAACTAAGAAATTATTATCAACTGGTCTTGAGCTCGTTATACTTACAAAAATATGTAAAAATGAACAGACCGTAAAACAACAAAAAAAATAAAATAAAACAAAATAAAACACAACAAATCAAAAGCAAAGAAAACAAAATAAAATAAAACAAAAATAACGAAAAGAAAATAAAATGAAATGAAATAATATAAAGTTAAATAATATAAAATAAAATAAACAAAAAAACGAAAAGAAAATAAAATAAAATGAAATGAAATAATATAAAGTAAAGTAAAATAAAATAAAATAAAAAAATTAAAAAAGTGAAAAATTATTATTTTTGGCCTTGAGCTGGTTTCATGAATACTTGAAAATAAAATAAAATAAAATCATATAGAATAAAATAAAGTAAAATAAAATAAAATGGAATGAAAAGTAAAAGTAAAACAAAATAATAATAACTTAATAATTTAATGAAATTTATGTGCAGGTTCCACATTCCAACACATAAACTTCACTTGTACTTAGTCTGTATGGCGCGATATACAACAGGTATATCATCATAAACCTCCTAAGAGATTTTTGCGCCAAGCTTCTCTTCCAATTTGTGGTGTGCCGATTTGAATTTTCCCTACAAATTGGTGGGACCTACAGTTTTTTGCCGACTCCGAACGGCATCTACAATGGAGACGAATTTTTGCTGAGAAGCCTGTCATGCAGAAATACACTCGGAGAGTTTGCCAAACCACTGCCGAGGGGCGACCCCGTTTTGAAAAACTTTTTTTTTTTTTCAAATCACTTTTGATGTTACCTGTACCAGGGCTCGAACCATGGACCTTCGGTGTGGTAGGCCGGCAACACTACCTTCACACCACGGTACTTAGTACCCACGACTTTTTAATACTGAAAAATACTGCCCTATGAATTGACATGAAGATAGAGAAATTTGAGCTCTACCAAGGGACTACTGCAGAAGTAAAGACGAAGACAAATGAAAATCAATAAGATATCTTCTTTGAAAATGTACGTTCTGAGTCATCCCAAACTTGATTGCTTTAACGACTTATTGAACCAAGTTATTAAATTTATATATAAAATTGAACAATAATTTTTATACTTTAATAAGTAGTTTTACACATATCTAATTAGCTACATGCTCTACAGGGTATTCTATACTAATGCTATAAAGTTTGTACACATATTTAAATGGTTTCCTAGAAGCCACTAATTTTCGACATCTGTTCGTTGTTAGGCGTTAGAGATAGAGATAAATAACTGTAGAAATTGAAACTCTCGTTAAGAAAAGACATCAAAATATATAAACGCACAGACTCATACTCCAAGTTGGCATTATGAAATAAAAAACAAACATACATAGACGCATGCTTTAATTGAAGTGCCGCCACTGCATAAAAATGAGTTGCTAATTTGGTTCCACAAATCTCACAGAAAGCGGTGAACAATTAACATTTCTTTTGCGCTCTTATATATTTTAAACCGATTTTTGAAACCATTTTAATGTAATGGGTCAAGATAGTCTTCAATATAAAGTATTTGTTACCGGCGGTAACCAAGCCCAGCCATTTGAGTTTCTGCGAGTTGTTTAAGTTTGTGTTCAAAGCGAAATTCTGAGAGCAATAAGGAGGAATAAGAATAACCCGAGACTTCGTTGGTGTTATGACCAAGGATGGATATTATCCATTGGACACAATAGGAAACTTTTAAATGGCTCTCTTGATTAATATCGATAACAATACAATACTTTACCTTCTGTATTACATATTTTTTTTTATATTTACAGCGCTTTCGAAATTTAACCTTTTAAGAATGTGCTCCCAGCTCAGAATTCATATTTATATGAATATTTTATGAGATTGATTTTATCTAATGACTTAAACATGTCAATTCTGTGAGTGCCATACGTAGTTATGAAACGCTGTACGCTGTATATAACGCGACTCTGCGAAAAAGTTCATCATACGCCATGTCCGACAACTCAGCCAAAAACCTGTATTGAATGAACTTGCAGGAAAATAACAAAAAATTAGTTTTTTTTATAAAAGGGTAGACATTTGTGAAGTGTGGCAATAATTTCCATTTATAATTTTTTTTGCTAACAAAAAAATAATCCGTTCATAATTTTTCGAAGTTAGAGTGATTTTCGAAGTTATAGCCATTGAAACTTGGAAAAAGCAGGTGAAAGTTTACTTATAACTCGAGACTGTGTGTACCGATCCTGTGGATTTTTGGCAAAATTTGTTATTGATGAGGTTCCCTTAAATTTTTTAAAGGCTTGTATTTAACTTTGTATGAGAAATTTTTTCGGTACTTAATATTTTATTGTACAAATGATATATGCACATATATAATAATATATTATTATATAAATATATATATATTATCTTTCTGCTAAAAGTGTGTGATGGACTGCCGAACAACATTAGCCTAAAACTCGAAAAAGTGGCATTTATTTAAAAATTTGCGAATAATTTTTGCAAAAAAATAAATATGCCAAATAAGTAATGCCGTTTAATATTTCAAAAATTAGCAAATTCGGACTGGTCAATCGCGAGAAATTAAATAAACTTCGAAAATATGCTTATAGCTATAACTTCGAAAATAATTCGAATTTCGAAAAATTGTGAAATATGTGTTTTTGTTTAGTCGCTGTGAGGCATACCAATTTCATTAAAATGCATGATTTTCACGATCAATAGCAATCTTTTCCCTATACGTCTATTGTCAATCTTTTTTCTTTTGTTTTGCTCTTAACATCGCTGATATACTTAATAATGTTTCTTCTTCATGGAAACAAAAATTACAACTTGATAATTAGCAGTGTAGATATGTATGAATAGATGAAAAAGAGTACACATATGCACACATAATTACATAAATACATATCTTCTCTTATTCACTAAAATACCTGATTATGAATATAAAACATTGTTAATAGTTTTTGCTCGCTTGAATTTATAATCGGTTTAATTTAATCTTTTCCTGTTTTTTTGGTAGACGAAATTTGGTTTAGGCTAATGTGATTTTATTTAGTTTATTGTGCATACTAAATAGTCCACTTGTTTGTCCACTGCAAACTTGTTCACTCATCAACACCTTATATGCATGCATTTGTGTTAGGGATGACAATCCCGGGGTACGATGATTTTTAACGTCGCGATTTCTGTGGTACAATCCCGTAATTTTCGTGTTTTTGAATTTTATTTATTGCTTCAAAAATTTGCAAAGAAATACAGCCATTGGTCTGTTAAAGACTGGAAAAAGTGCACTTTTCGTAGGAAACCAAAATAAATAAACTATCCCCTGCTGGGAAATATTATGTTCGTCGTCCCCAGTTAAAAGAATTTGGTTCTGAGTATACTCGACTTTCACTTATGGCGTTTTCTTTTCAATGAAAAATGTTACCCTAGTATTACCCTCTCAAATTTAATCTCTTGACCTAGTTAACTTGGCGCTCTGCAAAATGGCTAATTTTGTAGATAGTGGCGTCCTTCAATCATAACAAGATATTTTTTAAGGGAGCAAAAAAAACCTGACAGAGAGAGAGCTGAGAATAACCAACAGGGTAACATTTTTTCTTGAAAAGAAAACGCCATTAAGCTCGGTGATGGTAACACTATCACCCCTGCGGCTTAGGGGTTTAGAATATGCCCGAGGTAGGCATACCGGTCGTAAGAGGCGACTTATATGCACAAAGGTAATGACGTGCAACTTGATGGTTGATCTACGGATATGATGCCTCTCACCTCTCATTACCCACCTTATCCTTCCTTACGGAAGGAGGGGTGACATGACCTAGAAGGTTTCACTGGTCATAAATCGCTACCACGACAGTCGGGCAGTGCCGCAAGGGAGTACCGGAGCGTACCGGGTTCAAATCCGGCCAAGGACTGTTAATTCGACAACACTCCCCAAAACCTTCGGGGAGTGTTTATGTCGTTACCACAACAACAACAACATGGTAACACTATGGTCTGCAGCATCAGTATATTTTGATATTAAATGACGCGATACTCTTCTTTTTGTGATGACAACATGTCTATGACATGGACCTTTCAGCAAGATAACGATCCAAAACATACCGCACGATCAAAAAAACGGTGGGTGGAGGAATAAATGTCCATTCGTGAAAAGGAAAGTCCTTTTACATAAATTGGAAATATCGCTGATTTGATGACAAACGCGCAGGGGGGTACATGTCTGCGCAAAATTGGTTCAGCAAATGTCTCGTAGGTGTGAAGCAGTGATTAGAAATAATGGTTTTGTAACAAAGTAATACATTTATTAATAAAAAAAGGAGTTTTTTGAGCATAAAATGGAGGCGTTTCTAATTATGGGATCGACTAAATAAGTAAATTGAGTAAGTTGAGGTATGTTTGAAAAGCAAATTGAATTAATTAAATTACATTTAAAATGAGATAAGTTCTGAAGAAGAGCAAACAATTTTGATAGAATTTCGTATTATTGAGGGGAAAAATATCAGTACCGAAGCGTAGCTAATTAGTTGACTATAGCTGAATGTTTTGATTATCCTATCTTTGACGTCTAGCCAGACGCATGAGTGTTATAAAATGAAAATGTTGAGAATCAATCTTAAAAGTTTATGAAATAAACTTCATTTTAAATTAAAAAAAAAAATCATACAAAAACCGAATTATTTACCATTTATCTTGAAGCTTTATAATCTCAAAAACCATACTATACTTTTTTCAAGTTTAACTCTTGGAGAATAATGAATACCGAAATCGCGGAGGTTATACCGCGCCCCCGTATTACATTTCCAAAATTGAAAAAATTAGCATTCATACTTTGTACAAACATACATACATCCATACTTATGTAAACGCTTATCTACCTACAATTCAGTAGTTTTTATTTAAAAACTCGCAAACCCAGTGGGGACAAAGATGTGTGGTCAAAATTTATTTACAATGCCTGAAGAAATTATGAATGTAAATGAGCACTTGTATTTGGAATTTTTTTTAGTAACAATAACTGCCGTTCGTAACCTTTTGTTCACCTAGACTTTTTGATTGCTGATGTATATTGGAACGATTTTCTGATTGCGGTTTATGTAAGAAAAGTTGAGCGAAATCTGATATTTGTTTGCTCATTTATCACCGTCTAGACATACATTCTTAAGGTCTGTACAAAGTAAATGGTACATATCATAATTCCATAATATTTAAAAGAAATTGTTAAAAAAGTATGCCTTTCAAAATAATTGGAACTGCAGTCGGGAGAGTTTATTTAGTTATATACTATTCGAAAAGCAATACTATGCATTGTTATTATTGACTTATTTAATTAAACAACCTTTAATCAAAAATACTGTTATTATTTTCATTCACTGATTACAAAAAGTAGTTCAAAATAAATCGTCAAATAACAAACAGCTGATTTCGAAAATTGGAAATTCATGTACAACATTTTTTTTATTTCACAAACGAAAGAGACTTGGCGAAATTTTTCCTGCCCAAGAATAAAAAATTCTAAAAGCTCAAAGTCTTAACCACATCTTACTTCTTGAAATGGTCATCTAACCGCCTGGGCGATTTTGACCGTCCAACATAGCTCGCCAGTCGTTTCTTCGTTGCGCCAACTGGCGCCAATTGGAAACACCGCGGGATCGCAAATCGGTCTCCACTTGGTCCTTCCATCGGAGTGGTGGTCTCCCTCTTCCTCTGCTTCCACCGGCGGGTGCCGATAAGAATACCTTCTGGGCTGGAGCATCTTCGCTCATTCGCACTACGTGGCCTAGCCAGCGAAGCCGCTGTGTTTTAATTCGCTGAACTATGTCGGCGTCTGCGTAAAGTTCATACAGCTCATCATTAAATCTTCTTCGGTACTCGCCGTCGCCAACGCGTAGAGGTCCACAAATCTTTCGAAGAACCTTTCTCTCGAATACTCCCAGAGCCGCCTCATCAGATGTTGTTAGTGTCCACGCTTCTGCACCATATAGCAGGACGGGTGCGATGAGTGACTTGTAGAGTGTTATTTTCGTTCGTCGAGAGAGGACTTTACTTTTCAATTGCCTACTCAGTCCGAAGTAGCATTTGTTTGCAAGAGTGATTCTTCGTCGGATTTCTAGGCTAACATTATTGTTGGTATTAATGCTGGTTCCCAGGTAAACGAAGTCCTTTACTATTTCGAAATTATTGCTGCCAACAGTGGCTTGGTTGCCAAGGCGCGAATGCGCTGACTCTTTGCATGATGACAGAAGGTACTTCGTTTTGCCCTCGTTCACCACCAATCCCATTTTCTCCGCTTCTTTTTCTAATTTGGAGTAAGCAGAAGTTACGGCGCGGTTGTTAAGGCCAATGATATCAATATCGTCAGCATATGCCAACAGTTGCACGCTTTTATAAAATATTGTTCCAGCGCGGTTAAGTTCTGCAGCTTGTATTATTTTCTCCAGCATTAAGTTAAAGAAATCGAACGATAGGGGGTCACCCTGTCTGAAACCTCGTTTAGTTTCGAACGGCTCGGAGAGGTACTTCCCAATTCTGACCGAGCTGGCGGTGTTGCTCAAGGTCATTTTGCATAGCCGTATAAGTTTTGCGGGGAAACCAAATTCAGACATAGCGGCATATACATAGGCAGCTCCTTTTCGTGCTATCGAAAGCGGCTTTAAAATCAACAAATCATAAAAAATAAAATTGATTTATAAAGTTTTTTAAAATAAAATTTCCGTACGAATTTTGAATTATAAGAGTATAATTATTTATATTTATGAATGTGAGGGTTAAAGTTTTTACTATATTATACTAAGCAAATTTTTAGTATATAGGTTTGCACTACTATTTAGTTTGGCTTTTATTAGAAAAATACTGAAATTGAGTGAAATTATAAGTATATGGTAAAACATGCCACGTCTGAATTTGCTACAGTAATGAAAGGTAGTACATATTGTCGCCCTTTTGCCAGGAGTATGAATATGTTAAAGTTAAAATGTTGAGAAAACAAATTTAAAAGTTCATTGTCAAAAATTAGTATATTTTCGCTGAGTGAGGTAATTTAAATCGCAAAATAGCATGGTTTCCTTCTTCACATGGTCTTTGGAATTATTTCCAAATATAGAATACTCAATGGTTAATCTATTAACTCAAAATTAGATAATTTGCGGATTCATGTTCCTGGCAAGAGAACGACAATATGTCAACTTTCTGTTGTGCATTTTTCTAATGAAAGTAGGCTTTCAAAATCATACCAACGTGTGAGTAAAGTATGACCCTATTTCCAAATATTTTTTAATATCGTCCCATCTTTGAATTTGTTTGAAAAACGCCCTACCTCAACGTTAAGATAGGGCGTTTGTGAAACTCACTCTAAGATAGTTCTTTCTTCAAATAAATTCTAAGATCGGGCGGTTTTCAATCACTTGCTGAGTTAGGACAATCTTCCAATCAGCCGTACATATGTTTAAAGTGGCAGCATATCCGTAACCGTAACTGTTATGAGTTTTATTATAAACCTCGTTATTTGATCATTATTTTCAGAGTTTTTTTTAATAAAAACCAACAATAATAGTTATCTTCAAGTTTTATTTTTCTGATTAAGGATAATGTTTTATTTTTTCTGATCGAAAATAAATCTCATGTTTGAGTTTTATTTTTTTAAGAAACATAATATTTATTCCTTCAAGAATAAAAATTTAATGTTGAGTTTTAATTTTTTTTTTCACGGATCGAAAAACTCAAAAAGCAGCTGCGCCTTTTTGGCAAGTAATTGTTCATAAATATTGGTTGGTATAATCTTGTCAACATATGTATTCAATAATTAAAACATATTTATAGACACATACATGTGTAGATGTACATAGGTTGGCATGCAAAAAGGCTTTTTGAGTTTGTTGAACTGTGAAAAAAGTTATAACTTAAAATTTAATTTGTATTCTTGAAGGATAAAATACAGCTCAAGGATTAAGTTTTACTTTCATCAAAAAAAATAAAACCAAAACATGAGTTTTATTTTCGAGCAAAATAAATAAAACTCAAAAAAGATTGATTAGTTGTAATTTATATAGGTTTAGCTCAAAGTTTCTTCAATCAATGCAGATTTCCATTGAGCATGACGAGACATGCACGTCATATACTTTAAACTGTCCTCCGATACTGGAAACCCTTTAATTTTTTTCATAAAAATTATAAAAATAGTCATTATGGGGGGTCCCTGCGTCGAATACCTTGAGCAACAGTTTTGTGTAGTTTTAGATGCACGTAGAAAATATCGGTATTAAAAACTACCAAGTTCGGACTATATTGAAAATTTCAGGGACTCGAAAAACGTTATAATTCATTTGCTAATATTGTAATTTGAGCCTTGATTAACTTTCTGGTGCTAGTAGCGCAATTTTTAGATATGAGTGTGGTAGTGTCCTCATAGAAAACACGAAATTTTAATGATTTGAGAAGCTATAGCTCAAAAGCCGTTTGCTATTAAATACAATAAGAGTTTAAATTGTGCCAACATTATTAACTACCATGCCCACTTTTTAATTGTGAAAATGGGAGCAATAAGTTGTGAAGATGTGTGTGAAATGCGGCATCTATGTAACTAAGAAAGTTATACAATATTATCTAAGCGAATTTCGTATAGCATTCCGAAATTTCGAGTTTTTAATAAACACAACACGTATTGCCTTTTCTTATCGTTTCTCGCATCTCATTTTTTTCTGTATATTTTCAACAAACAATTTCCATCAGGGTTTTTAATTTCTTAATTTATATACAGACATATGTTTATAACATACATTTACTCTATATATTTTCCTGCTAATTTTATAATAAATCCAACTAATTTGAAATATAATATAATTGGTTTATCACTGCACATACACCTGTTTAGGGGTTGGTGTCGAAATTCTGTATGTACAAAATTCTAAAAACAAAATTCTGCTTTTTAAAATTCTGCTTTTTAAAATTCTGCTTTTTTAAAATTCTGCTTTTTTAAAATTCTGCTTTCTAAAATTCTGCTTTCAATGTTCTGTATTACAAAATTCTGTATTAAAATATAATGTTAACAATGTTAAAGAGGTAATGTAATTATTTTGAAAAAGTGCGCAGCTACGCGAACTACAGTTATTCTGTACAAAAGACCTTTCTGCATAGGCGGCCTTCGGCCGCGCTTATTTAAATAACCCTGGGCTACGCCATGCCAAGTCCAGGTGGTTGCCCTGATCGGTGGCAACATGCCACCGATCCGACTCTTTTGCGCGTTTTTAGGTACAGCCTAATAATTTACAACAACCACATGAAAACTTGCGACAAAACAAATAAAATATATACATATGTACATGTGCGCACTTTTTCAAAATAATTACATTACCTCTTTAACATTGTTAACATTATATTTTAATACAGAATTTTGTAATACAGAACATTGAAAGCAGAATTTTAGAAAGCAGAATTTTAAAAAAGCAGAATTTTAAAAAGCAGAATTTTAAAAAAGCAGAATTTTGTTCAAGCAGAATTTTTTTGCAATTTACAGAATTTTGTCACACAGAATTTTGTAATACAGAATAATGACACGCTTCCCCTGTTTAGTTAAGCTTATTACGAGCAATAAATACAGGTAGTTGCGTATTGTTTATTTAAACTAAAATTAGTATTAAACAACTCATTAGTTATGCAGGCTTTGTTTGGTAGCAGCGTTTGTTCTCAAATTTACATTAATAGTTAGTGTTTAAAATATCCAGCGGAAACAACATTTAAAAGTAGTACTGATATTCATATAAGATGTATATTTCTTCTAAACAGGGTCAACCGTTGGTATTGTTTTTGGCTTCTACTAAGCTTTTTAACATTAAAAAACAACTGCCAAGCTTAAAGTTATCAAATTTTATCTCGGCCTAGATGAATTGAATGCATTTTGGTTAGATATAACGTACTACACCCTGCAACTTTTTACCTAAGTGTTGCAATCTAGCATGGATCAGCATTTGACTTTTTCTATTCAAGCGAGATATGGGTGTCAAACGAAAGATATTATATGTCATACAAACTTTAACAAATATATTTCTAGGGTGGATAAATAAAACGTATTGAATATTTATTTTAATTAATTTAATTATTAGTGTACAGACCAAATTCGAAACATTACGAATATAATATAAATATCAAGGTATGAACCGATTAAAACATGTTTCGGTTTCGGTTTGAAAATAAATAAAATGAACATAAGTTTGTGGACTCAAAAATTTATTAAAATTATTACATAGCTACAAAATTCAGTTCAGACGAATTTTAGTCTGATTTTTTAGAATTTTTTTCCTGCGGACATCATAGATTTTTGTCAATATATTTTTGTAAATAAAACGTATTAATATCAACTGGTCTTGAGCTCGTTATACTTACAAAAATATGTAAAATGAACAGACCGAAAAACCAACAACAAAATATAATAACAAATATTGCTCACACCATGTATGAGTACAAAGAATATATTTTTTATTAGAAAAGTCATGTTTTCTATAGATACGTATGTGTCTATCCGTTATGAAAATTTCATCAAATCTGAACGCAAATTTCCATGGCTTATAGATCAATAAAAAATTTACAATTGAAAAAAGTTTTGACTTACTAGTTTAATGCGACTTTTGTAATCTGTCAGAGTACCACCTTTTTAAAGAAAATACAAGGTGGCGCAAAAGTAAGCTTCCGATGTTCAGCATATCGGTTGTGGCACGTGCAGTGTGTGCTGTTGCACCGTCTTGTTGGAACCACATGTTTTCCAATCCCAATTCATCAAGTTGCGGCAAAAAGAACTCGTTGATCATTGCTCTGTAGCGCTCACCATTCACACTAACCGTTTGGCCCCGACCGATTATTGGTCAAATAAATAGTCAGCAATATTCCGCGTTCTGGAGCAGTGTAGCATAACATTGTTTATTAACGTGTATTTCGCATGTGTTTACTACGCAAATGTCAAAACAGAACTGACTTTAGGGGCCAATCGCAAAATTTATAGCAATTTATGATAGGAGGATTACTTTTGGGCCACCTTGTATGTTGTGAAGTAAAAAAATATGAAAAAAGTCAAAACCGTTTGTAACCGGTTCCGTCTTTTGAAACCGTTTTCGGTTTCGGTTGCAGTCCTTGATAAATATTAGAGAAAATATTGTTGATCTCGAAATATATACACATATATTGTGTGGGTAGTGTCGCTGAAATCCAATTTTGTAGACCTCCACTGCTGGAGAGTAAAATTGCGTACAGAAACAAGGGAGTCTAAGTTCACGTGTACCTCAGCTGTGAGCTTTAGCAATAAAGCCTGACTAAGTACCCCTCAATTGTTTATTCACCAAAAATTATTATATAGAAGAGGGGTGTGGTTATCAACTGATTTAATTAATTTTTTGCAGTCTAATGGCTACAATTTCGATAATAGCAGGGAAATATCAAATTTATTATAACATGGTTTGCAACTCCTTTCTTTTAAGAGTTACCGATTTTCAAAATTTACTCGCGCACTTTTTTGATACTATAATTAAAATTGGGCATGTTTATCAACCAAAATTTATGATACGCCAGTTCCTCTTAAAGTTATGGTAACGGATATGTAAGCTTGGTTAAAAAAGGAGGCTGTGACGCGACCATTTTAGAATTTCGTTTTACTGCAACACTTTGGAATCAAAAAAGCATTTATTTAATATAATTTTTCGCCGAGATATGGCCTACTATATTCGTCTATATTTTTGTAGAAAACTGCCCTTGGTCTTTAACCTGTTTCGTCCATTTTCTTTGTGATATTCCATGTGATAAGAGTAATATGTGCTGAAGTATGTTTTGATAAGAGATCGAATTTATTTGCAAAATCATGCGACTAAAAATATGTTACCTTTTAAAATTTATTCAGTGGCGGTTTTAAGATTTAATCGGAGGCTTGAATCGTACAGTAGGGTGCTTGGTCAATTCCGGTGGAATTGTATTCTATATACCACTTACTGAAATTGAGGAGAGGACAAGTGGATGGTGATGCTTGATAAAGTATTGATGTCATGACATCTACGTGCGAATATTTTGCAAACAATTTTAATTTTATTTTTGTGTTGTTTGGGTTTTGAGCAATTTTATATTTTTCATATATAAATCTTCCATCTTCTTTAAACTATGTCAGAAAAATGCCACGCCCTCAAAGGGGAGCTCAAGCTCGGAAATATCATACTCTTAGCTCGCCTCTGACTTTACTTATAAATTTTAAAGTAGATACATTTAGGCGTTCTATTTTGTATTTCACCCGAACACTATTGATGGCATTTTGAGTTTTCCCCAATACTCGATGTATAAAAAATGGACGTGGCTATTACCAGATTTAGCTAATTTTAAATTCCGATGAGAAATAAATTTTTAAAAAGATATTTTAATAATATATCTCTTAGTTTGCACAAGACGTCGTGTTCATAGATGGACGGATGATATATAAAAGTCTATATCTATCTCGTTTTGATTTTGCCATTACGTCCTATAATTAGCTGAACAAAATTAATATATATTGTGTGCTTACGACTAATAGCTATAGAAATAAAAAGATTATCTCTTCCGAGAAGTTAAAGGAATAGGTCCACGAAAGGGAAGCAATTTCCGAACATTTTTCAAATTGCATTGCAGGACATCTGCCTAGACAGCTGGTATTAAGTATTATAAACTACGCCGAAAAACACTTTGTTAAATTTTAATTGTGCATCTCACATATATACATACATACTTTTCATCAAAACACTTAGATTCATACAAATTACATTGTTACTTTTCCCTGTTGCTATTTTTCTTTCTTCAGAACCAACCTACTTATGAAAATCCATTTCACAAAATTAAAACGCTAAACTGCAACAAACGATTAGCACTAAAAGCATTTCAGCTTCATTAAATCTTGAGAATAATAATGTTAATTTCTTGGTACTGTTATAAAACTTTAACTAAATTTTACTTTCACTCTAATGAATGTCTGACAGTTAGGTGGTACCAAACAGCTTTCCGAAATTAATTTCTTTTTTATCAGAGTTGGTGTGGCGAAAAAATTCGTTATGGGGCGCAAAGAAATTAAAATCAACTGTAATTACTACTCAAGAACGACCAGAAGACAACTTAAATAATCTCTTCTTAAGATTATACATACACACACAAATATATTTTATGTGAAACATACCAACAACAGTAGGCAAGAAGGACATATATGAAGTGTATGGGTATTGTTTGATGTGCTAAACGTTGATTAGTAGGGGTTTAGAATTAAATACTGAATATTTAAAGTCTCCTATTTGCTTTATTATAAAAACTGAGGATTCACACCGCATATATGTACTAGTAAAGGGCGAGCTATAACTATCTTGCGAATGCCGGGCGCATGTCGTCCATATCAAGTGAAAACGTAGATTTTGGGAGACATATTTCAAAGTGCCAATACACTCAACCCATTTGAAGTTAGGGGTCAAGAACCCCTTTTCCATAGGTGAACGTATATATTGGCCCATAACTTTTTTCTTGTCTTCTCTATGAAAATGATGTTTATGTTATTGAAAAGAGGACATTTGATAAAATAAAATTAAATAGACTAAAATATAATAAAATAAAATAAAATAAAATAAAATAAAATAAAATAAAATAAAATAAAATAAAATAAAATAAAATAATATAAAATAAAATGAAATAAAATTAAATTAAATGAAATAAAATGAAATGAAATAAAATTAAATGAAATGAAATAAAATGAAATGAAACAAAATAAAATAAAATAAATAAAATAAAATAAAATAAAATTAAATTAAATTAAATTAAATTAAATTAAATTAAATTAAATTAAATTAAATTAAATTAAATTAAATTAAATTAAATTAAATTAAATTAAATTAAATTAAATTAAATTAAATTAAATTAAATTAAATTAAATTAAATTAAATTAAATTAAATTAAATTAAATTAAATTAAATTAAATTAAATTAAATTAAATTAAATTAAATTAAATTAAATTAAATTAAATTAAATTAAATTAAATTAAATGAAATGAAATGAAATGAAATGAAATGAAATGAAATGAAATGAAATGAAATGAAATGAAATGAAATGAAATGAAATGAAATGAAATGAAATGAAATGAAATGAAATGAAATGAAATGAAATGAAATAAAATGAAATGAAATAAAATGAAATGAAATGAAATAAAATGAAATGAAACAAAATAAAATAAAATAAAATAAAATAAAATCAAATAAAATAAAATAGCAAAAACAAAAATAAAATTAAATTAAATTAAGTAGATTAAAATATAATAAAATAAAAGAAAATAAAATAAACTAAAATAAAATAATATAAAATAAAATAAAATAAAATTATATAAAATAAAATAAAATAAAATAAAATTAAATAAAATAAAATTAAATTAAATGAAATAAAATAAGGTTAAATAATAAAATAAAATAAAATAAAATAAAATAAAATAAAATAAAATTAAATAAAATAAAATAAAATTAAATGAAATAAAATAAGGTAAAATAATATAATTAAAATTTTAGGAAAAGTATCGATGTTGAGTATCTGCTTTCTGCGCTAGCTAGATAATTAGATTGGGGGAAGGATGATATCGCTAGTGTCATTTGATGAAAAAGTTGTGAAGTGCGCTGCCTTCTCTCGAAGTTCGACTGAAACTTGTTTGTATCCACACACCAAAAAAAAAAAAATTCTTTTGGGTCAGATTTTCGAAATTCGAATTATTTTCAAATTTATTGCTATAAGCCTTTTTCGAAATTCCCAAACCGCACTCCTTTTTTTTTTGCTAAAATTATTTCCAAAATTTGTAAACATTTGTGACTTTTTCATCGCAGTAAGATAGCGTTTTAGTATACAAGTAATGTTGTTGGGAATTTAAATACGCACTTTTAGAAGAAATTGGGCACCTATGGTGAGTGTAAAAACAAGGATGCGATTTCGCTGCAAAAGGATGCTGAAGTCGTACCGTAAGCACCCGATGAGCTCATCACTATGCTGGATACAAGTTTCGATGCTCTTGTTGCTATTTTATCTGCTCTTGGCGTAGTTGCTTAGTTCTCGCCTGAGCCATCAACTCCCCTCCAAGTTTACACTGAATTTTTTATTTTTTACGGCAAAGTGGAAAATAATTAAATTTAATTTTAATAGATTTTCGCATTGTTTTTGCCTAATGATGCCAGTAGAGATATTTTTTATTTGCTTACTTTTGCATGCGGGCTCTAAACTTTCTTCTTCCTCTTCTGCTTCATGTTTCGCTTGTTTTTCATACCAAATTGAAACTTGTCACTGCCAGGAGTTGAGCTGAAATGGCCACAAAATTGAATGACCGTTTTCCCACACTAACTAAATATAAAGCAATGAAGACATACCAAAGCTATTAAGTTGTTGTTGTTATCTTTGCATTTATAAACTTGTGGCGATAGAAACCAGCAGTAGTACAACAACAAACAAAATTTGTGCCAGTAAATTAAGAGCTCTCCTGCTAAACAAGTAAAATTATAAAAGTACCTAACAAGAACCAAAAAAAAAAAAAAAGAATTTAAAAGCTACGAACTCTCCATGTACATTTTTGAAGTTACCAGACGTAAACAACATAAGTAAAATACAATAAAAAATAAATAAATAAAAGCAAATAAGAGTAACACAGTCATTCAGTCAATCAGCATCTTCAAATTGCCGAGCGAAAAAAATGTGTTTAATTAAAAGTTTTAGTCTGAAAAAGATTTTCCTATTTGATGTGCGTCAAGTTTTGGCCAACTACGAGTCAGATTTAATACAAATATACCTATTTATCTTTACGTGAATGTGAATTTTATAAACTGTATAATGCCAACTTATTCTATATCCAGGCATACATATTTCTCCTCACCATAACCACCTGTTATAAACTCACATACTGCAATCAATTGCTAAACTAGTAAGCGAACATTCTTGTTCATTAACTAGAATTTCTTGGCCTTATTCATACCAGTCTGAGCGACTGCAACATTTCCATTATCATAAGCAACAAACCGCCAAACCTGTCCATAGATACATACAGACACGAGCGGGCTTCAAATAGTATGTTTTGGTTGCAGATCATGAACGTACGTGCATGTCAGCAAAATAACGCTTCCTTTTTTTTTGACGTCGCTACTGTAATAGCGGCGCAGCAGCGAAGCAACAACGAGAGTGTTCAAATAAAACCATGAAGCAAAGTGAAATCGAAATGAGCAGCCCACATTTTGCCATTTAATTTATCAAAGCAATCATGCAAGTAAATAAAATTAATTTTCAAAATAATCAAAAATTACTTTATCTGAAGGAAAATTGAATTGTTTTTATTTTTCAGGATTGACTAATTGTGATTGTGAAAGTTTTAATAGATAACATCTAAAAGAATTTATCGGGCTTTATTTACTACGAAACTTGAACTCAAAAACAGAGAGCTTTCAATATAATAGCTTGGAAGCTGCAACAACGCAAATCTGAGATTAATATTAAAACTTTCCTCAAAATATTTTTAGAACTCAAAGGGTCTTATGACTCTTTGGTACTTCAAAATCAACTTAATAAACTCTTTGACTCTTGTGTTTTGAACAGGCTGCATCCTTTGTCGACCTGCTATTTCTTAGGGGAATCGTGTCTAACTGAGTTTTACGAAACTAAATATCTAGGTATGTATTTTGACGCTTAGTTAAGCTTTAATACACATTAATAATATTCCTAATTCTTTTGGGACGATTGCTTTTGCCAAACTCCACTCTTCTAATTTCTCAGATACGTATACTCATAAGATTTTATACTATGCATTTGTTCACACCAAATTTGAATATGCGGCCTTTATATGGAGGCCATACCATGCGCTTCATATAAATCGTTTAGCGAGGGTCCAAAAGTGCTTTATTTATTTTGCTCTGCTATATCTTTATTTTCTGAACCGATTCCGTCCTACGTTTCACGTTGCCGACTAATAAGATTGTTATCACTATAAATAGGAGAACACTTTTGTCGGTTTCTTTTATTATTGATTTTGTTTTTGCCAAGATGAGCTTGACGCATATACTGACTGGTATGTTAACGGGTATAATGGTGATGATGCAGATGTGTGCAATTTTGTGTCTGTCTGTGCCAACTAGTATTAAAGTAGTATACAAGCGAATGAAACTCATAGTAACAAGATTACAACTTAATAATAATATTTGACTGAGATAATCTAAGTTATATTCAAGTAATGATGTGTACGGATGAATTGATCGTGATGACTCATTCGATGAGGACAAAAAGTACTGCTTTGTATAATTAAAACATCAAAAGTTCTTGGACTATGTGGGATATACATCGCTGCGCTTGCGGCTCTATTTCTAATGCAGGATTCATCCAGTTTTCTGTGAAATATGTGAGAAAATTTAAAGTAAAAATTAGAGCGAATGCAAAACCTAACCAATTCTATTTTTAACCCTTCCATTAATACAAAACATAAACAAATAACCATACTCATACAACAATTTTCTTCGTATTTATACGAGTTTAAGCTTAAAAATTTATTTTCCATTAAAAATAAATAAAATCCATTTAACACTTCACTGCGTAGAGTATGACAGCTTCAAATCATTTCGATTCTTATTAATTAAAAGCTTCAAATACGCCTACTAAGTCAATGAAAAAGTTCAACGGAAATGAAAATAGCTATTGAAGTGCGCATAATTGCCAACGACCCACTAAATTCTCGATAATCTATGAATTTTATTCTTTATATGCATACATAAAAATTACACTGAAATGGGCGTGCAAAGGAATTCGAATGAGAGCAACAGCTGGTATGATTTTATTAAAAATAAGTTTAATTTTCACCTAATGACTTCGTACGAAGAGGTTTCGCCTTTTGAAACTTGTACATTTGCATGTATGTATATATGTAAGCTTGGGAATGAGAAAAGAAACCATGCAATCAAGCAAACTAGTTGAAATTTTATGCTACCTGCCATTTGAAATGAAATTTAAGCTTAACTAGGCAACCAGGCTGTATTTCCATATACATAACGTTGACTCCATAACTACACTTTTTGAGAAAATTAGTTTTTGATATATAAATACTCAGAAGAGATGGGGAAACTGAAGTTTGTTTGGATAAAATATTCCTCATGGCTTTTCGTTTAATCATTTACCCTGTATCTATATTTGTAATATGCAAAAGGCAAGTATTTTAGTTAATTTTCTTCGTTTTCTGAAATTTTTCTAAATTGTAGATCCTATATCAACACAGAAATCGAACGATATGCTACTCGATCAGAAATATACCAGTTTTAAACTAGCTCAGAAAGTCAAAAAAACTCCGCTTCAATTATGATTATTGCAGATTATCCAAACACAGTCATGCCATAGTTGAAAAATACTGGCATCAAAAGGGAGATGTGGACAAATATCTATATACTGATGACTCCCTCTATCGAGATTTAATCACACTTTTTTATTGAATTTTGTTTTTTTTAGTAGTATTTGTAATTTCAACTTTTTTATCCTGATCTATGTTATTTCATTATATTTTACTTTATTTTATTTTATTTTATTCTATTTAATTTAATTTAATTTAATTTAATTTTATTTTATTGTATTATATTTTATATTATTTTATTTTCTTTTATTTTGTTTTATTTTATTTAATATTAATTTATTTTGTTTTATTTTATTTTATTTTATTTTATTTGGTTTTGTTTTATTTTATATTATTTTATTTTGCTTTATATAATTTGATAATTTTTATTGAGCTTTAGGCCAGATTTTTGAATAAAACTTCTTTTTTAGTAATATTCAAATATTTTTTTTTTCTCGATATTTCGACTGAAGTCATCCTCAGGAAACTACGAAAAGAAAAACATTACCATTTTTAAACATACATTTCAGTAGCAAAATACCTGACTTACACATATGGATATGTATGATCGACTAAACAGAATTGACAAAGATAACTTTGCTAAAAGCAAAAGAGCAAAAAAAACAAAAACAAAAAAAAACATAAACGTAGATAAATTAAAAATCCCGTAAATGTAAACAATTTTCATGTACCGCAATTGTAAAGAAAAAACATATGTATAAAATAATAAAATCTAAATGTATCAGAGTTATTAAATATTATATATATGTACGTATGTTAAACATTGCTAGAGATATTGTGCTAGCTTAAGTTTAGTGAGTATGTTTAACTGACCAACGCGTGATGTTGTTGTTTTAAAACCAAATTCCTGTAGGTTTGTGCACAATTGTCTGTGTCTGTTTTAAAATTCATCTTTACCTCATTAGGGGTGTTCAAAATATGTAAGGTTTTCAAAATAAAGCGCTTATTATAATTTTTCTCATGTTCCAGAATGGTCACGTTTTTAAAATCTGGATAGTGTCCCGTGTCTTTACAATGCGCGACCAATGCTGTCTTATTTTCTGGATTATTATTTCTCAATTTAATGTTGGATTTGTGGGCGAAAAGCCTTGTCTTTAGTTTAAGTTTAGTTGTCCCTACATATACTTTTCACATACGTGGGACCCGTCGCCGTTGCATGGAATTTTGTAAACCGCGTCGCATTTCTCATAATTTAGAGTTTTGTTCTTCATATTGCTGTAAATTGCTCGTAGAGTGTTGTTGCATGTAAAAGCGATTTGATATTTTTCTTTATCATAAAAATTTGAACCTTTGATCCTTTCAGACACTCCTGGGATATATGCCATTGATTTATAAATTTTATCGCCTTTCTTAGTTTTATTATTATTGCCGTTCGATGTGTGGTGTTTATGGAGCAGTTTGTTTATCAAGGACATGGGAAACGAATTTTGTTTCAGGGTTTTTCTAATTATTCCTATGTTTTTGTTGTGAAACATCTTATCACTGATGTTAAGAATCCTTTTTATAAAATTTTTCGCTGTGTTTAAAATAGTGTTCGGTGAATGCTTGGAATTATAGTTAATAAAGTTTTATTTTGTTTTATTTTATTTTATATTATTTTATTTTATTTTACATAATTAATTTGTTTATTTATTAGAATTTTCGTTGTTTCTGATAATCACTTCTCTTCACAATTTTTAGTCTTTTAGTAAGTTATTTTTATGTTTAATATAATGTGTTTGTTTTTATTGTTTTTAATTTCAGTCCTGATAATGATATCAGAGTGATATTGAAATATCGAAAATAAATATTAACGACAGATCTAGTTGTTTTATTTAAAATAGGCCTAGAGCTCATTCAAAGATAAATAAATATATTATTTTATTTTATTTTATTTTAATTTATTTTGTTTTATTTTATTTTATATTATTTTATTTTATTTTGTTTTATTTAATTTTATATTATTTTAATTTATTTTATATTATTTTAATTTATTTTATTTTATTTTATTTTATTTGATTTTATTTTATTTTATTTTATTTTATTTTATTTTATTTTATTTTATTTTATTTTATTTTATTTTATTTTATTTTATTTTATTTTATTTCATTTTATATTATTTTATTTTATTTTATCTCATTTTATTTTATTTTATATTATTTTATTTTCTTTTATTTTGTTTTACTTTATTTTATATTATTTTATTTGTTTTATTTTCTTTTATTCCATTTAATTTTATTTTATTTTAGTTGTTGGTTTTATGGTCTGTTCATTTTTAAATATTTTGGTAAGTTCTTGAGCTCGTTGAACTTACAAAAATAATTTAATTTTATTTTGTTTTATTTCATTTTATTTTATTTTATTTTATATTATTTTATTTTATTTTGTTTTATTTTATTTTATATTATTTTATTTTAATTAATTTTATTTCATATTAAGTTATTTTATTTTATACTATTTTATTTTATTTTATTTTAATTTATTTTAATTTGCCTTATTTTAGTTTTGTTATTTTATTTTATGTTAATTTATTTTATTTTTTTGTTTTTTTTTTATTATTTTATTTTATTTTGTTTTATTCTATTTTATTTAAGTTTATTTTGTTTTATTTTATTTTATATTATCATACCTTTCATGAACATGAAATGGTATTATAACTTTGGTCCGATGTTTGTAAGTATGAGAAGAAGAAGAGATAGACCCACCAATAAGCATACCGAAATGATCAGGGCGATGAGCTGAGTCAATTTAGCCATGTCCGTCTGTCCGTCCGTCTGTTTGTACGCAAACTAGTCCCTCAGTTTTTGAGATATCTTGATGAAATTTGGTATGGAGCCGTCAGTTTGCATGAAATTAATCATTTGTCGGAATCAGCAAGAGCGGAGCAATATAACGCATAGCTCCCATACAATCGATAGTTTCGATATAAATAGGCTATAAATTTTGCAACTAAAAAGCTAGGAACGTAAAACTTTGCACGTTTGGTACTTATTATGTATGTAATTTGTGTAGAGCCAGATCGGACCATCATAACAATAGGTCCCATACAATCGACAGTTTCGATAAATGGGTTTTGGGCTATAATTTTTGCAATTAAAAATATCTTTAAATTATCAGTTTTGCAGAGTTTTTACTAATTGTGAGTGAGGATCGGACACTTGAAACCGTGATGCCAATTCATGAAAGGTATAAAGTCTTCGGCACAGTCGAAGACAGGTCTTTCCTTACTTGGTTTTATTTTATTATATTTTCTTTCATTTTATTTTATTTTTTTTTTCATTTTGTTTGTTGTGTTTTATTTTATTTTATTCTATTTAATTTTAATTTGTTTTATTTGCTTTTGTTTTGTTTTTTTGTTTATTTTAAAATTTTTCGCTAATATTGGTAGCAACAGCAGATCATACCAAAAAAAGAATGTTAGTCAAAAAATAAAATATCGACACGGATAATCTTGGAAGCCACATGCACATAGTACGTGCATACATACACACATATATATTATAAGTAGTTAAAATGTAGAAAGCTTTGCAATTTTCCCCATTCATATTTTCAATTTTCATCCTACGCAACAAAACAGATGTTGCCAGTCAAGAAGTTAAAAAGAACTACAATATTTTACTGCGCTCCTAAAACTGTTGTTGGAATTGCTAGAAAATTATGTGAAACTAGATTGAAAAGCGATTTCTGTCATGGAATTTATGAGTCTTAGAGTCGAAATGGCAAACAGTTCGATATTAAAACTGATATTTTCTAACAAATTTTCAATATAACAACTTCCGAAAAACTTTGCCCTTGGTGATTTGGAACTTATTTATAAATGGATGCTTGGCGAAAAAGTCAACGTAACATTGGCTCATTATTTCGTTCGTATTCGTGCAGATCGACTATTTGGCCCTTTACTTTTGTTGTTTATGTTTATTGTTGTTTATGTATTATTAGTTACAGGGCATAATTTTGCTAGTTATGAAACTGTTCCAAATAAGTTCCAAAGTTAATAAATAGAAATGTTATTGTTGTATTTGCACTGGCAAATGAATGAATAATTAGAACATTCGAGAACGAAATGAATAGAAACTTCATTTTAGTGAGATGCTTGAACAGGCATACATTTTACATTATACGAGGGTTGTTTGATAAGTTTGAAATTTTGCAATTTGATAATCACGCCAACTACTCTTTTTTAAAAGACTTTTGTAAAAGTGTGATCGAGATGCGCTATTAAGTTAGTGTTTGACAGCCACATTGAAAAAACAAATTTAAAATTTCATCGAAGCAAAGGAAAAGCTAGAAAAATTCTATGGGGAATCTGATTAATCAGTTCCAATGGTTAGAAATTGGTTTATTGACTTCCGTTTTGGGCATTTGTGATAGGATAGTTGTGATAGGAAACGACGCACTCCTCTTCAGCTCTTTCAGGTGGTTGGATATTAACTACGGGGTTCACAGGCCGAGATCTCTGGGATTTTTCTACTGACTCGGTGTGAAGGTTATTTAGAGCCCGCCTGTGGTTACGCAGATCAAACGGCAGGGTAGTATGTTACCGGATTTTATCATAGTGCTTACGGAGATGCTTCCTTATGTCTATAGGAGGCGAACTTCGAAGGTCGGCCAACAGACTCCATCTACTTGTACGTTTAACTCTGTCCTCAGCTGCGCATTCCACATCGTTAAGAGATTCGTCGTCGATATGGCCATAGATAGGATCAAATAGCGCTTGGCGAAGAAGCTGGAAAGGTCTCGGAGATAATAATTGATCCTTCTAACGTGTAGTCGTCAGTGTAGGTGAAGGAAAAAGATGTCAAATATAGGCATTAAACAGATTTTGGGAAAAGGCAATACCCTTTGGCACACCTTATTGAGTTTGGTTTTGAGTCTCTAAATGCTTCTGACGCTTGCCGACCGTTATAGTATTTAGCGGTCCACATATTTAGGCCGAAAGTGAGCGGTCAAGTGCCACGAGCACTGTGCTGTAGTTTGGAGGATGTTGATTCAAACCGATCGATCAAAAGTCATGAAGAACATTTAGGCCGCCTAAAAGAAGTAGTCAAGCCAGTATGGGCGATCAAATCCATTAAATGATATCAGAACGTAGCAAATATATGACATGGACAAGAAACAATTTGGAAAAATGTTTGAACCGGTTTGTTGCCGTAGATGCAACATTGATCCATAACAACATCCTAAAAATCCAGTAGCAAACAAGATAAAGAGTTTCTTTGGGTGAAGTGCAGCTTACAAGACCAAATGGGGTCTGTCGATCACCAGGTTTATAGTCAAAGGTTTTGAAATGCCGGCGGTGTCTTTCATATCGTATGAAAAGGACATAATTAACCACATGTTTTCCAATCCCAATTCATCAAGTTGCGGCAAAAAGAATTCGTTGATCATTGCTCTGTAGCGCTCACCATTCACAGTAACCGTTTGGCCCCGATCGATTATTGGTCAAATAAATAGTCAGCAATATTCCGCGTTCTGGAGCAGTGTAGCGTAACATTGTTTATTAACGTGTATTTCGCATGTGTTTACTACACAAATGTCAAAACAGAACTGACTTTAGGGGCCAATCGCAAAATTTATAGCATTTTCTGATAGGAGAATGACTTTTGCGTCACCCTGTATATAAAGTAATTTTGGAAAATCTAAAAAGGCAGCTAGGGTGATTGTGATTTTCCCGTTAGCGCTTTGGGCTAGTAATTGCTAAGTATTGCAGCCGTTGAGTTTATTCTTAGGCTGAGAAATTTATTCAAAGAATAGCTGTTCAAAGTCGGCATGCAAATTTTAAGAAAAATGTGAAGGAGCCTTTTCCAACAAGTTTCAATCAAATTTTAGGGTTGAAGACTTAAAGTTGACGAACGAAAAGAAAGTTGTGAATAAATCATTGATGAGATATGTTTTATTTCGATAACTCGATCCGGTTCGGTTTCTAGGTAAAACATACAAATTAAGTTGCATTTGTAGGAAGTTTAAATTAATATATGAAAAAGAAAAATAGCGTTTCTAAAGATAATTTGATACGTCTTGTTTTTTAAGGTTAAGGTCGAACCAGGATCCAATACATATATAGCTTTACCAGATACGTTTTAACAGGTATTGAGCAAGAATTAACTTGAATATATGTGCTATAAAATTCATATCCTTTTTCTATATTGATTGTTTTACATTTTTGATAAATTTCCAAAGTAAAAAAGTTAAATTAAAAAATCGTATCTTCTAGCATTCCACGTCCGATATGGTCTTAATGTCTTATATCATATAAGAATAAGTATGCTACGTATTACCGTCTTATTGAACGCTGAAAAAATTCTTTAAGAATATTTTACGAGAAATTAATGGCTCCCGCCTTATATTTTGATCTTTTTTGGATTCTTAAATTTCATAAATTGGACATTGAAATGTAGCGAACTGTGGTTGGAAGAGCACACATACTAAAGCGTGGGGCAGGCAAAGCTAGGAATTTTTTTTGAAACACTTACACTTTCGAAATGAAGATGATTGAGAATGGCCAAAAACAGTAAATGAACAAAAGTTCATGGCAACGTAAATCAGTAACAGCATGACTTAATTTTGTAGTCCCCGGGCGAACGAACTTTGCTCGCCATTTTTCAAGGTTGCCATAAAATTTAATTTCTCATCTCATCAATACAAATACATTCTAGTCGTATATACTAACCAGCCGTCTGTATTAACTAATTCATAACCTTAGCAGGAATCCCTACCTCAAAATACAACATTGGCATATCTTAATTGTTTTTTTATTTTCAAATAGGTGGTAACTCCTTAAAACCGCTTAAGTGGCAACACTTAAGTAAGACAGTTTAGATTGTAGCAGACGTTTTGAGATACTAGCGTGTATCAAAAAAAAATAAATATAAGAGGATTAGATGGCAACCCCTTGTTGTTATTTTGTAGAAATACCTTTCGTTCAACACCCATATTGATATATCTCGCTAAATAAAAAAAAATCAAATAGGTGGCAACCCTATAAACACTTTCTGGGAGAGGCACCTACATCTTTGAAATAAGGCCTTTTGTTACCCAAACTGCCATATCCCATTTCCCTACAAAAAATCCAAATAGGTGGCAACCCCATAAAGCTACCTGAGTGGCAATACCTAGAAAGAATGTCTTAAAATATGGTACACTATCTACACACCAAATTTCATCCATATCGGATAGATTACAAGGGGAATGAGACTTACCGAAGATTATCGATTCAGCTTCGAGTCGCATTATATCACCTGGTAGAATACCGCAAATTCGTAAGTATCAGATGTAGTCCGAAAGCAGTTTTTTCCGCGGTATAGCTTTAATCTCTTAATTCCAACAACACACAACAACTCTTACTCTTAGCTTCATTTTAGATTTTACTTAATCTCTAGTATTTAAATAATTGAGTTCCGACACCGGTGTATATCAGCAATTCCTACGGAATTAATAGCTAGCAGTTGGTAGAATCACCAATCAGTAATTCTATAGACTTATAGAAATACCATTTTTCCGACAGTGTCAGCTAAGTTTCCCACTCGTAACGTTTTTTTATAATCTAGAGCAGACCTTGCCTTGATAATATTCCTCCCTGCGATTTATCAAATATCACAAGAAACTGAAAAACTGATCAAATTTGAAGCTCTGTAAAAAAAGTTCATATGTCTCTCCCACTCTCTCGCAGCTCTCAAACGTATAATTATCCGTCTTCATCCTACTCTCCCTCACGCTCCCTTTCCTTCTTTCTCTTTTTCTAACCCTCTCTCTCACTTTCTCTCTCATATTCCCTTCACTGTCATCCTCGTTCTCAATCTATCGTCCTCTTCTTTTTCGTCTTTACCTTCCTCTCTATATTTTGGTCCATATCTTGGAACCTGGTTCCCATATGGGACTAAGACCACTTCTCAAAACCATTATCAACGGCTTCATGATAAACATGATGAAATGAATTAAAGTTTTTTAACTAAATATATTTTTGCTGACAGTATTTCATAACATTTAATAGTTTTGTTCTGTTTCTTTGCAGCCACGTCCAAATATAACGATTTTCTGACTGCTTTAAAGCTGATTTTATATGTGTTTTTTTGGTTCCGCTTCTGCTTCACCATGCCATCACGACCACTGCTGTGTTTGTGTTGTGCACATCTCCTCGTAAGCAATTTATGAATGATTATATAATAATGATGTTATTAAAAAATTTATGTTTCCATTTACGACTTTACTATGCTACACAGTTTTATAGCCGTTCACGTTTTGCTCTTTCCCTCACAGCATCGATTGTTATTCATTGTTTGAGTTTGGTGGTGTTACCCACAAACATTGGCAGCGTTATTGTGTTTATAATTTTGATGGCATCTGGGTAAATTAAAAGTTCCCATCAGCGGCAGCTGTAATAAATGATTTATGTTATTTCAATGAGATTGAAGTTGAAAAGATTATGTACTTAACAATTAAAATATATAGAGTTTCTCCCTATAACTGTATCTACAATTTATTAATTTAAGCATAAAGGTATTGCGCAAAAAAGGACAAAAAGTTGCCATTCGGTTGTTAGCCACGCTTGTCTTTTGTATATATTTCTGGTTTGTTTCCGATGGTCACTGAAATTTTAAAACCAGACTAGAAGTCCTGCCATGCTTTGCTGCGTCTCAAAACTTATAATAGACTGAGCTCGATTTCAATTAATCAGGGACCGCAAATAATGATTATTTTTATGTTTTACTCATGCTTGAGTTATATTTTATTTTTCGTAATAAAACTGAAATTATCATATATCCCCAACTATGCCGCATTTCGGCTTTAAAATTTAAATTAACCAATTTCTTACTCCGAAGTTCCTGATCCTATAGATAAATTATTGAAAATTCTACTTTAAATGGAGGAAAGGGGTATTTACCAGTGGAAGTGGGCATTTAGGAAATGGAAATAAAGCCACTCATACTTTCAATTTATTCCACCATTTATAGTAAATTTTTAAAAAAATTGTCCACTTCCGAGCAAGAGGAGTGTACGCCTAAATTTTTAAGGAGAAATTTCCCATAGTTCAGGATATATGATGAGTTTTATTATGAAAAATAAAACAGTACTAAAATATAAAAATAATCATTATTTGCGGTCCTTGCAATCAATACATCTCCCACACCAGTCCCTATCTTGTTTTGGCAAAAGTACGGGAAAAGAGGGTATGACACCTTTTATACAAATGCCACTTTTTGCAATGAATATTTCGGAGAATAGGCGTGCAAAAGAGCTGAATTTGGATAAAAAATTTAACTAAATTCTCTAAAACTTGCACAATGCGGAAAAACGGGGCGTGGGACCTCCTATAAAAATGGAGTTTCGCAATATAAAAGTGTTTATGTTGGAGCAATAAAACTCGGGAAGGAGTTAAAAGATATTAATCACCATGGTGGAGAAGATAAAAGAGTCGTGGCTTCTCCCATAGAAGAGCGCGTTGCACTGCCCATACAAATTTAATTTTTGATTATTTCTATCTCAGGCAATTATTAATTGATTTTGATTAGAAAAAATATAAAATAATAAAAAAATTCCAAACAATCAAAAATAATCAAAAAAAGTTGTTTTGTTTACTTTCGATTATTTTGGATTTTTTTTGATTAGTTTTGGTTTCTTTCAGTATTGCTGATGTGTATATGTGCTTCTAAAACAATACTGAAAAAAATCAATAAAAAATCAAAAGTAAACAAAACACACGAATATATACAAGGTGGCGCAAAAGTAATCCTCCTATCAGAAAATGCTATAAATTTTGCGATTGGCCCCTAAAGTCAGTTATGTTTTGACATTTGTGTAGTAAACACATGCGAAATACACGTTAATAAACAATGTTACGCTACACTGCTCCAGAACGCGGAATATTGCCGACTATTTATTTCGGTCGGTGAAAAACGGTTACTGCGCAAAAGTAATCCTCCTATCAGAAAATGCTATACATTTTGCGATTGGCCCCTAAAGTCAGTTCTGTTTTGACATTTGTGTAGTAAACACATGCGAAATACACGTTAATAAACAATGTTACGCTACACTGCTCCAGAACGCGGAATATTGCTGACTATTTATTTGACCAATAATCGGTAGGGGCCAAACGGTTACTGTGAATGGTGAGCGCTACAGAGCAATGATCAACGAGTTCTTTTTGCCGCAACTTGATGAATTGGGATTGGAAAACATGTGGTTCCAACAAGACGGTGCAACAGCACACACTGCACGTGCCACAACCGATATGCTGAACATCGGAAGCTTACTTTTTCGCCACCTTGTACGTCAACAATACTGAAAAAATTAAAAATAATCAATAAAAAATCAAAAGTAAACAAAATACATTTTTTTCAGTATTGTTGACTTGTATATTTATGTGCCTCTACAACAACGATGAAAAAATCAAAAATAATCAAAAAAATTTGTTTTGTTTAGTTTTGATATTTTTTTTATTATTTTTTTTTTCTTTCAGTATTGTTGATGTGTATAAAAGCACATATACACATGAACAATACTGGAAAAGATCAAAAATAATCAAACAAATTTGTTTTGTTTACTTTTGATTTTTATTGATTATTTTCGATTTTTTTCAGTATAGTTGATGTGTATATTTAGGTGCTTCTACAACAACAATGAAAAAAAATAAAAAATAATAAAAAATAAAGAAATACAAAAAATTTCAAAAGTAATCAAAACAACTTTTTTTCTTGATTTTTTTTTTTTTTTGTAATAATCGTAAAAAATCCGGATTTCTTAAATTATTTTTTGAATTAATTGGAAAATAATCATTAAAAATTGAAAGTAATTGTAATCAATCACTAAATGGTTTCTCAAGAAAATAATTAATCAAACCGGTAATCATTACAATTAGTAATCATTATTTAACAGGTCTGTTCTATCTCTATGTTTCGTTTTTTTATCAAAAAAATTACTAAAGCGAAGTGTTGCCGGGTTTGGTGGGATTCTATATAATTTTGTTGCCAAAGCACGCGAATTTAGTATCCCTTACTTGTTTTGTATTCATACTTGTGGAAAAACTAACGACTCCTCCGTGTTAGGGGTTAGAATATGCCCGGGAAGGCGACTAAGATTTACAAAGCTATTAAGTGCAACTAATGGTTGAATTGCGGATATGATGCCCCTCAATAGTCATCACCCATCTTCTCTCTTAAGGAAGGAGGAGTGATATGACTTAGAGGGTCGCACTGGCCATATCAAATCGTTCTCGCGGCAGTCTGAGAAGTACAGCAAGGTGCTACTACCGGAGCATACCGGGTCCATATACGGCAAGGGGCTGTCACTTCGCCAAAACTTCCCAGGTCATTCGGAGAGTCTTTTCGTCGCTACTCAAACAAACAAATAAACATCAAAAACAAACGTACACCAGTTTCTATGCAGAAAAAATAATTTCAAACTTTAATTGCAAAACAAATTCTAATCAATGTACAATACGACCGCAACATGATGATGTGTTGTTCATGATTTGCTCGCGGTTGGTTCATTGGTCAGTTTATAATGCTTCAATTACACCGAACTTACTAAAGCCAGAAATGGAAGAGCGCAAAGTAGATTGCTACAAACGAATGTACATAAAATAAAAATAAAATTCAAAAAACAGAATAAAACAAATTATTCATAGATCAATCCCACAATTCATGATTGCTATCCGCACACAACAATATTGCTCCCACGTGCTGAACACCATAGCCACCACCACCATCACCGCCACTTGCCTGGCCAACGTTGACTGGCTAGAGTTGATTGCATGCTGCCACCACCACACAGCCTCATCATCACTTGTGTTCCAATAAAACTTGACACGCTGCCAGGCGCATACTGCAATATATGTTTGGTTGTGGCGTGGACTTATGTGCAGCTAAGCAGCAGCAGACGCTTGGCATTTGTTGCTAATGGCCAATATTGATTTCAATCTTAATTAACTTTGTCACATTGGCATGTTATTTGTTCGTGGTTGTTTTTGTTTTGGGTGGAATATGGTACATTTTTTTTTTAGATTTTAGTTTTCGTTTTCGTATTTATTTTCTAGTTTTGTTATTTGCTATTTCAACAGTTATCGCTATCTTTTATTGCTACCTGTCATAGTTTTCTATTGGCTCGCTGTGAACGTGAGCTATGTAATGCTATGCTATGTAAGTTTGTTTTTGTATTTGTTTGTGCGCCTTTTAATGTCTGTTTTGAATTACCTCTACTCATCTCATTTTTCGCAATAATTTTTTTTTTGCATTTATAAATGTATAAGTTTTCAAATTATTCATGGCTTTTTAAGCGCTTGAGGGTGAGGTTTAAGTTCTTTTTGAATTTAATTTATTGTTTGGTTTTACCCTTCACTTTTATTTGTTTATGCAATTCTAGTATTTGAATAGATTTTTTGTTTTCTTACTTCTATTAATTGGGTTTTGTGTTTGCGCTATTTTTGTGTATTTATTGCGTCCCTTTTTATACGCATATAGCACACAAAGTTTGTTAAGATGTGAAGGTATAAACGTATTGTGGAAGATATCGAATTCCCCATATCAAAATACACCGAATGCAAAAAACAATCCGATACTCTCTCTTAAGTAAATCAGTGAACATATACTAGAGATCGCCCAGTAGTTGAAATTCAACCTCAGAAGCTATTTATTTTAACCATTTGCCGTTTCTTTTATTCGCCCTCCTTCATCTCCTTTCTCTGCTGTTCCTTTCCTTTAATATATTTATCTTTTATTTGCTTTCCTCTTTTTTATACAATCTCTATTTTTATTTTGTTTTATTGTTTCCTTTTCTCGCTAATCATTTCCTTCATTTTCATTTTCGTTCTTTTATTTGATGCTGCGTCCCTTTTTTTTCCTTTGCTTTCCTTTCACACAACAACGGCTCTATAGTGTGAATACGTGTTTGGCATTTGTAGTGGTGCCAATTTTAAACTGACTTTTAAATATTATAACTCACTGTTTTGAATTTTTTTTATTGATGGCACTACAGCTTGAGTAGACCATAAGATACATATATAATTGTTTATACCTTAGGTATATAGTTTGGCCGTAAAAGAGAAAGAACTTTTTCTGCTTGCGCTTTTATATTACGTAGTCAAGCATACATGAACAGCATATTCATAATTTCCAATGCAACCTAAAAATCTAGAGTTAGGAGCCAAAAACGCTTAAAAAACTATTGGCCTATACATTTATTTCTGGTTACAAAGACAGCAGGTGACAGGAGCTATATATATGTATATATTAAGAACGTCGAGATCAACATTGCCCGAATCAAAAACAATAACTTGACGTTCTCGGATGTTATCCCTGGCGTCTATGTCAATATATATTATATTGCACGGATTGCTGGGTAATGACGCAAGCCCACCCCCAAGTCCTCTCGCATGATCACATCGATGAATATTGCAGCCCTCACAAATCTGAAGATCTGATCGGGCGCTGATCTTTGTCTCTTGTATGGCGGCTATCTTGATGTTCATATAGTTAACCATCTCCGCAACCTTACCGGTAAGGCAGTTGCAGTTCAGCTGCATAATGCGGAACTTCTACATGGGAGAGGTCATCACACTGGGAGTTGAGAACTGGTGTGATGTCTAGATGGGAGCAGACTAGTGCGCCGTCGCATCCTAGAAGGCGACGGATCCAGCATATCCGATAACATGGCGCATCGTAAGTATCAGTCCAGAGCAAGGAGCATATTAGCAGGCGACATAGGCCAAAACAAGAATTTTATTTGACTGATACCAACGGTGAAAAAAATTTTAACCGACAAACAGTGCACTTAACGAAAGGGACCATCAGCTGAAGGCCTTGGCTTACATTCGCGCTGGTGCCGGTGCAAAACATGAGTGCTACTCAGAAACTAGCTGCAGGCTGCCGTGTTAGTTGGTTGTGCCAATGGGCGCGAATGACAGCAAGAGTCGCACACAGCTTGCTGGCCAGTACTATTAAAACAAGTCGTGGATACTGCATCTGAAGTGTCACTGGCCACGGGATGGAATATGGTGTGAAAAACAAGGGGTCGTAAAAGTAAAACACTAGTAGGTCTGTGTGTAGTGAGATTTAGAACATGGTAGTTTGATTTGTGCAACTATCTTTTAAATTAAGCACATTGAATAGAATGTGAACGTTTAACATAGATAACAGATTCAATCTCTTGGTCCGGGGTTGGGTTTAATCCCCGCCCGTGGTAGAAGAGTACTGTGCGTCCCTGCTGCAAAAACTTGCTCAGAAGATTACAGTTGTAGGGGGAGTTGTGTTAGACAGAGTTACATCGAAATAACTGCTTTGGTCGGTACGACAGAACTGGCTTTTGTGGGAATATCAAAGCGATCCTCTACCTCTGCCACAAAAACAAATTACCTTTTAGACAGGGGTCTTAGTTCAATAGCATAGTATTACAAAGCCAGTAGAATTTATTATCTCTACCATGGTCATATCTGTGTAGAAATGTCGAATAACCCAAAGGTTATCCGATCTTCTTTGCACTAGGGTCATGATTCGGAGCTACGTATAAGGACAGGCATGATGATATACTTAAGAAATGCTGCTCTGCTTTCATCGACATTTGACTTTATTTCACAATAGTTTACTCAGCCCAAAGTAGATATATAAGGCGTTTTATTGCTAAACCACTGTCGAAATTTAACTTTCTCATTTTTTGGGTAAAGTTTAGAACATAGACATGTAGTATTCTCTCTTTTTCTTCTCTCACTTAAAAATATCAAACCAAAGTTATAATATCATAGCACGTCCATGAAAAGTATAGAAAGGGAAAATATTAAAATTTTATTCATATGAATCGACCTTCCGATTTGAATAAAATTTGCTGAAGAGTTAATTTTTCCAATATTTTGGAAACTACTGAATTAAAACAAAAATTAACTTTGGCACTTTCAAAAAGAATAGTTAGAGAAATAAAAAAACATTAAAATTTCAAATTTTAGAATATTTTGGATTTTTTAAAATCGAAAAAATTGAAGTTCGCCATTAAATTTAGGACTTTCTTACTTGTTTCTCATAAAAGCTGAATCGATGGTAAAGAGTCGAAAACATAGCAAGTCTGACATCTTCCAACTATCGTTTATACATGAAAGAGACCCTCGGGTCAGAGTAGTATCAACAATTTCTTTCCTAATTCAGGTTCGAATTGTGTAAGGAGTTGTTACTGTCCTAGCCTTCCAAATATATATATGGCCATACAATCTTCATATCAGTAACACCTCGGATAGAAGTACCGACCACAACAACAACAACAACAAGGACCAAATGGAGACCAACTTGAGATTCGGTGGTGCTTGCAATCATCTCTTTCATCATCTTTTATTCGTCTCGTGCTTATATTCTAAGGCCTCTAACGCACTGAGAAGCTTCCATCCGTATGCGTATTTATATTCGTTGATTCGTACGAGTTTTTGTAAACGTTCTTGATTTGAAGGGGTTAGCAAAATTTTTTTCCGTTTTTCGTTTAATCAACCCAAATTACCAACACTTCATCAGCATTACTAATTTAGAGAACCCAAAAAGAATCTTCCAAAAAAAATCATTTATTTTCTCACCACTTTTTCGCACCATTCACACGTTGGGATTAACCGGCAATGAGCGCAAAAATTTAATTTATTACGGATTTTGTAATTTTTTTTCTTTGTCATTCACGAGTACCTACGTTGCAAATTTTTTTTTCCATACTTCATAGTTTGTGCAGCCAATTTTCATAATTTTTCCTGTGCTTTATACTATAATTTTTACTTTGCCTTGGGTCATCTCTATATTCCTATTTTCACCGCCTTGCATATTCGTTTTTCTTGTTTATTTTTTATTTTTGTACATACTTTTTTATAATTTATTCATTTGTATTTTTCGGTAGATTTATTCTCTTCCTTTTATTTGTGCGTTTGTTATCTGTGCACTTCCGGGTGAGAGCGTCGCTTGAACGCAACAAAAAAAAAAAAGAATGAACTGCCAAATTGGCTGCTTCTGCAATGCGTTTTCTTTCATCTGCGTAGCATACCATTTTTCTCACATTTCCATTCCACCATCAACAATTCATGCCAACCTGTGTTACGTTGCACTTTTGCGTTTTGTGGCTTGCCACGTCGCCATCTAAGAAGTGGTAAATATGTTGGTTTCCCCATATTGCCTTTCCCCATTGGCCTTGTCAACATCATTATCATCATCAGTGCTAGCATCATTATTAACCATGTTATGTGCAGCAGAAACTACTGTGACGTGACCAAAATGCTGGTTTACTTCAATAGTTTGCTTGCTTGGCCGCTGCCCTGTTCATTGGTTACTGCTTAGCGGCGAAAATGAATGGCTAGCGCACGACAACGTGCACTGATGCACCCCTTCATATGGGAGCTGGAAGGGACCAAAAATAAACAATGATTTTTAGTAAGAACAAGAAAAGAACATAAAGGAGGTTAAGTTTGGGTGAGAGTGAATATTGTATACCAAGTTGTGATAATTTCAGGACCATTTTCGGGGCTTTTGGCATAATTTTTATAAATGATTTCGTTATCATTTCGGAGTTGGTTTCGGGATGTATTCGTTGCGTTTCTGGGATAATTTCGGCACCCTTTCGACATAATTTTTAGATTTTTCTCGGTATTATTTCGGAATCATTATAGGATTATTACGGAATTGTTTGTGAGACTTGTTTTTAAATCTTTCCGGACATTTTCCGTAGAATTTGGGGATCATCTCAAAATCATCGGTATTATTTTCGGTCTTTACGGGAATATTTTTGGGTATTTCAGAATCAATAGTTTTTTTCCGAAACTTTTTAGGGATGAATTGTTGTCGAATCATTTCGGAATTTTTTTTGGGACTTTTTAGACGTTATTTCGGTATAATTTTATTTCCCGATTGTTTTCGGGACTTTTCGGGGATGAATTCGAGATATTTTTGCTATAATTTCGTGACCCTTCCGCCATCATTTTGTGATTTTTCGGTATTATTTCGGAATCGTAAGAGGATCATTTCGGGACTTTTTTTGCGGGATCATTTTGGCACTGTGTTCGTACCTTCTCTAGACCATTTTTGCGTGTTTTTCGGGAGCAATTCTAGATTGTTGTCGCATCATTTCAGGACCATTTCGGTATTATTTTTGTAACCTCTATCTCTCTATGGCGCGATATACAACAGGTATATCATCATAAGCCTCCTAAGAGATTTTTGGGCCAAGCTTCTCTTCCAATTTGTGGTGTGCCGGTTTGAATTTTCCCTACAAATTGGTGGGACCTACAGTTTTTTGCCGACTCCGAACGGCATCTACAAAGGAGACGAATTTTTGCTGAGAAGCCTGTCATGGCAGAAATACACTCGGAGAGTTTGCCAAACCACTGCCGAGGGGCGACCCCGTTTTGAAAAACTTTTTCAAATCACTTTTTATGTTACCTGTACCAGGGCTCGAACCATGGACCTTCGGTGTGGTAGGCCGGCAACACTACCTTCACACCACGGTGGCCGCCGGGACTTCTCCGGGAAAATTTCGGATAGTGTCGCATCATTTCAGGATCCTTTCAGAACCATTTTCGTTAGTTTTTTGACATAGTTTTGGGATAATTTCTGGATCTTTTCGGTATTGATTTCGGAACAATTTTGGCACTTTTTGCTCATGATTTCGGGACTTTCTCGGTATAATTTCAGGCCCTTTTCTTTTGACAAATCATGTAAATGTGTGCTTCCTGATCTATCTTAATACTAATATATTAATAAATTTAATGAAAGCAAGCCTTCATCTTTCTCCCTCAATTCCCGCCATTATTTAGTTTCACTATTCGAAGATATCCACAATAACTTATTGATAGGCACAACTAGGTATAAATAACTACAATAGGAAATCTTTATTAAATAACAGCGTCAAACAGTTTAAGAAAATAAAAAAATCGGTAAGCTCAGTAGCTCCAAGTCATCTTGTGGCTGTCAACATATTTCTTCAGCACTGCTATTTTCTTCTTTTTTTTCTCGTTTTTCTTATTTTAACTATATTTATTTTCTTCACTTTTTTTCCTGGTAGCTTGGTCATTTGGCTCCCTCAACATGTTTCCTATTTTCATTCTCCTTTCAAGTGCAGTTGCGTGGCAACATATTGTATTTCTCCTGCTTATTTTATAGAATATATTCTTAAGGCTACTGCGCAAAAATCGGCGGAAGATTTTCGTATAGTAGTAATGTGCTGACCTAATAGACCGAATGGTTCCAGGTTCAAACAACGCGGCACGTAAGAGCAAAAATTGGGAGAGAAGCTCGGCCTTAGTTTTCTCGGCGTCATATCGTGCCAAATTATTAGTATTTTTATTATTATTTTATATACTAAAAGACATTATTATATCAAGCTTAATCATTGCTGTTTTGTTGCTGCCGCTGAAACTTGGTTGTAACCGTTACAGCAAAAAAGAAAACTGTGAACGTAGCGCTAGCAACAGGCCAGAAGAAGTTTGCTAATATTAATTGAGATTTTAAGTAAAACATTGGATACATTGGTTGAAAATTTTCAGTGTTAATTAAATGCTTTTTTTTTTTTTTAACAAAGAGATGTGTTGGGTTTGTTCTTTTTGTAGCAATTTTAAAGGCAAATACACTTCAAAGACTTGTTTGTTGCGAATGAGATGCGGTTGATTCATTATCCGATATTTGTTTGGTAAAGAAAAACTGCCTGCATACTTTCTTTGAATTTTCCTTAGTAATAACTTAAGACCATTAGGAAGCCGAGTCGGAAGCGGAAGAAGACGGTGAAGACAAGCCAGTTAACAAAAACAAGTAAGGGACTGATGAGCTCTGTTGGACGGCCAAACAGTTCTTATGGTTAAGCTTAAATTCATTAAGTAATTGTTACTAAGGTACCTTGCTATTACAATAACAGTAATGGTAATTTCAACATTATTAAACACCATGGCCCATAATCATAGTCGTTGCTTAACACGCGTTTTAATTAAAATCTTTACTTAACTTAAAAAGTCATTTAAAATGTTGGTCAATCATAGTCATATTAAACGAAGATTTTAGCTAAAATAAAAAGTAACAGGGTCCCCTTATGAACAAAAATTTAGCTGATTGGTGGTATGAAGAAATTTTTTATATTTTGCAAGGTCACCCTGTGTCGGCTATTTAATTCACAAACTATAGCATATCTGTAGCAACAAGGGAAAAAAGCCAAACTCAAGTTTGGAGTAAGCGATGTCACAAGCACAACAACACCGTAATTTGAAAATCTTAAAATGACATTTTCGTCATTTTAAAATTAAAACTCCGTTTTAGACATAAAATGTGTTTTAAGTTGACTATGACAGATATGAAATGATGTTTATTATAGAATAACGTTTAAGTTGATAAAACTCTATTTTAATTTCACGATGATTATAGGCCTATGATTACTGTAGCCGTAAATTAAAAACAGGAAATCATTGTATTCGTATTGCATTCTTACTGCTTATGTAATCGTTGTAATTGTGATGACTGTAATTGTAATTTAAAATATTTAAAACTTAGAAATGTTGAAATTTTAATTACCGCAATCGTATTTAAAAAAAACTGAAATTCTTATAATCTGGCTAGTTACAGTGTGTAATCATTACCATTAGTCTAATCTATCTCTCTATCTCTATGGCGCGATATACAACAGGTATATCATCATAAGCCTCCTAAGAGATTTTTGCGCCAAGCTTCTCTTCCAATTTGTGGTGTGCCGATTTGAATTTTCCCTACAAATTGGTGGGACCTACAGTTTTTTGCCGACTCCGAACGGCATCTACAAAGGAGACGAATTTTTGCTGAGAAGCCTGTCATGGCAGAAATACACTGCCGAGGGGCGTTTGCCGTTTTGAAAAACTTTTTCAAATCACTTTTGATGTTACCTGTACCAGGGCTCGAACCATGGACCTTCGGTGTGGTAGGCCGGCAACACTACCTTCACACCAAATTATTAAAAACCACGATATGTTGCAATTAGAAGTATACAAAAAGGAGAATACTGTTAATTATTAAATCATGTGACTTACAGTGGGTAATCATTACTACTATTCTAATTGTAATTTAAACTTTCAAAAATTACGGTGTCTGAAATCTTAATCGCAGTTAAAAGGTTAGGGGGCCACATTCGTAAGGGAAAAAATTCAAATCCTCTAATAGTGATAGTTATAATATAATTATTACCCATTGTGTTACTGGAAACGAAATAAAAAAACGACTCATACCACTTGTAGTGTGTAATCATTACAACCAGGGAAATCATAAATTAGAACATCTCAATTTACGATATTTGTAGTCGCAATCGTAGCTTCAACGATTATAATTACTGTGGTGGTAATTAAAAACGAAATTATAACTACTGTAATCCTACTACTTGCAGAGTGTGATCATGAAGACTAGTGTAATCGAAATTTAAAAAGAAAACTGTAATCGTAAATTGCTCTCTCTTTATTACTAGAGCTATTCTTAAGTGGTGCAGTATCAGTGGTATCCTAGAAACGCAGCCAATGAAACACTTTCAGGAATCATTTATTGCATTTTTATTTAAGTACAGTAACAAATCAAGAGAAAAGATAAACAGCCAGTAAAATTCATTAAAAATTCTATATCTATTAAAAGCTTGGCATACAAAAAGAAAATATTACTAAATCAAATGGTAAAAGTTTTCTTATTCAAAGAAACAAGCAATAACAACAGAAGTCATTAATAGCCATCGGCAATTGAGAACATACCAACAAAAGCAGAGAGTTGTAAAAAGTTTTACTTTGCTAGCAGCGTTCGCAAATACTTGCAACGACAAATGGTAGTAAAATATGTAGAAAAGAGATTGTATTTGTTGCGAATGGTGTAAAAGAAAACTACTGATTCCGAGAGAAGTGAAGTTACAGAGGATAAATATTGTTGCATTACGCTTAAATACTTGGGTTAATTAAGTCATAAATAAAAGTTCATTACGCACACATATAAAGGCACATATAGAGAGTGCGCTTGATACATATTTACCAGTGATCGTAAGGACTATTTGTTTAAGCATAAAAGTGAAATTTTCACAACATTGTATTGTCTGAGTGTAAATGTGAATTTGAGATTTGTTATGAAAAAATAAAGTTAACATTTGGCTAATTCTACATTCAAAAATAAAAATCGAAGTGTAAGTATTATATAAAATGTAAAAGTATTATATAAAAAAAAAGTTTTATTATTAAATAACAAAAAGGGCAATCTTGCATTAAACTATTTTTTTTGGCGAGGTCGAGTTTGTTATTATTGTGAAATCGCTATCTTAACATTTTTAGTTTAAGTAGATATTATATTATCTTATATATTAATGAGCAAGTCGAATAATTTTCGTCCCTTTTACGGACAAAAACTTAAAAAAAGTGAATTGTTATTATATTAATCGCTGGCATAAGATGAGCGTGAGCGGCTATCACTGAGAGCACGAAGAATTTGTTGGAACCACTAAGCAACCAATGTAAAACAAGAGAAAACATGTAAACTTTATTGATGACACAAACAGTGTTTTCAAACAACAAGAAAAAGTGGAGTGTTGAATATATTGGAGCTAAAATAAAATAAAATAAGTTAAGATAAAATAAAATATAATAATAAATATGAATTAAATTAAATAAAATAAAATAAAAAACAAAAAATAAAATAAAATATAATAATAAAATTGAATTAAATTAAATTAAACTAAATTTAACTAAATTAAATAAAATTAAATGAAATTAAATTAAATTAAACTAAATTAAAAAAAATTAAATAAAATATAATAATAAAATTGACTTGAATTAAATTAGATTAAATTAAATTAAATTAACTTAAATTAAATCGAATTAAATTAAATTGAACTAAATTGAATTAAATTAAATTAAATTCAATAAAGTGAAATGAAATGAAATGAAATTAGATTAAATTAAACTAAATGAAATGAAATTACATTAAATCAAACTAAATTAAATTAAATTAAATTAAATTAAACTAAATTAAATTATTTAAATTAAATTAAATTAAATTAAATTAAAGTAAATTAAATGAAATGAAATGAAATGAAATGAAATTAAATTAAATGAAATGAAATTTAATTACACTAAATGAAATGAAATTACATTAAATCAAACTAAATTAAATTAAATTAAATTAAATTAAACTAAATTAAATTATTTAAATTAAATTAAATTAAATTAAATTAAAGTAAATTAAATGAAATGAAATGAAATGAAATGAAATTAAATTAAATGAAATGAAATTTAATTACACTAAATGAAATGAAATGAAATTTAATTAAACTAAATAAAATAAAATAAAATAAAATAAAATAAAATAAAATAAAATAAAATAAAATAAAATAAAATAAAATAAAATAATATAAAAGAAAAGAAATGAAAATAAAATAAAATAAAATAAAACAAAATAAATTAAAGCAAAATAAAAAGAAATAAAGTAAAATAAAATAAAACAAAAATAAATAAAATAAAATAAAATAAAATAAATTAAAACAAAATAAAATAAGATAAAATAACTTCAAAAAACACAAAATAAAATAAAATAAAATGAAATAAGATAAAATAACACAAAATAAAATAAAATGAAACAAAATAAAATAAAATACAATAAAATAAAATAAAGTAAAATAAAATAAAATAAAATAAAATAAAATAAAATAAAATAAAATAAAATAAAATAAAATAAAATAAAATAAAATAAAATAAAATAAAATAAAATAAAATACAATAAAATACAATAAAATAAAATAAAGTAAAATAAAATAAAATAAAATAAAATAAAATAAAATAAAATAAAATAAAATAAAATAAAACAAAATAAAATAAATTAAAATACAATAAAATAAAATAAAGTAAAATAAAATAAAATAAAACAAAATAAAATAAATTAAAATACAATAAAATAAAATAAAGTAAAATAAAATAAAATAATAAAAAAATTAAAAACAAATAAAATAAAATAAAAATTATATAAAAAAAAATAATTATTATAAAAAAAAAAAAAAATAAAATACAATAAAATAAATAAAAAAATTAAGTAAAATAAAAAAAGCAAAATAAGATAAAATAAAAAAAAATACAATAAAATAAAAAAATGAAAATAAAAAAACGAATAACTAAAATGAAATAAAATAAAATAGAATGTGCAACAACAGAAAACAGCTAAAAAGTAACAAACCGCAACTAACGTCTTTTTATTCCGTTTAATTTGTATACAATAAATTGATTTTAAGTTTAATTTAATGTAAATATAAAACAACGCGTATTCTATATTTATTATTAAATGGTAAAAAAATAAGAAGAAAAGGATAGAAAACGAAAGAAAGTAGATCACAATAAATAGTGCTATTTCGAAGCTGGATTGAATTATGAGGCTCATTATTTTATTTGCAATTTAGCAATGAGGTGGAGTGTACCCTTCATAATTTAATTATTATTGGTATGTCAGTTACCAGGATGCCATTATTGTCTCTCCAAAAATACGCCCCGGGCTCCAAATAATATGTTGACAGAAATTCTGACTTAAAAAAACCAGACTAAAAATCACCCCAAATAATTAATATATTAATTTTCTATAGCAAAAAATTTTAAACACTTTCAAATAAGTTTACGAGTTAAAGGGCTTACATGTCGTATACGCAACTTTAATGTACTGCTTGCTCATCTCAGCTGCGAAAAATTGATTTTAGTCCCACAGGAAATTGTTATTGTCGCCGCTACTGTTGTGTCATTTCGTTTATTGTTGAAAGGCCTCCCATATAAGCTTCACATATATGTATATATAAGTATATGGTATAGCCGATGCCACCGAACGAAAATAAAAGCCAAAAACTTCACGGTAATACAGAAATTCGTTACTTTTAGTTTTGTGTTTCGAGTGAGTTTGGGTAAATATTATGTGGTGCAAGCGTGGGTGTATTACTAGGCCAATGGGTGAATGAATGCGTGAATGAATGCAGCCAACACGCATTGCCCATAAAAATCCGCATTTTATGAGGGCGTTACGTGAGACGATGTGCTTGAGTGGGCGACTTTTTGCTTGCCTACAATCTCATGCAGCCATTGTATGCACGGCTACCTGAATAATTTTACGGGTTTCATATAAACAGTTTCAATGTGACTTTAGCGATTTTACAACTGCATCTAAGTACTGTTGGTGCGGTGAGGTGCCATGTACTACGATGTGGTGTAATGTTGCCAATGGCGACGACTGTGCTACAATGTATACGCACATAAACTTATAATTTCATTTCAAGAATTGAATCGCAACATACGGTACACAACCTTTGGTATACGTATACAGTGCAAATGTTTTTATGTATTTACAAGTGTACAGTATTTTCTAGTTAAAATGGGCCTTTTTCTTTTTTTTACCTATGGTGCCACTTGAAAATCTACTGTGACGGAAGTTGATAACACGTCAGTCACACTATATTACACGCCAAACAAAGAATGATAGGCAGTCTGAGGGCGTTAGTATACTGGTGTTTAACTAGACCGGGTCTCCTCGATGTCTTGTAGAAATATTGCGCACTACTTGATTACCTCGACTTAAACTCACTAAAAATATGAAATTTTCCCTTCTGCTTTTGTCGTCGTTAAAACAACAACATGAGTGCTGCATTAAGTTGGCAAATTATAAATCTTTATTACAATCCCTCTATTGAAATCATTGCCTCAACATATACGAGGTGTGTTCAAAAAGTATAGGGAATTTTGTGTTTTTTCAAAAATTATTTATTTATTCATGAATATCTATTTTGTCCCCTTCAAAGTAATCCCCATATATTAAACACTTGTGCCAAAGGTTTTTCCAATCTTCGAAGCACTTCAAAAAATCATTTTTTTGTATTTTGTTCAGCTCCTCCTTCGATGCCGTCTTTATCTCGTCAAGAGAAGCGTAACGTCGTCCTTTCATGGGCCTCTTCAGTTTAGGGAACAAGAAAAAGTCACAGGGGGCCAGATCTGGGGAATACGGTGGCTGCGGCATCATTAGTGTGTTGTGTTTGGCCAAAAAATCGCGCACAAGCAACGATGCGTGAGCAGGGGCGTTATCGTGGTGCAAAAGCCAATTTTTGTTCTTCCACAAATCCGGGCGTTTCTGGCGGATTGCTTCACGCAAATTGCGCATAACTTGCAGGTAATATTCGTTATTGACCGTTCTTCGCTGTGGCAAGAACTCATGATGCACCACGCCCCTGCAATCGAAGAAAACTGTCGGCAAAACTTTCACATTCGACTGAACTTGGCGCGCTTTTTTCAGTCTTGGTTCGTGCGGCAGCTTCCATTGAGATGATTGAGCTTTGGTTTCCACGTCATAACCATAAACCCACGATTCGTCACCAGTTATGACCCTCTGGAGCAAATTTGGGTCGTCGCGGACAGAGTTTAACATCTCATTAGCAATGTTCATGCGATGCTGTTTTTGGTCACAATTGAGCAATTTTGGTAAAAAAATAGGTAAAAATCGAAGACGATCCAAAACACGTGCAAGCAAAGCAGCTGTCAACAATTAACTGAACATTCAAAATGGCCGAGCTTGTCGGGATAAGTGAGAGACATGAGTACCAACATAAGGCCACAAAAAATTCGAAATTCGAATATACGTAACCAGCGAAAATTCAAAATTCGCGATACTTTTTGAATACACCTCGTATACATATTGTCGCGAACATTATCAAGTACCCATCAATCCTAACTTAACCACACTCCCACTACTAACTAAAGAATGAAGCCCCTGTAAGTTAGGGGGTTAGAAGAAGCGACTTATATGCCTTGCGGTACTGCCCGACTGTCGTGGTAACGATTTGGTATGACCAGTGGAACCTTCTAGGTCATGTCACCCCTCCTTCCGTAAGGAAGGAGAGATGGGTAATGAGAGGTGAGAGGCATCATATCCGTACCATCGAGTTGCACGTCATTACCTTTGTGCATATAAGTAGCCTCTTACGACCGGTATGCCTACCTCGGGCATATTCTAAACCCCTAACCTCCAGGGGGGATCTACGGATATGATGCCTCTCACCTCTCATTAGTCATCTCTCCTTACTTACGCAAGGAGGGGTGAGATGACCTAGAAGGTTCCACTGGTCATACCAAATCGCTACCACAACAGTCGGGAAGTACCGTAAGGGAGTACCGGAGCGTACCGGGTTTATATCCGGCAAAGTACTATAACTTTCGACAACACTCCCCAAAACCTTTGGGGATAGTTTTTGTCGTTACAAACAATAACTAAAGAATGAAAGGACATTTACTATCTTTTCATTTTGAGCCATTCCCATACTTTCATTGCTGATTTTGAGTAGAGTTTTACTCTCATTATCAGTAATATTTATTTTTTTTACCCCATAACCGTTATGATATTTGTTCAGTGAGGATTTGTCAGCATAACCATTTCTGGAAACTCACATTACCATTACCATTCAATGTTACTTTTGAGTGGAATTTTACACTCATTAAGATTTATGTTTAGTGGAGTTCACTTTTCATCTTTATTAATGGAAACTCCTATACATTTTTATAGCAACTCAAAAATTTTTGTTAGCGTAACTACTCATCCATTAGTATTCAGTTCTGATATGAGTGGAGTTTCACATTCATTAAAACTAATATTTATTTTTAATGGAACATCATCTGCATTACCACTCTGATTTATGAGACTAGTCTACATTAGCATTATTGCAAACTAATATAACCATTACCATTTAGTTTTAATTATGAGTGGATTTCCAGTCAAAGCAATTCATCAACTTCCAATCAAGCATGTTTTAGTGGAACTTCATTTTCCATACCACTCAAAATTTTATTTTAGTCAACCTACACTTTTAGTGTCGTTAGACGATTTTGAGTTTAGTTCGATTTTCATTGATAGTAAAATCTAAATTTAATGGAACTTCATCTCCATTATCACTCAGATTTATATGCAGTGACGGTTTGTCTGCATTAATAGAAATCAAGTTCATTTCCACTCAAATCGGTTTCAATGAGTTCTAATTTCTTTTTATTTCTTTAAATAGCGCTTGACTGCTTAAGCAGGTGTTTCCCTCTTTGCCAACTGGCGCCGAATTCGAAACCACTGGGTCTTTCCGTCGAAGTGATGGCATCTTTATTCATTGACACAACATGGCCTAGTCGACGAAGCCGTTGGCTTTCAATTCCTTGGACTATGTCGGTTTCTGCATGCAACTCGTGTAGCTCATCCTTAAATTTTCTTCGGTACTCGGGGTCACCATGAAAATCTTTCGAAGAGCCTTTGTCTAGAATGCTCCCACAGTCGCCTCATCAGATATGACAGATAAAAGAGAAATTCTTCATTGGATTTCCAAGCTGACATTATTGCTGGCGTTAATGCTGGTTACCCGGTAAACGAAGTCCTTTACTATTTCCAAATTATGGCTGCAACAATGGCGTTCTAGTATGGAATAAGCAGAAGTTACGTCGCGGTTGTTAAGGCCAATGATATCAATGTTGTCAGAGTACGCAAAACAGCTGACTTTATATATATTTTTCGCGCAGCTAAGTTATGCAGCTTGTATTATTTTCTCCAGCATAAAATTAAAGAAATCACAATGTAGGGTGTCACTATCTCTCTGAAACCTGGTTTAGTTTTGAACGGCTTGGATAGGTCCTTACTGATTTTGACGGAGCTGGTTATGGTGTTGAACGTCATTTTGCGGAGAAACCAAATTCAGATATCTGGCATATAAGCAGCTCCTTTTCATGCTATGGAAGCAAGTTTGAAATCAACAAAGAGGTGATGTGTGTCTATTCGTTTCTAACGGGCTTTTTCCAAAATTTGGCATACTGTAAAAATCTGGACAATGGTAGATTTATCGGGTGTGTAGCCACACTGATAAGCTACAATGATTCGGTTCCCGTCAGACTTCAGCCTTTCGTACATCACGCTTGATAGATCCTTATATGCGGTACTTAAAACAGTGATTCCGCGACAGTTGGCGCAGTTTGCGGGTCTCCCTTTCGGTGGATTGGGCAGAGAATAAAATAAAAATAATTTAGACAATATACGAGGTGTGTTCAAAAAGTATCGCGAATTTTGAATTTTCGCTGGTTACGTATATTCGAATTTCGAATTTTTTGTGGCGTTATGTTGGTACTCATGTCTCTCACTTATGCCGACAAGCTCGGCAATTTTGAATGTTCAGTTAATTGTTGACAGCTGCTTTGCTTGCACGTGTATTGGATCGTCTTCGATTTTCGTACCAAAATTGCTCAATTGTGACCAAAAACAGCATCGCATGAACATTGCTAATGAGATGTTAAACTCTGTCCGCGACTACCCAAATTGGCTCCAGAGGGTCATAATTGGTGACGAATCGTGGGTTTATGGTTATGACGTGGAAACTAAAGCTCAATCATCTTAATGGAAGCTGCCGCACGAACCAAGACCGAAAAAAGCGCGCCAAGTTCGGTCGAATGTGAAAGTTTTGCTGACGGTTTTCTTCGATTGCAGGGGCGTGGTGCATCACGAGTTCTTGCCACAGGGAAGAACGGTCAATAAGGAATATTACCTGCAAGTTATGCGCAATTTGCGTGAAGCAATCCGCCAGAAACGCCCGGATTTGTGGAAGAACAAAAATTGGCTTTTGCGCCACGATAACGCCCCTGCTCACGCATCGTTGCTTGTGCGCAACTTTTTGGCCAAAAACAACACACTAATGATGCCGCAGCCACCGTATTCCCCAGATCTGGCCCCCTGTGACTTTTTCTTGTTCCCTTAACTGAAGAGGCCCATCAAAGGACGACGTTACGCTTTTCTTGACGAGATAAAGACGGCATCGAAGGAGGAGCTGAACAAGATACAAAAAAATGATTTTTTGAAGTGTTTCGAAGATTGGAAAAACCGTTGGCACAAGTGTATAATATCTCATGGGGATTACTTTGAAGGGGACAAAATAGATATTCATGAATAAATAAATAATTTTTGAAAAAACACAAAATTCGCGATACTTTTTGAACACACCTCGTATACCTCAGAGGAGATTAAGACCGAGCTTTTCTACCAATTTGTGGTGTGCTGCTTTTAATTTTTCCTACAAATTGGCGGGACCTACAGTTTTTTGCCAATTTCGTTTCAATTTAAATTTTTCCTGAGAAGCCTTCCATGGCAGAAATACGTTAGGAGAGCTTGCCAAACCACTGCCGAAGAGCGACCCCGTTTTGAAAAAAATTTTTCAAACCACTTTTGCTGTTACCTGTACCTGGGCTCGAACATTGAACCTTGGGTGTGGTAGACCAGCAACACTACCCCCCCACCAGGGGTAACTGAAATGAATATTCACTCCAAAATCAAAAATTAGTCGTAATGATGGTAGAATTTCAATATAAGCAACCCTTGAGTGGTTAGTAAAGTATTTGTTCGATTGAAATTTTAAAGCAGGTTGAAGATATCTAGCGAAAATGTACTAAACTATTCTTAATCAAAGTTAGTATATGAGAGTTTCAGATTCCACGTTGGTAAAAAGGAAGTGTCTGTCGTCTGAAGTTAGACTGTCTCATTTTTTATTTGAATCACTGCCCATATGTATGCACACATTCTTGATTGTCGGCCAGTTTCTAGCTTACATATTATCGCCATTCACTGCCCGTTATTGGCTCTGGCATTGTTGCATATCATTTGTTTACTGTGCAATAAAATGACATTCGAAAGCGTGCTAAAGTCTAGCCTTGGGTTTTAATACTTTTTAAAACATACATACACACATATAGGCACATGTGTTTACATACATACGAGTACATACCACTATTGTTGCACTTGGGGAAAAGCCAAATTCGCACGGTAGCACTCAAATTGCACTTCCGCTTTAATGAAGCCACTTTTATTGTGAGCTCAGGTTGTTGTAATTATTGTTGACGTTGTTCGTTTGGTAAATTTTTAAGTACACAAACGCACACCAATATAAGAATGAAGTGCTTAAGTTTAGTGTGCGCGCATTTCACTATTTCGCCGTAAAAAGTTAAAAACGGTCCTGCATGTGAATGTTTGTTTGTGTATGTTTGGCGTGGCAGTAAAATCTTGGCTGAAAGTGCTTCACAACTTTGTTTACTCATTTTATATGCTTTAATTAAATGCGTTTCGAACCTGCGATTATATTAAGCTATAACATAAATCCCCGCACTTCCATAAGTTTTCGAATGAACTATTTAAATCGTGCAATTTTATTAAAGCAGCCAAACTTTAAAATTCATAAATTTGGGTGTTGCTGCACAACAAAATCGACCTTAAAGGCCGACATAAAAATGAACTTTACGCAATCAACTTTTACTTAATCTTATTTAAGTGTGGCATTAACTTGAGTGAATGCAATGGAGCAAGACTGGTTGAATTAACTTTAGCTGCAACCAAAGAAAGAACATTTTCAGATAAAGCGGAACATTTGTAAGCCGCTGCCGTAACTGCCTGAAGGTGATTGTCTTAAAGTGGGTTATATTAACTTATATAACTAGGACAGGTTTTGAGATATGTGCTTAGGCTAATGAGCAGTGGCGTAGCCAGAGGGAGTTTGGGGGGATAGACCCGCCCCCACCCTTTGTCAATGAACTACAATACCAGTTTATGCTTCTAAATTAATAATTTTCATATTTAAGTCTAATGACTTAGTACATTTTTATGAATATATCGGTTAGTGGATTATGTGAATATAAAGCTTTTATACATACCAGGCTTCCAAGACGATAGAACCGGTTTCGAGAATCTTATATATAAATAGACAAGATGAATGCAATGTAGAACCGTTTTCTGCTAAACTATAATTCTAAGGTATACAAATTATATATGTATAGATAGGAAATTTTGAGGTGTACTTTTATCCGTAAATAAAAAAAATTTTAAAAATCATTTTAATATAAAAAATTTAACATAAAAGTTACACCACTACACATTTACTTATTCACACTATAGACACGCTGTGTGTGTGTGTACTTGCTTTTTGTTTACTATGCTGAATCGTGAGCATGGCCGAGGAGTTGCCTTGTAGGAAAAATTAAGAGCCGTAGTAGTGTGAGTAGACTTGCCATGCATGTTTTTGTGTTATTCGTGTGGTCGGCTCTCACTGTGAGTGCGAACAGTTGGTAGTGGACCAATGAAAAATAAGTATTCGCACTATAGATACTCTGTCATGCATTTTTGCTTTAGTTGTTGTTATTGTATTTATTACTGGCTACGATGCCCAGTGTCAGCTGCTCTCCTGAGAGCACGAAAAGTTGCTTTGTTGGATACATTAAACAAGCAATGTAAAATATGAGCAAATATGTAAACTTCATGGCTGATACCTACAAACAGTGTTTACAAAAATAAAATAAATGATTACTCATAAAGAGTATTAAACACCGAAGAAACTTAAAGGAAAATAGAGGAAAGGAAAAGAATTGAAAGGAAGGAAAATTAAAGGAAAGAAGAGGAAAAGGAAAGGAAAGGAAAGGAAGGAAAGGGAAGGGAATGGAAAGGATAGGAAAGGAAGGAAAATTAAAGGAAAGAAAGGAATGGTAAGGAAATGAAAGGAAGGGAAGGGAAAGGGAATTAAAGGAAAGGTAAGAAAACGAAGGGGAAAGAAAGAAAATAAAAGGAAAGGAAGGGAAAGGAAAAGAAGTTTGAGGAAAGTAAAAAATAAAATAAGAGAGTAAAAAAAAGAAATCAAGGAAAATAAAAATATGTTAGAGGAAAGGAACGACATAGAAAGGAAGAAAAAAAGGCGGATTTAACAAACCTACAGCAAAAAAATTAAATAAAATAAAGTTTATTGGTTGAATTTCAACCACTGGGCGAACTCTAGTATATTTTAATCTTTGTTAAAATCCTAGGAAAATTCTACCAAACTTCACCAAAATTCCACGCTTTTTAGACAGTATTTTTATAAAAAATTTGGATATTTGGTTTTATGACCTACTAGCAGACCTCGCCTACTCTTGTACTCTTTTCCCCTCTCCACTTTTCGCTTCTTCTATATTTATCCTTATCTCCTCCTTTTTCTTTTAACTTTTGCTTTTCTTTACCCTCTTAATTTTCCTCTTACACCACCTCTATATCTTAAATTTCTATTGCTACTCCCCTTCTTCTCCCATTTCCTCTGCGGTATTAGTACATAGTTCAGAAGATATATGGAATTTCCTATTATTTGATCCTGGTTTTTTGATATATAGAACACATATATATAAAATATCATTAACTTGAACAAAATGAATTCCTAGCTTTGCCGAATTACTACTTTAAATAGCCTGAGAGCCGGTTTCACAGCTTAACTTAGTTAAGTCGAGTTTTTCACTTTTTCAGTTTCACCATCTAACTTAACTAAGTCACAACTTAGTCAGCCTGCGAGCTGACTTATTCTCGACTAAGGCAGTGTTTCTGTCGTTCAAAACCTAAATGTCAGTAATGCTCCGTTTTAATGTTTTGTACAATGTCCCAGCCGGAAAATTCGTCAAGCATAACTTTTACGGCGTATGCGTAGATGCATGTGAACGCTTGTTCTCAAGCATGCAACCATTACGAAACTATCGTTTTCAATTAAGCGCTAATTTTAGTACCTTCCAACTAAAGAGAAATGGTTTAAGATCAATACATTCCTTCATATATGGCCATTAGGGTGGGTCGATTTGTATGGACGAAAGTTAACGGGCTCAGGAAAAAAAGTTCCACTACGCATACCCAAAAAAATAAATTTCGAGCCTGTGAAATTAAATTTTTTTTTACTTTTTTCGACTTTGATTTTTAAGGTTTTTTTCATGACTTACTAAAAAAATTTTCGTTTGATTTTAAAATGTTCATGTATACCCTGTCCGACCCAAAAATGTCCGCTAAAAACTTTGGCGATAACAGTTTTTTGCAAAAAAAAAATGTATTTTCGGGTTTTGGAAAAGTCAATTTTTCGACCAAAACAAGCCCCAAACCCCGAAAATAAATTTCGAATTGAAAGCATTTTTGCAAAGGGTCGACCCAGTCGAATGGCCATACATGCCCATTTCGCACTGGGGTATTGGGATGCGCAGAGTTGTCTGGAATGAAAAAATACTACTATGCATAAAACAGCTGTTCGGGTTGTTGTGTTCAAAATTATTTAAGTCGCTCAGTTGGTGAAACCCAAAATTAAGTTAGTCTCGAATCTGTGCTAACTTAAGTCACGACTTAGTTTTAGCCTTAGTCGCGTTGGTGAAACCGTCCCTGAAGGATTTGCCAAAAACTAAATATGGCCCATGTTTCACAGAGATCGACAATAAACTTTGGATATTAACGGCACAAACAAAAAAAAAAAAATTGACCGTGGCACCTCGCACTTTTCCGAAATTTAAATCTTGACTAGATTTCACGTACCTATCGTGAAAGTTTCATAGAACGACTATAAATCTGGGCACATTAATGAAGCACAAACAAAAGACAAAAAATGTGGTCATGGCACAGCCCACCTTTCCAAAATAATGTAAAACTTGACTAAAGAACACATATATATAAATATCATTGATTTAGACCAAATAAGCTCATAGTTATGATGAATTGAAATTTTATATAGCCTGGGGGCGTGTCGTCGCCCACTTTTCCGAAAATATATATAGCCTATTCTTTAACCTGTGATCCCAAGAATATACTATGAAAATTTCATAAAAATCGGTTGAGTACTTTGGACGCCTATAAAGGACACACAGACAGGCAGACACACAGCCACACATGAATTTTAATTTATAAGATCAAATTTTAGTATTTATAATAAAGTGCCAGTGTGAGGTTGGCAAAAACATGATGCCAATTATGGGCATTTGTTGATAAATTTATGGTGTGATTTTTCTTATGCGAAAGAAGCAAAATTTATAAATTTTAACATTTTCTCTATTGCTTAGTATTATAAAATTCTTAGGTCAACATTAAAAACAATTTTTTTTAAATGATAAACGCAGCCTTTTGGCATTTTTGTTAACACAAAACTAAAAATCTCTAACTCAAAGACGGTGCGTTCTGCCTTTGTGTAATAAACTCCATTAAATAAACGAGTAGACAATAAATATATTACGGTATGCACATATGAACGAATAGGTAAAGGCGAAACTTCTAGCCATTGTGTATCTCAAATTTCTGTTATTGACGAAAATGTTTATCATCCCCTCCTTCCCCAAATTGTTGACTTGGTGCCCTCCATAAATTCTGACGAAAATAATTCAGAAATTCATTTTTTAGATTAACTTAGTCAGAAACCACTCTTGACGAAGAAAAAATTCGTATAAAAACCTTCGTCGGCCTATGCAAAAATACTTCGAAGCCGGTGTTGGATCAGTTAAGCTATATTTTTTCGGAATTTCGGTACATACATGCAATTGATCCCTAAAACATTAAAGCGCAGGAAACACTTTTAATTTTTCACTTTGATTACCTTCTACATTTTGAGCTATGAAGTTTTGGGTACTGAAAACATGAATTATACCTAAAGTTTACTTTAAAAATTTTTTTTCTGCATTTCTGTCTCCTAAGTTCATTGGGGGAACCAAATTTATTCGCCTAGCGATAGGTAGTAATGACATAAACCAATCGATTATGATTAATCCTTCGTGCAATCGCCTGGCACAAATTCATATCACTAAACAATATTTCAAGTACGACTTGGTTCAGTCAAATGTACATCTTTTGAAGCTGGCGAACATAGCTGTAACCACTTTTCGGATCATGAGTCTTTGGTCTTTTGATAACAATGATCCTACTTATACTTGCACATCTACGCATGCCCAGTACTTTATAACGAAGAAATCAAATCAAGATCAATCATTTCAAGCTAAAATTTTTAGAAACAAATTTCTGAGCAGACACAGTTTAGAAAGTTGAGATAATAGTCATCATAACGGTTATGAATAATTAAGAGTTAGGGCTTATTGCGTCTCATTTTTATCATCGATTTTATTGATATAAAATGTCATTTTCACTTTGCTTCAGCAAAAATTCAACCGTTATTAGAAATATACCAGACTCTTTACTTTACAATAATTATGTCAACATTAGGGATGCTTGGGACAACGTGCATTTTTAGGTGACGCAAATTACGGGATTGCAAGAAAAAAGGATTGGAAATATGATACTAAAACCCAAGGACTGCAAGGGCCGAAACCTAAACCGTAACCGAATAAAACCTATTCATTTTTCGAAGCCGAAGTTGTAACCGTTGTCTTGATCTCAAAATCAACGAAACCGAAGTCGTTTCAAAAGGCAGATCGAATTTCAAACGAAACATTTTTTTAAAAATCGAACTTTTTTTAAACCTCTTGAATATTGTAGCTAAGTAATAAACTTAATCAATTTTTTGTTCACAAATTTGTGTTCGTTTATCTTAATTTTGAAATCGAAACGAAACCAAAACTAAAATGAATGTTGAGAACAAAACCGGAACCGAAACCGAAACAAGTTACAAAACCGAAACTGGAACAAATGTTGAAAAACGAAACCTGAACCGAAACAAAAAAATGTTACAAAACCGGAACTGAAACCGGAATGACTGAAGAACGAAACCTGAACCGAAACCGAAATGAACATTGAAGAAAGAAATCCTAACCGAAACAGAAACAAGTTTCAAAACCGAAACCGAAACAAGTTACAAACCGAAACCGCAATGAATGGTGAAGAACGAAACAAAAAAATGTTACAACACCGGAACCAAAACCGAAAGCAGTTACAAAAGCGAAACCGGAATGAATGTTGAAGAACGAAACCTGAACCGAAACAAAAAAATGTTACAAAACCGGAACCGAAACAAAAAAATGTTACAAAACAGAAACCGAAACCAAAAACAGTTACAAAAGCGAAACCGGAATGAATGTTGAAGAACGAAACCTGAACCGAAACAAAAAAATGTTACAAAACCTGAACCGAAACAAAAAAATGTTACAAAACCGGAACCGAAACAAAAAAATGTTACAAAACAGAAACCGAAACCGAAAACAGTTACAAAAGCGAAACCGGAATGAATGTTGAAGAACGAAACCTGAACCGAAACAAAAAAATTTTACAAAACCGGAACCGAAACCGAACAAGGTACAACACCGAAACCGGAATGAATGTTGAAGAACGAAACCTGAACCGAAACAAAAAAATGTTACAAAACCGGAACCGAAACCGGAATGCCTGAAGAACGAAATCGGAATCGAAACCGAAGCATGTTACAAAACCGAAACCGAAATGAATATTGAAGAAAGAAACCGGAACCGAAACAGAAATATGTTACAAAATCGAAACCGAAGCCGGAACGTAATTTTAATCAACTTTATCTCTCTCTATCTCTATGGCGCGATATACAACAGGTATATCATCATAAACCTCCTAAGAGATTTTTGCGCCAAGCTTCTCTTCCAATTTGTGGTGTGCCGATTTGAATTTTCCCTGCAAATTGGTGGGACCTACAGTTTTTTGCCGACTCCGAACGGCATCTACAAAGGAGACGAATTTTTTGCTGAGAAGCCTGTCATGGCAGAAATACACTCGGAGAGTTTGCCAAACCACTGCCGAGGGGCGACCCCGTTTTGAAAAACTTTTTTCAAATCACTTTTGATGTTACCTGTACCAGGGTTCGAACCATGGACCTTCGGTGTGGTAGGCCGGCAACACTACCTTCACACCACGGCGGCCGCCAACTTTATACCTTGCTAAAAATTAAATATGATTTATTTATTTATGAAAAGTGCACTGATTTTTTGTTGTTGGGTAATGTTTTGGAAGGAGTTGATTGTATTACTTTTTTTTGTAAAAACTTAAACGCAAACATTTTTGACATATTTTTTAAAATGACATATCTCATAAGGATAATTTTTGTGAAAAAAATGTGTGATTATCAAGATGATTATTTTTAAAAATTGTAAAAAAGGTATGCCACCAAATTTGCTTTAAAAATTAAAAACTTTGGAAAAAATATTTAAGTACTATCTCTTTGATTTTACCTTGTTGTTTTTTTTTTTTTTAAATATTTTTCGTTTTTAATAAATAAAAATTAAAACATTTTAAAATCCAACGATAAGTTATATATTTGAGTGCTCTTGAGGTTTCTCAAGACAATTTCTACACTTTTTTCAGCCTAAGCTTTCGGCGAATGTCGATACCTAAATCTCGTGGCTAGACATGAAATTCCAGGAATGTAAAATCAGATATTAAAATCTCACAATTGTTAAAATCACAAAATAATTCGCATCCCCAGTACACATGTACGTACGCACGCATGTGGTTAGTATTGTATGTATGTAAATTTTTGCAAGAAAATAGCTTGAATTCCAACCAATGAATGGCGATCAACTGAATCCAATTACTTTCACCAAAACGAAAGACAAAAAAAAGGATTTTCATTCAATTTAGCATATAAATTCGACAGCCTATTTACATAACCGGACAAACCCTTTTGATGTACTTTTATGTTTTCTTAGCAATAACACAAGTACACAAACAAATCTATGTAGCGAGGCAAAAGCACATAAACAAAGCTAATACTCGTAGATTTACGAAGAAAAGAACGAAATAAAAGTTGTGGAAAATAGAAAATTCGCTGGACCTCAAAAAATTCGTATAAAAGCAAGCAAGTGAGGATGCGATGCGAACATAGAACAAATAAAAAAAGGGACAATAAAAGCTGCTGAGTGAGCTAAATGCCTTCGTATCTCGTCATTGTCATTTTCATCGCGGCAAAGTGACTAAATTAAAATGAAACCAAACAAAAGTGAATGGTGGTAGCGCCCTAAAAAAAAAAGGGTAGCAAAATGCGTGAATATGGCTTCATTTACATTTGTAAAAATTTTGAAGTAACATAAAAAGAGGTTTGGAAAATTGCAAAAACCAGCAACTAATGCATTTTTAGATCGGGTGAAAGTAAATATGATATAACCAGTTGTGGGTAAAATTTAGCGGTAAAACATTTCGTAGGCAATTCTCAAATATCTATACAATGAAGTTGATTTTTTCTAAAACTTACCTAATATGCGCAAGAGGCATTTTCGTGGAAGAACTACAAGGCAAAGGATGTTATCATGCTGCGTTTGACCGTGATTGAATTTCTTAAATCTTTGAAACCAAAAAGCGTGAGAACACAACTGCCTCGACTGTTATTTCACTAACAAGAAACTGAATTGAACTGTGATCTGCTTGCTACAGGAGACTCTTAAATTGATGTGAGTAAAGAAATTTCTTTTTTATGGCCCTCTATTACCGAGATATTTCTAAGAACACGACTCTGAGGCAACCAACAGGCACGGGATCGCAATTATCAATCACTGTTAATTCCACGCATAAATTATGAGAAGGTAGTCTAAGGTGAGAAAGCCGCCATAGTTTAAGGGGCTGGTCAAATCGTTCGCACGATTCTAACCCGTCCATACTTAAATGTGATAGAACAAAGACTTGTCATCCAGTCAGCAGTGCGCTAAAGTTTCAGAAAGTGATTTAACGGCTAAAACCATTTCAAGTTTCTATTTATGAAAATAATCTTGATATCGCAATACAGAAATAATATTGAAATAGTTTTGATTAAACTCTGAAATGATCTTGTTACTATCACGAAAATAGTTTCGGAAATCCTAAAGCTCTTCGATAGGTTCCCAAAACTAATCCTGAAAGAGAAATAATCTTGATACAATACCGAAAGTAGTTCCGTAAATACTTAACTCATCTTGATAAAAATCTGAAGAAATACTGAAGTACAACAAAACAAATCGCACAAAAACAGTTTTTGAAAACCTCAAAAATAGATACAGTCGGTTATGTTTCATGATATTTTGAAGAAAAGTGTTTTTGAAATATTTCGGAAACTACTGTAGTTAAAAAGGAAAAAAAAAAAATATTTTGAAAAAAAAAGTTTTTGGAAAACAATCTCAAACTAATCTTGATAAGTCAGATAAAACCTAATCGTAATGTTGGAACAATCCTGATAAAACCCCGAAAATATCTTGATGGAATTTTGAAAATAATTACACGCTAAACCTGTAATGGGCGGGCGGGGGTATCTAAGGCTTATATCCCTTAACTACATTTTTATTATAGATGGATCTACGTATCGCACTTCTCTTGTGTGTTGCTGCTAATTGTTTAGCTAAACTAAAGACAACAACAACAACTAGAAGATCAAATATTAGCAGGCAAATGAATTGGCGTTCATATTGTCAAGTGATTGGCATGCGGCACCAAAACTTCGTTCCAAGGACGTAACGGTTATTAAAGGAATTACCATTAACAATGATGCATGGAAGTATTGGTTATAATTAACCATTATCTTAAACAATATTTTTTTGGCCGCAATAATCAACATAAATGAGAAATATTTTTTTTTTCTGATTGAGAATGACCATTAGCAAGATTTTTATTTTTTGGTCATTTGTGACTAGCAGGACAGGATTTTTTTGGTTAGTTAAGAACTCCTTCTAAGTATTTTTGTAGAGCCAAGAGGAATGTTGGCATAAAAAATTTGGAATGTCATATATCTGATGTACATATAAATGACCAAAACAATAGTCTTGATAATGTTTATTCTTAACCAAAAAAATATTTCTTATTTATATTGGTTATGGCGACCAAAAATATATTTCTTATGATAATCGCTAAAAATTCCGAAAAAGTATAAGGTCATTTTTGCGTAACCTTAATTGCAAAACGAAAGTCATTTCTATTCATTAATAACACAGGCAAAATTTTATTTTGAAAAGTTGTTAATTTTTGAAACAAATAATTCGAATTGTTAGGTGTTTTGCAATGCAATTTTCAAAATGGATGATCTTGATGAAAAGCACAATTTTTGAGAAGAAGCACAATTTTTTAGAAAAAAATATGTTTGTATGTATTTATGTAGAAAATTTGTGTTTATTAGGTGGAATCTATAATATAAATGCACTAGTTGGAATTGCCCCACTTTATGGCCAAACTATACATTTAAGGTATTGACTATTGTATATCAATGGATAGCTATTGTCAAGCTGCAGTGCCGTCAATCAAAAAAAAAAAATAATTATAATATTGAAAAATTAGTTTAAAAATACACCAACACATATGCCAAACATGTATTGACACTATAGAGCCGTATTTGTGTGAGTAGACATGTCATGTATCTTTTTGTTGTGTGAGTAAACATGTCGTGCATTTTTGCTTAGTTGTTTTTATTGTATTGATCACTGGCTACGATGCCCAGTGACAGCGGCTCTCCTGAGAGCACGAAAAGTTGCTTAGTTGGAGACATTAAACAAGCAATGTAAAATATGAGAAAATATGTAAACTTAATGGCTGATACCTGCAAACAGTGTTTACAAAAACAAAATAAATGATTATTCATAAAGAGTATTCAACACCGAAGTTTGTTTTGTTTTTGAATTTGTGGTTTGGTTTGTGTGAATGAAATAAAATAAAATAGAATAAAGCAAAGTTTATTAAAAGAAAGTGAAGGGGAGGACAGGATAGGTAAGGAAAGTAAAAGAAAAGAATGAAAGGCAATGGAAGGAAAGGAAAGAAAAAGAAGGGAAAGAAAAGTAAAGGAAGGGGAATGGAAAGGACAGAAAAGGAAAGACATAGCAAGAAAAGTAAAGAAAAAATAAGGAAAGGAAGGGAAAGTAAAGGAAAGGAAAGGAAAGGAAAGGAAAGAAATGGAAAGGTAAGAAGAGGAAAGGAAAATAAAGGAAAGCAAGGGGAAGGAAAGGAAGGAAAATGAAAGGAAAGGTAAGAAAAGGAAAGGAAGGAAAGGAAAGGAAGCAAAGGAAAGGGAAGGAAAGGAAAGGAAAGGAAAGAAAGGAAAGGAAAGAATAAAATAAATGTAAAATAGGGACTGTAGAGAGTAAAAGAAGAAATCAAAGAAAACGAAAATATATTAGTGGAAAGGAACGGCAGAGAAAGAAACGGAAAAAGGCGCATGAAGAGTATAACAAATAATTAAAATAAAATAAAGGTTTGTGGTTGAATTTCAACCACTAGGCGATATCTAGTGATTTAAATAAATGATTTATTTTGTTGTGTTGATCTTCCGACAGGGTAGTAAGCTGATTTTTGTTGGAACGATTTTCCGTCATCCCTTGTCAAGTTTGGTTTTGTGACAAACCGGTTTCGGCGTTCTGCCATTTTCAATGCCTAGCTTCGTTCTAGGCGTTGAAAAATGGCAGAACGCCGAAACCGGTTTGTCACAAAACCAAACTTGACAAGGGATGACGGAAAATCGTTCCAACAAAAATCAATTTAAATAAATGTTACATTTAAATAAAAAACAATCGATATTGAATGGAAGAAAAATGGAAAATTTGGAGAGTGGATTTGTCGCTTGCACAGTTGCTTGTTAGTTGAAAGAAAACTAATTTTCATAAATATATCATATATATTTAGTTTTATATTTTCAATCCCGACAATCTCTGTATTATGAGCTACAGACCCTTGGATTTCAGCACATAAAAAGGCCCGAAACCAGACACTGACTGATGGATAAATCGATATGCTAGAGAAAGTGTGGAGAAATGAATGACCAGTATGCTTATTGTGCAGTTAGAAGAAGCCATAGAAGACATACGGTTCTATTGGGTAATGGAACGCCTATGCCCAACTCAACTTCTTTGTGATCCAATAGCAACAGGGTATACAAAGCATCTCGCCGAGAAAAAAATGCTTACAAAAGATAAATACAAAAAAAAAAAAAAATTGTAAAATGTGATTGCGCGAAAAGGCGGTTAAAGCTTACAAAACAACAACAAAAAAATAAAAATTGTGAAATTTCCGTTTCCGCTCAATAGAAAAAATGTTAATCACTGTCAAGTCCATCCGCCTGCTGGCAGTCAAAAGGCGCACATCCATACATACACAAACACGCACTTACTTAACGCTGACACTTAAAACAACCGCACACACCCAGTTAAAGTGCGCACAGAGGAATGCCATTTATGTTGGCTGCCGCTTATGCATATCAACGATACACGCAGATGTGAAAATAAAAGCGATATTGTTGTAAAATATCCTGTTATATCCTATCTTTATTTTATTAAATGGAAAAAAATTGTGTTTTTGTATTTTGCAATGTAAATCTGCGTTTGAGCTTTAACGCCCCTTTTTTTCAGCATCACTTTTATACAACCTAAAGCTTTTTCTTTATACTCTTTTGGCTTCCTTTTGTTGTTCATGCACAAACTGGAAATTATTAAAGCGCCTCCATACGTTTGCCCAACATTTGTTGAGCGCAATTGTAGCAAAAATTTTAAACAAAGGAAATATCAGAAATTCATTCAGGCATAAAGTACTATTTATCATACACACTTACATACATATACACAAGTAAGCGCCTACTGCACATCTGCTAGTCCATTGATATGCCTACTCCCTCTTCAGCGTGTAATCGATTTTCATAAATTATTCAAAAATGAAATGAGATCCAAAGGATCATCAGGACATGTCAAGTGTTGTCTAAATTAAAACGGAGTGAATTATAAATAGCAAATTCGCCTACGCTTCCCCTTCGCCTTGCTTATATCCATCAGCCTATCATAAGCGTACGAATGAAAATTTTGTGTAAAAAAAGTACAAGCAAAGAAGCATTCCCATTTTAAAAAAGAACACGTAAGGGAGTCGTACTTAAGGTGTGGATTAAGAATATATACTTAGCAAACAAAGTTGTAGACATTATTTCCTTGGTACTAGGTAAAATTTGGTTCACATATCCAGGCTTGTAAACTTGCAAACATTTTAAGTCTTTTGCTTTTAGATATATCACTTCTCAAATGACCAACGTTGCAAACTACATGGACGAGCCGATCAACCAATGTAACGACCTTCGTTGACAGCCAAGCTGGCTTACAAATATTAGAACCCAACGTCATCAATTCCGACATGGTGTGAAGGTGTCGAAGTTTGCTGGCTCCACGGACATGGAAATATTAATTTGAACGAAAATGCTGATAAGATCGCCAGGTAAGGCTCGAAGATCATACCTCAAAAGTAACGAATTTACTAACAAAGCTGATTGCTAAGTCTCAAGGATCATATGCTCAAGGGCCCAATGCAGAACCCGTGCGGATGAGGAGGAAGACTAGTCGATCTACTACTCTCCTTGTGGATGTCCAGGACTACAGGCAAGGCGAGTACCGTTCTTGAGAGCAGGCTTCTTTGGCAAACTTTTTCGTTAGTTCATATGGGAAAGCAAGTGGTTTGGAAAAAAGTAAGCGAGAAATATCTGGTTTGACGAATGTGTCCCAGTCGGCACGCACTGAGAGTATTTACAATGGTCATAATTGTCTTCTTGTGGGAGTGTGAAATTTCCCATGCGCTCTCTTAACCTAACATAACCTATCAACCGATTTTGCTCATTTGTGTGAAACTTTTTTTCCTTAAACGTGTGTTAACTTTAGTTATGATATGTCAACTCATCTTAAAGTTATGCCTAACGTAACGTTAAACAAGACTTAACCAAAAAGAGGGTACCGCCACGCCCTTTTATACAAATTTATAGTTGTTTGCCTTTATACTGCCAACGACATTTTGTAAGTCAAATATAATTATTTTTCGGCGGTATTTGTCCTACTAGGTATATTCCTTTTACAAATACAGTTCATATAGAAGTGGGCGTCGTCTTGAACCGATTTCATCGATTTTCTTTCACATTCCTTTTAATTAAGTAAATTTGTGTGCCGAATTTTGTCATGGCATCTTAAACGGTTTTCATTTATGATTTATAATATTTGTTAAATTGACTTAATTAAAAGTAGGCGTTGCCACGCCCATTACAAAAAATTTACAAAAATCTTTCTTATGTGTTAAAATTTCAGTAAACGCCAGATCTACCATGGTTGGTCCTTATAGGTGCATTAGTGCTGAATAATAATTTTTATTTTTTTGCATAATTTTCGATACATGAAAAGTGGGCGTGTCTGTCATCCAATTTCGCATACCTTGAATAGTGATGGCAGATGAATGAAAAGAAATCTGCATACCATATTTAAACAAGTCATCTCGTTCATAGACGAAAGAACATGCCTTAATCTATTTACTTTTCGTTCTGCACACTTTCATATACATACATAAGTCTATATCCATTTCGATCTGCTTGGGGCGTTGGCCGAATAAAATGAATACACTCTGTGAGCTAAGCCCAGCCGAGTATAAAAAAGAAATAATGACAACACTAAGCGCCTACGCGTTCAATGTCAAATTTGATTGATTGACCAGCTCAGTGACACAGTTTTGCCATCCAGCACTTTATTAGCTCAATAAGTAGGCTCAACATTGTAGCAGTAGTGGTAATGGCGGCTGCTTAGCATGGCTCATTAATAGCATTGATATGCAAGTAAAATGTTTATATATTTAAACAGATCTTACCCTGCAGCGAGTAGGTCAAATTATAATTAACCCAGAGCTGAAGCATTTGACAAAAGTGAAATCTATCTTAATAGCCAAGCAATACTTGTAGTTGCCCACTTTTACGAGTTCACGTTTGAACAGTGCTAAGGTAGTTTCGCTTTCACTAGTTCTCACCCGGTTCCACATCGCATAGTTTACAGGTAGTTCTAGTTGGATGAGGTATTATGGATATCCGATACTTCACATGGTGAAGTCACTGGCGGTGGCAATTGGTGCTCAATGCATTGCTTGGCAAACTCGTCCTCAACCGTTTGTCGTTCGGAGTTTCCCAAACTAGCTTCGTTCCGCCTAGTTCTCACCTGGTTCCATATCGCCCAGTTTACAGGTAGTTCTGGCTATTGATGAGGTATGTCTCAAAGTGTCTTCTACTTATCGCTTTTGTAATCTGTACAGAACAAGACACGAAGTGTATAGATCTAGAAGTTTTTTTGGAGATTGGTTAGCAAGAGTATTAACAGGCAATCATACAACCTATATTCACTTATGCCAGGGTAAGTAGGTAGTCGAAGGCAACTAAACAGCAAAGTTCTCTTTCATCGAGCGAAAGTCAAGCTCTATATTACTTTAATTATAGTAAACGTCCTCCTTTATGGTACTGGGAAAAGTTCTTCGAAAAATTACTTAGCCTACTACTAAAACAATTTTAGACGTCTTAGTGATTACAACTGGCAACAGTTGGTAAAACGAAGAAGGGAGGATTTTGTTGGACAACCGTAGTCATTAATCACTAATGAGGCAGGTAAGTAAGTAATATTAGTGTGTGTGACAGGGTAGGCATATGACGCGAGACTTTAATCCGAGCTTCGATTTGGAAGGCTGTTTTGATTTTCTGAAATCAATCTAGCATTAAATATGTTAGTGCTTAGTCTCTAAAAGTTTAACCCATTACAAATATCCAGTCCAAAGTTGAGCTAGAGTAACGCAAGTCTCTCTTGGCAGGTCGCGGTTTCTTTAGCTTTAGGTTGTACCATAGTTTGGATTACTTTATTAATCGGGCGAGTGTTTAGAAAGTAATTTACCGCCTGTGTCCCTCTGAATTCGAAGAATGTATTGTAATCTTGTTGAGTTCAGCTGAGCTATCTTATTTCTTCTTTCCGAAATTTCGTTTGAGAGATCTCACTGCATAAACCTAAAAGTGTACTACTATTAGGAAAGCGTGATACAAATTCCTTCGAAATTATTTTGAGTAAAAGTCTTTGTTCTTATTTTTGTAACAGTATTTCGCCCTCCACATTCCGTAGTTCAATCTTCGAAAACGTCAGCTGTTTCTTACAGCAGAAGACGGAAACTGGAAATATCATTAGGGTTGCCGAAAGTGAGTTCGCTGTCAAAAGCGTGTGTTCCCTTGAGCAGTTAAAGAGATGACTGGTATGAGTGAGAACACACCTCATGACGGGTATACATTTGGTGTGTCGTAGCTAAGTTCTGTTAGCTTATAGTTCAACCTATATAATATCGCGCCCTTCTGCATCTAGAAGTCCTGGTGTCATTGGTTTTTAGGACGGCGTTCACTCAGCTGGAGCTAAGAAAGGGCGTACAGACGGAATCTCTGTAAATCTTATTAAGGGTTTGCCTGGGCAGCTTTGGACAAAATACGTTTTTAAATTGATGTCGCATCTGGTTATAATGCTTGCAAAGATGGCACCCTATTACCCGTGGAGGCACCTCAATTTCAAGAAACTGTATACTGTGGAGGTTATTATCATCGAATCCCTTAGCAGTTCTGAGTTCAGCTTCTATTAAAGCGTGTCTGCTAGGCATGACTACGTCTAGGTCAGAACCGGTTGGCCAATTGCCTTGTAAGTTGACAACAGTGTTTTTTTCCATCCGCCCTGTACTATCGATTCAAGGCGACACCCCCATATGTGTACATATTTAAAGATAAAATTAGCTTTATAATTCATCCATTAATTTAATAACACTATCCAACTGATTTACATATATACACACATACTAACAACAAATTTTGCCTCATCATTTTACTCACAGCATTCCCACCTGCTGCTGTCACTAGCGATAAGTTAATTTAATCTGCCACTGATTATTATTAATTTTAATACTTATGCTTTAAAACGATGGCTGATTTAAGTTTAAAAATGCGATATATATATTAAAATGGATGACTGGAGTGACAATTTTTTGGATGCTAACAATTTTTTTATGCTAACCTTTTCGGGATTTCACCATACAACTTCGCGGATTAGTCCCGAGATTTGGCTATTCGCTATTCTCTAATAATTATTATACTTGAGGCTAACTCATCCCGAAATATTCAACAAATAATTTAATTTTTGATATGATTTTCAATTATTAATTAATAACAAAGCAAATACAAATATAATATATATAAATATAGAAATAAAATATTTTTTATGGAATTTCTAAACCTAGGTGATCCGGTTACAGAATTTTTGGGGAAAAAATTTGTGTGCCTCAAGGGCTTTAAATACAAAATTGACATGCGCATACGTCACTTTCGTGAAGTCGAAAATTCGTGCTAACTAATTTTGTTGTTATAGAAGATGTTACATAAAAAATGAAATAAATGTCTTGAAAAATTTCTATAGTGGGGTGTCGTAGTTGCGCGTTTGCTTGCTAGTTGCTAAGAAGGCTCCTGTTTTCAGTAACACAATTACCAAAAAACCATTAAAATAGTGAGAACATCTGAACATCAACAAAAAAATTAAAATGGTAATTATAAATTACACATATTTAGTTTTTAGCAAACATATTTTCAACCCCGAAAATCCTGGGGCCAAAAAAAAAAAAAATTATGACGGGATCCCAGGATTGACATGCCCAATATGTGTATTTTTGTCTATGTATGTATGTCGATTGGTTGATTAATTTTTAAAAAGAGCCATTGAATGGTGTTAAGTGTGCGTAATCGCTCTCCATTCCATTGGTTTAAATATTTAATTAGTTTTATGCCAACTAATACCGAAGAGTGCCTTACCTCGTTTATATGTGTATGCAATTTTGAGAATCTTTCAATCATTTTCTTTTTTATTGGCTTCAATGCAAACGTGTATACTTCCCTTGTTATATATTTCAAAGCTGGTATATTGCTTGGTTTCTTTCTTCGCTGTTGTAAAATATGTAAAATAACCATAAAGCTTTTAAAGACTTCTAAAAATACCTCAAGATATTAGACGCAAGGGAAAAAATATTGAGGAAGAATGATCCAAAAATAAATACAGTTGTGTGAGGAATAATAGGGAAGTGTTTTTAATGATTTAGTCAAAGTTTCAAAGTGCTCACTCAAATAAATTTTTTTTTCAGACAATTTTTCAGGATACAGTTTTATAGGACATTACATTCTAGTCAGACCTGTTAAATAATAATTACTAATCGTAATGATTACCGGTTTAATTTTTTGAGGATCTATTTAATGATTGATTACCATTAATTAAAATTTTTAATGATTATTCTCCAATTAATTAAGAAAATAATCAAAAAAAAGTCATGATTTTTTACGATTATTAAAAAAATAAAATAAAATAAAAATAAAAAAAGGTATTTTGATTACTTTTGACAATATTTGATTTTTTTTGATTATTTTTAATTTTTTTAGTATTGTTGTAGAAGCACATAAATATACACATCAACAATACTGAAAAAATCAAAAATAATCGAAATAAAATCAAAAATTCTTAAAATAAAATAAAAAAACGATAAAAAATAATCAAAAGTAATCAAAACACTTTTTTTTTTGATTATTTCCAATTTTTTTTCAAATTTTTTTTATTTGTTTTGTTTTTTTTTTTTGATTTTTTATAATCGTAATCAATTAATAATTGCCTTTTCGTTTGAATTTTTCACTAAACTTTTACTGTTATAGGTTTTGTGTAGTAAATTTAATTACGTGTATACAAACAGCTTAAATAGTTCTGAACTAAAAAAATTCACGATTTAGTCTGCTCGTCACTCTACTATAACAATTGACTGCCTATGTTTGTTGCTTGTTAAATTTTTCTATAAATGTAAACATATTAATTGAATAATAATTATTATCAACTGGTTATTACGTCGTAAATTCTCCTATATATTTGAGAAGAAAATTTTGTATCGAGGACAAAGGAAATGAGCAAAATGGTATGAAAAGTAATTCCATCAACCTTCAAGGGGTAGTTATTTTATTTCTAGCTAAGAAATATTAATTTCGCTACAAAAAAAAATTAATAAACAGCAGAAATAAATATATGTACAGGCTCCATTCTGTAGTAGTCATGGCATAGTAAAACAGCACGGCGGCCATATTGGAAATTGCTTCTCTAAAACGTCAGAACAGAACAGCACATGTTAAATTGTAAACAAACCGATTGCAAGCATGTTTGACAATTTACAGTAAATTAAAATGAAAAAAATTTTATCAGCTGTTGATATGATATTACCTGTATAGGTATGTCATGGTAGTAGTTATTTTTTGCTCATTTCCTTCGCTCTTGCCTATCCTCTGCTATGAATATTTTACCTGGTTGTTTAATCCAATTTTGGCGTGAGGCACAGCTTACTTTGTTCATTAAAATTGTAATTGTGGGACGTGATTTGTCTACAGAAAGGCTTACTTCTATGAAATTTATTTGTGGTCGAAATATTCTAAATAAGATAAATGCTTGTGCTTAATTTATTTTGTGTAACTTCCACTTCAACGAAATATCGCGGTTTAAATTTAACAAACAAATTTGCAAGAATTATGCTCAAGGAAGGGGCAATTTCGCTTATTTTTACACTCAACAGTACGAAAGGGAATTTTTAAATCACAATAGCTCGAAGCCCATAATTCAGAATGACGGCATACGTGAGCAATTGGCTGGAATTACCGGTCGGTTCAATTATGCATTATTACTCTTATAAAAAGTTGGACAGTTTCCACGTTATTGTGACTGAAAAAACGGATTACGATAACGGAGCGTATGCCGTAATTCCGCCCCAGGTTATAACATTAGATGTGTTACGGGGTCGTCCACTATAAAAGGAGCTGAGCCGATTCCATTTAAAAAAATTATTCTCCCAACGAAACTCTGGATGTATAACAGAATTTATATAAATTTTTTTTAGCAGACCAATGACCAATTTTTTCGACTATGATCCTTTTAAAAGTCTTTTAATAAAAACCGATTTCATAAATTTTCCTAGTATATGTAAAATTGAGTTGAAAAAGTGTATGCGTATTTACGCATTTGGAAAAAAAAAAACCTAAAAGGTTTTAAAAACGGACTTAAAACTATAAATTAATTTATAAACTGTCTGCATAGATTTTTTTCCACCTAGAGGTTGTTTCTGAAATAATATAAATGCGGAAATTAAAAACATTTATCCCCGTTCACGGAAAAACAATACATCTAAGGTCTAACCAATTATATATGTGCCGATAGGCCTGCTCAAGCTGCAGAGCCATCAATCATAAACATTAAAAAAAAAATTATTATAATATAGAAAATTCAGTTTAAAAATTACACCACTACAAATGATAAATATGTATTCACACTAAAGAGCCGTTGTTGTGTGAGTAGACATGTCGTGCATGTTTGCTTGAGTTGTTGTTATTGTATTGATCGCTGGAAAACGTGTTGCTGGCACGAAGAGTTGCTTATTGGCAATATGAAACATAAGCAAATATGTAAACTGTTTTAAAAATAGAAAACCTGGCCCACTTCGCTGCGTTTCTGAACTAATAATAGACTGAGTCCGGTTTTAGCCATTATATTTCACACAAGATAAGATATGGAACTTAATTACACTTACACTTACTGCAGCACTCATTATCACCTTTCGTTTGATACCCATATTGTATTAGACACATTTTAGTTTCCTTGGTCCACATATTGGTCGATATCTACGCAACTGATCCTACTATCGGAACAAATGAAATTTTAAGTTTTAAGTTAAACGTCCACTAATGAAACGGTAAAAGTTCCACTCAATTCCATGTAGCGATTTTCAGTGATGAGCGACCAAACTTACAAACGGACATACAGACAAAAATTGTAAAAACTGTTGATTTGGCCTCTATAGGCTAAATAATGATTCCTTCTATCGATTTTTCTTAAATATCTGCATTGTACAGACATCGACTTGTTAAAATTTTATGAGCGATACAAACACAGCGAGAAAAACACAGGAGTTTTTTGATTTGTATTTTTTGTGGGAAAGAAAGGTGAACGAAGGGAACAGCAAATAGTTCAAATAAAAAAAAGTTTTCATTTTTTTAAATTAAAAATATTATTTTATTAAATTTTTTAATCCTTCTAATACTTTGATATGTATAACTCTATATCTCTTTCGCAATGTTTATGCCGTTACCTTTTGTGCGTAGCATTGCAAGTTGTTTCCACACGATCACATTAATGTGTGCATGTGTAAGTGCATGCAGTCTACAATGAGTGTGCCTTTCATTTTTACTCTCAATAACTGTTAATTTTCATTTCGCTATAAGCAGCCATCAAAATTTTGCCATGTGCCATTGAAAAATAAGCTTCTGCCTACTTACTCTTCACAAAACGAGTACCTGTGACTGACAATGAGACAAATCCAAACTACTCAGCCATTAGTGTATAACGGCACTATTTGACAATCTGATTACCGATATTTTGGTTGACTGTTGGATTAAAATTTTTGGCTATCAATTTGTATGCATCAAAAACTTAACCCACCGGCGCATCATACGACGGATGAACAGATACAGATAGTTGCCGTTGCTTGACAAAAAGCAATGGTATGTTTTGTGGTCAAATTTACAGTTGCGATACCTTTGACTGAATAGGAATTGCACTTACAAATTACGACAACAACAATAAAAGCAAAGGCAATGAGAAGCTACCGAATGATTTTACTGCAGGCAGAAATGAAAGGACTGGACAGTGTAATCGGAAAATAGTAATATGTAGTATCGTTGGTACGTCTAGGAAAGCACGCATGGTTCGTTCAGAGGCACGTACTTACAGCTGTGTTCAATATAATAGCAGTGAAATTTATCTATTTAAATCGTTGGACGAAATAAGAAGAAAATGTGATTTTTATTTAAAATATTATGTATTCCATAACATAAACCACATAAACAGAAATTTCAAAGTACGAGGTGTGTTCAAAAAGTATCGCGAATTTTGTGTTTTTTCAAAAATTATTTATTTATTCATGAATATCTATTTTGTCCCCTTCAAAGTATACCCCATGAGATATTATACACTTGTGCCAACGGTTTTTCCAATCTTCGCAGCACTTCAAAAAATCATTTTTTTGTATCTTGTTCAGCTCCTCCTTCGATGCCGTCTTTATCTCGTCAAGAGAAGCGTAACGTCGTCCTTTCATGGGCCTCTTCAGTTTAGGGAACAAGAAAAATTCACAGGGGGCCAGATCTGGGGAATACGGTGGCTGCGGCATAATTAGTGTGTTGTTTTTGGCCAAAAAGTCGCGCACAAGCAACGATGCGTGAGCAGGGGCGTTATCGTGGTGCAAAAGCCAATTTTTGTTCTTCTTTGGACATCTTCTCGGCCTTCTGAGAACATTTTGTACCACCGATAAACGTTGCTTCGGTCCAAGGTAGCTTCTCCGTATGCCACAGTCAACATTCGGAATGCATCCGCGCACTTAATTTCGTTTTTCACACAAAATTTGATACAGGTTCTTTGATCCATTTTTTTGAATAGGTAAAAATCGAAGACGATCCAAAACACGTGCAAGCAAAGCAGCTGTCAACAATTAACTGAACATTCAAAATGGCCGAGCTTGTCGATGAGAGACATGAGTACCAACATAACGCCACAAAAAATTCGAAATTCGAATATACGTAACCAGCGAAAATTCAAAATTCGCGATACGTTTTGAACACACCTCGTACATACAAAGTTCTGGGAAGTTAATTAAACTTTAAAAAATGGCAATCCAAATCTTAACATTTTTTGGCAGACGCAGTTTTGTAGACCAATCAACATTGTGCAAGTTAGAACTCGCTCAAAAATTTCCCTGAACTTGTGGAATTTTTTTTGTCAAGGATGTTGAGTGATTTCTTCCATACAACGAGTGAAAAAAATACCCAAAATCCTTTACAAAGAAAAATTTTAAAAATTCAGCGGAAATTTTGAGGTACTTCTAACTTGTGCATTATTATGCTAAAATGAGCTATAAAACTGCGTACTTAAAAATTTTGTAAAAATACTTCTCAAAAGTATTGAAATTTTGATGTAAATAACTAAACGTTTAATTAACTTTCCCGAAAATTGTGTAAACTTTGAAAATTCTTTATATGTGGTTTCCGTTATGGAATTCGCTCCGTTATGGAATTCCTCTACTCTCAAAGCCGGAATTTGAGTGTTTTTTTGGAAATAAATGAAGAAGGATTTACTGGATCGATAAAAAAATGTTTATTTTATTTTAAAGGTACATGTTTTGACTTCAAAATTCTTGTATCGAATATCAAAAAAATATATTGTTGACCTTTAAACTTCATTAACTAAATTGATGTTGAAACTGCATTGGTCCCGCTCGAGTAAAGTTCTGGCCAGTTGGTTAATCTGTAATCAAAAATTAAATATTCTTTATAATCACAGTTACGTTGGCTATGTTTTCCCGAAACAGAATTCATTTATTTTGTAAATTGTAAAATTTATGCAACAATTTGTTAAAATTTGTAATTTTCACGTTATTTTTTGACATATTAGAGACTCTAAAAATAGAACAAAATAAAATTTCGCAAATCTTACTCGGAAAAGCATAGCGGTATGTTCACTGATTAATTCAATATAAAAAATTTCAAAATGGGAACAATACTTTTATGAAAAGTCTTACTCGGCAGCTGAAAAAACCTTACTTTAAGGAAAACGCGTTTAAAAATAAATTACGCTGATTGCAGCACGCGGAGACGGGTACATTACGGATCCCAGGAGCATGCCAAGGAATGTGATTTCAAAGAAATTCTCTCTGTGGCGTGTACTTGGGTACATATATATTAAAAATAAATAAAGTAGAGGACCGCCTTAAATGAAAATTATTAAAAACACAGTTTTTTTTTTATTTCGTCGTACGATATCCAATTTAATTTGACAATTATTTTATTGAACACAACTTTACTGACATGGGTGTATAAATAAAAATACCTATCTACAACTAGAATTTTTTAACTGAGCTCAAACTAGTCCGAAAACGACAAAAACTGTACCAAATAAATTAAAATTTTCAGAGCAAAAAGGTGGTAGAAAAATCATCGTAGACTGACCTCTCTCATGTGGGCGGTGTACGTATACACCATATTTGCAGTCATTCCAATTATTTTCACTTAACAATTACCACTAAAACTATGAATTATGATGCTTTTGATCTAGTTCGAACTAGTTTCAGCTTGGTATAATTCTTTCCGAAATCTAACAATTGACATCTCGTGGGACAACGCCATCTTTTTAAAATCACCAGTTGCTTATATGGAAAAGTACTGTTGGTTGCCCAGTTGGTCTTCGTGTTCATAGCAGTGTAGAAGTAGTTTATAACTAGTAGCTTTGACTGCAGCGTGTGTATGCATGTGACAGCGTAATAGGTACCGATGTCTTTGTAATTTACATGTGTAATTTTTCGTGTCGACCAGTGCTGCATTAACAATTTAGATTCCGCAGCAGATGCAAAGTGTAGCCATTGCGTCGGTGTTTGGTAGTCTGAGGCTGAGTGCATTTGTTGGAAGTATGAATGATGAGACTGCAGAAATGCTTTGAAGAGCTTAAAGTGAAAATGGGTGTCACAGTAGTTAGTGGAAAGTCAGAACAAAGCTTTTTGGTTAGTTGTTGACTAGTATGGTCGTCGTTTTTGACCTGAAGGCGTCATATGTACAATAAACTAGTTGGCTGGTATCTTACAGCTAATAAGAACTCAAGACAAACTGGTCAGCTAGCAGCATTTAACTAAAGACTAACATTTTTAACATGGCGATGTCTTACAATAGCAATAGATATATGTACACATAGTATTGGCGGTCTGTTTGCCATTGGAACTTTCCTTTCGTACCGAAGTGGGTACGAATCCTGGCTGGCGAAGTCTTATCGTGCAGGCTAAACTTTTCCGACTGTGAGTTCGAACACACCCGACTTTGATATAATGATGGGGGCAGCGCTCAAATGTGCCTCCCAAGCGTTAGTAGAATGCATCCTTTTCCACATCGTAAAGATATGTTGAAGGCTATTATGCGAATTACGGCGAGACGCTCATACACAGTTGTGAACGACAGCACTGCTGTAATGGTAGTATTTCCTTGCACAGTCTATCGCATTTCGTGTATGGCGGTTATGTCAGAATTTGTCTTCACGAGAACATCAACCAGCCTGGAAGAGGCACCTACCCCATTAAGGAACCGGACACTCCAGGTACATTTCCTTATTTCCTAAAACGTTTTAAAAGGTCATCATCTAAAAAAAGGATAGTGCTACGGGTTTTAAGGGTTAAATAGGTTACTTTCAACTCAGAGATCAAACATAATTTTTACAATCACTTTTAGCTGAACTGTTTTGGAATGATACCTGCACACATTCGTACATATCCATAATGAATCATCAGTTTTGAGAGAGCCAAATAATTTATAAAAGCTGACGCATCGCCCTTTTTTGTGGCTTGATTGCCTTGCTGGAAGTTCGCTTATACTAATTTACTAATTTATTTTTGTACTCTGAACTTTGCATGTAGCTTTCCTAAGCATTATTTGCTGCTATATATTTACGAGGAGGTACATTATTGAAATTACAGTAGGGGTATTCACAAAATTGGGTAAGAGTTCTGGTAAAATAACCAAACTGAAATGCCGCGAAGAATAATGAAGTGTAACTCTCTGCGTCTAGACGCGTTTGGTCTGTCACTACCAAGTTCTTAGTACCACAAAGTGCTAGTACGGGAGAGTTCTACATACAATACATTTCTCTACATCTTCGACGAGTGTTTTTTGAGGTGACACACAACAACAATAACGAGCAGAATTGCGCATATTTCAATTTACTCAACTTTTTCGGTCCTCACTTTTGCTAGTGCAAAAGCCCATTTGCCTAAGTTGGTGAATAACGTTAAAATTTATAAGTAATTGTAAACTAAAATGTTTTCTCTGTTCATGTTATTCATTTTGCTGATTATGTAAATACTCATCTGTGTGCCGCTATGGTTGTTAGTATGTATGTATGGAATTTTGTGTAATTAGAGCGTAGAAAAAGGAAGCCAAATATGCACTTGTAACACACTTTAACAACCATCATCATTTGGGTTTCCAGTTTTTTTGGATTTGTTTTCATTAGCGTTGCTTCACACTCAAAAGTTGCTAAATTTAACTTAATTAAAATTCCACTCAAAATTTCATAGTCAGTGGAAATTTTTTAAATCAAATGCGTACCGTAAATGAGCAAAAAAAGAAACGGTAATAATATCGTACTAGCAGATAAAAGGCTTATGAATGAATTTTCCTTTTGAAAACAATATTCATTTCACTTACTAAGTACTTGTAAGTTGGCAGTGAATGTAGAGCAGTGCAACTCTACGTACATCCCAGTAAACATTTAAGAAGCTTGCTAAATTTAAGGGCTCGATGTGTGTTATAAAAGTGTAAGAAATGCAGTCGCAAAAATGAAAGCTCAAATGTGAATCTTTCATAGTATATAGGGAATGTGTACCTTTGGAGATAGAAAAATAATGCACGTGGTTGTGCGAGGTTCGCCAACACCAAAAAAAGTGTACATACAGCAGCAATGGCTGAATGTCTCCTATTATTCAATATAAACCTCCAGCCAATTATTTGTGAAAACAGCATGCAATTCGATAGAATAGTTATTAAATGATGTGCGTACAAACATAATAGAGACAGGCAGGTAAAAAGCGATACGTTTTTTTATTTGGATTCTGTTGATCTAAGAACGCCCGGTAGGTTCTATTGTTTACGTTATATCTATTATGCTTCCAACAATTATACGTAAAAAAAAGTCCTACTTTTGTGGCCACCACTGTGGTGTGGGGGGAATAAAAAAGTTGTCGGAAACTTTAAGTTAGATATCTACCAATGGTTTAGTCAAAATTTCATTTAATTCCAGGCAGCTGTTTTTGCATGATGCGCGTTCAAATTTACAGGCAGATATACAAAAATTCTAAAAACTTTGGCTTTGGCTTTCTTTACTCCAATAAAATAACCACGTATACATTTTTTTTGATATATATAATCTATGTATCAAAAGTGTCCCGTTAAAGTGTAAAAAGAGTCTCTTGCAGAAGACTCAGTAAAAATAGGAAGACCAATACAGGCCGCCGTGGTGTGAAGGTAGTGTTGCCGGCCTACCACACCGAAGGTCCATGGTTCGAGCCCTGGTACAGGTAACATCAAAAGTGATTTGAAAAAAAGTTTTTCAAAAACGGGGTCGCCCCTCGGCAGTGGTTTGGCAAACTCTCCGAGTGTATTTCTGCCATGACAGGCTTCTCAGCAAAAATTCGTCTCCTTTGTAGATGCCGTTCGGAGTCGGCAAAAAACTGTAGGTCCCACCAATTTGTAGGGAAAATTCAAAAATCGGCACACCACAAATTGGAAGAGAAGCTTGGCGCAAAAATCTCTTAGGAGGTTTATGATGATATACCTGTTGTATATCGCGCCATAGAGAGAGAATACAGGTCGCATGCAACTACTCCTCAGGCTTATATTAGTATGAATTTAGATTTATACCGGATCACAGGCGAATACAGTTGAATGCTTTTTCAAGGCAGAAAATGATTCTGAATGTTGGTTGGGATTATTGATATTAATACCTACTTACAATTGTTATTTGAGTTGATATTTTTTTCTACCAATTTTTTTGGTCCTACCATAATTTCATGAAATCGCTGAAGCAACGCTTGTCAATGCTGTGTTATTTGGTTGATGCTAAAAATTATATTGTTTTGTTTCTATTGATGGTGATCTTGTAGCTACTGTTCGTCTTTAATACTATGGGTCAGTGAATTGTTATTAAATATCTCTGCTCACCTGCTATTCCGATCTCGGACTCTGCAAATATATTGAGGATTCGCTACGATTTGACTATATGAACTAGAGATATTAGGGAGATTCAATGCCGATACCGATACGGCAGAACTTTCGATTGATTCAACTTCTGCCTATGTCAGTTCCAATTAAATGGAATTGGAGTTAAAACGGAAGCTAATCAATTAAAAATCACTTAGTTTTTATATAACACATAGTTTCATAAAGAACCACTTAAAATAATTTTACGGAAGCCAAAATTGGTGAAAACTGCAAAAAATACCTATGCGTCCACGTATGCCCGCCACTATATATATATACAGAGGGTTCTGGCGCTGTTGCTCAAAGGCAAAACAGCATGCCGTACAAAAAGGTTACTTTGAAAATTTATGTCAGTAATAAAAAAGCAAATGAATTTGCTAAATGAAAGATTTTTTAACTTAACCATTTAATTTTTCCCGACATAATGACAACGCGTCAAGACTACGCTTGAAATTAATCAAATGCACTGAAGATTCTTTAAGGCATTTTGGTGTAAGAAAACGCAATTCAAGCAACTAAATGCATAATTTTTATTTAACAAAGCGAGAGTTTGTAATAAGAGTCAAAAAAGACGCACGAATAATTGAATAAAAGCTACCCCAAGAGGGTACTAAGGCTGCAATTAGTATTTAATTATGGTATTTAAAGACACGTGCAAAAATACAAGGGGTGACAACTTTTTGTATTTTTGTATAAATGGGATTTTCGGTATTCTTTTTGTAATCCAAAGACTCCCGGGATTATTAACGGGAGGTGGGTATTTCAACACCATAGGTTTAAAAAAAGTAAAGAACTAGTTTGAGAAACTATCTGATCCTTGAATTGTGAACTATAAAATGTTTGCTAATGGAAAATTTTTCTATGGAAGTTATTTTATTAATAAGAGAACAAACTCAAATAGGTATCACATTTTTGTTCAAAATTGTAATGTTTTCAACAATTTATAGGCTTAATAAGGGGTGACCAGCTGAAAGCCTTTGCTGCTAGTGTTGCCTTAATTATAGTAATATAATAAAATAAAATTAAATAAAATAAAATAAAATAAAATACAATAAAATGAAATAAAATAAAATAAAATAAAATAAAATAAAATAAAATAAAAAATAAAATAAAAAATAAAATAAAATAAAATAAAATAAAATAAAATAAAAAATAAAATAAAATAAAATAAAGTCAAATAAAATAAAATAAAATAAAATAATTTTTGTAAGTATAACGAGCTCAAGACCAGTTGATAATAATTCTTAGTTAATTATTATTATTTTTGATTAGAGGAAAAATTGAAAGCAACAAACATATACAGGCTATAGTTATAGTACTATTTCGAAAACAGCCACGATTTCTCGTCAGACTAATTCGTATAGTTTTTGCTATTTTCAGAGGATTTTGTGGAGATCGAACCCACTCACTCTGATTGCCAGCGCAGCAAAGTCCAACATACACGATTTACATATAGACAGAATGTCTAAAATATTGTGTATACCGTTGGCAAGATAACAAACAACAATTAGAGGAAAACGTGAATTAAGCAGCTTGCAAAACTACACGCAGCATAGCCTATGGGTTAGGCGGCTGCGCTGGCAATCAGAGTGAGTGGGTTCGATCTCCACAAGATCCTCTGAAAATAGCAAAAACTATACGAATTAGTCTGACGAGAAATCGTGGCTGTTTTCGAAATAGTACTATAACTATAGCCTGTATATGTTTGTTGCTTTCAATTTTTCCTCTAATCAAAAATAATAATAATTAACTAAGAATTATTATCAACTGGTCTTGAGCTCGTTATACTTACAAAAATATGTAAAATGAACAGACCGTAAAACCAACAACAAAATAAAATAAAATAAAATAAAATAAAATAAAATAAAATAAAATAAAATAAAATAAAAAATAAAATAAAATAAAATAAAATAAAATAAAGTAAGATAAAATTAAATAAAATAATATAAAATAAAATAAAATAAACTAAAATAAAATAAACTGTAATAAAATAAAATTAAACAAAATAAAATAAAACGATTAAAATAAAATAAACTGTATTAAAATAAAATTGAACAAAATAAAATAAAACAATTAAAAATAAAATAAACTATAATAAAAAAATAATATAAATTAAAAAAAAAATAATAATAATAAGCAGTGATTTCGGGATCCCGGTACTATCATCGTTTGTGAACATTTTAACTTGTATACTCGTACAGGTATGCTGGCTTATTGAAACTTCGTGTTTACTGCAAATAAACGCCTAAAAGTTACAAGTTTGTTTCACCTTGATTTTTCCAGTTTTAACTAAATAACAAAAAAAAAAAAAAGAAACGTATAAAACGCGAAACAAATAAAATTTAACAAGCGCTTTAGCATAATTTTAACGTTTTACAGAACAAAATGCCGCTACTGCAATTAAATGATATCATGAGACCTAAATTAAAGTAATATGCCAAACTGCAATTAATGGTACTGAAATCGCAGCAATTATGTACATACAGTGGCACCACTATAAGCACATAATAAATGAATAAAAAAAAAAAAAAATTATAATGAAGTGGTTGGTCACAGCTTGTGCTTTTGTTGTGGCCTTTTAACACTAAATATGTTATATATTAATTACTTCATATGTATCTATGCATGCTATTCAATAAACGGTAAACAAAATGTTATTTATTAGACTAGCGAACAACAATTAATTTGCATTTTTTTTTATTTTTGTTTGAAAATTTCATTATTATTCTATTAGCGTAGTTATTTGCAACGGTATAGATTAGCTGAGAGCACATGCGTTGAATAGAACGCAAGTCATGCATAAGGTTAAGGAACAATATATGGAGAAATGAGTGCCTTGACTGTTTCAAAATAACCAAAAATCCGTTAGGAGAAGAAACCAGGAGCAAGTGGTTTCGTATTTGTTTGCGCTGGAAGTGCTGAAGGGCGTTAATGGCGGGATATGAAAGATATGACAATGATCGTTAGAAAAAATTTGCCAAATTCATAAAATGATATATAGACCTTGCCGTCCCAATTTTAGGAACTCGAAAAAAAACTTGTATGAAAAGTAGGCTAACTTTTCGGGCTTTTCAACTGTTTTTAAATAATACTTTGGTATCCTTTTCAAATGGGTTTTGGGGTTTTCGAGCCAACTGCATATCACACTATTGTTTGGGTATCTTTTAATTTAGGTGGCACACCAGGTGACCTTCTCTCCTAGTTTTATTTTGAACGTTTTCTTAGAGCTTATAGTCATAGCGATATTGTTCCTTGATTTTCTTTGATTCAACAGATGAGGTGACTTTTCTTTTGCCGAAGCCCACTTTAGCTATGTTGGAAATGTGCGCAGGGCTCCCGTGATGCATACACACGCCGGCCGGTGTATTTTACACAGTTAATTCCCCACTCAACATCATCGGGCTACCTCCCCAGAATTTGCCCACTAGTCTTCTGCACACTATTGTGTCCACCAGAGTAGTTAAAGAATGTATTCTTGTCCAGAGGACCATTCCTTGGCTATATTCAATGAGTAATGAGGTTGTTAGCTGTTATTTTCTATCTCTATCTATCTCTATGGCGCGATATACAACAGGTATATCATCATAAACCTCCTAAGAGATTTTTGCGCCAAGCTTCTCTTCCAATTTGTGGTGTGCCGATTTGAATTTTCCCTACAAATTGGTGGGACCTACAGTTTTTTGCCGACTCCGAACGGCATCTACAAAGGAGACGAATTTTTGCTGAGAAGCCTGTCATGGCAGAAATACACTCGGAGAGTTTGCCAAACCACTGCCGAGGGGCGACCCCGCTTTGAAAAACTTTTTTCAAATCACTTTTGATGTTACCTGTACCAGGGCTCGAACCATGGAGCTTCGGTGTGGTAGGCCGGCAACACTACCTTCACACCACGGCGGCCGCTGTTATTTTCTAAATAATAAAATAAACTGTTTAATACTTTTGATGTTACCTGAACTCAGAAGTAGGTGCGAAAAGTGTGCACGCCCATTGTATTAAAGCTATCTCACTCATTGTGCATAATTAAACCATCATTCTCACTGTAATTTATGAAATGTAATTAACGAATCATAAATGAAGTGACACCTTAGAAGAAAATAATTACTAGTTTGCATTATTACTCAACAAATAGAAACTTCTAAACTTCGAAAGAGTATATAAACAAAGATATATTTCAGTAGCTACTCAAAATATTTCATTGAAGATTTGATTGGCGTAGTAGTTCTGAAAGCAGTTTTGTATGTTTAAGATATATCCTTTTTAAAATAAATAGAAAGGAATTGATAAAAATTAAAACAAATAAAAATATAATGCGTCCTCCAATAATCGTTTTAAGTGCAATCCTGTGTCTATCTAGTCTACGTTTAAATTTTGTTCGCGCACAAAAGGAGTTAAGACGAGATGATACTGTAAGTACCGAAATATATTTTTATAATAAGAATGTGTGAATGTGTTTAACTTAAATTTCCTTTTTCCAGTATCCACCTCCAGAACTATTGAAGGCATTACGTCCAATTCACGACTCATGCGTTACAAAAACAGGCGTTACCGAAGGTAATATAAAAAATCAGTAAGTTTGTCTGAAATGGCAAGCCCTAGCTTAATTACTGACGGTTTACATACGAACCGAACGGGTTTTCGCTGTGCGGAAAGCCTTACACAATATTGGGAAACTATAATCCAGTTGAATGATTGATTAGTAAGTGGGTAATAAAGTTCAAATAGCAATAACTTAACAATCAGTTATCCCTCTCTGCAAGGCTTATATGATCAAATTTACCTGAAGCATATTTTCGCGATATGTTCTGAATCCTTAAAGTATAGTTTAGAACATATATTTGAAAAGTTGGCAATAGATGGCGCTGTGCTTTGATAATTTTATCTTTACCTCTATATTTAATATCGATTTATTTTCTGAAAATAATGTTGCCCTGTTTGGTTTTGTGAACTCTCTCGGAGGCTTGGGTGTCCATTTCAGAAAATATTGCCCACTGACTAATCAAAAGGGAGAAAACAAAAGCCCATAACAGTTTTCCATATGTGCCTGAGTACTGAAATTTAGTGCTTGAAAACAAAATGTTAGAAAGAGAAAGGTGTAGGAAGAAAGAACTTAGCAAATTATTTTTATTTATTTATTTATTTATTTATTTATTTATTTTTATTTCTTTTTTCTTACAAATCGCATTTTTACAAAAGTACATAAGGGTAGAAGCTTAAAACAAAGAAATATTGACGCTAGGATTAAAATGTAAGAAAAAGTACAGCATTCTTTAAAATAGTAAAATACGTTTTTACATTTAAGTATTGAATGCCGACATAAAATAAAATTTATAGATATTACAATAGTGTGTGGGGTGCAGGAATTTTATAAAGAATTATGAAAATGCTATGAAATAGCTGTATCTACATATTTAGGCTTAAGAAGAATTAATTAAATGAAAACTTTCTAAGTGATTGGGTTCAGCAAATTTTTAATATCATCGTGTGGTATCTCTAAAAGAAATAACTTAACTTTCGACAAGAATTTATGCAAGCTCCTAATAGTACGTATAGGCGCAGGTAAGGCGTTGAAAAGTTTACAAGAGACAATTGTATAATAATGATTAAAGCGCGTAGTACGAGAAGTGGGTACAGCAACCAGTCCTTGCAGGTTTCCTCTTAAGTTATAGTTATCAGAGACTAAACTTTGCATATACCCACAGCGAATGAAAAAAATCTTTAGACATTTGTAGTAGTACAAATGCTTAACAGGAAGAATTCCCAGGTTCACAAACAACTCCATGGTGTGGTGTAATCGACTTACGTTGCATATTTTTCTTATGATACATTTTTGTATGGTTAAAAGATACCGAACTTTATTGAAAGACGCACCACCCCAGCAGTTTATGCCATATTGGAGCTTTGAGTGGACCAAGGCATAGTATAGAGTCTTAAGTGTGGAATTGGAGCAAATCTTTCTTAGACTATAGAAATAACGAACAGTAGACCGCATGTAGGATTTCAGACGTGAAATGTGCGTAAGCCAATTTAAATTTTGATCAACAGAGACTCCAAGATATTGAAAATCCTTTACTCTTTCAATTGAGAAACACTTGTCACAGCAATCTGTGTCGGAGCTAAAAGATACACCAGAGTGCGGGAAACTATTTAGGGTGAAACGCTTGCAGTCGGCGGAATGAAATAAAATCGCTATGTCGGGAGATGTTTTTAAAGGTAGATTGAAATACATCATTTTCGTTTTCCTGCTGACAACAAGCTTATGGGCAGCAAACCAAACTCTTAATAAATGTACGTCGTTATTGATTCCTGAAACCAAATCCAAATAGTTCGATGAACCATAGGCAATGGCAAGGTCGTCAGCGAACGCGGTAACTTTTCCAAAGAAAGGTAAGGAGAATATGGAATTTAAATATACCAAAAATAGTAACGGACCAAGAACAGAACCTTGGGGGACTCCTAAGTTAGTTATAGCAGGACTACTTAAACTGTTTCCAATTTTTACCATCTGCACTCTTCTAGATAAGTAGCATTTAAACCAGTCGTAGATAAAACCACGAAAGCCCGCACGATACAATTTTTCCAATAGAATCTGGTGGTCTACCATATCAAAAGCTTTCGTTATATCAACGAACAGACCAGCACAGTTCTTTTTATTGTCTAGTTCCTTGTATATAAATGAACAAAAGTTTAACAGGGCATCTTCCGTTGACCTTCCACATCTAAAGCCAAACTGCATCGAACTGAAAAAGTTATTATTTACAAGAAAAGGTAAAATTCTGCTCTTTATAAGTCTCTCAAATACTTTAGATACAGAAGAAAGTAAAGAGATTGGTCTGTAGTTATTCACATCTTTCCTATCGCCCTTTTTAAATAAAGGTATGACAATGGCACATTTTAAATCTGCAGGAAAAGATCCTGACAAAACACTTGTGTTGAACAGATGAGTTAAGATGTCAACTACATTTAACGCCACACGTTTTAGGACTTGATTCGAGATCCCATCATACCCACACGATCTGGAGTCATTAAGAGATCTAATTGCTTTTAAGATTTCGAAACCGCTAAAAGGGGAAAAGAAAAAACTGTTTCCTGAGTTTAGGCGCTCTGAAGTTAAACTTGGAGATAATACAACATTAGTTTGCCCGACTGTTAGAAAGTGGCTATTAAAGCGGTTTGCTACTATCGTGGGGTCAGACAAACTTTCGCCACCATCGCTTAAAACAATATGGTTTTCATATGTTTTACAGTTGCTGTTCAGAAGACCGTTAATAATGCACCATTCTTTCTTAGGGTTGCCATAAGAAGACCTAAATTCATTGCAGTAGAAATTATCACGTTCAACATGTACTTCTCTTTTCAATTGCTTACATAAATTCACATACCGATTACGGAGATCGGTATTTGACGGATGTTTCCTAAGCTTTTTGCCAAGTTTATTTTTTAAACGAATTTTTTTTAACAATCTCCGGCTAACCCAAGGCTTTAACTTTCTTTCCGATCCACGTGGCGTAAAAGAAAAGCTGGCAGACCTAATGTGGTTTTTAAAAATATTCAGAAATATACCAAATGCTTTGGATACGTCTTCTTCAGAGAATACTTCGTCCCATGACTCAAACCGCAAACGCTCGTTTAAATAATCAAAATTGATTTTGGTTAACTTGGAATTAGCCTTAAATTTACTTGCAGTTTTACCGCAGGCCATGTCTACCATGATACCCGTCATATTATGATCTGTTATTCCGAGGTCAAAATTTAAACAGGTAAAATTACCGAGATTGATGCTTCTACTGCGACAGAATACATGATCAAGGCAGCTCCCTGAACTAATACGGGTAGGTTCATTTAAATAGGAGGTTAGACCATGGTTAGCCATTAGAATAAGGTAGCTATCTACAGTATCACTAGGTTGTAGAATATCTACATTAAAATCACCTAAGAGAAAAGTGTTGCCCGAATTTTCACTACAAAGAAGACCTGAGAACTCTTCCATAAATGTCTGAAAAGGAACCGCATGTAATCTATACACGCATATAAAAGTAAAACTCTTGCCAGATATACTTAACGATACCTTTAGAATGTTAGCGCTTGTGAGATTGAATTCAACAAAATCACATTCATACATACTACTAACAAAAACGCCAACACCACCTGCAGAGTACGTATCATTTGTGTTAGCATAAAAATTATAGCCCGGTAGAGCAAAATCTGCGACTTCATGCGAATAAATCCAAATTTCTGAGACGAAAATCAAATTCGGATAATTTTTAAAAACCTCGAGGTTGCACAACAATAAATTAAAATTTTGCCGAAGACTCCGTATGTTCTGGTGAACAACAACAAACGAGTCATTAAAATTATACAATAAATTTACATCATTAATAGGACTGAATATGTCAAGGTTGTTATTAAATGAAAAATTACTCAAAACCATATGAAATTTTGATAATTAAAAAAGAAAAAATTGTTTATCTAAGTAACTTTTGACACATCGTCAAAAGTTCTCAGTGTAACAACCTTGCCATCATCAGCCTTTTTCATTAAAAGTCTACCATTATTAACCCATAGATACTTATAGTCTTTAGCTGTTTTAATTTTCTTCGCCACTGTGAATAAAGCTCTGTTGTACGAGGTTAGGCTCTCATTTATAAATATTTTGGTTTTCTTTGCATCACCCAAAAGCTCAGTCGTCAATTTTGCCTTTACTTTTTTTTTAAGCGACATAATTTTCTTCTTAAGCTCAGTGGTTGCAAAATGTATACGGAGAACATTTTTCGTAGGAGCAGAGTCATCATTTGGCCGCTTAAGTTTTTTTACAAAGCACGATCTAATGTCACTCGAAGAGACGGAGATGCCAAAACCGGTTTCTAAAATTTGTTTTGTGCACTCACTTGCATTTTCGCTGCTAAGCTTCGGTACTCCAACAATGTCAACGGCACTGCTCAATAATTGTTGTTCTCTCCAGTTGAGAATACTTTCGAGCCTATTCACTCGTTTGCTTAGTTTGGAGTTTTCTTCTTTGAGCTCGGTCACTGTGTTAAAGAACTCAGCATTGATTTTCTTTAAACACAAGATTTCGTCATAAAGCAATTTCAATGTTATTTCTTTATCACCGTTAACATTATCAATTTGCTCTAGCTGAGGGCATTGGCCCAATTTCACACTTGCCTGAGAGACCATATTGTTGTTACGATTTTTGTTAGTGTTGTTGTTGCCAGTAGGTCTTTTTGTTTGCAGTCTTTGCGCGTTGGTGTTGCTCTGTGTTTGATTGCGGAGCGCCGATGGTGAAATTTTAGCAGATACGCTAGGGCCAACTCCCGTAGGGAAAGAGAGAGGAAAGGGATGATTAGGATAGGTGGAGAGGAAGAAATAAGGAACGATGAAAAATAATAAGCAAGATATGTGTAGGGTACAGGGCGACAAGCTATTTTTCGAGCGTGGAGACGGATAAGGATAGGAAGAAAAAGAGAACGTGAATAGATTCTATGATGAAGCCGATTTAGGGGGCGAACAGCTTTTGTGTTTTGAAGTCATGTGTATCAAAAAAAAAGTATTGACATGGGTAATAATATGGGATGGTTGGGACTTCGACATCTCTTTTCTCTCAAAAATATTGACCTAAAAGTGATTATAGGTAAAGGTATCGACATAGGTATAAAAAGTTGGAAGGGGAAAGGTTGGTAGAGGTTGAGGTGGCCATAGAGGTAGGTGTAGGGTAGAAGAGAAAGAGATGGAGGCATAAGTAAAGGTTAAGGGTAGAAGTAAAGGAATAGGTGGAGGTAGAGGCAGAAAAAGAGGTAGAGGTGAAATTTAATATAGAAATAGAGGTAGTGCCTTTACGTAGACGCCAACATAGTTCAGCGAATAAAAATTCAGTGGCTCCGCTGGCTAGATTACATTGTGCGAATAAACGAAGATGCTCCGGCCGAGAGAGTATTCTTATAGGCACCCGACAAGTGGAGACCGATTTACGATCCCGCGGTGTTTCCAATTGGCTCCAGTTGGCATAAAAAGGAAAGGACTGGCAAGCTATGTTGGACTATCAAAATCGCCAAGACGGTAAGATGACCATTTAAAAAAAGCAGAGGTACTGACACCAACTTGGGTAATAACATAGGATGATGTTGACTTCAGCATCTCAAATTTTTTGTAAGATATTGCCATAAAAGAGACTATATGTAAAGATGGCATTGTGATAAAGGTAGTAGAGTGTCACTGAAAGTGAATAGCAAGGCTTAGGGGAAAGGGCCAAAATCTGGACCAAGTGAGACCATAGAAAATGTTTTGACCACAGCACAATTTTCATATGCAAAAGGCTTATACGAGAGGAGGAATACGAGGAAAGAAGATGGTGTAGGGTCAATAATAATTTGCAAAATGAGCATAACAATAAATGCCCTTCAGAACAACGTCTGCGGGAGAGCTTGTATCTTATAAAATACCGTTCTTGGCTATTTTAACTACAAATTATTTGACTGATGGCTTAATCCCGTGGGTTTCACCCCACATTTCTATAAAAAAAATATGCAATGGCCTCGAAAAATTTCAGTTGTATGGTAGGTGCCACGCCCCCTTTTTCGTTATCCTCAATTTTTTTTGGAGGTGTTAGGGATGAATCTCATATAACACCGTACCAAATTTTAGTGGTCTAACGTAAATACTTCCAGAGATACGGACTATGGAAAATTCCATTTGTATGAGAAGTGTCACGCCCCCTATACGAGTATATATCAAAATATTTTTTAGCTTATAAGCATTCCTGGAAGATATGCAGTGCGTGTTTCAAATTTGGTTACGATCGGTTTATACGTTTAGGACACAACACTCCTCAGATGAAATATATTGCAGGAAATATTCCGCCAATTATATACATTAGGGTGGGGCGATTTGTATGGACGAAAGTTAACCTATATCGCGCCATCGATTTTTCGATAGGTTTTTGGGCTCGACTTGGATTTTTAAGGTTTTTTTCATGAACTACTAAAAAATTTTCATTTGATTTTAAAATTTCCATGCATACCCTGTCCGACCCAAAAATGTCCGCTAAAAACGTTGGCGATAACAGTTTTTTGGAAAAAGTCGAAAAGTCGATTTTTCGACCAAAACAAGCCCCAAAACCCGAAAATAAAATTCGTTTTTAGCGCATAATTTTAAGTGGGACAGGAAATATAAGACGAAGTCGTTTTCATCGAAAACATTTTTGCATGTATGGTGAAAAAACCTTAAAAAAAAATGGCGAAATGGTAAATTTTTTGACCAAAATACTCCCCAAAACCCAAAAGCTATTTTTTGTTTTTTCAAAAAACTGTCATCGCCAACGTTTTTAGCGGACATTTTTGGGTCGGACAGGGTATACATGAAAATTTTAAAACCAAATGAAACTTTTTTTTGTAGGTCATGAAAAAAACCTTAAAAATCAAAGTCGAAAAAAGTCAAAAAATTAAATTTCGCAGGCTCGAAAATTAGTTTTTTGGGTACGCGTAGTGGAACTTTTTTTCCTGAGCCCAAAACCTATCGAAAAATCGATGGCGCGATATCGGTTAATAAATCGACCCAGTCTTATATATATATATATACACTTTTTTGACTATATACCTATATGATGAACACATTTAGTTTAAAATTTTAACTAGCTCAATATTTCAGAAATTAAGTGTGCGGAAAAGAGTTCCATGTCTTAATAATAATAACTTGGGCGATATACAAATTTTGGATAGTGCGGCATGTAATTTTTCCTACTTATTGGCGAGACCTTTTTCGACCCTTTTTCCTTAAAATTGGTGCTACTAGTCCCAATTACAGGTCTTAAGCTTTTTCAATCTATTCTAGATCTTACAGACATCGGACAAAAGTTTCAAACTTTCAGATAATTTCGAATTGTGAAGTTTATCGCGTAATCACTTCTGAGAAAATATCATTCAATTACATGCAGAAGTTTTTGAGTGATTTCCGAAGAAACATACAGACCGACAGACAAAACCTCTTAAAGCTATGGTTTCGTCTTTTATTACGACAACTGAGATCCCATATTCGCCTTTTTCTTTGATGTCTATAATATATTCGCACAATCATATTTCTGAAAAGAGAGCGACAATATTTCAATATTATTAAATTTACAACTCTCACTTATATACATATGCATACATATTTTTCCGTTACTTTCATAGAAGCCATAAAGGAATTCAGTGATGGTGAAGTACATGAGGATGAAGCGCTCAAGTGCTATATGTATTGTGTGTTCGAGGAAACGGATGTATTACATGAAGATGGTGAAGTACATCTTGAGAAAATTTTAGATAGTTTGCCAAATTCAATGCATGATATTGCTTTACATATGGGAAAGAAATGCCTTTATCCCAAAGGCGATACGAAATGTGAACGCGCATTTTGGTTGCATCGTTGCTGGAAGGAATCAGATCCAAAGGTATAACAAACGAAGATACAATGTTCGCACTTACATTAAGTATATAAATTATTTTTCCTTCTATTTGCAGCATTATTTCTTGATATGAAAATTTGAAGCTATGGAAACCCGAATCTAAAATGGCCGACTCTGATATTGACTGGTATTCGTTTTTGGAGTTGAGAGGACGCGATACATAATAAATTGTAAATAGTTTGGTTTACATGCAATATGCAAGGAATTTTTACTGTAGCTTTTTAATTTCTTATTATTTAAAAAAAATATAGCCTTGACGAACATTCCAAAAATGTAAAAACGAGAATTTCTAAAATTTAACTGAAGAAGTGTGAATGATCGGTAAATATTTTTCTTTGGAAAATGTTTTTTTTCTGGGGCGTCTCTTAAATTATTTATCTATTCTCTAGGTTTGAAGTTAACAGTAACATAACGAAAGGGAGAAAAGTGATGGTCGAATTAGCCTAGACTTACAAATAACTTGACTTGATTTAGTTTACGAAAGCACTGAGAGTCAATTATTCAAAGTGCCATCTTTTTGAATTTTATTTTTTTGACAAATTCCTTTCCAAATGCCATATGAATTTAATTCATCCAAAAATTTAGCATGCTTTACTATATATGAAGGAATTTTATTACAAACTCGTAAACCCCGCTCGCTTTGCTGCGTCTCAGAACTAATAATAGACTGAGTCCGATTTGAATTATTATAAATATGAAACTTAATTACATCGCTTATTGCAGCACTCATTATTACCTTTCGTTTGCTACCCATATTCAGTGGTGCTCAAATTATTTTTTATGGAAGGGTAAATCACAATACATGTCGAAAATATGTGTACGCTGAGATTTTCTTTTTAAAATTGAGTAATAACAAAAAAAAAATTTCGAAAATGTTTTGGAGACATCGCAAAAAAAAATATTTTTTTAAATAACAAGTCCGGTTCACGGTAGGATCAGTTCAGGCCATAAGGTTACATAGAGTTAATGGATTCCACTGTTCTAGGTTCTTCCTGCTAGTTTTAGCTATGTAACTCAAGCAGCAAGATGGGCATATAAAAGTTAGGCGTTGTCCAAGCTTTATGAAGGGCGAGTAGTTTTTTTTAAGTTAATTTATTGTGTATTATTTGTTTAGAGAGTAGAACGGAGGGTGCGGAGCACATGTTGCATAGGGGACAAACTTTGATTAGTATTATTTGTTTTTATTATAATTATTTGTTCTATATAGAACGGGGAGTGCGAGGCACCTTTACACCTTGTATGTATTAATTGGGGGCGAGCACTGTTGGCTCTGAGGCATTGCGCGGGATTGGCTTCCTCATTTTCGTTGTAAAAAACCCCCCGATTTGGGATTGCAAAGCATAAACTATATCTTTGGAATATTTTATAAGCTGATTGCGAATTGCATGCAATGCAAATGAAATAAACGAAAGAAATGACTACAGCTTATGTCGCTACCTATTTTGAAACAAATTTATGTTCATTTAGACCTTAGTGTGTTTCTTATCGTTTTATGCATCACAACTTCTCAAAATTGCGCTCCCACATGTTTTACTTTTTTGTTTAATTAAATTCGAGTACAGTCAATTCTAAATAAAAATTTTTCTCAGTGCCTCAAATTTTTAAAAAATTTTTTCATTGTTAATTTGTTAGTGTAAATTTCTATTTAATATACCAAATTGTTTTTGTTTTGCACTTTTATAAGAAATTAGGGCACTTTCATACGAATTGTATTTATATGTGCGGGCATATGGGATTGCTTTGAAACATTTTTTTTATTCAAAGTGTAAATTTGTATCCGTGCCTATATTTGAGGGCAAAACAAAAACAATAGTGCCTCAAGTGTATAGGGATTGCGCAGCCCTGCTCATATTGTACTAAAAAAATTTTTGGTAACCTTGGTCCACATATCAGCCGATATCTCCTAAGCTGGTCGAGTTATCGGAACAAGTAATATCTTAAATTTTAAGCTAAACGTCTAGTAATATAACGGTAAAAGCTACAATTAATTCCATTTAGCAGCTTTTGAGTGATGCGCGACCAAACATACATACAGACAGACAGACAAAAATTCTAAAAACATTTGATTTGGCTTCTATTGGCTTAATAATGATCCCTGCTATCGGTTTTTCTTAAATATCTGCAATGTAGAGACATCTACCTTTTACAATTTTATTATATGTAGAGATATTGAAAAAAGTCATATGGGAGCACAGTCTCTCCTTGAACTTAGAAGCTTAACTTGGAAACCAAAAATCTGTAGTTTTGTAAGTTTCTGAGTTAAGTTATTTTCTGGGTAACTATGTACACGTTCTGCTCGTTTGTTAGATGTAGGGTTTTCAAGTCAAGTTAAGTTTTAGTTTAGGCTAATTCGGCCATGAGTTTGAGGTTATAGGTGAAAGGCGTTGTATCAGTCGAGGAACAAACGTGGATTACGTACAGGCTGCCCCAAGAACAGTCCTGTTCTTATTTGTTAAAGGTGGTTCCGATCCAAACATATATTCGCAGAACTAAAGCTCCGAAAATAGCGAAAAATAATAGCAAAACAACCTTAAAAGAAAAAGAACGGGAGACAAGAAACTATTTCGCATGCGTACTCGAAACAATCGATCCCCAAAGCAAAGTAGTTATTTTAGGCAAAAAAGTGGGAACAGTTCCCGAGCCCAAAAACAAGTGTTGAGTTGTTCCTGAAATTGTGTATGTGTATATGATAGCTACAAGAATAGTGACAAAAGTATATTTGACACTGTTAGGTCACCAGGGTCTGGAGACATCGATAAAATTGTACATTCATTTAACCATTTTCTGAGATATACAACAATATCTGCTCCATGAGGCGATATGGAATGTATCGACTGTATTCATAACATTAGGTGACTAAGGAGTCTAGCAAGTGGTGCTGTTAGCATGGGATACATACGAGTATAGTGGGGACAACAAAAGAAATCCAGTTATTTGTTTCCTAGACAATTTCTTGAATTTTTCCAACCTTGGAGAATCGCAAATGATGAAGTTCTTCGGAGTGGTAAAGTTCTTTCAATGGCACGTTTTACTTGCTCCGTGTCTTGTGTATTTACTTTTGGTAAATCCACACCCATATTTGCACTTGATTCAGCAAATGAATCATTACATAACGGCTCATATGGTATTTTCAAAGAAGTTCCCGCTAAAATATATCTCGAATGCCGAAATTTCCATAGTAAAAACGCTTCAATACCCTGGAACGGTCTACCTTACGAAAATTTTCATGGAGAACTTTTTTGTGTGGAACTTTATTTTTTTTTTACAAAATTGTAGCAGATAATATTTTTTTACTTCAATATTTTAACAGTTTTACAGCAAAAATAAATCGGTTATGGTGGACCTGTAAAACTTGAGATCAAGGTCCTCTACAGACCTTTCAGAATTTTGCTTTTTTCTCTTGACATCTTGAAAAATTATATAAATACATACATTTTTTTTGGCTCAGTCTAATACATGCAGCTGTGTTCAATATAATAGTAATGAAGTTAAAATGGATATCGTGCAACGAAATAGAAAGAAGCTGTGATTTGAATAATTTTCAATTAAAATATAGCGTATTTTATAACAGAAACCACATAAAAAAAAATGTCAAAGCTTACGTAAAGTTCAGGAAAGTTTATTAAACTTTAAGAAATGGCAATCAAAATGTTAAAATTTTTTGGCAGAGTTTCTAGAAAATTTTTGAGTAAGCAGTTTTAGTAGAATATTGTTCAAGTAAGAATTCGCTAAAAAATTTGCCGGTATCAAAGGTATTGAGTGGAAGAAATCACAACACATGAAGAACAATTTGTTTTGTATGGAAAAAATACCTAACATCCTTGACAAAAAAAAAAATTCTAAAATTTCAGGGGAAATTTCTATTTTCTTCTAACTTGCACATTACGATGCTAAAATTGAATGAGCTATAAAAGCGCGTACTCAAAAATTTTCCAAAAATTTCTTCTTAAAAATATGAAAATTTTGATGTAAATTTTTATAAGTTTCCTGAACTTTGTGTAAGCTTTGAAATTTCTTTATATGTGGTTTCTGTTATAGAATTCGCTATATTTTTCTTCTTCTTATTTCGTAGAACGATATCTAATTAAATTTTGCTACTATTATATTAAACACAGCTGTATGCTTGCGGTAATTGTTTAATTGAAATAAGCTTTAACGATATTATCAAAGTAAAATTTGTGCGCCTACACACAATATATGTTATGTACATTTGCCAATAGGTTTATTTAATATACTCCTATATACCCCTATAAACAGGTGCTATCCCCTGTAGGGAAAATCTCTAGTTCTGAACTGGTGCGCATCTAGTGCGTTTCGAACCACAAGTAGTTCGCCTTCAATCTCTTTCACATGTAATCAACTGGCGAATTTAACGTGGCGATGTCCTATGCGTTGGAAATTGTACCCCGCTGCATTACCTTATCGACAGTTCCGAACTAGTTAAAAATTCGACAGTTGGGATGTAGTTCGCTTATTGCTAATATTGTTCTAGCTCTGAACTATTTCTACATTCTGCAGTGTGGTTGTAGTTAGTTTAGAACTAAAAAAAAAAAACTTTTTCAAACCACTTTTGATGTTACCTTTACCAGGACTCGAACCTTGGACCTTCGGTGTGATAATCCAGCAATATTACCGCCACACCATTGCGGTTAGTTTATGCACGGCTAATAGTTTGAGCCTACCCAATAAACAATGAAGTAAGCTAGTTTATTAAACAATATTTTCCAAACGTTGAAATCAATGTTTTCCAAACAAGTTTGTAAGTAAAAAATTTCACAATCGCTTAAATATGATTTCACAATTGTATGGTAGCTTTGGGGGAATTAACTTGAGGTGAACTTTCTGCGAGGTGAACAGTTTAGCAGTTTTCAAAAATAATGATAAATAATTTACCTACTTGATTAATATGACCTTCATTATATAGGCGACGTGGTGTAGCGCTAGTGTTTCCGGTCTACCACACCGAAAAGCCCAAGGTTCGAGTCCTGGGACAGATAATATCAAAAGTGGTTTTTCAAAGCGGGGTTCGAGGGTATTTCTGCCATGGAAGGCTTCTTAGCAAATGTGCATCTGCTTTGCTTTGCAGATGCCATTCGGAGTCGGCAAAAAACAGTAGCTTCCGCCAATTTGTATACAAAATTGAAAGCAGCACGCCACATATTGGTAAAAAAGCTCGCGTCGAATATATAAAAAAATTTTATTTTTATTATACTTAAATTGTAAAACAAGTAATAAATGGATCTGAAATAACTATAAATCATGTTTTAAAATTATTATAATAATTTATTTAATAAGAAAAGTTGAGGAAATTGTCGGGATTCGAACCAGCAACCTTCGGAGCAAGGGTCTAGTACATATTTATCAGGCTACTGGCCCGTTTTCAGCGTCGTTGCCTAAATTGGAATTTTATCCATCAGTTTTCAACAAACCTTTACTGTACGTTGAGTAAAACGTTAGCTAAATATTGTTTTCCAAAGCTCATGTCCAAATGTTTAAAACGGGTTCACTTTTGTTGATTCGACAATTTTTTCCAAACGTTAAACAATGATTATAGTAAACGTTTTCCAAACGAAAAGCTTGCTAAAGTAAGTTTACCGTAAGCTTATTACTATACCGTATTTTGCTTATTGGGCAGCTAATAATTTGAGCCATTCTATCATAATTTTCGGGCCTGCAAAATTTAATTTTTTGAACTTTTTTCGACTTTGGTTTTTAAGGTTTTTTTCATGACCTTCTAAAAAAATTTTCATTTGAATTTAAAATTTGCATGTATACCCTGTCCGACCCAAAAATGTCCGCATAAAACGTTGGCGATAACAGTTTTTTGAAAAAAAAAAAAAATATTTTTTGGGTTTTGGGGGGTGTTTTGGTCGAAAAATCGACCTTAAAAATCAAGGTCGAAAAAAGTAAAAAAAAATGAAATTTCGCAGGCTCGAAAATTATTTTTTTGGGTATGCGTAGTGGAACTTTTTTTCCTGAGCCCAAAACCTATCGAAAAATCAATGGCGCGATATCGGTTAACTTTCGTCCATACAAATCGACCCACCCTAATGTATACATATGTAACATTTTCCCACGCTATTGATGCCTGCGTCGTAGCTGAGTGGGTAGAGCACTCGACTCTGATGTGGGACGAGTCGGTTCGAATCCTACCAACTAATAATTTTTTTTTTTTTTAATTTATAGTTTCAAATTTTAACCTTACAAGAACAAAACATTTTTACAAATACGAATCTAAATTTTATTAAATTTTAATGATTACACAACTGGCGGTTTCTAACGAGTGAAAATCTAGTTACTATCTCACTAGTTCTTATTAGCCACTTTACCTCTAGCTCTGAACCAGAATTTATTTTAACTTCTGACTTCCCCACAGGGTCAGTATTCTGTTGGTGTCACACACAGAAATGAAGCCTTTGGTGTTGCATTGTGAGCCCTTTCGTGTGTGAGCACGTAAGTAAACTTCGAATGGCAATGTGCAAATGTTGAAATGTTTTAGGCAAATTAAGCGTTTAACTGCGCATTCAGACGCCATACTATATACCTTCTAATATATACTTATATATAATTAGTGTTTAATTTAACGCACCGGTAAACAGAATCATGATGGTTATTTGGCAAATGGCAGTATTGCTAATGTTTTCACTGACATTTGCTATGGAATTGAGTAGCTTTGGCTTACAACGCTCACTGCATCATTACATTGCTACATCTAATAATTACAGCTGAAACATGTTACATAGCTAAATAGCTAAGTATGTATGTGTGTATATGTGTGTGGCCAAAAGCTGTCATAGTAGTTCATCAATATACATTTTAAGGTATGTTTGTACGACCGCAACAACGATAATCAATTTTATCAAATGCACACACACACACAATAATATTTGTTATTCTATTTAAAATAAATATGCATAGTGCTGTTGCAAATATATACAAATATACATATATATGTATCTAGCAATGGTTGCAGTCAGCAATCAAAATAAACAAATCTTTTTAAATTTTACTAACGCCCGGTAATTTTGTCACCATTGACATGGCATTCGTTGCTGATTTTTGGGGCGTTGCAGTTGTTGCGAAGTGGACCGTAAAACAAATAATTTATTTAACTATTTATTTAAATATGTATGTAGTTGCATTTCATTGTTGAAATGATTTTTTGTTTGTTTTCTTTTAATGTTTTTCTTTCTGAGTTTTTGTCTCGCTTGAGTAAATCATCAGCACTTAATATATAATCAAAGCTATCTACGACACAGTTATGCTGACAAGAGTTCGTCAAGTGGTTGGTCAACCACTACAACTGTTGTAGGCCATAGCAATTCACAGGCAAATAACACAAAATAAAATAACAAAACACAATAACTTAACGTGCAATAACAGGACAAAACCTGACCTAACACGAACTTACATCGGTTTTCGTACCATATTAAGGCTTTGGTTTCGCTCTCGGCTTAGGTTAATGGGACTTTGGTTCCGGATTAAACTCCGATCCGGATTTCTTTACGGTTGGATTCCGGTTTAATCCCTAATTTAGATTCTGATTTCGGGTTTTTATTTGAGGTCCAGATTCAGTTTTGAATCCGATTTTGTTTCACTTTCTGTTCCGATTTTAATCAAGGGTCTGGTTTTGTTTCGAAATTTCTTTTTAGTTTGGTCTTGTTTCCAATTTCGGTTCTGCTTTCGGATCGTTATCGGGTTTTAATTCAAGTTTTGGTTTCGTTTTTAATTCCGGGTTTGGCTGCGTGTTAAATTCCACGCTGTTTCAGGTTTTAAACTCAATCTCGACTCTAGTTTCGTTGCTAAATCCGTTTCAACTTCGTTGCAGTTTAAGTTTTGATTTCGATTCTAGTTTATATTTTAACTCACAGTTCCAGTTAAAATAACGATTTTCGTTCTAGTTTCGGTTCTGTATTTTCTTTCAATTTCTGTTTACGTTTTAATGAAGTTTTTTGTTGGGGGTTTAGCTCCTGTTGCGGTTCGTTTCAATTGCAGTTTTAATTCCGATTTGGGTTTCGTTCCTTAATTCCGGTTTAGTTTAGTAATATTGCCAATTTCGGTTCTTGTTCCAGTTATAATTTAGGTCAGACCTGTTAAATTTGATTAGTAATTAGTAATCAATTGATTAGACGCCTTTTTTAATTGGGAATAATTATTTTAATTGTTTTAAAAGAAAAGGCAATTATTAATAGATTACGATTAGAAAAAATCAAAAATAATCAAAAACAATCAAAAAACGCTGCTTTGATTTTGATAATCAAAAACAATCAATAAAAGTTGTGTTGACTATTTTTTATTTTTTTATTTTTTTTTCTAGCCTAATCTTGAAAAACAATTAAAATAATCATTACCTATTAAAAAAGGAGTTTAAATAATTGACTGTTTTGATAACTTTTGATTTTTTTTTTGGTTTTGCTTTGGTTATTTATGATTTTTTAAGATTTTTATTTATTTGATTTGTATATTTACCAAAATTAAAGAAAAAAAAAATTTTAAATGAACAAAAGTTTTCAAAACAACTTTTGTTTGATTATTTTGGTTTAATTAATATTGTTGATGTGTATATTTATGTGCTTCTACAACAATACTGAAAAAAAAAATCAAAAGTAATAAAACAACTTTTTTTTCAAAATCATGATTTTGTTTGATTATTTTTTTAATTAATTTGGAAAATAATCGTTAATAATTGAAAGTAATTGGTAATCAATCATTAAATGGATTCTCAGTAATTAATCAAACCAGTAATCATTACGGTTAGTAATCATTATTTAACAGGTCTGATTTAAGTTTTTATTTCGTTTTAATTTTGGTTCGTATCCGGTTTTTATTTGGAGTTTGGTTCTGGTTTCGGTTTTACTTCACGTCCTGTTTAAATTACAGTTTTCGTTTTAGCATCGTTTTAGCTTTGATTCCGTTTCGATTTTGGATTGAATCCTGGTTTTGGTGCTTCTTTGGTTGTGATATGCAGTTTTAATTTTGAGTTCGACTCCAATTAAAATATTGATTCCGTTTTAAATTTAGATTCGATTCCAGTTGAAATAATAATTGTTTCGGTTCAGGATCTGTTTTCAAATTTTATTTCGGTATCAATTAAGTTTTTGACTTTGGTTCAATTGCAGGTTATATCATAATAATAATTTGAAATGAGAACCGCATCTGGGTATATACTGAGAAATTAAAAATGAGTTTACACTATTGGCTCCAATTTTTTTATTATTTGTTACAACAGTCTGGTACTGCAATTGAAATTGTGGGATATTACACACCCACTTGGTGATGGATTACCGCCCCTTATTAAACAAAGTTTTTAGCATGCAATAATTTTTTCACAGTATTGTAGTTGCAGAATTGTCATGCAAAGCAATTGGTAGTGTTCCATCCAAAGTTATCGTGTCTTGTGCATCGTCTTTGTCTGGCAAATAAATTGCTGTATAGAATCTAAGTATGATAAATATATGTACGAGTATATAAAAACATACTATGTAAGTGCTAATGCTGAAGTATATATATATAAACGTATCTATATCTCTCAATTTTTAGGACTCTACAGTAAGTATTAGTGGCATAAAGTAATAAAAGTCGTGCCAAAGTGGTTGGTGTGTTTTCTACCATATAGGTCTTTGGTTCAGGCACAGGGTAACGTAAGTTCAAAACACCAAGAGTATTTCTGCCTTTAAAAACTTCGAAAAAAGAAAAAATGTATCCTAAAATTAGAACTATCACGCAGGGTCAAAATAAAATATAAATGATCCATAATTTTATATTTTATTTCGAAATGTACATCCATGGATTGCATGTTGCACTGCTGACAACAACTTCAATCATGCAACATTAGAAGAAGAAACTATGTAACTGAGATAGTAAAATAATATACATACGGATAATATACTTAAGTCATATGTACCTACTAGGGATGCCACTTTTTGCATTTTTACAATGTAGGGTTTTTCGAGATTTAAAAAATTCGCCATTCTCCTACAGTTTCTTGTTAATTGTTAGAAAGGCTTATGTTACTTTAAGTAACTCATCAACAAAAAAATGAAAATATAAAAAAATATTGTACATGAGCAGCTTTCAATAACGTATTTTCAATCCGAAAAATTCCGCGGTTGTAAAAAGAAAATAAAGGGATTATCGGCACCTAGAAAAGCATAGCTGTGTACATAACATGCCAACTCTAAAGTAAAACATAAGTCGAATATGGAAAAACATCAGTTTTTCTTAAATATTCTGAAAGAACTAGTCCGAAAAATGTCACACTTGCTCTATAAAAGTAGAGCTATGTGTTGTTCAGGTCTGCATTTCTGAACTTATTAACTACTCGAAATTTGTTAACTCAATAAACATTGGCCTTGCTAAACAATTCGAAAATAATTAAAAAACTAATCACGTTTTACCTTCGATAATGAACGTGGAGAAAGTTTGATATTTGATTCGAAAACTAAGGCATGCTCTAGTAAAATAGAACCCTGGATATCAAATGAGCTTTGCATTTAATATCCCATCCATTCTCGAAGGTAATTATGAGTAACTCTGACCCTATCACAAAAATTCCCCATCGAAAAGTTATTATACATCGAATATACTATGAACTTTATTTATATTTGATATCGAATACTGGTTCTATTGAAGACAGGCACGGAAAATAGTGATACTTTTTTTTTTACTAAAGAATGAAGATTATTTTATTTTTCAAAATAAAATTCAAAGTCTAATATATCCTTAGGTATGCGTAATTTCAGCAAAAAACGTTTAATTAACAAACCTCTTACTATAAAGTTCGTGATAGCCGTTTTTACTTAGCTACGAATGCGCTCCTCGTGTCGGTTGGGCGGGATGATGATTTATGGGTTATTCGTTGAGATTTATTATTATTATAAGCTGTAAAAACAAATGTAAGGATATTTTAAGAATGTTTTGTTTTTAAGATTCTACAACCACGAAAAACATGTTTCGGTTATCAAAACTAAGGAATTTTATGTTTAACTAATTGAACTCGACTAGAAAGTTAAAAAATAAAATTTTTGTAAAAAATTCAAAAATTCATATCTTGAAAAAAAAAAGAAAACAAAAAACTCCCTTTTTAAATTTTCAGGATATCTTTAGAGCTATATCAGAGCTATAAACCAAAAAATTTATGTCCAAAATTTAATGGCGAACTTTAATATTAATTAGAAATTTTAAAATTTTTTTTCAATATTTTTTTTTTTTTACTTTGAGAGTGCCAAAGTTTATTTTTTTAATATTTCGGAACTACTAAAGGAAAAAAATTAGAAATTTTTGAAATTGCATAACTTCTAAAAATAAAATTAGAAATTTTTCTTTAGCAGAACTTCGTTTTATGATAAAAGGAAACTCTTTACCAAATTTTATTGAAATCGGAAGTGATCGATTCCCACTATTTTTACTCTATTATTATTTTAGCAGCATTGGTCAGTGAATTGATTTAATCAGTTTTTCGAAATTTTTGGTTTAAAAAAAGGAAAGTGGATATGATTAATCTTTACTCAATCGATTTTTCTAGTCATTTAAAGAACTTGGACAGATGGACCAATATACATGCATACATACATTTTGATTCCTTTATTTTCTTACAAGTTCACGTTATGTGCACAAAACTTTAATCCCTTTAATCTACTAGTACAACTGAGTATAATAACAATTGCTAATGTAGAAGAAGGGAGTTATGAAAGGCTTTCAATTAGTCGGTTTGACTGCAGGGTATATGTACAAATAAATTTATATTTATGTAAGTATACAGTTCAAATATATGTATAATATAAACAAATACACAAAAATAAATAGTATACATAGAAAAAGTGATTTTCATAGAATACTTAATACAGACGAGTCGAATGTAATGCATATTTCTAGGTTTACGAGTATCTATCAAAATGCATATATACATATCTACATATGCATGCTCGCGAACTTGTAAAAATCTATATAAAAGTGACGACCGTTTTTTAAAAAATTCAATTCTGTTTGTGGTTTCCAGTGAACAAAGAAATACAATTAACAATAAAACAACTGAAAAGGTGGAGATTTTTACAAATTTATTTAACAGTGTTTTGGTATTAAGTTACATGCTATAAAAATCTTTTGTCATTTGTTTTTGGAAAACTAAAAACCCGGTTTATTCTCAGGAACCAGGAGACATTTTTCAAATGAAAAAAAGCGAAATTTTTTTAAATTCCTGTTAAGACATATACAAACTAGTTTTTTTTTTAACTGTGAGGTGGTTCTCGTTGAAGGCTGGGCTAGCACTCAGACAATCCAGAATGTAGTAAATGTACGGCTTCCTTTACAAATAAGAACACTTTTATTTGATGGTGTTATTTCACTTACATTAAAGAGGTGTATCTAGTCTGGTATGGTGAATAGGGCTTATCGATGCCAACACCGCAGGTTGCTAATGCAAGAGGTGAGTGGGTTAGGGATGATTTATGTCGGTGGCAAGGAAGGCAAAGAGGATACGACGGAGGTGTTATGATTCACTAGCAAATTGAACGCTGAAGGGTTAATCGCAGAAAACGTTATCCATGGAAGGTTTTCGGGTACCATCAGATTGTGCCAAATTAGCGATGACCAGTGAATGCACAAAGGCGGATATGTATTTGGTGGTTCTGCATCTTAAGTCGGTGGCGGTGGACTCACAACTGGTCTTGGGAAACCAGGGTGCAGCCGCAATACCATTTCTCAACATTTCTTATACGCAGCCAAAATAGTCGAGAGTTGTGCGCTGTACAGGACAAGGTGGAAAACTACTCTCAATATTTTGTGCATCTTACCAGTATATTAGCAAACCGCTCTTTCGATAATTATTGAAGCGCAAAGAAATGTATTTAAATATAAGTGAACATAAACTATTTGAGAATTATATGCCATTCGCTGGTAGTAATAGCGCACGAACAAATGTATGGCAGGCGTTAACAACATAATTTTATAGTGTCTAGAGGCGAATTAATCATCGGCAATAGGAAAATTAGTTGAAAGATATTTATCGATTAATCGCCTTAATGAATATTTTTTTAATAGAAAAATTGTGAGATAATATGTTTTTAAAATGTATATTGCTTATGCCCTTCCATATACATATTTGCTTAGCAAAATTCGCTTAAAGTAGTTAATTGCAATAGACTTATCCATTAATCGCAATATTTGATTATATGGTGGAACGATTTATTTTAAAATTTGTTGTTGCTTTGAGCCGTACATAAAAATATTTCCTTGCAAATATTCTATTAAATAATTAAACTTGTACAAGCAAATAATCACTTGGAAGATATTAATCGATTTATCGATACTCTCGATTTCTTTTTTACCGTTGAAATAATTTGTTTTCAAACTTTCTATTGCCCATAGCTGTTCTAAAAAAATTTACTTTTTTCACATTTCACTTAAAATGTTAACTGTCAAATTGCAAAAATTAAGTTAAAGATATTAATCGATATATTCGATTATTTTATTTTGAATGGTATACCTGTACATTTAAATATATGCAAAAGCAAACAATTATTTGCAAGATATTAATCGATTAATCGAAAAATTCGGTTGAATATGGGTATGCATTGTTTTTAAACTTTTTATTGTTTATATCTCTACACAAACACTTCTACTTAAAAACATAATTTTAAGTAACTTAATTTGGAAACGAAAACAGTAAATTGCCACATCGATTAATCCAAATATTCCATTTTTTTTAATAGAAAAGTTGTCACGTGATTTGTTTTTGAACATTATATTGCTTAGCGCCTACAGGAAAACATTTGTTTAATAAAATTAATTTACAGAGGCAAACAGTAAGTTGCATGATATTAATCGATTAATCGAAATATTCGATTTAATGGTGGAACAATTTGTTTTTAAATTTTTTTTTGCTTACAACAGTACATAACAATATTTTCTTTCAGATATTGTATTAAATAACTCACTTTGCTTAGACAGAAATTTCATTGCAAGATATTATTCGATTAAACGAAATATTCTATAAGTTTTTTTAATGGGAAAAGAGTGACTTAACCATTTACTAACAAGCTTTGTTTTAAATCGTTAATTTGGAAAGAAATCGAAAAATTCGATAATTTTTTCAATACGAAACAGTGGAATAATTTTTTTTCAAACTTTATATTTCTTATAACCGTTCATAAATTGTTTACTTTAAGCTTTGCTTGAAATTGTTTATTAGCAAAGGCAGCAAATGATTTGCAAGATATTAATCGAAATATTCGACTATCATTTTTTAATGACAAAATGTTGTTTCAAATAAGTTGGGTAGAATAGGAAGTTCGAAAGCTTTCTGTTGTTTAACTGCTGTATTTAATTGGTGGTGGTTTTCAGACTTTTTAAAAGAGACTTTAGAAGGTACTGATTTACTAAACAAGTGCAAGAATTTTTGCGAAAGTAGACAAAGTTTTGGCTAGACAGCTCTAATTTCTTTACTTTGTCTTCGTCTATTTCGCAATTATTCCATGAATGGTTAGTTTAATCAGAACCGCTTACTTGATCGTTCTGCTATTCATTTGATTAAACTTGCTTCTCCAGTCCGCACAGCGTGTTGGTTGATTACAACCCTTCAAGGAAACTAACACCAAAGCACACTTCGAAACCGAAAACAGAAAATTGTCTGCAATCGGTTTCATTCATTGAATAAAATAAAATCTTCCGCGAACCATGGGAAGTGGGGCTCAGCAAGTGGTATCATAACAATTCCCAACTACCAGGAATCATTTCATTTTTGGATGTTTTCAATTGGGCGTAGCAGCAATACATAAGCCAACATAAAATTATTGAAAACGTGCCCTAAAATATATTTAAAACCCTCCTTCCTATTTAGTGTGGTCATCAAAGGAGAAAGGCGCAATGAAAATTCCAAAAAGGATGCAAATAATTGTAAAGAAGCAGCAAAAGAAATAATTACATTGTTCCAAGTGAAAGTCGGCCAACGTCGTTTTGGGTTCAGAAAAAATGTGTGTCGCGTACCTGACATTTATGAGCGCGTCTCCCATTGTTTTTATGTTTTGCTATTCACATTTATATATGTGTGTACGTACAGTCATGAATATAAGTATTGGCACAGCAGTTTTCGCAAAATTAGCAAAATTTTCAAATTTTTTCTCAGAATTTTCAGAATTTTTATGAGTATGGAGTTTTGTAGGCCATTTAATTTTAGTACAATTATGTGTTAATCTTAAGTTCGTAGCACATTTTGCTGATTTTTGGGAATTTTTTTTTTTGGAGACTTCTGTATTTTTTTCTATACAATTTTATGAACGCAATTTTTTGTATATGAAAGAAAACTCTTTAGCTCGTCGGGAAAAAATTGCCAAAAATCAGCAAAATGTGCTACGAACTTAAGATTACCACATTATTGTACAAAAATTTAATGGCTTACAAAACTCCATTCTCTAAAAAATTCTAAAAATTCGAAGAAACAAGTTAAAAATTTTGCTAAAATTTCTTGGAAATTTCGCGAATTTTGCGTACAGTTTTAGAAAAAGATTTATAGTTTTTGTAATAGAAATTGACACATGATTTTATATAGTCTTTGTTAAAATTTTTTTATGAAAGCCAAAATTTGTGAAAATCGTCGAAAACTGCTGTGCCAATACTTATGTTCGCCACTGTATTTTTTTTTTTTTTTTTTTTTCTTTATGTATATTTCAGTTGGATATCAAAAACGCGGAAAATCTTTCGCCGTCCAAAGAAAAAAGGAAACCATTTTAAAAACCAATTTTTAAAATAACACAACAACAACAACAAAAAGAACGCGAAATCAAACAATAACGAGCCCGAAAACCGCTACAAAAGCAAGCTCAAGCGGACAAGAGATTGAATTGTTGAACAAAGCGACGCACATATACACGGAACCACGAAAACGAACAATTTGTAGAGATCAAAATAGAAAATTGCAACGCTCAAACGGAACTAAAATGGTTTTGAATGGCATTTGGCGCAGCCAAGCGTTCTCAGCGCTTTTAATTGTTGCACTGTCATCGTCGTTGACACTAATGCGTGTTCAGGCGCAGGCACCCAGGCGTGATGACAAAGTGAGTTGGACTTTTTTTTGGTTTATTTTGTTTTGTTTATCGCTGTAATTAAACATTTTTGTTTGGGTGTTGTAAGTCGAAAGAGGCCTACTTAAAAATGTGACAAAATGAATAATTTTTTGTTAGCTGACTTGGGAACGCAAATGGTCTGAGAGGCTAAGCAGCTGCTGAAGAAGTTTTATGGAATCTTATAGCTTTATTAACTTTATCAAACCCAGGCAGGATCAATCCGGTGGTGTGGCGGTAGTGTTGCTAGCCTACCATTTCGAAGGTCCAAAGTAGTTTGAAAAAGTGTTTTCAAAACGGGGTCGCTCTGGGCAGTGGTTTGTCAAACTCTGCGAGTGCATTTATGCCATGGAAGGCTTCTAAGAAAAAATTTATCTGTAGATGCAGTCGGCGAAAAAGTGCAGGTCCCGCCAATTTGTGGGAAAAAGTTCAAAGCAGCACACCAAAAGTTGGAAAAATAGCTCGGGGAAAAATCTCCTCCGAGATTTAAGATGATATACTTGTTCCATTTCGCGCCATAAACTTTTTTCTAAGACTGTGTTTTTATAATGACAATACCTCTGCCGAATGGATACCCAGTTTAAAAAGGAAGAGCTAAGAATTACTTACGGGAGCTCTTCTGCGGAGTCTAGAGAGCCTTACCATCTCGGTGAACTCGTTAATTATTCGTTATATGAAATGGGCCAAATTGCAAATCCTTGGCTTTTCGCTTCCTAAGGACAGTCTTATAGAAGGACCGCTGCGGAAACTTGCCTTGTTCTTCTTAAGAAGCTGTTTTGTAATGCCTTCTTAAGGGAAGCGCTTGAAAAATTTTCTACTAGAGTAAGCATGGCAAGTGCCTCGCATCTGACGGCAGGGATGGTTCCCTCCACCAGTTGTGTTTTCAATGGAAAAAATTAGATAGTGGTGGCTTGTTGGAAATTGTACAAATTTTCTTAAAGAGCTGGGTGGGTTACTCTATATCGCGCTTCGAAAGCTGTGAAATTAAGTAGCTTAGTGGTTTCGCTTAGCATGTTCGCAGAGTTTGTACTTTATAAACACAATCTATCACTAACAGTTAAGGTGAACTTGGCCTTTGTAAGACAGATCCCCTATTTTAAGCCTCAATCTAGCCTATAATGAAAACCTCTACATGTAATAATAATAATAAATTGTCTGTAAATTGCAGAAATTTAAGAAAAATCGATAAGAGAGATCATTATTAAGCCAATAGGAGCCAAATCAACAGTTTTTAGAATTTTTGTCTGTCTGTATGTTTGCTCGTACATCACTCAAAAACTGTTGAATGGAATTGAATGTAACTTCTACCATTGTACTACAAGACGTTTAACTTAAAATTTAAGATGTCGCTTGTTCCGATAGCTCGACCTATAGATATCGACCGATGTGTGGACCAAAATGTGTTTAGTACAATATGGGTATCAAACGAAAGCTGATAATGAGTGCTGTAATAAGCGATGTAATTAAGTTATAGATTTTATCTGGTATGGGATATAATGATTAAGATCGGACTTAGTCGATTATTAGTTCTGAGAAGCAGCGAATCGGGCTGGGATTACTAGTACTACATAAAAAATTTGTGCCACTTAGCAATCCCGATTTCGTTATGATACCCTGCATGGCTTTTGAGGTGTGACTTTTAAAATTATCTAAATCTCCTTTTTCGTATTTGTGCCATGCCTAGGGATGGACCTCGAGTCTGATAAATCGATTACTAATTAATCCATTTTTTTGTTTTACGATAAATTGGTTTCCGAAAAATCGATTTTTAAAGAAGATAATCGATATTTGCTTAAACATAAGCTTTTCATACTAAAACTTACTTTCCGGTGCACTCGTATTAGTAAAAATATATTATTAATAATTAAATCAAGTGAAAATCTTTCAGCTTTGATTAGTTCAGATTCGATTTATTCACAATTCTAGCGATGCCTTGGCCATAACCGTGAAATTAAACAACGAATAAAATTTCAGTAGCTTAGAGCTATAAATTAATAATTTAATAACATTATTATCTTTTTTCCAAAAGTTCGTCCTTAAACAATAAAAAAAATTTACAAAAAAATTCCAAGTAATACAGATAAATATCATGTGAACCCAGCTATAGGCGAATTTACTTATTCTGATCCGTTCAGACCGCTAGAGCCTGTTTCTTCCTAACACCGGTTTCGTAAGAAAGAATTTTTTTCACTCAAATTGCTTTGTGAAACTAGATGCAAGTCGATTAAATTTAATTGAAAATGGGGATACCATTTTAAAGAAACTCATAGCTAAATTAAAGAAAAAAATTGAATATCGAAGAGTTGTCACTTTTGACAACACAGGAGAGTGTGTTTGTCGCTAAAAGAAAAGGTTTTGGGGAGTGTTGTCGAAAGTGGCAATCATTTGCCGGATATGAACCCGGTACGCTCCGGTATTCCCTTGCGGTTCATGCCCGACTGTGGCGGAAGCGAAATGGTATGACAAGTGAAACCTTCTAGGTCATCTCACCCCTTTCACCTGTAAGGAAGGAGTCAGTTGGTAATGAGAGGTGGGAGGCATCATATCATCAGATCAACCATTAAGTTGCACGTCATTACCCCTTGTGACTTATAAACCTCTACTATCTTCCCAGTCAGTTAACTTCTATTTCAACTATTTATTATTCCATTAGTGGCCTCCACCAGCTGTTCTGAAGATGGCAAAAATATTCCATGATACTTGCGTTGAAAAAACCGGAGTCACAGAAGGTAATTTAGATCCAGACCTGTTTAATTTGATTAGTAATTAGTAATCAATTAATTATCCGGCTTTTTTAATTGCTAATGATTATTTTAAGATATAATCAAATAAAATCCAAAAAATCTAGAATATTTAAAAAAAGTTTGTTTTGTTTACTTTTGATTTCTTTTGATTTTGTTTGAATATTTTTGATTTTTTTCAGTGTTGTTGATGTGTATATTTATGTGCTCTACAACAATACTGAAAAAAGTCAAAAATAATCAAAAACAAAAAACTCTAAAATAATCAAAGTAATCAAAACAATTTTTTTTTAATTAATTGCAAAATAAGCATTAAAAATTGAAAATAATGGTAATCAATCATTAAATGGATTCTCAAAAAAATAATTAATCAACCGATTAGTAATCATTGTTTAAAAGGTCTAGTTAGATCATATAAGAACTAAAGAAAACCTAAACAATTTTTTTTTGTCTTCACTTTCCTGCATTTCCATCTTCTTCTTCTTACACATAGAGGCGATTAAGGAATTCAGCGATGGTCAAATACATGACGACGAAGCGCTCAAATGTTATATGAATTGCTTATTTCATGAAATTGATGTCGTCGATGATAACGGTGACGTACATTTGGAGACACTTTATAATACCGTACCGGGCACTGTGCGTGACAAGTTGATAAATATGGCTAAAGACTGTATACATCCAGAAGGCGATACGCTTTGTCATAAAGCTTGGTGGTTCCATCAGTGCTGGAAGAAGGCCGATCCTGTGGTAAGTTTTTAAACAATTTTATTAAAAAGAACTTGAATTCATATTTTTTTTATTTTTTATTTGCAGCACTACTTCCTGCCTTAGTGTAGCTAAGTTTGTCTGATTTATTTCAACAAAATGGCACAATTCCACATTTTGAAGCGTATTGACTACCTATAAGAAAAATTAAAGTATTGTTTATATGGGTTAATGGATGCGTTAAACATTTTTTGTAGTTTTGCTTTATTAGTTTTTTATTAGTGTGATTTGAGTTTTATTAAAGCATTATAAAAACGTAGAATTTCTTCTTAAAGCAACACAGGACTTACCGGAAAAACTTGTACTGTCTATATGGCGATCAAAGCATGTCAGTAATTACTTTAGTTCCATTGACTGGCTGTCTCGGAAGGGAGTGAACGCCGTTATATAATGAGAATTTTTCTTTAAACCAGAAGAAGTAGCTCGACTCTTTAAGTAGCGTTGCGTTTTCCATATTGAGCTTATTAAAAAATATTCAAAAAGGAAAAATTTACTGAACTGTGTCAAATGAATACTCGAGTAGTCAAACCAACCAACCACCAGGCTGGAGGTTACCAACGGATTTTCGGCTAACCAATTAACCGTCTCATCGAATAATTTTTCAAAATGTAGAAAAATGGCGTATCTTTGAAGAAATAACTTTGAAGTCGTAATCACCAAAAAAAACATAGCTTCAAAGAAATTAGTACTTGACGATAGTGGTGGCATGTAAAAATATTTAACTTTAAACTTATATTAACTTAAAATAACCAAATATCACTACGGCGTCACTTTAAAGTCGTGGAAAAATTATTTCTACCACAAATTTCAGGTTTAAAACTTCCATACAATTGATTGTTCCGATAAAAGGTGATGCCAGCTTTTGTCTCCTTTAGGACCTCAACCATTGAGCACCGGTCATTTTAGGTGCATGCCATTATCTCGTAATTTTTATTTCGTTTGCGGGTGTTGTCATCCAAAAACGGGGTTGTCATATCCAATACTTCGCTGTTGATTTTCATTGGAATGTTGTTTTATATGGTGGGTCCTAAGCCCAACGTATAACCCGTTTCGTCGCGCCACATTGTGATCAGACGCTGCTATTTGAATCCCACAACAAGCCCTTAAACCGATCATGTTGGAGTGGCCTTACCAAGTTGTCCCTTTCTTACGTTTAGCTCACCACCAAACGGGTGTAGGGAGCTGCTTGAAGAGCGTTCAAAATAATCGCTCTGGCTATTTCCAGGTGAATGGCGATCAGAAACTTTTCATACTTGCCTGGACTTCTACACACGGCCCCACCGTCCAATATACATAATGAGTTTAGTGAAAATCAGTCAGATCGGACCACCATAATATAAAGATATACATATAACCTTTTAAATAACAGGTTAAGACCGTCAAATTTCAACACAGTTTTTAATTACTGTAAGTAAGGATTGAATGCTTAAAACCGTGAAGCCTTCGTACGTGACACGTACTTTGTAGTAGCCACAGACAAGGGCGTCTAGCTTTGCAGGTAACGAAGAAATTATATACCACGCACGAGTTGCATAGCTTTAAAGGACAATGGAGGACCCCGAAACCTCAGTTTTCACCACTTGTGCCCAGCATGACAAATCCTTAATGGTTCCTAAATTATCCCCAAAAATAAAGGTGCTATTTGGCTTAATAGAAAATAGAAAAGTAGTTGATTTAATATGCTCGTATGAATGGCTGTTCCGTTTTAATATTACTGTTGTCAGTGTTTTTATCGTATGTACGTATAGCATTGGATTTGGGTTAGAACTGCCATGGCGTATGAGAAACATTTTTGCAAGAAATCTGAAGGAAAGGAAAGGTAAGGCTTGCATATTATTATAAACGAAAATTACTGGCAACAATTAGACAAATTTAGCTTAACTTTTCAATTCACAGTGTAAATTGTATGTCAAAAATTCTTATAATTTTTTTTTCGTCTAGATGGCCATGAGTTTTTTGATTTCTTTCACCATGCAGGCAAAGACAATAAAGCTGTTTTTAAAAGTTAGAGTCTTCTTGTGTTTTTATCTCTTGTTACCTTATAACATGAGATTAAAATGCCCTAACTGTAAGGCTTGACCTTTTTCTTATTGGATAGGGTAAATGAATAAATAAAACATAACAACTGTCACCAAAAAAGTATAGAAAAATTATGGAAAAGTTCAAACAATGCCCAATGCCACCCATAAGTGACCCCTCCGCCCTAATAAAACCGATAGGATTGTTTAAGCAAATTTTATCATTTTTCTTAGTGTTAACTATGTATAGGGTAAGAGAAATAATTATTTGTTCCTAAACGCAGCTATTTAAATTGAAGAGTTAATATTTCGCTGCTGATTTTTATTCCTCGCTGTATATATGAGATGCTCAAATAAATTATATTTAAATTTTTTTGATTTTACCTCTAACTTTATTGTTTAATGTATCATATCAGTTTATCAAAATTTTCAACTAGCAAACTATTTTTTAATGCATACTCTTGACTTTACTAAAAAAAAGGTAAAAAAATACACGCTTTAAAGACTACCGTTGAATTTCGAGAATATTTGTGTGTAGGATGTTGCACATTTCCTTCTACATATCGTATGAACAGATTCTATTTCTATAAAACTATTTGCTTATGTATTTTTACTGTAAAATTGGATGTGTACAAATACTTATGTACGTATGGAAATAAAATAAAATTAAATAAAATAAAATAAAATTAAATTAAACTAATTAAATTAAATTAAATTAATTAAATAAAATTATATTAAATCAAGCAGAATTAAATTAAATTAAATCAAACTGAATTAAAAGAATTTTAATTTAACTAAATTAAAATAAACTAAATGAAACTAAACTAAACTAAACTAAATTAAATTAAATTAAATTAAATTAAAGTAAATTAAATTAAAGTAAATTAAATTAAATTAAATTGAATTAAATTAAATTAAATCAAAATAAATTAAATTAAATTAAATTAAATTAAATTTAATTAAACTAATTTAAATAAATTAAATTAATTTAACTAAATTAAAATAAATTATATTAAATAAAATTAAATAGATGAAGGCGCAAACTATATTATTAAACCATAAAGAAATAAAAGGGAGAAAAAACAAAGAAATCAGAGCACAATAAATTATAGGAGAGAAATGGAAAAGAAAGGACATTAAATAGCAGTACTGAATAGAGCTGCTGAAATTAATCTTAGGAAAAGGGATACCAAGAAAAAGGGAAGGGGCAGATAAAATAATTAAATGAATTAAAAGTGAAGGAAAGGAAAATAAAGGAAAAGAAAGGAAGGGAATCGAAAATAAACTGAATAAAAAGAGAAAAAGAAAATGTGGTATTAAATGCTGTAGAAAGGAAAGGGAAGAAAGAAAAGAATAAAATGAAATGAAAGTAAAATGTATGAAAGGAAAATATGCGTAAATAAGTAAAATATAATAAAAAAATTTTGGGTTGCATTTTAACTACCTGAAAATTGCTACTACTTTAAACTTGCATAAAAAAACTCCTCACATTTCGAAAATTTACATAAAAAATTAAAATCTTTCGGAAATAATGGTTTACCGCTTGATTTCTTTTTGCCATTAATGAAGTTGGTTTCGTTTTAAATAAAACAACCTTTTAGAAATGCATACATTTGTAATAGAAGTTAATATCAAATAGTTTGTAAAGGAATTTCTCCACTTTTTCAACCTAAACTGAGCGAGAAACATCAAAGACCCACATCCAGGGACTAGTCCCTTCATCCCTGCACTGTATAATCAGATGGTGAAATTTCTGGAATCGTTAAAATGCAAAAACCCTAGTAAAACAGCTCCTAATCGCCGCCATTACTGCAACTCGGTAGCCAATTGTACATGACAAAATCGTCCCACCCAGTTGGTTGAATGCTGCCACATGCTGTGCTAAACATTGTTGTAACTGAGATTGCAGCTAAAATTGTTGTTATTGTTATAGTTGATATCATGCATAGGTTTTATTCGCCTGTTGTTACACAAACACAGACATCCATACATGCGCATATAGTTGCAGCTGCTGCCCGCAGCCGCATTTCAACAAGAATTTAACAAGCAAATGATTTATGTTTTCCCAACAAGCGATAATAATATGCTGCCACATTTTATTTTGTTGCGTTCACTGACTAGCAGACAGTGCTACATTCACTTTGTATATGTAAGTATGTACATATGAAAGACATTTTTTTTTCTTCTTTCAATAGAATTTTTTTGGCTTTCGCTATCTCATGCTTATTGGCATTTTGAAATTTATCAAACAGACGGGCTATGGCCACGATTGTAGTTGCAATTTTAGTCGTTGGCGTGTAGTAAACAACAACAGCGATAACAATGAGCACAGTTGCAAGATTAGTGGCAACAACAAGAGCAGCACATTAGAGCACCAGCTGTGCTGGTCACCCCTTCATCGTAAGGCCCTTGGATATTGCCACCCGCTGCGTGTAGTGTGAGTGGCTGTTTATATTTGCGTCAGTGCTTGTGGATGATGGTATTGTTTGGATGTCACTTTATAGCTAAGGACGCGAGGGTGAAAAGCGAGTTTTGAAAGTTACAAAAGAGTTGAAAGAATCATGAAAAAAATTTAAGAAAGGAAAGCCGTTGAAAATATTTTTGAAGTTTGATGGCTAACTAAATGAAATAATTAAACATCTTCAGTGGACATCTGTGCGGTACCTCGTCTTAAATATTGGTTTTTGTCGCCTTAAGGATGCAAAATTTTTTTTGCAAGAACCACTTATCTCTAAATAGGCGTATTTTTTTCAATAAACGATTTATGCAAATGTGTGGTAAAAGCTCGGAGGAAGTGTGCGGTTTGAGCACATATGAGCGGCTTAAACCACACACGCTTGACTGACTTTACTCAAAAATGTTTCAAGTCGACTTAAACCATGTTTGCAGGAGATCACACACATAAAGCTATGCTTTTTAGCGACTGTGCACCTGAACGGGATTTTGCGATGGTAAGTCGAAGTCGATTGTTGGAATAGTCAGCCGAAACTGCCGTCGTTAGACCCGTACTTACGCATGGGGCTATAGTATGGTGGCCTGCCGTGGGCACACATTAAAATGCAACGAAACACGATCACATGCCCATGTCGAGTTTCGATAGGAAATTTAAGATGAAGTTTCCCTGAAGAAAGGACTGGGAGAGAGGCAGAGTAAGCGATGCTGCATCACTGTCGCTAATAAGTACTCCAGTAGAGCTGATGGCGATTGATTACCACACCGCATTCTCAAAGGTCGTCAGCAGCTGCAAGAAGATGGTAGGTGCGGCTGAAAATTGCTCAAATATCGCGCTTGTCAGGGCTCCCAGTTATGGGAACATTGATGGCAAGCAGTAAGCAGGTAAACTTGCAAACGCTTCTGACACGGTCCACCAATCACATCTTTTAAAAGAAACATACAAAGCAGGTTCAAGGAAATGGTAGTCTGTAACTGGCGCTTTACCGAGTCCTGCAAGATCACCAAACAAACTTGGCTGCGCTACAAAGAAGAGGGAACAGAAGAGCTGCTGAACAGGCTTATGAAATCAATCTTTAGAATTGCATCAACACGGCGAAGGATTGGGTATCCAGTTCAACAATAAATGCTGGAGTTGTGATGTAGAGGGCCGCAAAGAAACAATTGCGAGCTACCCACGCGAATGTCCGGCTCTGGCGCACATTAGGCTTGCAACTTACATAATGCATTTCAATGTGCTCAATAAGGGACATTAGCAACTTCATACACCGAACCAACCGTAACTAGAAAGCTCACAACATTTTTTAAAATTTCAAAACTATTAATTATTTTTTAGGTTGATATTATATTTAAATTTTAAGTTTTAATTAGAATTTGTTTATTATAAATAAAACCTAAAAATTTTGAAATTATTAACTATTTTTCCATCAAAATGGAGCCCAATGCCAACTCTGAACGACATCCGCAAAAAGGCAAATTAATTTTAACAGAAAAGCTTTCCATGGCAAAAATATACTCAGACTGGTTTCCGAGCACTGCCGAAGGATGAACCCGTTTAAAAAACAATTTTTTTTTTGTTAACTGTCCCCGTACTTAGAACCTTACGGTTTGACGACTAGTACACTATGAGTATTTTTTTGTCTCTAAGTAGGAGTCGCCCGCCCTATTTTCTATACTGCTCACATGAGCGCGGGTGTTGCATTCGTACGAAACTTGTCCCCACAGACGAGTCAACGAGATGCATCTCACCACACCTGTTGCCGCTGGATCCTTATATTGTTGACAGCGGCAGTACTTAGTGCTTGAGGAACATGCTCGTACTGCTCGGTTGCTTCGTTACTGCGATGAATGCTCTCAGAGAGCAGATGCGAGAGATAAGTAAAGAAATTATCAGCTGTCTGTTTCGTTCCAGTGAGTATCTCGGCTGCCACAAGAAGATGGTCTGAGTCAATAATGGTATTTCGAACGTTATGTGCTCCTAGAACGTTGGAGATATGTCTGCTGTCGATAACGCCCTGATCAATTTGTTTCCCGGTGCTTGATCAGTGGACAGCCAAGTGGTCTGGTGAATTCTTTTATGTTGGATCTTGGTCATACAGATAGCCATATTTCGAGCCACGGTGAAGCCAGTAAACCTAGCCTATGACTAATTGAAAAGAAAGCCACCACTCGTCTTCTTAGCTGCAAGAAAAATATTAATTAAGTCTGAAATATATTGCTCCCAAGAGGCAATATTAATTCTTGACAGAAAGCAACATAAAAAAGTAAAAATATTTTAATTTAGAATTTAGCTCCATTTCAAATTACCAACATTTGTGTACATCCAAAGGCTGCTAAACAGTGTTATCTGCAATTCATATGTTAACAATATTTTGGGAATAAATTATTTTATTACACCTATGTAAGTATATTTCCTTTTATCGTCTCTCGTTTCCGGTTCCATTTCAAATTAATTTACATATGTACATATACATAAATACAATATGGACAAACAGAAATATTTGCACCTCAGCCTAAATTGTTAAATCAAATTTACTTGTCATACACGTTGTTGTACAAGTTGTTGTTGTCAAGTTGTCTTCTCCGCCTACAATGATTAAGGATTTAACAAGTAAATATAGGGACTGAAATGTATGTATGTGTATATGACTTAAATGTATATGTTTGGACGTATGCTAGCGTGTGCTGTACACGAAGTACACGGTATGTTAATGTCTTTTTAATAGCTCACCCTCCGAAAGTGTCTTTAATTGGTTTGAGCGGCTGGCAGGTCGGGGTAAACTAACTTCATTGAGGTTAAATTCCCTGCTGATTGCATCATAGATATCTCTTCTAATTAGGAAGTCATTTTCGAAACACCAAGGTAATTCAAGTCTTTCTAAGATTGGCTTTTCTAAAGCACTGGGACCTCTCAATCATCTTCTCTCAAACGTGCGTGTCGTCAGGATTACCTACTAGGCAGGAGCGTCTTTGCATAGCAATGGGAGTGAAGCTTAACTCAAAATCAACGTTGAATGATAATGGAAGGATTATAGTTTCAGTAAAATAAAGTTTTGAGTGATAATGAAAATTAAGTTGCACTCAAAAATCAAATGTATAAATGGCAATGTGGCAGAGTTTCCATTAATGCTAATGTAGACAAAACTCCACTAAATATAAATCTGAGTGCTGGCGAAGGTGAAGTCCATTAAAAATAAATTTGAGTGCTAATGCCAGTGAAAATCAACATTAAATGATAGTGTAAGGGAAGTTTCATTACATAAAATTTTGAGTATAATAAAAATTTAGTACTTTTATAGGCGTCCAAAGCATTCATTCGATCTTCAAGTAGTTTTCAAAGTATATTCTTGGGTTCACTGGGTACAGCATAGGCTATATGAAAGGCTGGGAGTAAAAAGTAAACTTGATTTTCATGTAAGTAAAAAGGAGACTTATAAAATGTTTAATAAAAAAGGGTAGAAAAAAAATTTTTCAGTAAAAGGTAGACAAATCGTTTTTTCCATTAAAAGGTAGAAATATCTTTCTAAAAAATATACGACGTTTCTACCTTTTAATGGAAAAAACGATTTGTCTACCTTTTACAAAACAATTCTGTTTGTACCCCTTTTTATTAAACATTTTATAAGTTTCCTTTTTACTCCCAGCCTTTCATATATAGTTTTGGAAAAGTAAGAAAAAGAAACTAAGTGTATTCGGATATATGTATCCATTAAACAAGATTTATACAATTTAAAAGGGGGCCGATGCCACGCCCACATATTTTCGTGTGTTGTTTTCCATCATTCATGTCCTAAGTTCATTGTCCATCTCTATGAAACTTTGACGACAGGTCCAGCTGGGTGCGACGCAGGCTATATATACTTTTTGGAAAAGTGGCTGGTGCCACGCGACCACGCTATATAAAATTTCAATTCGTCATAACTCTGACAGCATTTGGTTTAAATTAATGATTTTTGGATTTCCATAAATTTTGAAAAAAATTTTTTTGTGTGTTTTTTTCTCTTTCATTCGTGTCCAGAGTTTATTTTCGATCTGTATGAAACAATACACAGGAGTCCCCTGGGTACGAAACAGGCTATGTAAAGTTGCAATTGAAGAGGGTAGATATCTGTCTGGAGAAAAGCAAAATTAGAAAGAAAGAGGCAGATATATGGATGAATGAAGTACAAGCGGCAAGTGAGGAGGGAAGAGAGCACAATTTGTAAAATGTTGGCAAGTAAAATTTTTTAGCAGGACAACGTCTGCGGAACTGCTAGTCTTCACTGAATATAAATTTGAATAGTAATTGAGGTGAAGTTCTATTCAAAAAAATTTGATTGCTAATGCAAGTAAAACTCGAACAAAAATCAATGCTAATTGATAACAGAAAGGTAATTCCACTAAATAAAACTTCGATCGAAAATAAAAATGAAGTTCCACTCAAAAATCAAAGGTTAGTGGTAGTGGAAATAAGATTCCGCTATCAGTAAACCTTGAGCGGTTAATGAAGTCCTCACTGTATCAAAAAGTTTAATACAGTTTGCCCAACTCTGATTAATACAAATACATATAAATATAGCTATGACTCTAACTACTTTGCTGAATTCCTCATTGCAAACGAGCTTTTAATGGAGAGATTTACCGTTCTTCACACCTGAAATTACAGCTATATACATACATATGTGTAGTATGTGAGTATTTTACAAACATTATGAGCGTTGGCCATAAAATGTTATTTCATATTTGGCGGCGACATTTTAAAGTGAAACAGAAGCGACATGCGAAAAAGGCGGCTAATGCGTCCACAAATTGTTACAGCAACTACAACAAAAACAGCAATCATAACAGCCACCGCCATAACAACATGTGAGTAAAAGCATTCGAAAAAAGCAACAGCAAATTGAAAGCATTAGCAACAACAACAACGTGAAAAAGTACACAAACAGCAAAAAATAACCAAAGAACTGTGGCAAGAAAGCAACCACCAACGCAACCAGTTTATATTTTCGCATAAATTTTAATAAAAAGTTTCATTTTTCCACTTTGGAACGCACTTCTGAAAATATATTTGCGTCACTTTTTTTTCTATCTTATACCCGGTAGTGTAAGTGAGCTTTGACATATAAAATAAATAACTGACCGAAGAGTATATAAAAATGTCTTAAAAGAGCCGAATAAATTTAACAGTAATTTATTTTTTTTTTTGCATCAAAATCATGATAATTGATTCGATCTCCAGTTCCAAACTTCGGGTCAGAACACCATCAAGGCCCATTTATTTTTTTTTTTTTGGTTTTTTGGGAATTGAACCGCGCTATTGATGTTAGTGTGTTGGCCTACACTCGTTTTGAAAAATCTTCAAGAGTTCTTCTTCTATATAGTAAACTCTGTCTTTGAATAGTATTCATAGATAAAAACATCGGTTGGAGCATTGTGACAAAACTTGTTTGAAAGTGGGTATAAGCTGTTGGTAAAACTCCAACTCGACTTCTTTACTTCTTTTCTGTTATTTGTTTTTTTATTTGTTATTTGGTTGTAAGTAATTTTTTCCAGAAGAGTTATTGTACATTCGTATTATATCTTTTCACGCCTTTATTAAAGCATTTACTCGTACATTATTTGGGGTTTCTGCTTCGATTTAACAGTGTTTTAAATGAAATTGTTTAAGTCGTATGTAGATAACATTTTTGAGTTTGAAGGTATTTTCACAATTTTGAACATTTTAATAGTGATGAATACGAGAGCTGATTGACAATGTGGTAACTTGTTTACTTCAAAGGAAAAAAAAAAGGGTTAACTTTTTCAAAAAATTATCCATTAAGCTCGTACATTATCGGATACGATAAAAACACGGACACAAATTCCTTCGAGTTGCGGCTGAATAGCGCCGAGCACTCCTGCACTCACAAAAAAGGGCGAATGTACTTTTAACCCTTGCTTAACCTTAATTTTAACATGGACATACTTGTTCCAGCAATATTTTGGGAAAGGACATATTTGTCCCAACGGGGTAGAAAACACAAAAAAATGTTACAAATCTTGTATGAATGAATTTGTACAAAATGACAACTTGTATACATGGCAAACAATTTTGATTTGCACCAATTCAAAGATCTACTAATTAATTTTTCTGATTTTTTTGAAAACACTCAGATAACAGCTCAAAAATCCGGAATTTTATTTTCTCACGCCAGCAATAAAAGTTGTCTTTGGCGAGATATTTCTTAGGTACAAAATAAAAGTCCTTCTCAACAACAAACCGTTAATCGATCTAAATAAATTTGATATCAATTAGTAATTTAGATTCGCGTTTTGTTAGTGATTGAAAGGGATTTTTATTTTGCAAGACAATTGTTTGGATGTTTTATGTCTTGATAACTTTTATTGTTGGCGAGAAAATGTAAAAGACCGGGTGAAGCTGTTATTTTTTTCCGAATAAAACAAAGTTTGGGAAGTAAATGCTTTATGATTAGTAATTTCTGGCAGTTCAATTGGTAATTTTTTATAGACTCATACAATTTTTTTTTTTAAGTGCAAAAGTCCAAGTGTAAAAGCGAGGCGAATTTGTAATGATTTCCTACTTTCGTATACCCATTATAATAAAGGGTGTTTTTTTAGGGGTATAGAACTTCGAATTGAAATAAAACACAAGAAAATCGTTTTAAGGTCCATCAATTTGGCTTTATTGGACGGATAATTTTATGCCATTAATGTTTAAATATGATTTCGGGCATGTGGCCGCCGCGGCTGGCTCGAATAAAGCCAATTCTACAGGTCCAATTTTCAACCACTTTTTCGAGCATATGGGGCCGTATGTCGGCAATAACGCCACGAATGTTGGCTTCCAATTCCCCTAACGTTTCTGGTTTGTTGGTGTAGACGAGCGACTTCACATATCCCCAAAGAAAATAATCCAATGGTGTCAAATCACACGACCTTGGTGGCCAATTGACAGGTCCATTCCGCGAAATTATGCGCTCATCGAATGTTTCCTTCAATAAATCGATTGTGACGTGCGCTGTGTGGCATGTAGCGCCGTCTTGTTGGAACCACAACTCATCCACATTCATGCCATCCAATTCGGGAACAAAATAGTCGGTTATCATGGCTCTATACCGGTCTCCATTAACGGTAGCTGCCTCTCCAGCATTATTGCGGAAGAAGTATGGCCCAATGACTCCACCAGCCCATAGAGCACACCAAACAGTCAGTTTTTGTGGATGTAATGGCGTTTCAAGGGTCTCATGTGGATTCTCTTCACTCCAAATGCGGCAATTTTGCTTGTTGACGTAGCCATTCAACCAAAAGTGAGCCTCATCACTGAACAAAATTTTGCGATGAAAATCAGCATCGAAATCAATCTCATTTTCGGCCCATACACCAAAATCACGACGCATTGCATGGTCTCGCGGCTTTAATTCTTGCACAAGCTGGATCTTGTAAGGTCGCAAGCCAAGATCTTTGCGCAAAATCTTCCATAAAGTTGATGGACAAAGCTCCAATTGCTGTGCACGGTGGCGAATCGATTCATTCGGGTCCTCTTCAACCCTTTGCTCTACAGCGGCAATTGTTTCTTCGGTGCGCACTGTTCGACGTCTCTGCGGATGCGTATTATCACATAGAGTAAACGTAGTGCGAAAACGATCCATGGTTAACCGAATTAATTGCTCTGATGGACGATTATGTCGACCATAAAATGGACGGAGCTCACGGTAAACTTCGCGAACTGAACCATTATTTTCGAAATAAATTTGCACGATTTGCAAGCGTTGTTCTTTTGTCAACCTGTTCATGATGAAATGGCAAACCAAACTGAACATAAATGACATTAGAGTTGCCAGATTTGACCACAAAATGCCAGTTTTATCTCTATTCGAAAAACAAACCTGTAAAAAAAACACCCTATATATCATCGAATACCCCTATTACGAGATGCATTAGAATTTCGCTGGTTATCGAACATCTGAGCTTGGTATTGCTGACAATATTTCCATTAGGCATCGAATCATTTGTCAAGCAGCATTTTGCTTTCAATTTTATGATTTATTTAAAATAATTAAAATGATAATTTCTCCGCGTCTGTATTATGATTCTTGCAACGAAAAGGCGACTTTTGACACCTCTATCGACATATTTCGACGCGTTGGTATTATAAGCGTCATAATACCAAATTAAAATCCGTGCGTTCAGCTTCAGGCCAGCAAGTTTGAGTCATTTACAAAATACCATTGATTTTTTGAAATTTTCTTTTTGCCAACGTTCTTGCTTCACCTGAAGGCTATCGATAGTGACTAAAAATAGTCGATAGCAATGCAAATAATCGAAAGCGGCCAAAACACAAGATAATGATTATTCGAGAAAAAACAAAGGTATTTAAAATGGGCGGAGTATATCGAACTGTTTGGAAATGAAAAAAAGAGATTATGAAATAAACAAAACACCTATAAAAATTTTAGTGTAAAAAGGAAATTGTAGTAGGATCTTTTCATGACAAATCGTCACATAGTTGGAATCGACACCTTCCGATTTGAATAAAATTTGGGTTCCTTTTTATCATGTTTTGTAAAGTTAATTTTTTTTTTAAACTACTGTACTGTGAAAAAATTTAAAATTTCTAATTTTGCAAAATTTTTCAAAACCGATAAAATTAATGTTCGGCATTAAATTTTGGATTAAGGCCATGATTCAATCACTAAAAGGTTAGCTCTCTAATGACATATTTTGAAAATTGCCGCCATCTTGCTGCCAGAAAAATTGTCATTTACATTCTGGGTTGCCTTTTATCGAAATTATGTAAAAATATTAGTTAAGAATGTAATATTATACAAAATTTGAAATAAGTTAGTTTCAGAAAATGGATTAATTTACACTATTATTTACAAAGATCGACTTTGGGGGGGGTAGTGTGATTGTGGCCGTTTAAAACTCGAGACATTCTGGTATGTAGCAACGGCTGCCTCAAAATTTTATCCCTGCATACTTATGTACTTACTAAAGTCGTGACTTCAAAGCTGTTCCTTATGTGATTGGAAGTCTGTTATTTTTAAACAAAACTTGACTACTATTCTCTGGGTTGGATATACAGTTCTGGCTTAACTTATGTATGAAGCAACAGTTTTAAGTCAACTTCTGTTTTAAGGAGCCAATCCTATCTTATTGAAACTTATCACTTTACTATCCACGTGGTAGACTATGTACCATCCACTTGGTGGATTATGCCCTTAAAAGTTTCCAACACATATGCATCTTGCCAATTTGCCGAAATGACACTTTTTATCTTGTTTTACCAACATTTTTATTACAGCACATTCATGATTCTAAGTAAATATTTTGATATGATACGTATGCACATATATATTTATTTTAATTTTTGTTGGAGCAGTGACAGTTTTTTATTGTTCTTCACTTGTTAAAAAGAAAATTTACAACGATTTATACAAGGTGGCGCAAAAGTAATCCTCCTATCAGAAAATGCTATAAATTTTGCGATTGGCCCCTAAAGTCAGTTCTGTTTTGACATTTGTGTAGTAAACACATGCGAAATACACGTTAATAAACAATGTTACGCTACACTGCTCCAGAACGCGGAATATTGCTGACTATTTATTTGACCAATAATCGGTCGGGGCCAAACGGTTACTGTGAATGGTGAGCGCTACAGAGCAATGATCAACGAGTTCTTTTTGCCGCAACTTGATGAATTGGGATTGGAAAACATGTGGTTCCAACAAGACGGTGCAACAGCACACACTGCACGTGCCACAACCGATATGCTGAACATCGGAAGCTTACTTTTGCGCCACCTTGTACAGTGATTGTATGGGTTGACATGTTTTGATGTTGTATTTAGTTGACTTTACAAAATGTATTACTACTAATTTCGTATTTTTTGGATTTTTCTACTACCATTTCCTCGACAAAGGAAAAAAATACTCCTATTTTTTTGTTCGCAAAAGAAACCGAGAAAATGGAAGTGTCAAAAGTAGACGTCAGCTGGAGAGCTAACCTTCTTGTAATTGAATCACGGATTAAGGCTTTTTTCAAAAATATGACTTTTTGATTTTTTTTTAATTTTATAACTTTCTAGTCGAGTTTAATTAGTATAACACAAAAATTACTTAATTTTGATCGCTGAAAATATTTTTTGGTTCTAGTGGAATGTAAAAATATTTTTGCATATTTTTGTTTTTACATACCAAACAAGGTTTTAAAAAAGTACGCCTAAAGCCATCCGAAAATAATCAGAAATGGTGTATTTTGGGATGGTTTGATTTGCTTATAATAAATGAGTATGTAGTATTTTGATTTGATGATTTCTCAGCTTGTTTTTAATACAAAACAAGTAAGGAAATTATTATCCAAATTCATGTAAGGTCAAGGTCATTTCATACCATAACCTTCCATTTGGTTGTTTCTTTCTGGCTTTGAGCTCTCATAAAAGTTTTAGTATAACCGCCTACACTACATAAAATCTTTTAGGTCTTCAAATGTCTACAAAAATAAAAATTAGCTACTATATAATTCAAGTACTTCAATTTTTTCCCTTCATATAATTCTGTATGTACATTAGGGTGGGTCGATATGTATGGATGAAAGTTAACCGATATCGCGCCATCGATTTTTCGATAGGTTTTGGCCTCAGGAAAAAAAAGTTCCACTACGCATACCCAAAAAAATAAATTTCGAGCCTGCGAAATTTCATTTTTTTGACTTTTTTCGACTGTGATTTTGACCTACTAAAAAAATTTTTGTTTGATTTTAAAATTTTCATTATACCCTATCCGACCCAAAAATTTTCGCTAAAAACATTGGCGATAACAGTTTAAAAAAAAATATTTTTTTGGGTTTTGGGGAGTGTTTTGGTCAAAAAATTGACCTTTCGCCATTTTTGAAGGGGTTTTTCAGCATACATGCAAAAATGTTTTCGATGAAAACGAATTTGCCTCATATTTCCTGTCCCACTTAAAATTATGCGCTAAAAATGTTTGCGATAAAGGTTTTTTGAAAAAAAATTTTATTTTCGGGTTTTGGGACTTGTTTTAGTCGACAAATCGACTTTTCGGCTTTTTTCAAAAAACCGTTATCGCCAACGTTTTTAGCGGACATTTTTGGGTCGGACAGGGTATACATGAAAATTTTAAAATCAAATGAAAATTTTTTTAGTAGGTCATGAAAAAAACCTTAAAAACCAAAGTCGAAAAAAGTCCAAAAAATGAAATTTCGCAGGCTCGAAAACTATTTTTTTGGGTATGCGTAGTGGAACTTTTTTTCCTGAGCCCAAAACCTATCGAAAAATCGATGACGCGATAACGGTTAGTAAATCGGCCCAGTCTAATGTACATACTTATTTTACAACTAATCAACATAAAATACAGTAAATGTAATATATTTAAATTTGTCTCCGATGTGTTTATTATTGGCATTTGCTTGGCTTACAAAGGACAAACTCAAAAAAGCGCAATAAAGACAAAGGAAGGAAATTAAAAGTTTTCAGCACATAAAATTAATAACAAAAAGCAAATATTCGTTATGTAAAGCATCGCAACAAAAGTAATAAACACAGCATTGGATAGTAAAATACTATTTTTAATTATGTTAAAAATTACAAAAAACAAAAAAAAAAAGCAACAGACCAAAGCGCAAACAATAAGTTACTTAGGGTAGCTCTGAAGTATACAAAGATCTGAAAAAATAGCTGCTGGGCTCAGAGTAGTTTGGAAAGAGAGAGCAAATTATATGTAATTTTTGCTTAGCCTTGTCAGTGACAGTGATGGTAGAATTAAAGTTGTTTATTACATTTCTTGTTATGCAAATTAAAAAGACGGAGGGAAAAATAAGCTGGCGAAACGGAATGAGGACAACCGTTGACCACCAACAACTACTTATATGTTAAATAAGGTCTTCTTTCGCTAGCTTTTGATCTTTCTCTTCCTGTTGTTTTTGTTGTTGTTGTTCGCCATGCCTAATTAGAACAATCACTCTGAGAATCATTATAAAGCTCTGAACACCCGTTGATTCACACACCGAGATTTAAGGGATCTGTATACCGACTGAGGTCATTTAGAACCCTCATCTGGTTATGCAGACCAAATTTCCTTATGTTCCTAGGTGTAGGATTTTCATCCAATAAATGTTGGCTTGGGTGACTATGTTTATGGCAGTTCAGTAGAAACTGTCTGCTCAACACTTCCGCGTGCTCTATAACATTGTGCATTTTAGCATCTTATAAGAGCTGATACTAAGATGACATTAGAATAAATCTCTTGGCAGTTCTGCGGTGTTTAGGCAGACTTGCAACTTTGTCCAATTTATGTTAGCAAGATTGGGCGACCATATCGACGCAGTACTTAATAGCTCAACAAGCAATTCGTCATAGTATGAACTGAGTCTATGAACATATCAAAATATCTATTGATCCTCTTTTGAACAAGATATACCTTTTTTGAATCAGTCTATTATATACTCATACGTTGCCATGGTAAATATTCATTCTTTCATATATATCTACGAAATTCAGCTTTTCACGCTGATTGGACGTCAACATTTTTTGCCTTAGTTAATTTACTGCTTTGTGTATTCAGCACGGAAACGGCCCTTAAACATTTCCCCAAGCAAAACACAATTTTAAAAGTTTTCTTTTTAATTTTCTAAAGTGAAACTTTAACAGAGAAATTGTGTGAAAACTTAACAAAAGAAACGCTTGGACGCCCTTTGTATGCTATATAAGTTTATTGTATTGTTGTTGCTAAAGCTATTATTTTGTATCTCAATCGAACGCCTGCGTGGACATTCATTCGGGCACATACACACGCACACCCCCATACGCATAATTGTACAACTTGCTTTTGTTGCAGAAAATAAGATAATCGTTCTAATTTGAGTTCAGAAAAAAGAAAAGGGAATTTTTTTATTATCCACCCAACGTTTTCTTTTATTAAGCAGAGACTACAAATAACAGCTCCCAAAAGGAAAATGATGAAATCCATGAAAGTATTTTAAAAATAATTTTTATAAGGATTCTACTTTTTTAAGCGTTTGAGGACGTTTCTAGGAATCAAATTTGACACGAAACCTAGTACAAGGCATATCATGGTTGTGGAGTGTATGTCCAGTGAAAATAACTCCTGGCGATCTTCTTTCCACTTGTTCATTCATTGAACGAAGAATTAGTTAAAAATCGTAAGCAATATTTAAGATATTCTTTATATTTTGACCAGTCCGTTACATAGCAGCAGGGGCGGATACAGGTCTCTAGTTGAGGGGGAGCGATCATGGCCGAAAGCTCAAAGTCCAAATTGCCATGAAAGTCAGTAATATAAATTAATGATTAATTTCAGAACACCATTTTGACATAATTAAGAATAAACGTAACGAATTTATCTTTAAACACTCAAACTAGCTCAACTAATTGAAAGGATTTGAACAAAAAGCAATCAAGAAATGATTTTATACAGCTCAAAGGTAGAAACTAGTTCTTTCTGCTAAGCGAGTTTCACTTGTGTCTTTTAACTAAGTGAAGTTATCTTGAATCTATATTTATTGGTGCAATGAAAAAAAGGAAAAAAGAGATGAACAATAATGTTTATTGAAATTAAGTACATTTCAATCTATTCGTCGACAGATTAAATACATATGTAGTTTTGTTACAAAGATGTTTTTGAAACGGTATACGTTATTATTGTCCTTTCTGGAGAAGTATTACTGACGGGCAGTGTAGCCAGAATGTGCAATAGCATCCTTATCAGTGGAAAAGCATTTCCGTCGCAGTGATCTAGAATTTCTACTACCGATTTTAGTATCGATTTTTTGTCGAACTTTTTTGTCAAGAGTTCGGACCAAACTTCATACTCTCCTGTCAAATGGACGGTATTTTTTCCTTTTTTTTCAAGAAATATGAGTACCGTTCGCCTATTGATTTTACCAGTTTCGAAGCATTTTTTTCTTTGAAAGAGTATCATTTTGTATAATTTTTTACGGCAGAAGTACATTCAAATAAAAAACGTCCAACGTTTCTTCTGGCAATCTTTCTTTTGTAGTAATCTATGTGGTTGGCGCGAAATCACTAGAGATTACTATATTTACCGTACTCGTCATAACGGTGAGAATTGAGTCAAAAACTGCAAATCATTTCATAAAAAAAAAGAAAACAACACAGACATTTCTGTTTTATTTTTCAAAACAGATTTTATAATAACATAAAAAAATTAAAACGCAGTAAAAACGTGCAAATAGCTTAGGCCAAGTCGACATGATACAATTGTCTGAGTTACAACAAAGCGGTGCCGCTAATGACGATAAGCACAGCGCCTTTCGAGCAAACCAAAGCTTAAATAACCAATTACTACAATATGCGTGATAAACCAAAATGTATACATTTTTACTTGCTTTTACTTTAAGTTCCTCTTTCTTCTTTCTTTATTTCTTTCATGTATGTATATTTACTTTTAAGCCATGTTCATTTTTATTAAGAATATATAATTATATATGACTAGCACTATTACATAATTTTACCAAATTTGCATGTTATGATGAATTTGCAAAAAAATAAAATAAATAAAATATTTCCATCTTATCCTTGAAACGAATTTTATGATTTTTAGTACTAAACAAAAAATTGTTTAGGTATTTTTTTTAAATATTGGCATCTGCCTGAGAAACAAACGCGCTGACATCTGCTTCTAAAGTCTGCTAATGATCCACAGTGATTCCGTATATAATCCACCGGATACCGGCTAATGTGAGACGGAGTCAGATTAAGTTGGCTGTTTAGATCTTCATAGGTGTACGATATCTCTGCCAGTCCATTTTATGTGAAAAGGTGGCTGTGATATATTACTATTGCCCTGCAGTGAAACACCCTACTAGTCAGAAAAAACAGACCAGTTTTCACCTTGAATCCAGTTTACACTCCTCAAACTATAAAAATTCCAAATTTGTACCAACAAAAATAATTTTTTTTTAGAATACTCAAGTACAATGATTATAAAAAAAATTCAGAACAAGTTTTTTTAAAAGTAATGTTTCGAGCACCGGAGCATACAACTGTAATCTCTCCGTTGTGACGGCCAGTACGAAAAATCAGTAACCCAATAGTGGCTGTTGATCACTCAGAAATCGATTTTTTGGTTTGAAAATACACTGATTTCTAAAAGTCTAAATAAAAAAAAGTAGCCAATACTTCAATTTCTTGTACGAAAAGTGTAAATCGTTAAAGAAAAAATAAAAAAATTAGTAGATGGACGATTTTCAGATTTTATTAAATCTAAGTCGAATTATTCATTGACAAATTTTGAATACCTTCTATAATTTATTACCGAGATGTGAACCCGAGTAGGAAAAGTCGATTACTAAGTAGTTGATTGTTTTGTTTAGAGAAAAATCGAGTTATGTTAATTTTTTTGTTTTTCAATATATTGAGTAATTTATTACAGTAAAAATAAAACTGAAATATAAATACATCACTAACGAATAGTATATAGTTTAACACTTGACTAAATTTTAAAAATTTTTTCATCCGTGGTGCAGACTGCACTGTTTTCAAAATTCGATTTAAATATCTTATTCTTATAATCGATTTATGAGACAACGATGTTTACTATTAATAAAATCGTTAAAAAATCGACAACAAGAAAAGTTATTGATTAAAATAAAAATTGATTATTTACTTAAGTCCCTGCTCGCACTACGCACAGTGTATTCTTTTTAAGTTCTAGAAATAATTGAATAAATAATTTTTAGAATGGCTAATAAAGCGGGAAAATAACAATTTCTTAATATAAATAAGATTCGATGGCGCAACGGGGCTTTATTTGAAGCATTAAGCCAGAAAATATTTTTACTTCTATAAAATTTTTTTTTTTTTCTATATCTGCACTTGAATGTAGATGTTTCAGTCGTTGGAGTATTGTGAGTTATAAGTCTATTGTTAAAATATAACTTTTAATTTATTCTTTGAGAGTTGTTATTTTTAATGAATATACACTTTTTTGATTTTATTTGAGGTTGGTTGCGTATTTAATGGTATAGTAACATTATAACTAATTAAGTAAAATTTTTTAAATGTACTAACTTGATTACCGTTATCCACGGTTATCCGATTTAATATTCAGACTTATTCGCTGGGAACTTCTGTACTTTTAGCTGTATTAAAGCGCAGGTTTTCATGCAAAACTTTAAATATAGTAAGATAAAAAAAATTGTTAACCAAAAATAAAATTAATTAATACAGAGGATGATTTATTTCATTCCCACAGCAGCCGGTTCTATCGCACCGGAATGACCCGGGTTTTTTCACCCGGCCAAGGGCTGTTATTTCAGTGTAACCCTGTCCAATCTGGGGACGGCCGAAGCACTGTTAACAACAACAACAACATGATTTATTTCAACTATCATTTATATCAGCTAGATTGGGGAAATATCACACTGCGCGATGGGCAAGTTCTCATCTATTTCAGGTCTATTTTGAACTCGTTTTAGACTGGTATATTTCTGTCGGACCATGTTAAAAATACCAGCTGATTATTGGGGGAAAAAACACATGACTGCCTACTTGTAGATAGTTGATTTGACGATAGTGAGTTTATCCAAAAACAAAAAAATTTCGAAAAGTTTATTGCGTTTAAATAATATTTTCTGCAAAATGATGAGCATTAAACATAAGTGAGAAACGTTATTATTTGGGAGATCATTATTTGCAAACTCTGCTTTTTATATATAGCATTTGAGCTGGACAAAAAGCACGTTATGTCACACACATACACGCATAGGCTTAGCTGTGTTAGTTCGTGCGTTACCCCAATTAGCAAAAGAAAATATAAGTCAAGCATATTGTGGGGCGAGAATCTAAATTTTTCTATAAGGTATGATGTGTCAATTGAATTTTTTTGTTAACATTTTTGTTTTTGTTGTGAAAAATTTAAGTATTTAATGACAATTACTTGCTGGTGAAGAGGAAAGTTTTCTTGCATCATTAAAAATTTGATAGTAAGCTATTGACAGATTACAAAGCGCTTACGTAGCAGTTAAAAAACTTTTCAGTTTCCAGAGTTTTTTTGATTAAAAGGAAAGTTTATGACTTTGGAAAATGTAAGATAATTTAATGAGAGATGCTTGAAGCTTGACAGCAATTTTTCGCACAATTTAACTTTCGCTAATTAATGGACTTGGTGCCATATAAGTTTTCAAAGCCGATGGGAAATGTGTTTGCTTAATTTCCTTTTACTTTCAACAAATAATATTAAATGTAGCTTATTCACACTAAGCGGTTAAAATAGGCAGATAAAGTGCTTGGCTTTGTCTGTAGTTCTTCATCAAAACAGTAAGGATAAAATAGTACATATTCCACGTTTCTTCATTCCAAAACTCGAATAGAACTCGACGAAATGCTGCAATGCAAAACTTGTTTTCGACTTGGAATATAATAAATGTGTTTCTTTCCGTTTTATATATAATAAATTGAACTCTATATTTTTGTATTTTACAATCCAACACCTGATCAATACTCAGCTTCGAGTTTCAATCAAACTTTTCCCATTTTCTCTATTTGAAGCGCTGCAGTTCGTTCGCTGCGAGCTCAACTGCCATTAAACAATTTTTTTGTTTGTTTTGCAAAACAGACATTTATGCACAACTAATTAATCAATGTCAAAATTTTAATTCAAAAATACATCTATAAGTGGCTAACAATTTAAATGGTTCTCAAAATAAAATATCTAAGCGGGCGGAACAAAACGAACAAAGCCTTTAAACTTTAGTAAAAGTTTTAAAAGCAAAAAGTACAATATATATAATGAAAAAATGTATGAGCAACTAAATTGAGTGAGAAGCAGACTAGCTGACCAGGCACTTAATAAACATGAATCGAGTTGTATGCTCAAGTGCATCATTGCACGTTAGACGAGTATGCATAATAGACTGCGCCGAACAATTTTTTTTTTAACAATTATATGGATATTATTTTTTAGAAAGGCGAGAAAAATACTGTAAACTTTTCAGACGTTAATATCTATTTTTAGTAGTTTATCCTTGAAGGTTTAGATATTTTAAAACTATATTGTTTTTTCATTTCTAAAAAATATACTAATCTTTATTAGCCTGATTACTCTGATATGGCCCACCGGACGAACATTTTTTTTTAACTTTTTTTGGGAGAAAATTAACTTCCTTCAAACTTTACGTAGCTAAAATTTTTTAAATTCAAGATTTACAATTTTAATTTATTATTCAAAATTAATATTAAGGTCTGAAACTTTTACAGTATTTTTTTCGCCCTTCTAAAAAATAATGATATAATTTGAAGAAAAAATGGACCCGGTCAAATGTATTTTCATGTTTCTACTAAAGTTACTTTTATCGGATTTTTATTAGCGGTTTTGTCTAAACAGATTAGGATTGAATGCGAAATTCAAAAACAACGTTTTTTACTTGGCAGATCCAACCCAATTTTATTTCTGTCACTCTTGATTAGGTTGCTAATAAGTTTAAGCTCGGATACGAAACAAGTTTAAAACAAAAATACGATCTCAGGAGTGAGAAGTCGAGATTAAGACTAAACAAATTTTGATAAATTCACAAATAGCGCCCGAAATACGGGCAAAGCTAATGTAAAACGAACATTGCAACGAACATAAATAGCAATTTATACTAGAAGTTCCTTTAAGTCAACGAAGCCACATCGTAGATCATATATAAGCATCAGAGTTTGGATAGAAGCGACTTCATGCTTATGAGGGCAAAACGGGCACTTCAAAATGGCAATGAGTCAATAAAACAAAACAGGTGAAAAGTAAATGTGTATTTCCTGAACTCTATTAAGTCTTTGAGATTGAAGATAATATATCGCATTCCAAATTATGGAGGCATAATCCAGCTTAGAACGAACTAAACAAGTCTTTAACATTTTTAGGACGTATTTATCTTTGAAGTCTCTGCTATATCACCACAAAAAAATCCATATTGGAATAGGACTTATTAATAACAAAGCTAATATGATTTGCAAAAATTAAACTAGAGTCAGATATTACTCCAAGACTAAGAAATTTGCTTAAACTAGAAAGATTATCATCAAAAAGAATATGCATAGAATTATGAGTGTTGAGGTTTTTCGAAAGTGTCATATGCAAATATTATATTTCTTGTTAACTATTGAGGCGTAAATTGCCATTAATGCCAAAACCAGTTAAACTATGTAGATAATTTTATAAAAGGGATGCATATGACAAGATCCCAATGGCTTCAAAAATCTTCTAGGTCATCTGCGTAGAGCACATATTTCTTAGTTCTAGTTCTTAAAGCAGGTTCCAGTAACATTGATAAAGAGAAGAAATAGAATTGGTTCGGCAACACCTCCACGGCACAATCCGCTGCATTAGCATTTGATATTCTTAATTTTATTTCCTGTCTTATAAATAACAAGTAAGGAAAACGCTGTCTTCGACTGTTCAGAAGCCTTTATACCTTCCATGAATGAATACGAATCACAGTTTTGAATGTCCGATCCTTACTAACAATAAGTACAAACTCTGCAATATTCGAGGGTCTTACCCTGTTAATTTGAAGATACTTAGCCCACGCCTCGTTCATCGGAAAAATGTGGTTTATGGGGGCTATATAATATATTGGTCCATCTTAATGATTTTAACCAAACACATTATATATGTAATAAGTACTGTAACTGCCAAATTTTGTGTTCCTCGGAACAATCGATTGTAAGGGAGCTATTTGTTATGTTGGTCCGATCTGGCTGATTTTCACTGGCCACATTACGTATATGATGTTTACCAAATCTGCAAAATTTTTAGGTTCCTAGCTTTTTAATTACGAGTATAAGAGTTATAGGCCAAAAGTCGTTTATCGGAACAATCGATTGTATGAGAGCTATGCGTTGTATTGTTGTAATCTTGTTGGTTCTGACAAATGATTAATATATTATTAGCAAATAACGCCTCCTTACCACATTCCATCGAGATATCTCAAAAACTGAGGGACTAGTTTGCGTTCAAACAGACCGGCAGACAGAAGGACATGGCAAAATCGACTCAGCTCATCGCCTTGATCATTTCGGTATACTTATTGGTGGGCCTATCTCTTCTTCTTTGCATACTTACAAGCATCGGACCTAAGTTATAATACAATTTCATGAAAGTTATAATAAATGTGTGTCTGTAGGTCTGAGTGTGTTTTATAGGCGTCCAAGGTACTCAAGCGATCTTTATGAAATTTTCACAGTATATTCTTGGGTACAGTGGCTTTATATAGTTATAGCGCGGGGGCGGTGCCACGTCCACATATTTGTGTGTTTTGTTTGTCCTTCATTCATGTCTAAAGTCATCATCAATCAGTATAATCAACCTCTATGAAACTTTTACAGAGGCCTCAGGAATCCGCTAGGTACGACATAGGCCATATATGGTTTTTGGCAAAGCTCTCAGACTATATAAAGTGGAAATTCGGCATAGCTTGGAATTTGTTTAAGTCATGTTACTGATAAAAAACCTGTAAAAAAGCTATATCTTAGAAACAATGTACATATCAGTACCAGTAGAGAAAAGGGAGAAGAAGGGGAGTAGGAATAAAAATTTGAGAATTAGAGGAGGTGTTAGAGGAAAAGAAAGAGCTTAAAGAAGCGTAGCAGGAGATGGAAGTGGGGAGCAGAAGGAGAAAGAAAGATGAAGACATAGGGATAAATGAAGCAGAAGCGCCAAATGGGCAGGAAAGACAGTACAATTTGTGTAATGCAGGATAGTAAAATTTTAGGCAGAATAACATCTGTCCTACAGAAAAAGTTAAATAGAAACCAATTTATTTAGTAGTTATAAAAGCCGTTAGGAAGTCGCAAATAAAAGCAAGCAAATGCAAATTTGAAAAAAAAGGTAAGGGGTTCCGGGAACGACCACTGAAGAAATCATGTAGACAATTGTCCACAGATCCAATTTATTGCAAGGAAATGTTTCCTTAAACCCTTTTTAAAAAAATGTAGAGCGTGTTATGAGTTAAGACTTAGGTCTATAATTAGTTACACCAAAAAAAATATTACTTTTTTGGAAAAAAAGTTGGGCGTGCTTTCAAATAACTGGTATATATGGCTTCCCAACTTTTTTTTCTCATTATTTTTTTTTGGTTATTAATTTATTTCGAAAATTATTTTTAACTTTTCAGTTTATTTTATCAATAAAGCGCCCTCCACAGCTTGCAACCTGGCCACTGCCAGGAACTTTTCAAATTAGTAGGCAATCAGAGTCGCCCACATTCTACACTACTGTTGGATATTGACATTAGCGTATCACATTATTCACATAAGTCTACAGCGTTTTTCTTAAATCTTATTATTTTGAGTGATCAAAAAGCATACCCCTGCCTATCCCGTAGCTGTGCCCATGTACTCGTATTACCAATTTATTGTGATGGCATCGTTCTTTGACAAGTTTACAATATTGCAATTTAATATGGCCGTTTGAAGTGGGCAAGTATGACGGATACCTAGGAAATGAGAGAGTGGCACATGGCGCGTATCAGATTTGCAGTTTTGCGTAAGCAGGTTCCGACTCCTTATCAAATTTTGATCAAACAAAAAAATTAAGATACGCAATATTATGGAGCTAATTAAAATGTCAATTTCAAAATCGAGCTTATTTCTCTGGCAGGTCAGTTTATAGTACTAGCAGAGGTTTGGTGTTTCTTTAATTTTAAAACAAATAAACATACAGGGTGGCTAATGAAAGCCGCTACCAAAAAAAATTAAATAACTTTTTTTCTATTTAATGAATCTGGTTAATTTTTTTTTTATTTTGCAGATTGACTTTTACATTTAACAAAAATGGATAACTGGGACACTGAAACAAGAATTTGGATTGTCCGCCGCTATCACGCACTGGAGTCCGTAGTTTCGGTTCAAAGAGAGTATAGGCGCACGTTTGGCGGCAATCCTCCGAGCAGATGGACCATAATAAGACTTGTAAACAATTTTGCCGAGCATGGGACAGTCAACAGAAGACCTTACCATCGAAACCCTTCAGTTCGAACGGAGGAAACAATCACTGCTGTAGCTGCTGCCATACAAAACAATCCACGTGTTTCGACAAGAAGCTTATCTGCTACAGTCAATTATGCACAAAGATTTCGACTTATTCCCATATAAAATTCAAATGGCCAACAAACTGAACGCTGCAGACTTGCCGATTCGCTTGGAATTTTGCCAGAAGATGCTTCAAATGGTGGAAGAGGATAGAAACATGTTGAACTGTCTTTTCATGTCTGACGAGGCCCATTTCGATTTAAACGGCACCATAAATAAACAAAATTGTCGAATATGGAGTGCTTCCAACCCACAGATACTCCATGAGACGGAATTGCATCTACTTCGTGTCACAGTGTGGTGTGCAGTTTCATCACGCTGCATTGTCGGGCCCTACTTCTTCGAAGAAAACTGTCACACCGTTACGGTTACTGGAGACCGTTACTTGAGCATGTTGAGAGAGTTTTTCTATCCAGAATTACGCCGAATGAGAATTTCTTTCAACTCTGTGTGGTTTCAGCAAGATGGTGCAGCTCCTCATATAGCCCAACCTGTTATGACAGAATTGCGACGAAAATTTCCCAATAAGCTGATATCCAGAAACTCCACATTCCGTTGGCCACCCAGGTCGCCTGACCTTACTGCACCTGACTTTTTCTTGTGGGGTTATTGCAATCAGGAAGTCTTCAAAGCAAAACCAACAAATTTGAATGAACTAAGGCAATCCATTCGAGAAACAATTGCGGCTATTCCTGTCTCAACTCTCCAAGCAGTAATGAACAACTTTTTGGTAAGATGCCGCACATGCATCGACGAGCAGGGGGTGCATTTAAATTCTATTTTTTTTAAAACTAATTAAGCTATATTTAATAAAATTTAATGAGCTTTAACATGAATAAAAGAAAAATTAATTCCATACACTGAAAAAAAAATTATTTGAGTTTCTTAATGTAGAAAAATTCATCAGCCACCCTGTATGTAAATGGGATTTTAAACTTATTTAAATTGTCATAGATACTACACCGCGTTACACACATTCTGTCCTATGAACCAAATATATTTTTTTTTGGAAAGGGGAGCAAAAATAAAAATACACGTACACGTCAGAATTTTTTTTATGTACATATATCACTGCGTTACAAAAACGAGCTTTAGTTCTGTCCTATGAACCAAATATACTTTTTCGGAAAGCTGTACATGAAAATCGCCGATACACGTGTATTTTTATTTTTTCTCCCCTTTCGGTTCGTTCTTGTAAGGCAGTGTTATGGGTATAAAAAACATGATTAGAAATATATGGTTTTGATATCTCAATACTTCCTCATGAACACTATATCAAAGCCGATTCAAATAATTTATGTTATCAGCTTGTAAAGCCTAGAGTAAAGGTCCTACTTCTTTGGTTTGGTTAAAGAACGAGATATATTTTTTCTATCTGAGAGTCACAAATCGGCCGCAAGCATTTTAACTGTCTTCCGATAGCTCATGAAATATTTGGTGATTCACAAAAACACACAAACATCGTCTTTGTCTGATTTAACTAGAATAAAAAAATTAACTTGGTATATAATGCTCGTATGTACACGGTTAAAAATTTTACCTTAACCTTAAAATCACTTTACCCTAAATATTCAAAAGTTTGGAGAATATATATGAAATTTAGTTTCAAATTAAAAATGCTCTAGATTTCGAGAAAATGATTGTGATAAAAACGGTTCAAATTTTAAACAAGATCTTTGACACACACATAAATGCATTGAGAAAAACTTTTTGGCTTCAGAAAAGCTTTCAGAAAAAAATAAAACGAAAAGAAAAATCACGTGCTCCCATCTGCCGCTCGCTTAAGCTTTTTAGCTTAAATTGTTTAACTGTTTTCGAATTTTAGTCAACATTTTTAAACGTGTATTGTTTCCAGAAAAAAAATAGCGAACCAGGTCACGCGCATTAAAGAAATTTACACAGAAATTTCTTTTCTACAAAATGTTTAAGTACTAGTTAGCGCAGCTTCTGTTCAATGAACTTTATCATTCTGCTTTTGGCAAAAGCAACCGCTCGTATTTCTTTGATTTCAACATTTGAACTTCGAAGAAATACACTTTTTGTGTGTTTATTTTCTTAATGTTGTACTTGCAATGCTTTCTTCATTTTTCACTTACTTCTTTGGTGTGTATTTTCTTCTTATTCTCGTTTTAACAATGTTAAAATTTTCATTTCCAAATCAAGTCATGACCATTTACAGCATCGCTCGCATTGCTGACCTGAAATAGTTAAACTTTTTTTTGGCATTGCCTTGTGTTACTTTCATTCATTCGCTTTTGCTTTCAGGTTTGTTATACTTAGCTGTGATTGGACAAGCTTCGCTGCTAGAAACCTGTCATAACGGCGTGAGATGTCACTTTAATTCAAAAAAGTGTGTGCAGGTAATACGCTTTGAGGATGAGGTTCGTGCCCGATGGCTTTCCAACCGCAAGTGGACATAGGCCTAGAAAGGCATCGATAGGCTGCTTCTGTTGGTTGGGGTCATATATAAAATTTAAGGGACGGTGGTAAAGCCGCTACTATTTGGCAAGGTTGCCTGAGTACTTTGACAAAATAGACAGAGTCCTGTAAACTGGCTGCCAGTTCCAGCATGAGTAAGATGACGTCTGCCCTCGTTTGGGGAAATATCGCCAGTATTGTGTGATAGGGTGAGCTAAGTCGGAAACATACTTCAGTTCGATACCATTGTAAGTGGTGTTTGTCTTGTGGAACCAGTGGACAGCACAGCCTGGTACTTAATTAGAGCTGTCTACAACGCTTAATCCAACATTACTACCAGCCTTAATTTGATCCCAAAACGACTACCTTCTTTCCAGTTTCAGTACCGAAATTCCACCAAGAGAGGAATGGCACAATGTACCCCTTTGGGGGCAGTGGGGAGTTAATCAGGTTATTGGATGAATGGTAGCTATAAAGAAAGGTCGGAGGTCGACTTCTCGGTGGCTGGAAACGCAAGCTGCCTTTTCATTGTAGAATCTTTCGAAAGATGTTATCTAGTGCTACTGGTGTTAAGAAAGCCACTGTTTACTCGAACAGTCAAGCGGTTTTGAAGGGTTTGAATGCCCCGAATTATTTTAGAAAAAGCGTCATCGGACTTCAGGCAAAAAACAGCAGTTTGGGAAATGGTCACACTAATCTCTTGGACGGCTAGGATACTTATAAAGCAGACGCTGCGGACTGTAGAGAAATAGGTCCACCTGCAAACTGAACTAGCGATGAGGCCGAGGTCATTAGATTGCTTTTAATTGGATTGTTTTTAATTTATAATCGAATCCTGGAGTGGCCTATTTTAGTCGTCTCTTACGACAGACATAGCTTACGATGAGTATATTCGAAGCCCGAAGCCAGTTCTGTTTAACTCATTTCGCTCAATAAACCAGTAAACCTTTTCTTCATATTCGGCGTTAACCTGCCATGGTTTAATGAAGGACAACGGGTTGAAATCATCGGGTCTCAGCAGAGGCTCACAATGGCGTATATTTCGTGCCGCTTTGACCGACCAAAGATTTCCTTACTTGTGTTTTTTCCCCATTCATAAGCGTTGCCGTAATTGTTGTAGTTACTCTGCACAAAAAACAAAAACGAGTATTTTTGTTATGTTGTAGTTGTTCTTGTTGGCGATGCCATTCTATCCTAGTGAAGTTCGTGGCTCGTAATTTTCTGGTGCAAGACACTATTTTGAAAAGGGCACAATTAATGGTAGTTTAACTGTTCAATTGAAGCCGCCTCTTTATTTTCTCCTTTTGCCATTTTTTCCCTCCTTTTTTGCTCTTTCTATCATGCAATTATTTTTCGTAGTCACTATATATATATATATGAATGGTGTTGTTAGTGATGTAGCAAAGCTTGCAGTATTTTTGTCTTTTCTCCTGCTAAGGTTCATTTTACTTGATGCGCTTTATTTGGTTCTATTTGTATACCACGCTGCAGTAGATCGCATGGAATAATAAAATAGATATGCACAGTGTGCCTGAGTGGGTCCTATAGGGAGAATCCTCGCTTAGGGTTTATTTAATGGATTTTGGTAGCCAAAGATATGTATTACAGCCTGATTGAATCCAAAACCAAAAAAGTTGAACGTGAACCCTGAACCTTGGGAAGTGGGTTTGATCCACAATTAATCGATTTAGTACCAACGGACTAATGGAAGTAGGCTTGGAATACAATTTCTTGTTGTACGCATTGTTTTCAGAATTACAAAAAGATCAATTGTGAGGTCAGCTAATCGGTGTTGCTGTATATTCCTAGCAGATACTGTGGGCTTAAGCATGGGTTGCGGTAAAACCTATGGCATTAAAAAAATTTTAGTTTTAGGGTCATACATACAGCTTTTCCAAAAAAAGGATCAAACATAGTAGGTAATCTTTTGAGAAGGACTTTGATTAAAAGAAGAGAGATACGTCCACAAAAATTAGAAAAGCTGGCTAATATTGGGTTCTTAAAAGGGCAAAGGAATGTCACTTTCGACAACACTAAGCAAAACCTTCGGGGAGTGTTTATGTTGCTAAAAGCAACCACAACAACATGGTAAGTACTTAACTTCTGACAATATTCAGCTCATAGTTGATATAAAGTTACTCCACTTTTTCTAAGAAGGATGCTTATGCAGCTATTTCTAGTCCTTGAATGTTAATAGCAGGGTTCGAGTTCGATAACCTGATAGAGGGGTCTAGCGACGCAATTCCGCAAATCAAATGTTTGTAAAAGATGGTACCGGATCTCATCATACGCAGGTTTCTCCTTATGTCTTTGGGTGGCAAATCAGCGCCCAACAGGAAGCAGTCTAAATAACTGGGTGAGCTTGAAACAGTAGTCTAAAGACTCATCAACTCTTTGGAACCAACTAATTTTTAAAAAATGCTTTATTACTCTTCTTAGTCGAATTCTTCCTCTTCCGCTGTTGCCTTGATAGAAAAACCTTCTGGACGGAAGATTTTTTGTTCATTCGAATAACTTGACCGTGGTGTAGTGGTGATGTTTCTGGCCTAGCACACCGAAGATCCCAGTTTCAAGTGACGGGACATATCAAAATGTTTGCAAAAAGTTCTTTTAAAAAAAACAGATCGCCCTTCCCTATTAGTGGGCAACACTACGAGTGTATTTCTGACGTTCAGAGTCGGCATAAAACATGTCGTTACCGAACATTTGTAGGACAAGTTATAAATAGCACGTCTTTAATAGCTCGGCTTTAAACTCTTAATTTCGGTTCTATAAGTCTTATCTGCTTAAAGTCTGGGCAGCTGGATTTCTTTGATACTTACCGTTGGGATCACAAGAAGGACCATAAATTTTCCAGAATAGGGTTTCCTCAAAAAATCTAAGATATGTCACCGTTTCTTGCGCTACTTTTCGCAATTCCAAGCTGTCCTTCAGGAGAGGTATAATACGAGAAGACTTTTCTTCCCAGTTGCCTGCTCAGTCCAAAGTAGCACACATTGGAAAAAGTGATTCTTCGTTGAATTTTACCCTTGCGATTATTAACGCTGTATCTTCTGGTTTCCAAGTCCTTTACAGTTTCAATTTTGTATATGTTGACACTGAAGCGGTTTCAAGGTTTACTTCATCTAGGCCAGAGAAGGTAGATTTAAACTTAATGTGCATCCGCTGGCAAAAATCACTCTTTTGTAATAGAATGAAGCAAGCTCCGGTCTGCTGTTCAAGTTTTCTTATCTGTCTGAAGCCTCGTTTGGCTTTGAATGGCAATCCAAACGAAGTTGCTCCATTGTTCAACGTATTTTGACATAGTGATAGGAGCTTTCCATTTAAGTTAATTTCAAATACACGAATTTCCTTTTTGAGCTATCAAACCCTACTTTGAAGTAAAGGTGTGAGTCGATCTCCTTGTCATAGGTCTTCTCCAGGATTTGACGTATAGTGAAGATTTGCCGATGGCAGAATTACCAGGTATGAAGCGCTGCTAATACGGTCCAATCAGTTCGTTAAAGTTGGGTTTCAATTTTTTTTGCACCAGACATTGGGTACAACCTTATTTGTTATATTAAGGAGACTGATGTAATGCCAGTTGGTACGATTTTTGGAATCGTCTTTCTTGTGCTTTTGGTCGAACGCACTGAGGTTCCAATCTGGAGGGATGTCCGACCATATTTCCCATGTGTCAGAGTCAACCAATGCTTTTTAACAACTCTTGACCTTAGTGGTTGAATAGCTAGCGGGGATAGTCCGACATTCGAAGCGTTTTACAATTTTCTAGCTGGGATGTTGCTATATTTAACTCTTAAAAGTCGAAGGGTGGGACACTTTTTTTACCGTAGTCATAAATTGTGATATCGGGCTAGTTATCTTCCTTCGAAGTTTATTAATAATGAGCAGTGTGCGCTAGAAAGCTTAAGAACGCTCTCTACTGGAACCACTGAATCTCTGAAATACTGGCTGGCGCATGTTTATAATTCGACCTGTTATGACAGCAGATATCTCGGTACATTAAGTTAGGTTTCCACTGATTTGAGATATGTTCAGCCTATTTCGGTTTCAGTGGCTGCTGGAAGGGTTTGGTGTTGAGATTTCATTGCGAAATTTCAGGGCTTCATTTGTTTGTTTTACGATTTAGCATTTCTTTTCCCCGCATTCATTGCATATGTTTTTGTTGTTACTACTTTCCACGCACACATACATACATAACGCTTTGTCCTTCTATTTTTCCCCAACTTTTTCCTTTTTTTGTTTGGTTGCGCTAATTTTTATACTTTTTTCAGACGTTTTTTCTGACTCTTTGCCACCATCAACATTCCAGCTTTTGTCCAATTTTTTCGTTTTTTCAACTACTATTTCATACACGCGTGTCTGACGCATACCACTTTTCCCCTCCTCTTCCGCTGTTAGATTTGTTTTTGAAAGCTTTATGCTTGTAGTTGGAGCGTCATAGAAATATTTCTGCCACACAAAAAAATTGCTTTTTACACTCATTTTACGCTCTATTGCATGCCGCTTGATTTTTGTCATGCCGCTTTGCTACAAACTCTATCGTTATTCAGCGTGTTTTGTTGTTGTTTTTTGTGTCTAATGTGCTCCTTTATTCAAACTGGTTAGGAAGCGCGTATTTTACAAGTATTATGTGGACCAAGGCATTGCCCATTGCTTTCATTCCAACTTTGCTTTCATTGCGGAAAAGTAATTCAAATGGAATTAAAATTTTTTAAGAATTCTTCCATAGTTTTTCTTCAGCTTTTCATTCGCTCGCACACTTTCCGTTACCCAGCATAATCTCAATCACTAACCGGTACTATTACAAAGAAGACATGGTTGTTGTAGCGCTTTTTGTTGTTGTCTGATTGGGCGTTGGCAGGCGTTGAGGCGTTAAAGCGTTGTGCCTCGAAGTGTCTCAAATGCGTTTGAAAAAAAACTCTCCTTGCTTGCTGGGTGCTCACCCGCATTCTACTGTTTTTTGCTTAATTCACTTTTTGTTTGTTAAATTTAATTCTGTTTGCATTGAGTGCAATTCTAAATGAAGTTGAATGGAGATTTACTGCATGGCTATGCGTTGTGGCGTGAAGTGATGAAAGTGGCGCTCAACAACGATAGTTTCAGCTTATGCGGGTAATATTGTAGTGGCGAATGTTATAGATAATATCGCTTTGCTTGTGGAAATGCATTAGGGCAAAATAAAGAAAATGAAGCAAAGTGTGTTAAGCGGCTTGAGTTCGATAGAAATTTGTAATTGTTTTTTGATCGTTAAAAGTTATTAGATGATTATGAAAGATAGTGGAAAATATAAGTTCTCTAAAGCAGTGACCGGCAAAAACCAGCAATGGCTAAACATCTAGGTAAGCATACCAAGGAAGAGTATATAAAAGTGCGTAGTTTTCTTTGGAGTTTTTCACTTTTTATACATAGTAGTGCTGCGTACACAAGATATATTAACTTTATATATTTAGATATTGACTTATATACATCAAAATGTTGAGGAGGAAAAGAGAAATTGATTAAGCCATGTCCGTCCGTCCGTCCGTTCGCCCGTCTGTTTGTGAACACGATACAATTTGAAATATCTTAATGAAATGTGGTATGCAGGTTCCTTGGCACTCATCCCGAGCGCTATTTAAAATGAGCGAAATCGGATGTTGGCCACGCCTACTTTTTATGTGTAGAATATTTTCGAAAATACAAAAAAAATGATTATTTAGTACATAATATAACTGTAAAGATAAAATTTGGTGTGTACATTAACGAAAATAAATTTTTCAAGAAATTTTTGAAAATGGGTGTGGCACCGCTCACTGTTTATTAAGTCAAAATTAGATATTATTAATCAAAAAGCGTTCAAGATATCAAAACCAAATTCAGCACACAGATTTCCATGAATACAAGACGGTTCCGGGGGAAAATGGGAGAAATCGGTTAAGGTCCACGCCCACTTTTATATGAAAGATTTTGAAAAGGATCATAGATATATTTAATAGGCAATAACTTTGCGTAAAATAGCTTTATATCATTTTTATTTCAATTTCAAAGTTTACGTGAACAAAAAAATTTTAGAAATATAAATTTTCGAAAATGAGCGAGACCCCGCCCCTTTTATAGTGGATTACTCCACAAAACTTTTTATGCCATAACTCAGCCAAAAATTAATTTGTCGAAACGAAATTTGGCGGCAATGTTCAATATATAAAGGTAACTGCTTATTGTAAAAATGGGCGAAATCGGTTACTGTCCACGCCCAGTTTTTTAACATAGTTCTGAAAAATTGTTTTTTGTGTAACTATGTAAGCTATATCAATAAGATCTTGCACACATAATACACTTTTCAAACAAAACTCGAGCGCAAAAAACATTTGTGGATTCTGCTAATTTCAAAGGCATCTGCTTGTAATTTCAACTAGATATGTCAATGAAAATTTGTCAGCTGCTTCTCAATAGTATGTAGTATACTCCTGAGTGTTTTTATTGAAAACAATTAGCTGGCTTTATAATACGAGCTCAAAAGTATTAAAATAGACCTGAGTAAATTGGGATGCCATAATAGTTCACTACTAGGTATATAATGTTCACACTGGGCACTTAGCTAATAGTCGCTAGCTCAGTTGATAAGAGCATTATTTGATTTGCCGTTGAAGTGGGGGTTTTATGGGGCTTGTTTTAACCTAAACACATAGCCCACTGGATGGGAAACGCCTTCATTTTTCACTTTATAAAGCCATGCACTTGATCTAAGATAAAGACCCGCTTGCAGCGGCAGTATATGCTAATTTGACGCGGCTGACGAGTAAGCTCGTAAACCGATTATATTGGAGTAATTTTACCAACCTAACCCCTGCAGGTTAGGGGTTTAGAATATGCCCGTGGTAGGCATACCGGTCGTAACAGGCAACTTATATGAACAGAGGTAATGAAGTGCAACTCGATGGCTGGTATACGGATATGATGCCTCTCACCTCTCATTAGCCATCTCTCCTTACTTACGCAAGGAGGGATGACATGACCTAGTAGGTTACACTGGTCATACCAAATCGCTACCTTCACAGTCGGGCAAGGGAGTATCGGAGCGTATCGGATTCATATCCGGGCAAGGACTGTCAGTTCGACAGCATTCCCTAAAACCTTCGGGGAGTGTTTTTGTCGTTACAACTACAACAATAATATAATACTTGTTCGGAAATAGTGAGCATGCAAAATAACTTATCTCCTTATTCCCAAAAGGTTTTCCTACTTAGCTAGACTTCAGAAGCCTTTTAAATTATTATGCAAAAATAAGTTGGTGAGTAAGCTTGTAATGGGAATTCCCAAAACATTTGTCTTAGTATTCTCCTTACCGACTGCCTCACAGTCATTAACCTCGATAACCCCTTTGGAGCTTGATTTGGAACACGATTTTTTCTTTGAAGTCTGTTATTTATATTTGGTATTAACCCTTGCTCTCTTCCCGAATATTTAATTCTTTTTGTACGAACATAATTGTTACTCATACGCCCTCGTGTCATTAGTTGCGAGTAGTGACCGAGCAATGCCGATTAATCGGTTGTGTCAGCTTTGGTTGGTGTCTCATAAACTGCTCCACTAACAATATGGTATCATTAAGTATTTTAGCACTCAGCGTAATTGCGTTGAGACATTGCGTTGATACCAGTTATTGCATTTCAAGGTATCAGAAGCAATATTCAGCTTTAATCTACATCAAGAACTAGGGAATAATGAAAACAAAGCCGGGAACCCATTCAATACATTTATTACAGGGGGCCAAATAAATTACTATTCAAAGCTTAAGAACATAAAAATAAAAAAGTAAAAACAGAATGGAGTGCCATGCTAAACTGCAGAAAGTATCGGATAAAAATCGACCAAAAATTACTGATGTCGATTCTTTTTGCGTCGTAGTCATAGACACGCTGACAGCTTTCGGTCAGCTTAACTGGGATTTAAAGGCTGACTGTGAGCTTCACTGATGAAACATTGATTATTACACCGCGCTGGAAAAAAAGGAACAATCAAGGCAATTTGTTACATCGGGTGAACCTGCAACAAAGAAGGTTAAAGTGAGTCTGTTAGCCTACAAGTTTATGGCCACATATTTTTTATGATGCACGACGTGTCTTTCACATCGATTACCTTGAAAAGGGTAAAACGATCAGCGGTGAATATTAGTCAGAGATTTTGAAGAGACTCGGTTCGAAGCTACCGCGTTTTGTGATTATTTTCTATTTGCAAACCTGGAGAAATAGCTGGGATCAAATAAAGTGGTCATTTTGACTTTTATACATAAAAGAAATTTAAAAAAATTTTTTTTTGCTACCTAAATTAGTCAAACACCGATTCGATTCCACGCGCTGGTAAAATTAAAAAAAGCCACCGAAAAAAACTTACAAAAGTAACATATTTTTAAACACACAAGTTTGTTCATATATAAATACGGTACACAGATTTGATACACAGATTTCTAGTTCGAAATGAGTGCAAAATTCTGGAATAAATGTGTGGAGCTAAGTGAAGATTGAGTTGAAAAAAGAAAATCTTTTTTGGCAAACAAAAATTTTTATCATAACGTCACCAAGTTTTCAGATTAGTAGTGAACTTAAAATGGATGCCGTTTCACGAAAAAGAAGATGTTGTGATTTTAATAACTTTCATTTAAAATATAGCGAATTCCATAACAGAAACCACAAAGTTCAGAAACGTTAGTTAAACTTTAAAAAATGGCTATCAAATCTTCACATTTTCTGGCAGAATTTCTAGAAAATTTGTGGGTATGGAGTTTTGTATACCAATCAATTTTAGTATCACATTGTGCAGGTTAGAACTCGCTCAAAAATTTTCCCTCTATTTTTAGAATTTTTTTCGTCAAAGGTGTTGAGTGATTTCTTCCGTGCAACATATGAACGAAAATTAATTTGGTATGCAAAAAAGTACCCAACATCTGTGACAAAAAAATTCTGAAATTTCAGGAAAATTTTGAAAATTCTTTCTAAAAATATTGAAGTTTGGATTTTCTTTTTATGTGGTTTCTGTTATGGAATTCGCTATATTTTAAAAGAGAATTATTAAAAACACAGCTTTTTTGATTACGTCGAAAAATATCCTATTTAATTTTACTACTATTATATTGAACCAAACTGTATATACACCTTTAAGAAAATTGTGCCATTAATATCTAAAAAGAGTTTTCCGCGATTAATACCTTTCGTCCAAAGTGGTTTAAAATTCAATACACAAAATTAAAATTTTATTTGTGTAGCATACTTATAGGGATGTATATACATTTTAGTTTCTGTAGCATACTCATAGGAGTTAGAAGTCCCCGTTTGGATAGACAGCGGATTAGTCCTTTCGACCCATTCGGGCGTAAATGGGTAGAATTGGTCTCTCCCTAGGACACGTTTAAACATATGTGAACAGTCCAGCCCATACAAAGTGCTCAGAGCCATAAGTCGCATCCTCCTTTTCAACTCATACCGTTACTTTGTACACATACAAATACTTGCATAATCTCTATTCTTCTTCTTGTTTGTTAATCCAAAAGGCGTCGCCTTCATTCTATTTAATTACACATCTTTTATTTTTGTGCATGCAAAATTTTTACAAATCACTGACTACACATTATTTAATGTGCATGGTGGCCTTAGTAATTTCTTATCATTACCTACACGCTTTAATGATTTCAAGCAAATGAAGGCAAAAACGTATCTACCATACGAACACCCACAGATACGAACTTTTACATAACCTTTATGTTACGGAGTAATTGCCAAAATAAAGTGATATTACGCTGGTTGTAAACCAAAAACAAGTAGAATCAGAAGTGAAAAACCCACACATTAAATTCGTAGAAAATGAAAAATGGAAAAATGTGAATGCGAATATCTGCAGAGTTGAAATGTTCTATTTAATGCGGATAATGTGCGCTTATTAACAAAATTATGAAGTATGAACGTATATTTACAATCTCTATGAAAAAATGCGGAAATTACTGACATTTGTATACGTTGAATACGTACGTACATACATACAAAAAAACTTTCAACATAATTTATTCAACACAAGAAATCTTTTTTTAAATTTATGCAAATATAAGAAGAATTCGCCATAAGCAAATATTTAACTATATGCAATTATAGGTTCTGTGTAATTAAATTGAAGGAAGAAAGTTAATCCTGTATGTGTATAACATAAGTTCCAAAGGGTGAAATAATGATTCCTTCGTTGAGATCATTAGTAGGAAAACTTAAACCATAATTAGTATTGAAAAGAACTTTCCCGCAAAACGTTCGCGGGTGTTCGTTTGGATATCAGTATGTTTTGTTAAATCTATACAATAACAAAACTCTAGAAAAGTCGTGTCTGTACATTGAATACATCTTTAAAAAGTGACTGAAGGTGACGTAGAGAATGTTGTAGAGTTCATCTGACCCACTTTTAGAATTTTTTTCTGTTTGAACTCAGTTATCTCGGAGACTAAAAAATTGATTTTAATGAGACTTTCACTGCCGGACAGTGCGTGACTTTGTTTTTTCAAAATGGCATAATAAACAAACAAGATATCTTTATTTATATTGAGGTACCTAAAGGAAGAATTTTCTTTCAAATAGATTTATATGCAGCCAAATGCACTTAGTTTCTCAAACAAATATCAAAGCGTGTAATGTAAAATTTTTGTAAATGTTTTTTTTTTTTTTCAATTTTAGCTAAATTCAAAATCAATTTCGACGATAGATACAAAGGTGTACTAAAAATTTTACGAATTAAATTTTTGAATCTATATATCCATCCATATCTTCTCTTATATATTCCTGTGTAACAAACTTTGATCGCAATGAACTCTGAAATTGCGTAACCGATTTCGATCAAATTTAGTATCGACTTAAAAGATTGTTCAACTTATTTTGATATATTGAGGGGCGTGGCATTGCTAAACCAATGAATTTTGGATACTGAATATTTTTGGAAGTACTCATGCTAGAAAGTTGAAATTCGGCTGGAAATTAAATAAGATTAGTCGCTTCCATATCAAACCAAGTAAGGAATTTTAAGTTCGCGTGAAACCGAACATTAAATAACCATCTGTGTAAAAGAGGTCGTGGTAAATTGGTAAAATTTTGTGGAGTTATGACCTATAGAGGGTTTCAACTTTTTCTACTACCATCTGGGCAATCTTATAAATAAAAATGAATGTGTGTCTGGCATCCAAAGTACTTAACCGATCGTTATGAAACTTTCACAGTAGATTTTTGGGTTCACTGGTTACAGTATAAGCTAAATTTAATTTAGAAAGGCGTAGATAGTATACCTCGTATCATGTTTCGTAATTTTATTTAACACTATTCTGAAATTAATAGTAGCTGAAATTTGACATTTTGTACATTTATATGTAGGCGGTGCCATGCCCATTTTCCAAAATTTTACAAAAATCATTAATAAGATCATCAGGTCATTGTAACTGTGAAATTCTAGCATTCTATCTACATCAGTGAAGGAGCTATGGTATGTCCGGGTTTCCTGCCTCTCTTTTGGAAAACTTTGGTTCAAAAGTGGGCGTGGTAGTAAACCGATTTTGCTTATTTTGCGTGAGCGTACTCTACATGGTATACTTCGTATACTTCTATAGTATACTTCGTATTAATTTTCGTAACCCTATCTGACACCGTTCTGAAGTTATTAACAGTCGAATTTGAAATTTGCTTGACTTATAAGTGGTCGGTGCAGTGCCCATTTTCCAAAATTTTGCACAAATCATATAACGAATAAGAAAATTAATGTAAGTACCGAATTATGTTATTATACCTGTATCAGTTAATTAGATATGGGCAGTTCATATGCTTTCCATATAACTTTTATGAGAAAGTAGGCGTGGTCGAAAATCGGGTTCGCTTATTTTCTATGGGTGTATGTAACCCAACCATGTTATACTTCCTATCAAATTTCGTTATTCTAGCATAAGCGGTTCTGTAGTTATTAACAGTCGAAATTTGAAAATTTGTTCACTCATATGTGGGCAGTACCACCCCCATTTTCCAAAACTTATGTAAACTTGTCAATAGGACGACCAACTTAATAAATCTAGCAAGTTTCATTATTGTAGCTGCTTTTATTATTGAACTATCTCTTCTTGAAAGTTTTTCGAAAGTTTCGATATCTAAAAAAAGGGGCGTGGTTATGGTTCGATTTCGCCCATTTTAAATACCAAATTTCATTCAAATATCTAAATTTTTATTCAAGTTATCGTGTCCACGGACGGACGGACGGACGGACATGTCTCAATGGTTTCCTCTGTTCATTCTAAGAACTTTGATATATGGAACTCCATATCTATCTCTATTATTTTGTACCGTTGCAAAACCACCGTTATATGGCCAAAACTATAATACCCTGTGTACTAGTACACGCTGGGTATAAAAATGGGGGAATAATTAAAAAGTGGAAGTGCACCTCCCATAGAAGAAGTTTTGTTAGAACAATAAAACTTGCAAATTAGTTTCATGAGGCTAATCCCTAACACCTTAACAAAAATGTGAGGTATAGGAAAAATGAGCGTGGGATTTTCCAATGTAAACAATAAAACTCGAAAAGGAATTGTATGAGGTTAGTCTCTAAAACTTAAAGGAAACTGTGGTTTATGGTTTTAACATAAAATTATCAAAAGTAGTCTGATGATTTGTGTTTAATTTCAACAACTTGCCTGAAGATTTTATTCACTTCCATATGATTTGAAATCGACACAAGATATTGTCAGGCTATTTCTATGTACAGGGTGGCTGATGAATTTTGCTACATTAAGAAACTCAAATAATTTTTTTTTCAGTATATGGAATTCATTTTTCTTTTATTCATGTAAAAGCTCATTAAATTTTATTAAATATAGCTTAATTAGTTTTAAAAATAATGGAATTTAAATGCCCCCCCTGCTCGTCGATGCATGTGCGGCATCTTACCAAAAAGTTGTTCATTACTGCTTGGAGAGTTGAGACAGGAATAGCCGCAATTGTTTCTCGAATGGATTGCCTTAGTTCATTCAAATTTGTTGGTTTTGCTTTGAAGACTTCCTGTTTGCAATAACCCCACAAGAAAAAGTCAGGTGCAGTAAGGTCAGGCGACCTGGGTGGCCAACGGAATGTGGAGTTTCTGGATATCAGCTTATTGGGAAATTTTCGTCGCAATTCTGTCATAACAGGTTGGGCTATATGAGGAGCTGCACCATCTTGCTGAAACCACACAGAGTTGAAAGAAATTCTCATTCGGCGTAATTCTGGATAGAAAAACTCTCTCAACATGCTCAAGTAACGGTCTCCAGTAACCGTAACGGTGTGACCGTTTTCTTCGAAGAAGTAGGGCCCGACAATGCAGCGTGATGAAACTGCACACCACACTGTGACACGAAGTGGATGCAATTCCGTCTCATGGAGTATCTGTGGGTTGGAAGCACTCCATATTCGACAATTTTGTTTGTTTATGTTGCCGTTTAAATCGAAATGGGCCTCGTCAGACATGAAAAGACAGTTCAACATGTTTCCATCCTCTTCCACCATTTGAAGCATCTTCTGGCAAAATTCCAAGCGAATCGGCAAGTCTCCAGCGTTCAGTTTGTTGGCCATTTGAATTTTATATGGGAATAAGTCCAAATCTTTGTGCATAATTGACTGTAATGACTGTCTGCTTACACCCATTTGAGCAGATAAGCTTCTTGTCGAAACACGTGGATTGTTTTGTATGGCAGCAGCTACAGCAGCGATTGTTTCCTCCGTTCGAACTGAAGGGTTTCGATGGTAAGGTCTTCTGTTGACTGTCCCATGCTCGGAAAAATTGTTTACAAGTCTTATTATGGAGGATTGCCGCCAAACGTGCGCCTATACTCTCTTTGAACCGAAACTACGGACTCCAGTGCGTGATAGCGGCGGACAATCCAAATTCTTGTTTCAGTCAATCTGCAAAATAAAAAAAAAATTAACCAGATTCATTAAATAGAAAAAAAGTTATTTAATTTTTTTTTGGTAGCGGCTTTCATTAGCCACCCTGTATATATATATTTATTTTACTGTATCAAAAAATTATAACTTTTGAGATGCAGCGAAGCTTCTTCAATAAAACTCTAGATATGTAGGAATGTTATAAAATTCATTAGAACTACTTTTAGATTGTTCTATGGGGATGGGTATCAAGGCGGAGTTGAGGATCGATTTGTAGATTTAAAGGCAGGCGGCCGCCGTGGTGTGAAGGTAGTGTTGCCTTCCTACCACACCGAAGGTCCATGGTTCGAGCCCTGGTACAGGTAACATCAAAAGTGATTTGAAAAAAGTTTTTCAAAACGAGGTCGCCCCTCGGCAGTGGTTTGGCAAACTCTCCGAGTGTATTTCTGCCATGACAGGCTTCTCAGCAAAAATTCGTCTCCTTTGTAGATGCCGTTCGGAGTCGGCAAAAAACTGTAGGTCCCACCAATTTGTAGGGAAAATTCAAATCGGCACACCACAAATTGGAAGAGAAGCTTGGCGCAAAAATCTCTTAGGAGGTTTATGTTGATATACCTGTTGTATATCGCGCCATAAAGAGAGAGATGAAAAGGGGGAAGTATTTCAAAAAAACGCTATTGGAGATATCGATAGATATAGAGTTAAACTCATTTTATGTGAAAAAGAAAAATGCAGCTAAAAGATGGAGAGCCACGACAAGAGAATAGAGAGAGGTACAGGTACAGAGTAAAGTATCAGGGCGATATAAATATATAAAGGGGAGATAAAATGAAAAAAAAAAAAGTTATTGTTCTAACAGGAATATATGAACTACTCAGAAGCCGAGCGACGACGGGTACTCAAGATGAAATACCTTTGAGTTTTTGCAAAGTTTTTAATGAGAGTGCAATTTAAAATTTGTTTGGAATACGTCGACATTTTTTTTATTGATGCAACGGAAATAAAAAATTGTAGCAGAGCATTTTAGTAGAATTTAGGGAATATAGAATTTAAGATAAAGCAAATTTTAGCAGATTAAGGCAGGGTTCGTACCATTGCGGCATAATTTCAGGGTCGATTTCGGTACTTTTTTTTGGATCATTTCGGTCTTGCTTTCGGGACTATTTTAAAACTTTTTCTGGATCATCTAGCAATTGTTTCCTTGACTTGTTCGGTATAATTTCGGAGGTTTTTCACAATAATTTCGTAATCCTTTTCAGAACTATTTGGGATAATTTCAGGACTTTTTCAGGACCATTACAGGTGCATTCCTGTGTTGTTTTCATAAATTTTTGATATTTTTTCGGGGTGATTTTAAAACCCATTTATACTGATCTAAAATGAGTGAATTCAGACCGGTAATTAGAATGTGTTTATATCGGCCTTAAATGCGTGCGTTCCTGATTTTAGGATAATTTTTTGATTTTATACACGAGTTTCTCCAGATCATTTTATTGATACGAAACAGAGCTGGGCGATAAGAATTACGATTACAAGACGATTACGATTACAGTGATCGGAATCGCACTTCCAACAATTAAGGATTACGTCATCGTAATTTCATATGTTTTAAATTACAATTACTGTAGTCGTTGCTTAGGATTTTTTAATAAAATACTTGTAAAAGTAACGATTATTCCTTTTCAGATTAGATTTCAGTGAACCTTTATTTAAGTAAACATTAAATAAATAACTAAAATTAAGAAATTAATATTGTCACATTTTTGCGCAAATAACATCGACAAATTTTAGAAATTCAAAGTTATATTGTGTAGCCTTATTCTAAGTTGGCCTTAAGCAAGACTAATTTTTCAAAAGAAAATTCAGAAAGGGCATGGTATAAGCGTATATGAACATATATTGCAAAAACGCCTGATTGACTCGATAATCACCGTTATACTAACAGACTCGGCGCGTAAAGACTTGACCGCTAGGCAAGTTTTTCATTAGAAATTAAATTCATAGCTTCCTATGTTTATATTATAAAATCACTTATAGTTTTCACTTTGTCGGCAGTCTTAGAAAACTCTAAAATTAACAGATTTTCACTAAATTTTTTGACGTTGGGAATTTTTTGTTTTTGTAAAATTTAACAAATTACTCCTATATTATATATTTACTATCAAGTGCAAAATACTGCCACTCTTTCCCGCAGTACGAACAAGTAATTTACGCAAGCATATATCTATGTATCAAAATTTTTACAACTTTTTCAAGGTTGGCTAAAAAATGTATAATTTCAAAAGTTGTGTGTGAAAATTATTGCAATTGTAATCCTACGTACATAAATTAACGATTACAACAATCGTAATTTAAAAAAAGTGAAATTACGATTACGTAATCGATTCGATTCGATTACGTAATCGTAATCCTAAAAAAATTTGAAATTACGATTACGTAATCGTAATCCTAGTTATCTAATTTAACGATTCCTGTAATCGTAATCCTAGCTGTAATCGATTACGCATGTAATCCTTATCGTCTAGCTCTGATACGAGACATTTTTTTATTTTGAACTTTTTATATAGATTTCTCTGTTTTCAAACTTTCGTTTGACAATAAGTAAGTTTTGGAAATAACAGTCCAAAAAAAAGTTATCATTCGCCGGACAAGGACAATTGCGTTGTGACTGCAATTAGTGTTTATGAGGCAGACAAATTTTAAAGCTGTAAGAGAGCACTACGATATCATTCCTTATGTTCTAATCGGCATGCTTAAGGTTGGCCGTAGCTATTATGTAGCTATATTTTGTAATTCGGTCTCAACTCATTTTAATAAATTTGAGATTTTTCATTAGAGACCATTTTTGTGAATTGAATTGAATAATTTCAATAATTTCTTTTGCTACATTCCACTAACAGCACACTACACTTACCATATCATTGTGTTTACTAGCTGTTGTGGGCCAAAAAGTTCCGCATGCAATAAAATCTGTTTCATCTGGTTTTTTTCAGTGTATAGTCATTTTTATTGTAACCCCCATTTTCATTGTTGTTTTCGCTTTCTTTGTTTTAGTCAAATCAAGTCAAATCTAGTTTAATCGTTTAACTACCGAGGCAGCAAAAAAGGGTAAATACTAGCGATCTAAAGCAATCTTTAGGCAGGGGAAAGTTTTGTTTTGCGAAGCTCTGTCTCAACATTGCCAATTGCTGCTGCAGCCAAAATGCCCCTAAAATATTTCCTTTTTTTGGGGTAAACAAAATATTACTGAAAAAGTCAACCAACAAATAATGCATGGAAGGAAAGCTCAAACACAACATATGACCGACCATTTTTGACCAAACATTGCTGCCAATGGCCATCCAAAAATTGTGCACTGTTGGCACTCAAGCGGTCGGCTGTTAGTTATGCAATTAGTTGTTTTTGTTTTCCTATGGCATACAAACCTCTTACAATGACAGGCCTGTAGGGAAGTTGGTAAGTAACTAGCGAGAGAAATGTTTTGGTTGAGAACTGGTTCTGAAGTGCCAAATAAGAACTAGTGTCGTGGTAATTAGATATTTCATTTCGTAAAAATAGGTTTAGCAAAATTTTTGATTATTAAAAAATAAAAACAATAATAATTTTCATAAAAATTAAAAAAAGTGAAAAATTATTATTCTTGGCCTTGAGCTCGTTTCATGAATACTTGAACATTTTTTCACTTTCCTTTGAGCTTTTTTATTATATCCACAGTTAATTTCCTCAAAAATAAATGACTTGTAGTTGTTTAAATAAATAATGATGATTACTGATAATGATTATCGGTATAATTGATCGTTTTCTTGAGAGGCCATCTAATGCTTGATTACTAATATTTCCCAATTTTTATAATTATTTTCCAATAAAATCAAAAAAAATAAAGTTATAATTTTTCACGATTATTAAAAATAATTACAACTAGTCAATAATAATTAAAAGTAATGGGTTTTTTTTTTGATATATTTTTTTATACTAAAAAATTTAAATTTTTGTTTGTGTTTATATTAATAAATTATTGGTTTTTTAAAAAAGTTCAAGTAATTATTGTAATTTAAGTAATTGTAATTCTAGTTCAACAGGCATAATATGAAAATAATATATTCCTCAGGTAATTCCTTGAAAAAGTACTAAATAAGTAGTAAGTTAAATACTTAAAAGTTGTGTTGACTCGAACTGTAGAAAAAGTATTTAGGGAGTATTCAAAACAGAGCTGTTAAGTAATGATTACTTATAGTGATGATAACCGATTTGATTGACTATTTTTTGGAAAAGCCTACTACTAATTTAAGCCCCATTATTTTCGCATTTTAGTGATTGTTTAACTGATTATATAAAAAAGTATTAAAAAAAAAATCAAAAATAATACAAAACAATCAAACATTTTTTTACATTAAATAATTCTGATTGTTTTTGGTTGCTTGATTGCGTTTGATTATCTTTGATAGTTTCTTATAAATTTTTGGTATTGTTGCAGACAAACATAAGCATATACGGCCATATAATTATAAAAAAATACAAAAAAAAAACATTTTTGAGCTAAAAAAAACAATTTTTTTTTGTTTGATTAATTTTAATTTTTTTCCCAATTGTAATCAATTTAATATTTCGAAGTATACAGTAGGATATTGAGCTAGTTCGGACCAACTGAAAGGCAATGTAGCGGGGATAACTGCATGTAATAGTGGTTCCGAAAGCACTAACAGTGTACCACATCAAAACTAAATATTTTCCCTACAGTGTATATATGTATATTTATATGTACATAGGTATGTTGATGTGTCTAGTTGGCGTTTTGTTTATTCGCAATTTGTTGTTCACTTGTTTATTGCACCAACGGCTGATTATGATCGCGATGGCCCTTGGCTTGTTATCATCCTGCTTTTTATTTGGTTATTTGTTTGTCGTTGCTTTGTTGTTTTAAGGCTACACATAACTAACAGAAATTTTTACTGGCAGTCACATTTTTGTGTGATACAAAACAACACGCACAGCAGCGTAACGTGACTTCAACAGTAACGAGTTTCGGGCCAAGATTCTGTCTCAATCTGAATTGTGATGTTTTGAATTTGATTTTCCAACAAATAAGAGATAGCTTCAGTTTAATGTGGACTCTCAAGCGAAAATTCAATATATTTTAGTTTAGATAGGGCATTTTTGAATCAAAAACTGACATAGAGTGTTCCAAAAAATTGGATGAAATTGGATGTTCTTTCACTCAACCATTGAAATACCCTCGGAGTTGGTCATGCATATACATTTAAGGTGTTGCCACTCAGGATACTGCTACGGGGTTGGCATATAGTAATCTTTTTGTAATGAAATGAGGGATGCCAGACAAAAAAAGGAATTCTAGGGTTGCCACCTGACCCAATTTTATAAATTTTTTGGCAAATATGCTATTATATCTTGATCCATTTGTATGAACTCTTGAATATAGATAAAATGTTGCATTTCAAGCTTCACTACGACCGTTTAACATAAATTTTCTCTCACCTAGGATTGCCACCTTATCCCATTTTATTTACTTTTTGGCAAAAACGCTTTTTTCGGTGAAATGCTGTATATAAAAGTATATGCTTCAATCTAAGCCCTCTTATATAATTTTTAGTACTTGAGAGCTTTTAACTGAGTTATCAGGTATCTGAAACTAAAAAAGGTGGACATCAATTGGATGGTATGTAAATAAATATAAAAATATATTGGAAACTCGAAAAAGTCCAAGTAAAGCTCACTCGGTAAAATTATTCTTCTGCTTTCTTTAAATAGCCCTTAATCGTGTAAACGATTTTCTTTCTCTGTCAATTGGAACCACCACGGGATTGCAAATCGGTCTCCACTAGGTTCTTCCATCGGAGTGGTGGTCTATCTATGTTCCTCTGCTACCAGCGACAGCTGCCGATAAGACTACCTTCTGGGCCGGAACTCCAGTGAAATTATTGCATCCAAAAGGCGACTGTTTAACATAAACTTTTATACAAAAACATGAATTTTATTCCAACAGATCCAACCTCTTTTTTCGAGTAGGCTCAATAACCTACCTTAGGTAGGTATTAAGAAGCAGTCCCCTAAAAGGGTTTACTTCGTGATGATAATTTCAGAATATAATGTGATGAACTAGACATATGACTTCTGAAGAGCGCGTCCTTCCCAAGGGGACTAGAGGGTCACTCTGGCACAATTTCGATCTTGATATTGTAACAGGTTAAACTTGTACCCAAACAGACTTAATCCCTCCATACTAAATATATACACCGCATGTGCTATGTCTCCTTACGACAATCAAAATCTCAATACTCTTCTTACACCAATTTCGCTTTGGGTCAACCCTATTGAAACTGTCATTTTCCTTGGACATCAGTTAGAAGATTTTGATTACGATTTTCAAAATGATCGTATCTATAAGACAGGGCGAAGCACTGCTAATAACAAAAACAAAAGCAGGGGTTCGTATCGCAGTGTCCGAGAAGGGGTCTGTTGAGACTTTGGTGACTTCGAAACATGCCATACCATCCCACTGATGTACAAATCGTTGTAATTTTACAGCAACAGTCTCAAATTCGTGGTTGTAAAATGAATGTATAAAATTGAAAATTCGAGCTTCAAAACGGATCGTACTCGCCAGCAAAACAGACAACCCACCGACTAACTGCATTCGGCCAGATCTTGATTTTGACAATATATCTAAGGAAACTTAAAAATAGAGAAAATGTCACCTCTGTTTATTGTTTTTTCTTTCTATAATTACTTCAAACCTAAACTAAAGTCGCAAGGGCCTGTAACGAAACGGCAAAAATTTCAAACTTTTTGTTTACTTTCGGTGTAGCATTCACTGAGATAAGGCATGCGTGAGTATACTATAGAGCGTACACCTTGAGAAAAAGAAAAGAAAAATAAACATAAACTATATCTTCTATCTACTTAATAATTTTTTTTGAATTTTCTATCATTTTAGTGCGTTAAGTTTTATTTGTATTTCGTAGTTAAATGAAAAGCAAACACAGCGCACAAGCGGTTGCATATTTTAAGGCGCTGGGCTCCTTATTAGACCTCTATACAAATTTACCAACATGCATTACTATATATATGGAATCATGAGTCTTTATACAAAGATATGTGTGTCATCCATACCACTTAAGCAAATCTCGCATATCTATATAATCGGTTTATTTTTAAACAATGCAGTCTTGCCGCAAAGATTTCATGCTACTCATATCTACTTAGAAACACAATATGTGGTGAACTCAAACAAGTAGCAGACATGCCGCTTTTATCCTAAGTATGTAAGCTATGTACGTACTTAATATTTTATTAAAAGGCATCACAGTACAAAGTAAATTTGCCTATGGCATACCAGCTCTTAAATCACGTTTTCAATTAATTGTGGAATTTATAGACGTACATTTGTATATATCTAATTTATATACATAAACATTCTTACTATAATTTACACATTTTGAGCTAACTATTCAAGGAAGGGTTTGATGAATATAATCAACTTAATTAAGATTTTGTTTTTGTGACATAAATGTATAATCTATTTGTGTTTGAGCCATTCAAAGCTTCAAATCTGAATAATTGTATTGAATACTTGTTAATAAGAAAAATTAACTTGGATTTGAAAACCTTTTAGATTTAATCAATGGCAGTTTGACGACAGCCAAACTTATTTTCGTTAATGAAATATAAATTTAGAAGCCTAAAAAAGTTTTTAAACTTTCGTTATAGTAAGTAGACGCTATACTTTATTTTTATGATTTCTTAAGAAAAATTCATGATTTTGAAATTTAGCTTTATTTAGTTAGTTGGTTGGGTGATCTATATGAAGCAAGTGACCTTAAGATCAGGCATCCCAAAACTCCTGCACTTCGCATGCTGGCAGATACCAAAATGTTCAGTAATTATGGTAGCGACTATTAAGACTTCTTCCCATGATCTGTTTAGCTGGCTCGCTGTTCTCTGTTTATCGTATTAAAGACAAGTTTATTTGGAGATTTGAAAGGTGTTAGTTTTTATTTCTCTAAGTAGGCGACTGTCAGGGTCCAAAGATGTAGCTAATTAGTTGGCTAATTTTTTAGGTTCAACTTTGCTACAGACAATAATACCCCTCATCGGCCTTTTCTTCTTACACCTTAATTTTGGTTCCATTTCTATATTTTCAGAAGACATTTCTAACGCGTTGGCCTTACTAAATCCCTCATCTGAAACCGATGTTGATGACCTCTCGGCTCTTGTTGTTACAACAACAACAACCACAACTTCTCGGCTCTCCTTCTAAAAAATTGAATTTTCGAAAATTATTTTTTACAGGTACCTTCACTCAAAATTGCTTTCGTAGTTCCAGTCATAAAACCTGGCAAGAAAAACGACGTAATTATAATTCCATCCTTAAACTCTCTACCATTTTCGAGCTTATTAAGTGCATGGCTTATTTGCCGTAATCAATATGAGATTATGTCAGGGCGGTCCGCGGACCCGAATTTAAAATAAAATTTTTTTTTCATAAAACTGTTATCGCCAACGTTTTTAGCGGACATTTTTGGGTCGGGCAGGATATACATAAAAATTTTAAAATCAAGTGAACATTTTTTAGTAGGTCATGAGAAAAACCTTAAAAATCAAAGTCGAAAAAAATCAAAAAAAAAAAAATTTCGCAGGCTCGGAAATAATTTTTTTGGGTTTGCGTAGTGGAAAATTTTTTTCCTGAGCCCAAAACCTATCGAAAAATCGATGGCGCGATATCGGTTAGCCTTCGTCCATACAAATCGACCCACCCTAATGTTTCTTAGAGGCCTTTATTGTAGTTTGTCACAGAGTTTTACTTAAAAACTAGCATAGTATGCCGCCATTCCTACATTTAAAAGTGGCTAGTAAATAGACGTTTTATTGTAGTATCGATTGTGTTTTCATTAAAACTTATGTATATTTTTTTGTCCGGTGTCATAATGACATATGTAGCTGCTTTTTATTCGCAATTCATTTACTGTAAGCAGATGCCCTCGAAATATTCACTATAATCAAAGATGCATTTCAAAGGTTCTAAGTTCTCGTCTCTCTTTAAATATTAAAAAACGCTTTGAGGTGACTTCTGCTAAAATCTCGAATGTTCGTTATACGCACTTACGCCTTTCAAATACATGTCTTCACAATGTTGTTAAAATAAAATAAATATAGTTTATCTTTGATCCAAAGCAGACTACGTTATTGCGAATCCTAGCTTACTTACTTTATTTTGTTCGTCAGAACTTCACTAAATTTTCTGACCCTTATACTTATGGGTAAAAATTTGTTTTTTCGAAAATTGATTGTATAGTTCACAACAACAACATAAAAATATGTTTGAACCAGTTTTTTGAATTTCGAAATTGTTTTCAAGTTTACAGCTATTTTCGAAGCTGCATAATTTTCAAAGACACTCCCGTTCCATTGCCAATTGTTTTCTGCGATATATTGTAAGGGAATGCCCAACAACATTATCATTATATGCTATCTGACCGTGATAAAGAAGTCAAAAATATTAAAAAAATTTTGCGAATAACTTTTGCAAAAAAATAAATATGCCAAAATAAGAAATGCAGTTGGGCAGAGGATACCCGAAAACTAGCCAAATCGGACTAGTCAATCGCAAAAAATTATGTTGGTAGCTATAACTTAGAAAATAATTCGAATTTCGAAAAATTGTGAGCTATGTATTTTTGTTTAATCGTTGTGAGTCACACCACTCAATTTAATTAAAATACATTACATTTGAATAAGTTTTAGGTGGCTCACTTCACATACATTTTTAGCTTTATACTTAGTAGGCAGTTTTGATATGGAGGCCCTATAACCAAGTGTCAATAAAAAGAGTAGAGCATATTCAGAAGTTTTTCCTTAAATACGTTTTACGAACTCTAAAATGTCGATACACCCTTGTATGCATTCCGTCTCTTGCTTATTGATAGACAATCTTTGAAGATCAACTTTGTTAATAAGTTTCGTGTTAAGTGTTATGCAAGGTGTCATTGATTGTCTCTATCTTGTGGAAAAGATTACTTACAATATTCCTTAGCGCAATAGTAGCGTAGTGTACTCTTGCAAGTTCATCATTTTGTCATCGAAAACATATTTTTGTATTATTTAAGTTTACCGCGTCTCTAATGTTGTACCTAGACGAAATTGACAAGTTTTTAAAATTTGGAACTAGAAAAACATAAATTGTAGGGAATAAATCTTTAATCTTAAATTCTTTCTTACCATTTCACCAACGTTGGAATGAAAAAAAAGGTCTTCGCCTTGTCTCTTTAAAGTGTCTTTCCTTTACATATGTATGTACAATATACATTGTATATGTTAGGTACAACTAAGCATTAATGTAGGGAAAAAATACGCACGTGTGCGTGTGTGGGCCTATTTGCTTTTATATTTATATAAATACCCTAGCAAAAATTGTGCAAGTAATCTCTAAAGATAGTAATCCGTAATTATTGCCATTAGCCTACAGTAGGCTATAATTCAATATACGTAAGTAAATTGTAAATTGTGTAGCATACTCATAGGGATGTATATCAATTTTAGTTTCTGTAGATACTCATAGGAGTTAAAAGTATCCGTTTGGGTAGACAGTGGATTAGTCCTTTCATACCCGTTCGGTTATACATGTTGCAATTGTTCTCTCCATAGGTCATGCTCAAACAAATGTGAACAGTCCAGACCATACAAAGTGATCGGAATTAGCATTAGTCGCATCGGCCTTGCGACCTATCTCGGACACACCCTGGACCAGGTTACAATAAAATACATTTTTTTTTTGGCCATTTGTATAAAATTTTTATTTTCTTTACTTCGTGTTCTCCTCGAATATTATTGGTAGATCTGGTGAGAAGAAGATTGTCTCGCTGCATTTCTGCCCAGGCTACGAAAATGTATACATAACCTAGGCGATGGTTAGTTATGAAATATAATAGAGAACTCTGTTAAAGTTCTGAGAAGGCTTTAATGTGACAAACTCATGGACAATATAATTCTTAAAGACCTTAGTAAGATTTTGCCATAAAGATTTATCAACGGGAAATAATAGTGGAATCTACAGATCTGAGTTCCGTTATAATCATTTTCGTTGAAAAATTGAGTGCAATTTGTGAAAAAAATTAGTTTTGTTTTGACAGAAGTGTTTTTGGTAACTACAAAAAAGTGATAAAAAGGATTTCTGTAGGAAAAAACCATGATCCAATAATACAGGTCGTATTAATAGACCAGCTGATTTTTACTTTTGGCTCGAATTTTGACATTACACTCATTTCTCAGTACGATTTTGACCTTAAATTCACAAATTACAAAAACAAAATACATGGAAAATTTTTGTGGCTTTGTACGTTTGTCGAGCTGCTACGACCCGTTGTAGTTGGATCATGGAAAAAACTAAATTGTTGGTAAGTGAAATAATTGTTGGGGATTAGAAATTATGAAGAAGATGTGGATTTATAATTAAATTTATAGAATTATTGGCCAAAAATCGTACCCCGTCTAGAGGCGGAGTGGGCAGTTAACAGGAAAATTTTGCTAGAGGCGGGGTGCGAGGTTTCAGCCACGAAAGCCAAATTATGAACCCCTTTGGATATATGACTTCAAATTCGAGTTTATCGCACTAGAATTACTAGGTATGAGTTTTTTCTATTGCAACAAAAAAAAACTGGCCTGTTAGGGGGTCAAGATCTCTTATAATTACTTACGCTATATTTTACTGTGTAAGATCAAATACGAAATAAAGCACGAGAACGCCTGTGGATATGTAAATGGGTGGTGGGTGAGTAATGAGCGTATGGTGGGGGCAAACGCCATACTTGAGACAATGCTAAGCATATTTGCTTTATATAAATACATACATTGTACAGATACTTACGCATATTGTTGTGTTAACTAAACGTTGATAATGTGTTACGTCACCCAAACGACACCGGGAGCCTTTACGCTTTGTAATTCGGTAACAGCGCGAACAATATAAATATGACATGGCATTTCATGAGTGTCCATGCGGGAAGGTTACACTCTTGCATATATTCCGACATGTTACTGATTCGTGCTGTGAGCTCGAAACGAGGAAAATTTTAAATATGACATGTGAAGAAAAAAGTTAATTTATAATGAATATTTGTCATAAGAGCAAAACAATAACGCCAGCGCTGCCGACATGGCACTTGGTGTGGTTGAAGGGAGGTCTATGTTGTTGGTGTGTTGCTGTTTGTATTTTGTAAGAAAATTTTGTTCGGAAATGTTGCCTATTGCCATAGTTTTCGCATTTTACGTTTGTACTTTGGGACTCAATATAGGAAAAAGATAAAGACGAAGAGGTTTGAGTAGTCCTAAAAAAAGTGAGAACATTTTTATTTTATTATTATATGCTCAAGGCCCAAAATAATAATTTTTTTTTTATATGAAAGTTATTATTTTTTTATTTTTAATAATTATTTTTTAATTAATTACTAAGCGTTTTTTAATAGAATGGAAAACGAAAATTTAGAGGCAACCACTATTGCTTTTCTTATAGATCCATATCGGATCAGAGAAAGTTTGTCACGCTCTAAGAACCATTAGCCTATCAGAAAGCTGGTTTGCTGACACCTTTAGTTCTATTTCATGTATTCAGCATTTCTCATAATGGATTTTATTTTTCTATTTTTGATAGTCCGGCTGTGCTCATCGCCTCTGTTCATTTTGTATATTAAACATTTAATTCATTTGAATTGTGGTGCTTGCAGGCCGCAGGCAGGTGTAGTTTTAAAGTATTTATTAACATGAATTCATTTTCATATGAAAATTGTACATATTGTTTTTTTTTTTATTTAAAATAGAAAACGAAAAAGGCAACCGCCATAGCTTTCCTTGTAGACCCTTTTTGCAAGCTGCCAGAATTCTTCATGAAAGACCTTGTTATGTTTTTGGATCATATGCATGACACCCACCGCCTACAAATGGAAAAATGAACTTTGAAGGTTCAACAAACCATAACTTTAAATTTATTATTATTATTATTATGATATACGAGTATTTCCTGACAATGAGCTTATATGGTTCACCACTACAGGTTTCTTAAAACCACGTATTAAATCAAAAAAGAATGTACACAAATTCTGAAAGGAAATGGCGTAGTAGGAAAACATATGTTGAAACATTTGTTTAAGGTTAAAAATATAAAATTTTTGCTTTTTAAAATGTTGGGCTATTGTCTTAAAGCTTCCATCATTTTTCAGGTCCCGTCGACAAGGCATTATAAATGGGAAAAAATCCGATAGGTGGAACGCGCGTCGGAACATCCATTACTAAAGAGCATGCATTAAAAAATTTGTTAAAAGAAAAACCTCCCGATAGGTGTCGGGAAATAATGAAAACTTAACATTTTACTTATGGATCGATTTGGCTGATAGTTATAACATTATACAAAAATAGACCGCTAGCATATTTTTCAAAAATCGAATTTATGAACCGGTTTGGCTGTTATTTATTACAGTCTGGTTAAGAATTTTTTTTTTTCAAACAAATTTCCTCCCTGGGTGGCGCTTTCGCCGAGACTTTGGGAAAAAAATGTATTTCCGATTTGGCTGATACATAAAATATGTAGTATTACTACCATAAAATAAATTAAATAAAAAATATTTTTAATTTAAAATGGTCCTCAAAGTATGAACTAATTGCTCTTATGTCTGCAAAGATTCTTTACCCATAGAGTCAGTGAGCATGCTTGCGAGTCTTTAATGCCTGAAATACTGAACCTATCCCTACGAAATTGTGTACATTTAGTCTCAGGAATATCGAAGAGGAATCATGCGATTCGCGCATCTAAAGCGGTAATGGAGTCTTAGACACTAATATTATAACGTTGAATAATGGGATGCTTCAATGTCCAGAGTTTTGCCTTTGTTACTCACTCATGTGGGAACGCGCTAGAGGGATTTTGATAAAATTTGGTATGCAGACAGCTTATAAGTATAGGGTATGTCTTTTGAAAAATTGTGGGTCCCGTTTCCGCCAGGAACCTATACTTGTCGATTATTTTGTATTTGTATATTGTATAAATCTGGTCGGAGAAAATGTGGTTCCCCTAAAACTTTGAAATCTTGCCTGCAATATGTATAGCAAACGAAAGTAAAAGTTCACAGGTTTCATTTCGACGCTGATGTGTTTCGATATATTTTGAACAAAAGCAAGTTAGTATGCGTGCATATATGTATGTATGTGAGTATGATAGTGCCAAAAAAACATAAATTAATATGCTATACTTTCACCCCACCACCAGTTCAGAGCATGAGAAGCGTAGCGCATTCAGACCGCCTAAAAGTAGACTCATTTATTTAACTTAAGCACCAATATTGCTCGATGACATTTATGACGACTTGCCACCACCAATAACAAGCGTAGAGCTATGCCATCAAAGCGCTCTCTTCATATCACTGAGATACACCTACATACATACATAAAGCAAAATTGTGATACATTACAGCACTGCAGTTGGGAGAAGATGTGCTCTAAAAAAATTAATTTAAACAGCAGAAATATATTATCAGGCGCTAACACAATGAAAGGAACCAAGTCATATCCTCAAAACATGCACCTTATATAAAGCTAATTTCATTTGATCAAAAGGCATACAACGTGAGCTCTGAATGTGTTCAGTTGCATGCAAATTCTTTTCTTCAGTTGTGATTAGCCGTTTTCCTGAAAGACTACCTTTTATAAGGTTTTATTATAAGACCCACAGGCCCTGAGCGGCAACCTTTTGTATATATGAGCCTCATATATAATGTGATGTAAAGGTTTTATTTTAAGTCTTTAAAATGAAAATTCCGAATGATAGTATGGGTAGCTCTTGGGAAAAAAAAACTTTCCAAAAAATTTCAATGGAGCTCCTTCATTGCGTTGGCTATTTCTATTCTTTCACTCTGACACTGGCAAACCAGACTTAATGTTCTCGTTGCTGGACCCAAGAGTACTGCATCCCTACTGGGTAGTATAGATAATAGTCAGAAATAATTTCGCAAAGTCCCGGTGTCACATATTATGAACGTGGAACGCAAGCTTCAAAAGGTTTCAGCTCCTATTCAATAGACCTTTTTATCTGTTGATGAAAACTGTAATATTGAATCAAAAGAGATCAAAACCTTGGCATTCCTTCTTAGAGAAAAACAAGTGCTTCTAACCTTTAAAGTGGCCTATGTTGTTGTTGTTTTTGTTGTTAATAGTGCTGCTCACTGCATAATGGACATTATCACTTTGAGAACGGTACTCAAGTTCTTTTAACGGAAGTCCAAGGAAACTAGCCGTTTCAACAGGGTTGGAAAATAGTAATATTAGTGTTAGAAGAGTAGGTTCAATTGAACTGGTTAAGAGATGTTTTGTATCATGAGTGGACCTGCCACATGCGTGACAAGTATTTGGTATGATGGAGTTGAGTCTATATAGATAAGAGTTTAACCTATTACAGTATCCAGAACGAAGTTGTGCTACTATGACTCTAGTCTCACTCGGGAAGACGCTCCCCTCTTCAGCTATTTCAGGTAGTTGCATGTCAATTACGGAGTTCACAGGCCGAGATCTGCAGAATCTGTCTACCTACTCGGTGTGGGGGTCATTTACGGTCCGCCTGTGGTTACGCAGAATAAACGGCTGAGTAATGTGATGGCGGATCTCAACAAAGTTTTCATGGGAATGCTTCCTTATGTCCCTGGGTGGCAGATATTCAATCAATAGCTTTCGGTTGAGGGACTAGGTTAACGAAAGTTCAGTAAAATATGTCTGCTTAATATTACCGCGTGCTCTCTGACATTGAGCATTTTGGTCTTTTTATGAAGGTTAGATTCAGAAGAGAGAAAGAGACATCCCGTAACCGTACTGACAGCGTTATTTTGGCCAACTTCCTCTAATTGGAGTCAAAAAGGTTGGTCGACAGTAGCGAAGGTGAGGCCGTTGTTAAACGTCACACCCAAGATTTCAGATTGGATAGCAGTAGGTAAAATTCCACGTACGGAGATTGGTTAAGGGTTTGCTTGGACAGATTGTTAAAATTCAGCATAGGTGACTTTTAACTTGTTCGGGTATAAAAGCGTACAATTGGTCGCTCCTTAGGATATGCGCAAACCTTGTAAAGAGATCAGAAGCGGCTTCCTTAAGTCTTATCCCGAACACACTCTAGACTAATCACATTTTTTGCAGGGTATCTACCCTCCTTATCGTTTGAGTAAATGTGTAAGTAAGCAGTAGTGAACTTTAGATTTCGGTGTAGGCGTGCGTGCGTTGCTGCATCATTCGCAACACTTGAGAAATTCTTTTGCATTTTTGAATTCATAAGTTCAACAACATGCTAGCTGACTACCTTCGAGTAAAGTATACACGAAAAGTAACATTTTGCAAAATACTACCGATTGAGCTGGATGTGTGCGGTGTGTACAAGTAGAGATGAGAGGCAGCATGAAGAGCGAATAGGCTGTAATGTTGCCGAGGTCGGGAATGGCAAGCAATTTGTCATAGTGTGGCCAATGTGAATTATGATGAAAGTAGGGCATTCGTCTTATTTAGTGGCGGTAAAGCAACTACAAAACATTGGCAACAACAATAGCGCCACAAAATGCTAGCAAAGTAGGAATGTGTTGTCCTGTATATTTACATGGATACAAATATATTTATAAAAATACATATTTCAACTAGAATAATGAACACGAAAGCAAAAGTAACAAAAATTCAGCAACCGACATGAAGATTTACTTGAAAACGCAGAAAAAAAAAATTATGCAAAATAAAATAAGGTAATGAAATAAATTGCAGACATTTTTAAAATATGTTAATTTCATTTCTAAAACTGCGTAACGCTGCATTTAATGCCCTATAGCGCAAACACGGTAATCACCGTCATTTCTAGCCTTTGTAAGAGTGAAGCTCCACAAACATGACTGAGTGTATGCATATCATTGTTATGCGTATTCGTGAATTTCGTAAGTGTGAGTGTTTGCTAGATTTAATTTACTTGCACGAAAAACAGAGCATTTTACATAAATTACCTATGGCGATGAAGTTTCATCATTAAAGGATATTTTGTGAGGGGTGGTTTGATTTTGCGAAAGTTGTTGAAACACACATCTGTCTGTGCTTGCGAGCATATGGGATGCAACGTTCAAAAACAAAAAAAAAAAACTGTTTTGTGGTTAAGACATTTGCGATTTATCTTTAGATGGTTGTAAATGAGAAATACGAAAGTGTCATTTGTAATTGAGAATAGGCAATTGTAAATGCGTAAGAGTCAAATAAAATAAGGTTTAGTTATTTGTAAATGGAAAAGGGTCACATGAAAATGAGAAAGCGTTACATGAAAATGAGAATTCGTTATTTAAAAATGAGAATAGTTAGTTGTAAATGCGAAAAGGCCGTTTGAAATTAACTAGTCCCACTTGAAAATGAGAAAGCGTCACTTGAAATTTGGTTGGGAAAAGGAAGTTGTGAATAGAAAAGCATCAACGGAAACTGCGAAAGCGTCATTTGTAAATGCGAAACTTATTTTATTCTGGTATTGTTTACATGTACAACTCATACCCATATTTATAACAAACTACCCTACCAACCATTTCTAACCGTGGTGAAACTCTGATTCCACAAATTCATAACTTTTTACTAACACCAACGCATATTTTTGGAATTTGTTTGGAAAACAACAGGTGCCTAAAAGTATGCACTCACACATACACGGAAAAACATTTTCAACATGGGTAAAATGTGAATCTCGCCGAACAAAATTGCCCACTTTATACAACTTTCATGAACATGAAATGGTATTATAACATTGGTTCGATGTTTGTAAGTATGAGAAGGAGAAGAGATAGACCCACCAATAAGTATACCGAAATGATCAGGGCGATGAGCTGATTCCATTTAGCCACGTCCGTCTGTCCGTTTGTCTGTTTGTGCGCTCAGTTTTTGAGATATTTTGATGAAATTTGGTATGGAGCCGCCATTTTGCATGAGATTAATCATTTGTTCGGAGCATGATCGGAGCAATTCAACACATAGCTCCCATACAATCGATAGTTTCGATTAATGGGTTTCGGGCTATATATTTGCAATTAAAAAGTTAGGAACGTAAAGTTTTGCAGTTTTGGTACTTATTATGCACGTAATGTGTGTAGTGAAAATCCGCCAGATCGGACCTAGATAACATATGGCTCCCATACAATCGATTGTTCCGATAAATGGGGTTTGGGCTATGTATCTTTAAATTATCAGTTTGGCAGAGTTTTTACTAATTGTGAGTAAGGATCGGACACTTAAAACCGTGATGCGTGTTCATGAAAGATATAAGGTCTTGGACGCAGTCGAAGTCAGCCCTTTCCTTACTTGTTTATCCAGTTGTTTGGCAAGCGCGACTTGCTGTTTATCCAGGTTTTTATCTACTGCTGGTTGGCAAGGTAGCAGACGCCGTCCTGCCTGAAAAATTCATTTCTCTCAGTTTTATAGTGTTTCAACCTCCCTCATGACCCGTTTCCTATTCCTCATCCGCAGTCTCTTTACAGACCTAATAATAGTCACCATTACTATAACATGCATCTTAGTGAATCAAACAAAGATCATAGTATTGTAAAATCAATATGATGACACCAAATCTGGGTTCGGCTAGATCAGAGTGTGAGCAGTAGCAAAAATCATCGAATAAGAAGGAGAACCGCATGGCCTGCGGGTTGGGGGTTTAGAATATGCCCGAGTTAGGCATACCGGTCGTAAGAGGCGATAAAGGTAATGACGTGCAGCTCGATGGTTGATATACGGATATGATGCCTCTCACCTCTCATTATCCATCTCCCCTTCCTTACGGAAGGTTCCACTGGTCATACCAAATCGCTACCTTGACAGTCGGGTAGTACGGCAAGGGGAGTACCGGAGCGTACCGGATTCATATCCGGCCAAGGACTGTCAGTTCGACATCACTTCCCAAAACCTTCGGGGAGTGTTTTTGTCGTTACAACAACAAAAAAAACAACCGTATAGCCTGCTGTAAAAAGTTTTTGTAACGTAATTCTTAGAACCGATTTACATAGAACTTTGATGGCTCTTAAAAGTGACACCGAAGAATTCGAATTTATAATGAAATGAAATAAATATATGGAGCGATATACGACCGAAACCTCCGAGGAGATTATTTTACCGAACTGTTCCTCCAATTTGTGGTGTGCTGCAGTTTTTTGGCGTTTCCGAAAGGCATCTGCAAATGAATGAATGAATGCATTTTTGCTGAGAAGCCTTTCATGGCAAAAATTCTTTCGGAGAGTTTGCCGCACCACTGCCAAGGGGCGACCCTTGCTTGAAAATACTTTTTCAAATCGGTTTTGATGTTACCCGTTCCGTGACTCGAACCTTGGACCTTCGGTGTGGTGGGCCGGCAACCCTACGCATCTATAATGTATAATGCAAAATACTTGTAGCTTAAGCGCCACCCTTAGGAAATCCATACTTACATCAGCGCTGCAGTTGAATTTAAAGATAAATTTTTTTTTTTACGAATATGGCAACAGCATAATAGACGGCAACACCATAATTTTTGGTTTTCATTTGGAATTTATTCACAAACTTTCTGTGTAATCCCATTGTTGCGATTTTTAAAGAAAAGAAGAAACTGCTAGGGCAACTATCTTGCAACACCATAATATTTTTTCTTCTGAAATCTACTGCAAGAAAAACCTTATTAAATAAAAGTAAAACGTAGGTTGTCCCTTGAGTCGTTCGTGAGTTATTCGATTTTGAACTCATTTATATATATATAGACTAGCTGACCCGGCAAACTTCGGTCTGCCCAAAATAGATTTCTTAATTGATTTGAGATTTCTTTATTGAGTTCATTTCAAAAAATCTCGATTATACCTGTAGTTTTTTTTAATCAAAAATAAGAGATTGTTCACAATTTTAATTGTGTATAGATAAAACCCCCGACTCTGTTTCCTTGAAAAATTGGCAATATTGATAAATAGACAAAGAAACTACAAGGTGGCGCAAAAGTAATCCTCCTATCAGAAAATGCTATAAATTTTGCGATTGGCCCCTAAAGTCAGTTCTGTTTTGACATTTGTGTAGTAAACACATGCGAAATACACGTTAATAAACAATGTTACGCTACACTGCTCCAGAACGCGGAATATTGCTGACTATTTATTTGACCAATAATCGGTCGGGGCCAAACGGTTACTGTGAATGGTGAGCGCTACAGAGCAATGATCAACGAGTTCTTTTTGCCGCAACTTGATGAATTGGGATTGGAAAACATGTGGTTCCAACAAGACGGTGCAACAGCACACACTGCACGTGCCACAACCGATATGCTGAACATCGGAAGCTTACTTTTGCGCCACCTTGTATTAGTGGTGTGAAAAGTAAAAATTAAGTAATTCCCATCTTCGTCATAATTTTAATACTGATCGCACATCGTTCCACCATATTTTGTTATTATACCAAAAATCTTCTACCACCAAGCTTTGATTTTCTGTGGGAAATATCTTTAGAAGCATGGAGTAAGAGTAGTTAAGTTTGTATACGGAATTTCATACCCTCTTTACGAATAATTCCCGTTTTTTTTCTTGTGAGTATGGAATTGACATCGAATATCTCCATACCAATTTTCAGGTCCCTACCTTGAACCCTTTAGAAGATTTTCAGCCTGAAAAGTTAAGTTTGTATGTAGGTGCTATGCCCCCTTTACCGATAACTCCCATTTTTTCGTGAGTATGGTATTGATATCGAATATATCTATACCAATTTTCGGAGCACTACCATATATCCTTTTGGAGATATTACGCCTATAAAATCAAATTTGTACGGGAGGTGCCACGCCCCTTTAATATTTTTATCTTTTTATACCTAGTAGTGCTACTCACACAAGGTATATTAACTTTAGTAACCTAACGGCAGTATGTAACGGCATAAACGGATCGAGATACTCGTAGATATTGACTTATACTCGTATATATCAAAATGTTCAGGACGAAAAGAGAAATTGATTCAGCCATGTCCGTCCGTCCACGATAACTTGAGTAAATTTTGAGATATCTTAATGAAATTTAGTATGCAGGTTCCTTGGCACTCATCTCCGAGCGCTATTTAAAATGGGCGAAATCGGATGATAGGCACGCCCACTTTTTATATATAGAATATTTTCGAAAACACAAAAAAGTGATTACTCAGTACATAATACACCTATTAGGATAACATTTAGTGAATGCATTGAGACTGAGACATAAAATAAATGTTTAAAGAAATTTTTGAAAATAGGCGTGGCACCGCCCACTTTTGATTAAATCAAATTTAGAAATATTATTAATCATAAATCAAACACAGTTCAAGATATCGAAACGAAGTTCAGCACGCAGGTTTACAGGCGTGCAAGGAATGTTCGAGGAAAAAATGGGCGAAATCGGTTAACGTTCACGCCTACTTTTATATGAAAGAGTTTGGAGAGGATCGTAGATATATTAAATAAGCATTAACTTTGCGTAAAATAGCTTTACATCATTTATATTTCACTTTTAAAGTTTCCGTAAACAAAGAAATCCAAAAACTTAAAATTTTTGAAATTGGGCGTGGCTCCGCCCCTTTTATAGGGGACTATTCCACAAAACTTTTTATGCCATAACTCCGCCAAAAATTGATTTGTCAAAACGAAATTTGGGGATAATGTTTTATATATAATGGTAACTGTTTGCTGTAAAAATGGGCGAAATCGAGTAATGTCCACGCCCAGTTTTTTAACATAGTTCTGAAAATTTTTTTTGTAAAATTTAAATAGCGATATTTCTACAACCAAGCAAGTTATGTCAATCAGATTTTGCACACATAATAAGCTTTTTAAGAAAAACTCGGCGGCAAAAAAATATTGTCAATTTCGAAGAAGTAGGCGTGGCGCCGCCCACTTTTCAGCATACAATTTCTGCTATTTTCAAATTCAATCGCTTATAATTCAATCTTGATATTTCAATGAAAATTGGTCAGCTGCTTCTCAGTAGTATGTATTATACTCTTGCGAAAAATTAGCCTAATCGGGAAACACAAGCAAAATATTCGGGCACGTAGTTAATAGCCCACTGCTATAGCGAAGTAATATATCTCTTTTGATTTTCATACCTTTCATAAACATGAAATGTATGTAAGTATGAGAACAAGAAGAGAAAAGTTCACTAAAATGATCAGCACGATGAGCGGAGTCGATTTAGCCATGCCCGTCTCTCCGTCTGTCCATTTGAACGCAAATGAGTCTCTCAGTTTTACAAAAGAATGCTGAATTTCGTTGTTTGCTTTCACCATTTTATAATATACTAGCAATCCCGGTATACGTTGTTTTGACGTTTTGATACATAGAACACATCTATATATAAATGTCATGAACTTGAACCAAATAAACTCCTAGCTATACCGAACTGCAGCTTTATACAACCTGGGGGCTTTTTCAAAAGCTATATACAGACTGTGTCGTGCCCAGCAAACTCCTGAACCTATCGTGAAAGATCAAGAGCAAAAACAAAATACAAAATATGTGGCCGTGACACCGCCCACTTTTCCAAAATTATGTAGATATTGACAAAGTGACACATATATCAAAATTTCATTAAATTAGACCAAAAAAGTTTGGAGTTATGACGAATTGAAACTTTATATAGCCTGGGGCGTGGCTCCGCCTACATTTCCAAAACTATATATTGTCTATGCTGTACCCAATGAACCCAAGTATATATCTTCAAAAGACACACATTTTTATACCTAAACGAATCGAGATATATATTTATTAATGTATATCAAAACATTAAGACGATTGTGGTCGTTGCGTATCAAAGCATCCCTTCTCATCAATAACGGGCGCCAGTGAAATACACTAAGGGACTTCAAGTCATCCTCGACCTGTTGCTTTCAACCCAGTCGAGGCCACCCCCTTTCTCTGTAGCCGGATTCAGGTGTTGCTTGGAAAACCTTCCGAGCTGGAGCTGCTTTTGTCCACTCGCATAACATGACCAAGCTAGTGGAGTTTTTAGGTTATGGCCAGATCTGCGAAAAGCTTGTACAGTTCATTGTTAAACTTCCTTCGATACTCGCCGTTGGCATCATGGGAAGGACTATACATTTTCCGAAGAAGTTTTCTCTAAAATATTCCAAGGGCCATCTCACCTCCCTGAAATCTTGCATTTAGCGTTTGATAATAGCTTCATCTACGCCACTCATGTACTAGCGATTACCCTTTAAGTAAATGCCGAAACAAAAATCTACAATCACTAGCTGTTAGTCCTTGGCATCGGTCAGTCAGTTCTGAGCTTTGCGTCACCAATTTGGTAGCTGAGTGTAGTAGAAACTTGCTGGAAGAAGTTCCCACCCAGACACCGTACGTAAGTCTGCTCCGGGATGGATCTTTTTTAGGCTAGAATGCTCAGCGTAAGGCTTTACTAAAGTTAAATAGAAACTTCTAATATTCCCCTTTCGTTAGAAGTTTGAGTGTCAGAACAAATGACACTTGTACGTGGTAGAGTTTATACCTGTAGAATATTCTTAAGATTACCCGTATTGAAGTATCTTGCTCTAAATGAGTAAAGGATGCTTTTTATACCGATATATTTAAATTTGCAAAAATTAAATTTTATACTCATAAACTTTATTAATAATAGATTTAAGACTTCAATACTAACCCATACACTCTAAGCAGACACTTTTGATATTAATCGCTATTTCCTAAAAACTCTCTTACTCATCTATGCTAACCCGGTATTTATTCTTAGCTTAAGCACCATATTGCTTGCTCTTCTCCCTCTTTTGAGTACTAAATTTTCAATGAAAACCCCATTTCATGCCTTAATAACCCAAATGAGTCAAAGGTATATTTTCTCAAATGCTGAATTCCAGTCTGAGCGTGCAGATACGAGTAGCAGAGAATTCATTTTATGTATAAGGAAAGTAAGAGCCCTGCACGAGTGTTTGCGCAAGCGCGAGCTCAGGAACATTAACGATACTCTTGAAGGAAGTATTCTCAAACTTCGAAGGGTATATGGAAATGCTTCGGCTGAGCAACCGGCTACTCACCGTCGACGATTAAGTTGTTTGCTTATAAATATATGTGTTGACTTGATTATAAGGAAATTAAATATAAAGGAATTTACAAATTAATGCATGACTTCGTCGTTGATATGATATAAATGTGAAAGAGGAAGTTGCAACGGCAAATTATTATTCCAAATTGATTTAAAAGCTTTTGCCAAAGCAGTCATAGTATATGCAAAGGGTGTATTTAAGCTAATGTCTATGTGACTATAAATTAAGGGCAATTTTATAGATAATTTGAATTTTGGAAAATATTGATGAATTACGGCAGGTATTTGATAAAACAAGGACACAATTCGTCCAATTAAACAATTATTATTGAAATATGAAATTTTGTATAAACAAAGACTTATTCACATTTGGCTCGAGCCTAACTGGCGTAAAAGCATATAGCCTCATTGGATTGTTTTTTTTATGAAAAATAGTCGCACACAACGATTAATAAAATATCATCAAAGCTTGAATGGCGAGCTGGAGCGCTCACGTTACGCCGAATATTGTAAACAATACAGTCTTTTAAGTTATGTTATTATAAAGTTGTTTATTTTATTCAAATTTATTTTCTTTTATTTTATTTTACTTTTAATTAAATTAAGTTTTATTCTACTTTATTTTAGTTTATTTTATTTTGTTTTATTTTATTTTATTTTCTTTTATTTTATTTTATTTTATTTTATTTTATTTTATTTTATTTTATTTTATTTTATTTTATTTTAAATTAATTTATTTTATTTTATTTTATTTTGGTTTTTTTTTTTTTATACCAACAATTTTGTTGATTTACGGCCTGTACATTTTCAAGTATTCATGAAACGAGCTCAAGGCCAAGAATAATAATTTTTCACTTTTTGAATTTTTTATGAAAATTATTATTGTTTTTATTTATTAATAATCATTTTAATTAATTATTAAAGGTTTTTGATTGAATAGAGTAGGAAAAATGTTTAGAGACAACTGCCATAGCTTTTCTTATAGATCCATTTCGGAAGCTGCTAGACTTCACTCATCAAAGAAATTTTGGCACGCATTGCTAACCATTAAGCTAGGAGTTTAGATGACATCAAAACCAGCGTATTGTTAGCTTAATGGTTAGCAATGCGTGCCAAAATTTCTCTGATGAGTGAAGTCTAGCAGCTTCCGAAATGGATCTATAAGAAAAGCTATGGCAGTTGTCTCTTAACATTTTTCCTACTCTATTCAATCAAAAACTTTTAATAATTAATTAAAATGATTATTTTATTTAATTTTATTTTACTTTATTGTATTTTACTTTATTTTATTTTATTTTATCTTATTTTATTTATTTTATTTATTTTATTTTATTTTATTTTATTTTATTTTAGTTTATTTTATTTCATTGTGTTCTATTTTATTTTATTTTATTTTACTATATTTTATTTAATTTTTTTTTATTTTTTTTTGTAAGTTTAACGAGCTCAAGACCAGTTGATAATAATTCTTAGTTAATTATTATTATTTTTGATTAGAGGAAAAATTGAAAGCAACAAAATATGCAGGCTATAGTTATTTTATATTATATATATATGTTTATATTTTATTTTATTGGCGGGCGCCGTGGTGTGGCTGGCCTACCACACAGAAGGTCCAAGGTTGGAGTCCTTGAACAGGCAAAAGCAAAAAGTGTTTTGAATTTTTTTTTTCAAATTGGGCACACTCGCCGAGCATACTTCTGCCATGGCACGCTTTTTAGCAAAAGTTCATCTGCTTTGCAGACTCTTTTCGGAGTCGGCAAAAACTGTATTGAAAAATCTAATTTGTATTGAAAAATCCAAAGTAGCACAACACAAATTGGTAGAGAAGCTCAGTTTTAACTCCTCGGAGGTATATCGCGCCAAAAATACCCCAGCCTTGTCATTCAATACGAGTATGAAATCAAGTTTTATGCTAAGGACAAAAAAATAACAACCTGATCGACCAAGCTTGCTATGTAATTTAGTTTGTTTTAAAGCCTTAAAAAAAATTCAAATAAGTGGCAAGCTTGTGAAAGCATTCATAAAGAAATACCTAGGGAAATAGTGTTTGATTCTTAATTTAATCCAATTAGGTTGTGTCATTTTCCAGAGATTATGTATACAAATATATATTAGTATAAAAGAAAAGCTCATTTTAAGCTATAAAATGTATTCAGAACACTTTTATTACTTCACACGTTTATCACACCATGCTCTAGTGATTGAACTGTGGAAATGTTTTTTTTCCTAAATCAATATAATTATCCCTCTGTTTGGATTATCAATTTGTTTATTTACTCATATTCGTCCAAAAATATATGGCACTCTAACAAATTTAAGGCAAAGGTGTGCGTAAAACGCACCTAATTTCGATTGCTGTGGGGTAGGCCTGCGGTGTCTTCATTCAAATAATTCGTTCATGCAATCAGCACTACCCACTTACACACAGAGTACCGTAGGCAGAAATACATCAACAACAAACACAGCAATACGAAGCACCAACAAATGAGGACAGCATACAGGAATACGACAGATTAACTCGAAGTGAATTTGAATTTCTTTATTACTCGCAGTAATATACCAAAGTGTAGTAGAAATTCCGTAGGAAAAATTCCTAAAATAAGCTACTATAAGAAATATATTGGGAAATATCTACCTTTAAAAGCTAACGTCATAGGTGATGAAGAGAAAATTTGGAATTTAGTTTGGCACTCTTAGTAACAGCGTCAATTATACGTTCAAGGTGAAAGCTGGGATATTTCACGCTTTAGAAATTAGATTTCCCTTCGTGAGTGTATGTATTTGTGTCCATGTTGGAGGTACTGTGGGAGTAAAAAAAGGACTTCGTTTGGTACTTTATATTACACTCGTTTTTGATACCACTCGTTACTTACCATTCGTATTTGTATATTATTACCTTGCCAATGCATCGCTATGGGGTTCGCCATATATTTGCGACCGCACAATTTTTCGCCAAGTAATGCTCAGTTCCGTATTCGTATTTGAACGTGTCGTTACGTCGTGTTCGCAGGATACGCGTACGCAGCATAATAACAAAAGTGTAACGCTGATTGTTCATACAAAAAAAAACAAACACAATTGTTACAAAGAAAAAAAATTAAAATTGCATTGTTGTGTGAGTTGTAAAAAAATTAAAACATTACGTTTTAAAGAAATACAAAAATTCGTTAAAATTAAAAAGTGTGCATTGAATCAAAAACTAAAAGTTTAAGTAGTGTAAAAATTGATTTAATAGTTCGTTAAGTGGTTTAATTCGTGCTGCGTTTGAAGCTGCGCGTGTTTGTCGTGTCTGTGAAGAAAATCGTGCATAAGTTTGTATATAAAAAATACATACACAAGTGCACATGAAACAAAAGTTGGTCTATGAAAATGTGCTGAAAGATTAAAAAGAAAAAAAAAAATAGTTACCAAATTTTTGATTGAAGTAAGTTTTGAATGCCGGAGATATACTAATTGGAAAAGTTATAAAAATTAATAAATGTAAAACAAAAAAATTTTAAGTAAGACTATAATTGGTTAAAGTTTGTCAACAATAACTTATTCAGCAAGTGAAAGATAAAGAAATAAATTAATTTATAAGCAAAGATGTTAAAGAAAAAATACGAGAAAAAGATATAGATTTAAATTAATTTATAAAAAAAAAAAATTGGAGAAAGGTAAATATATAAATAGAAAAAATTAATAAATAAATAAATCAAACATTTAACAATTCAAAAATTACTTTATCAAACTGATTGATCATCATCGCCGCTTGCCAGCAGAGAACATGGCGCTAGATGGTATGCCAAATGATTAGGGCTTTTTATTATTAAAAAAATTGCATAGTTTGATCACATCAGCGCCAGTAATATATATTGGTTTTGGGTGTGAAAAGAAGGCGGAAAAAAAGTGCGGCCATTGCAGCATTTTTATGCATTGAATCCAGGAGTGAAGAGATGTATGGTGATATTAACGAAAAAGCCGCTGATATGGTTGTTATTTTTCTCTCAAAAATGAAATCAATAAAAATTTAATCAACAAACAATTTATTTATTGAATGACTTGCACTGCAGCAAAATTTTGGTCAATAAGCCTATAACCAAATCATTTATTACAAAAACCATTGACCAGCTACAACATAATTAAACAAATTTTTTAGTTAATTATAGTCTATTTTTTTGGTAAGAACTTAGCGACTAATGAATAAAATAACAAAATGAAATAGTTTTAAAGAATTTGAAATTTGAAAACCAAAACTATGAACTTCCATAATTTTTTCTGCTCGCTTGATTTTTTTCTTTGGTTTCAATTGAAAAATACATTTTAGGCGAGTAGAAAAAATTTTATCTAGCAATGAAATAATGAATAAAAAACGGCCTCTCTATTAAATCAAATTACAACAGCTGATTACTATACATAAACGATAACAAGCTGTCTGTATACTAGAAAAACCAGTTTTTAGAATTTTTGGTGTACCTGTAAGAGGTGTGTTCAAAAAGTATCGCGAATTTTGAATATTTGCTGGTTACGTATATTCGAATTTCGAATTTTTTGTGGCGTTATGTTGGTACTCATGTCTCTCACTTATGCCGACAAGCTCGGCCATTTTGAATGTTCAGTTAATTGTTGACAGCTGCTTTGCTTGCACGTGTTTTGGATCGTCTTCGATTTTTACCTATTTTTTTACCAAAATTGCTCAATTGTGACCAAAAACAGCATCGCATGAACATTGCTAATGAGATGTTAAACTCTGTCCGCGACGACCCAAATTTGCTCCAGAGGGTCATAACTGGTGACGAATCGGGGGTTTATGGTTATGACGTGGAAGCCAAAGCTCAATCATCTCAATGGAAGCTGCCGCACGAACCAAGACCGAAAAAAGCGCGCCAAGTTCGGTCGAATGTGAAAGTTTTGCTGACAGTTTTCTTCGATTGCAGGGGCGTGATGCATCATGAGTTCTTGCCACAGGGAAGAACGGTCAATAAGGAATATTACCTGCAAGTTATGCGCAATTTGCGCGAAGCAATCCGCCAGAAACGCCCGGATTTGTGGAAGAACAAAAATTGGCTTTTGCACCACGATAACGCCCCTGCTCACGCATCGTTCCTTGTGCGCGACTTTTTGGCCAAAAACAACACACTAATGATGCCGCAGCCACCGTATTCCCCAGATCTGGCCCCGTGTGACTTTTTCTTGTTCCCTAAACTGAAGAGGCCCATGAAAGGACGACGTTACGCTTCTCTTGACGAGATAAAGACGGCATCGAAGAAGGAGCTGAACAAGATACAAAAAAATGATTTTTTGAAGTGCTTCGAAGATTGTAAAAACCGTTGGCACAAGTGTATAATATCTCATGGGGATTACTTTGAAGGGGACAAAATAGATATTCATGAATAAATAAACAATTTTTGAAAAAACACAAAATTCGCGATACTTTTTGAACACACCTCGTATATTTAAAAAGTATTTTCCAAAAATGTCTGCAAAATTTATCCCACTTGGGCGAAATTTTTTTTAAATCGCGAATAAAAGATTACCCCTATACTGCTGGAAATTACAGCTTGATTTTTGCATGAATCGACATCGAACATTGGTTTCTTTGAATCCCCTGCAGGTTAGGGGTTTAGGTCCCGGGGTAGGCATACCGGTAGGCATACCGGTCGTAACAGGCAACTGATATGCACAAAGGTAATGACGTGCAATTCCATGGTTAATCTACGGATATGATGCCTCTCACCTCTCATTATCCACCTCTCCTTCCGTAAGGTTTCACTAGACCTAGAAGGTTTCACTGGTCATAAATCGCTACCACGATAGTCGGGCAGTACCGCAAGGGAGTACCGAAGCGTACCGGTTTCAAATCCGGCCAAAGACTGCTAATTTTCACACTTTTGATTAGCCCGAAGTCTTAAGTGTGAAACTCGCAATTTAAGGTGTCCGATTCCTTTATAAATATAAAGGTTTAGGTTGAAAAAGCGCCTTTTAAGTAAGTAACGTTGAAAAAACGTTCTTGTGGTAAATTCCAGAAATATAAATAGGTCCTTTAGCAACTACTTATTCCAAAGAAAGTTTTTTAAATTTCTAATAAGAATATTATATGTATATGTGGCAGGTTGGTTGTAAAAGTCAAAACTTGTCTTAAAGTCAAAGCTTTTCTGAGTCAAACTACCTCCTTTCTTATATTATGACATGGATAGGTCAAAGTGAAACATCGAGGAAGAAGCTAAAACTATTTTCAAATAAGAAAAATAAGCCCTAAAGCTTGGCATAAATGATTGTAGACTGTGATTTCTCAAGTAAATCTCAAATTATCTTTTTTTATTTCCCTCTTATACTGTCCAGGACCCCAGATATTATTCCGATATTAAAAATTTTCGGGATCGCTTTGCCACAGATATAATGAAATCTATTTGTATCTATATATATAACATACATACCATATACATACATTGTAAATGTAAAAATATATGCGTGTATATGGAGCAACTACAATTGTATGCACAATTGCTGCAACTTAAAAAAAAAACTACAAAAAAAAAAAAAACTAAATGTAAACACATGAATTCATGTTTTCAACGTTAGCGCGCATTTACGGTTGTGCTGCAGTAATTCTGCCATTTTGAATTATTATTCTTTCAACAAAGCTGCTTCATTCAACATGAGCGAACTGAATAACTTTTTAGTGTTTTTTTTTGGTTGTTTAACACTTCTCAGTTACTTTTGCCCACGGCTACATATTTCATAAAAGCGTAATAAATTTCAATAAAAATATACATCATTCCAACCTAATACAAAGTTGTTGACCATTTGAAATGGTGTTTTAGAAAAGGTCAAAAGGATTTTAAAACAGTCAATGGGATTTTAGACACTTTAATTTGGATTTCAGTATAGCAAACACTAATAAGATTGTAGTCAACTAAATATCAGTACACATGATAAAAATCGAATTTTAGCTTTATGTAAGATAAATGACCCTTTCTGAAATCCAATTTATACTTTTAAAGCCCACTGCATCATTTTTAGTTGTATTATGGAAAGGTTAAGTGGCTCAGCAAACTTTAATAGTATTTAGGAAAAGAATAGTCGATACTAAGAATGTTAGATTATAGAATATAACAAGATAAAGCCGCAACTTAAAATATAAAAAAATGTTGGTTCCTGTTTGAATTTGCTCAAAAATACCAGTTAAATTGGATGCGTACTTAGGAAAAAAAGGAAAAAGTAAATGCTTTATTTTTTGATGTTTATAGCAATTTTAAGAAACTTTACTCTAAATTTATACATGTTCACACTTAAAATTGACGTCAATTGCCAATATTCTTTCCAACCGGTATAAAAAGCTTTTTTTTCGTACGCAATTAACAACGCGTGAATAAAAAACATCGAAAACTTGCATTCTCCGTAATACCACACAGGATAAATACCACTATTTGATATGGGAAGCTGCCTTACTTACCTGATAACCATGGAAGCGTGATGTTTTCGTGAGTCATAATGATTTAGCTTATCATAAAAAACTTGCTGCTTATTTGCAATTTCCGTTGAAAACTGCATGTGAATAAGTCGCTTAAAGCGTAGCAGTTATAATTATTGGCGTTTGTAATTTTTTCAGCTTGCTTGATTTTATGATTCTGTTGCCTTCGTAACACTAAGCGATTTAAAGTGAAATTAAGTGTTTTTTCAGCTCAGAAATTCAGCTCAGGATTCAGCCGCTCCTGATCTTTTATTTATTTTATTAATATTTTCCTATCGCTATATAGAATCTTATATGCCATATTTAGCCCACACTTTCCGTGGTAATTGGTGCTGTTTTTGCGATAGTTTTTTATAATTTTTTTTTATTTAATTCTTTCAAATATGATTTTTCAAAGCTCTCGAAATGGGCATTTGTTTCAGTGATTACCGCTTTGAGTCGAACAAAGCCCAGCCGTGCTTCAGCTTATGAAACAGGAAATAACCCGAGGTGGCTAAATCAGCAGCATTTGCTGAGTAATGAAGCGAAGATTATATCGACAATTTCTGGCTTAACCACTTTATTTGGGGGACCTAAACATTCAGCGTCACTTATGCTCGTAAGGCCACAACAGCATTCAGTAAATGAATTTTCAACCATTGTAATGTATGAATACGAGTTCCCTTACTATTTGGCAAACCTTTCACTAGTATCACGAAAGTTTTTTTTAAGCGAAAAATAATTGGTTTTTTTAATATTTTTTTTGAACTCGCGAGTTTTAAATTGGAATTTAGAGATGGTAATAGACGCGGGAAATATAGCTGGTTGATAAAAACTTCAAAAAGTCACTGACTTATGAACCAATGCTCGTACCTACGTGCAAACGATTCAGTGCCTTAGTAAAACATTGGGGTATCGGGGTTCTCATCTCGCTCGCTTTTTGGCAATAATAATAGCTGGGCACGTAACCTAAATAGTTAAAGCTTTAGCAAACAGAATACCTATTCTTGAAAGGTTGCAATTTTAAGGTTAATGCTTTTGGGGAAATAACAAACAAAACAATTTTACGTCATACATTTCGCGTCGCCTTTTTCCCATCTTATTTTGATCTCAAATTTCGTGTTGTATGCAAACTTCTTCATAAACAATCCTTTGGGCTAATGAATATATAAAATAGCTATAAATAAACTCGCAAGTCATGACAACACAATAACCAATGCCGCGTGGTCAAAGAGCAAAGCATGTGGGCTTAACAGGGGTTTAACAGTTGATTGGGGATAATGTTACAGAGAGGCATAGCGTTTGTTAGTACTTGTTACAAAATCTTTTTACATAACTAATTCATTCTGAAGTATCACATTTGTGATGCTAGAAATGGAAGTGGCTTTAAAATCAATGGTTAATCTACGGATTCGACACCTTTCACCTCCCACTATTTTGTAATAGAGTAAATTCGTGAATTGTGGCATTGGTTGGTAAAGTGATATAGCTGCGTATTTCCTACATTATTCACGTTTGAGAAAGAATATCTTCTTTACTATAATGGTAATGGCCAAAAACCGCTACTGCAAAGCCTCGGCTGGCATTGGTCAGCTAGGTGGCTATCAGTGTGAAAAACCATTGTCCACTCTTTAAACAAGGATAATTCCGAAATGTTCTTAGGTTGTCAACCTCTTATATTTTATTTTCGTTTTTGGTAAATATAGGCACCAATATTCAAGGTGATTACTCAATATTTTTAAATAAATTTTGGTGAAAAAATTTTGCGTTCCTTTAAAGCTCTAGTTTGGGTAATTTGATATGGTAGAAGTAGCTCAATGTGGAAAAGGAGTATGAAAAGTATAAATTTCCTCCAACTAGGATTTGGAACGTTGATGACACAGGATTGTCTATCGCGCCATGTAAGCATCCAAAAATGTTAGCTAAAACAGAAAAGCAAACTTCTCAACTTTTGATGGAAAATGCTCGACCTGGTTCCGAATCAGCTTATCACATATCTGAATGGATGCAAATTACCATATGTACAATGTGGCTGGATTATTTCATGCGGTTTACACAATTTTCATAGGAGAGCCAATTTTGTAGTATAGTACATCACATTACCACCCTATTTTGAAAAAACGACTTTTTATGGATTTGAATAAATATCTTCCGGAACACTTAAGATAAATCGATCTCGTCTTGGAATTTACTCCGCAATACTGGATTCTATCGAATTGTATGATTTTCTACCTGTCAAGTTAATAAAATGTTGAGTAATAGCCGAAAAATGTATGCCTATATCACAATACCCTAACTTACTCTAAATATTTTTGAATAAATAAAGAAGACATTTTGTACTCAGTTTAGCAACCTGTTTGGGTAATAAGAGCAAATCTACCTCATATACGAGTACCTCAAGAACTCTGCTTCAACTTTGCTGAATTTAGTTTGCTGGGTTGAAGCTTCTTTGGCCGATAAGGTTGATAGAAAACCAAGGTTCTTTACTTTTCCTTCTTATGCATTTCAACGATATCGCGTCATCCTCAGGGAAGTCTATATTGATTTCAAACAACATATAACAAATTTTAAGTTTTCTCTTTTCTCTTATTTGGCGCAATGTAAATTAATAATTGAAGTGGTTAGAAGAAAAGGGATCTTAGTGAGATTTTTTTTAATTTTATAGTTACAGCCCTATTTGTATTGTTTATTTGTTGACAAAGAAATCCAAGATTTTGGATATTTAAATGGCATCTATCAAGAATTTACCATAAGTAATCCACTTTAAACTTAAATATCACGAACCAATGTCGGACTCACTTAGCTCCTATTGCTTTGAAAACCTTCAATTATGACCAAGACCAGCCTGATATTGCCATTGCAGTGCATTCCCCGATTTGCTACTGGTACTAGCGGCCGGTCTAGATAGGAACAATTTTTGGTTGGGTGCTTATTCAGTTCCGCCAAATATGGTACTTGTTCGTGTTAAGGTAATTTGTTTTGCAATTGCGTCTCAGTAAAATGTAGAGGAATATTTATTCTAAATTCTAGCCCGAAAAATTGTATATATTCAGGAAATACAATTTGTCTAGAAAGCATAGAAAAAGTGGAAAGCATTCCACTTCAATACAAAAAATGTGAAAAATTGAAGAATTAAAAATGCGGGAAATTGATAAAGTAAATACAATAAAACATATTAAACGAGACCGCAGGTGGTCGTTGTAAAGATAAAATTTAATTTCTTAAATTTGTCAAATGCAGATCAGCTGATAGTTTGACAGAATGCCGAGGAGTAGTCAGGTAAAATTCAACTGAGTAAATCGTGTAATTTCTGACTGAGACGGAACCATATTTACTCAAATTTTTGTGCTCGCAGTAGTCAGAGCACAGAGTGATTCTGGCTAATTCTGACTCGTAAAGGATCCCAGCTGTTTTCTACGGTTTTTGGTTTCTTACCACGCAATACCAATAAAAGTTGAGAAGAACTCGAGTACAGCTTTACTTTTTTCATATTATTAAGAGGTGCGTTCTCTAGGTGTTAAAAAATTGTACATAGGAAAGGTCGAAAAATTTCTACACTTGCTGGAATTCATTTTCTTGCCATAAATCAAACATATTCAAAACTTCACGTCAGACTTCGAGTTTAATAAATGAGCGCGATGAAGAAAAGAGCGCAAGAGCACTACCATTGCTTTGACAATTCGATGTCAACATTTTGTTTGCTTTTAATTGTTCTTCCATTTTGTTTTAAATTATATATATATGGCGCGATATACCTCCGAGGAGATTAAGCCCGAGCTTCTCTATCAATTTGTGGTGTGCTGCTTCTAATTTTTTCCACAAATTGGCCCACTACGAATGGCATCTGCAAATGCAAATGAATTTTGGGGTTTGCTCAGATTTTTTTTTTTACATTTTTGTTTTTACATTCCAAAAAAATTTTTTGGTAATCAAAGTTGAGTAAAATCGACTAGAAACTTGAAAAAACAAAAATCACTCTTCTGAAGTTTCAGGATAGCATAGATAGACATTTTAAAGGTATAATAAGCATTTGAATCCAAAATTCGAAAATTTTCTAAAACTAGACAAAAAAATTCTTTTTTTTATTGAATTGAAAATCTAATTTTACCTATAAACTAATTTAATTAAATTAAGGAAAATCGAAAATTTTCTCAAACTAGAAAAAAATGTAAAATTTTTTTTTCAAAATATATTTCTTTTTTATACTTCTAAGTATTCCCCTTTGAAAGCGCCAAAGTTTATTTTTCTGACTTCATTTATTTCCGAAATATTGAAAAGTGAAAAAAATTTTTTTAAAAATTTTTTCTTTAGCGGAACTTTGTTTTATGATATAAGGAAACTCTTCACCAAATTTCATTCAAATCGGAAGGTGTCGGCTCCAATTATGTGACTATTTGGCATGGAAAAACCTGTATATGTGTAAGGAAGATAACAGAGCTTAAAATTTCAAAACAAAATAACATTAAATAACCAAAATAGTAACGAGAGAGAATGTAGCGAAGCTTTGGAAGAGATCAATTTTAGAAAAGAAGGATATCTTTCATTTCATAAAAATTTCTTTGGAAATGTGAACAATTTTATGAAAATTAAATGCAAACTATTTTCTAGGTATTATTTAGCATGGTCATACCTAATATTACTGTTCTTTAGAGATGTGAACAGCACTTACTATGCAAATCATAGTAAAATTTATAAAGCAAAAATATAAACTCAAAAAAAAAAATTTCATACTACGTAGCAATCCATACTAAAATTATATACTTGACGCGTATATTGAATTCGTGCGACTGTGAGCATATACTTTGAGTAAACTTTTGCTATTGTGTGTGTGCATTTACGCGCTTTTAACCAAGGCTGCACAAGTATGTCAATGAGCATATAAATTTATATGTCTGAACATTGTTATCCTACATTTTCTTGAAAACGCATTAAATCGTAAATTGTTGTATATACATACGTACTGCGGTTTAAGGAAAATCCACTATTGAAATAATAGTAAACAAAGAAAATAATGCATTTTGTTTTAAATATAAAAAAATACTCTCACAACTCAGCAACAAAAAATTATATAAGCGATCATAAGAAAAAAGGAATATAGTCGTAGCTCTGCTTATTATTTTGGGACTTTGGCCCTTAATAAGAACTTATATAATGGTAATGAAATAAAATTATAATACGTTATTATTAAAAAAAATAGCGAATAAAGATTTAAGAGAAACGTGCAGATTAAAAAAAATAATACCTTTTGATACATTACTACATATAGCAAAATTGTTGGAAAAGTATAAACAAGAAGACAAGCGAAAGAAAATTTAAACTTAAATTCAATGTAATTGCGCGTTGATTTATATACATACATACATACAGCTGTGTTCAATATAATAGCAGTGAAATTTGTATGTTTTATTTTGTTTTGTTGATTTTCCGACAGTTTCGTTGATGTGTATTGGAATGATTTTCCGTCATCCCTTGTCAAATTTGGTTTTGTAACAAACCGGTTTCGGCATTCCGCCATCCTCAGTGTTTAGTTTAGTTCTTCAAATTTGACAAGGGATGACGGAAAATCGTTCCAATATACATCAAATTTGTATGTGTTTTTATTAATTTTCATTTAAAATATAGGAAATTTCACAACAAAATCTACATAAAAAGAAATTTCAAAATTTCCACAAAGTTCAGGAAAGTTAATTAAATTTTAAGAAATGGCCATCAAAATCTTCAAATTTTTTGTAGAATTTCGAGAAAAATTTTGAGTACGCAGTTCTGTAGACCAATAAATTTTAGACGCACATTGTACAAGTTAGAACTCTTTTAAAATTTACACTGAATTTGCAGAATTTTTTTCGTCAAGGGTGTTGAGTGATTTCTTCCATACAATGCATGAAAGTGAGTTTTGTATCGAAAAGAATACCCAACATCGTTGACAAAAAAAATTCTAAAATCTTAAAAGTTTAACTTTCTTGGTGAAAACTTTGAAATTTCTTTTCACGTAGTGTCTGTTACAGAACTCAACATATTTTAAATAAAAATTATTAAAAACACAGCTTCGTATTATTTCGTCTAACGATATCCAATTTAATTGCTCTACTATTATATTGAACACAACTGTACACAAATGTATACAGACATAAGGGCGTTGAACATTTATACAATCATACAAGCTTGCCAGAATATCGCCTTTGTGCCTAGGCTCCACAGCTGTAAGTGATAAAAATATGTCTGTATATTAGACCCGGTCAATTACGTTTGCGCCACCATTTCTGACAGATTCGGTTTTCTCATAAAGTTCTATGAAATAAAATCCATTAGACCGCCATCGGTCTGAAATAGAGGTCGAAACGTTATCATGCATTGCACCGATCTCATTTCTTACATTTTATAACTTTCAAATCAATACACACACAGTCTCACTTTTGACGTTAACTTGCCTTAAGGCGATTTAAACTCGCCTCTTAGCAGCTAATGAGACACATTTCTGTTGCAGAATTAGATCTGAAGTGAAATTATTTTTACTAGTTCGATAAAGGTAGATATTTACTGGTTCAAAATCGACTAAAAACTACCGTCTAGGCATTTCGAATTATATTTAAAAAAATCATTCTTCATTTAATATCGTTTAACGTCTTAGAACTTATATTAGACTGAGTCTGATTTTAGCCATTATGTTTCCGAGATTTTGATTACTTTATCTCCGACAAGTTTCTGACAAAAATTCATGGAGCTTTCCGAAAATTTTTAACAACAAATTAAAAGAAGCTCACATTAAACCGCCATTTCCATTGCTCTTGTTGGATGCAACAGTTCAGTGCAGCCTATGGGATAATGCTTCGTATCCATACCTTTTCAAGGTTTTATCAAGAAAACACAAGTTCACAATATGAAATATCTCTGCAAAAAATTGTGCAACTGCTCTCTAAAGAGAGTGGTTCGGAATCAATACTTTTCGTCTGCAGTGGACTACAATGGGCATAGTTGGGATAAGTCGATTTAAATTTGTGTAGCCTACTTAAAGGTGTTGAAAGTAGACTAGTCCGACCGTACCCGTATTGAAACAAAGTGTAGAATTAGTCTCTTCATAGAACATGCTCAAGCAGAAGGGATCACTTCATTTTTATCACGGATTCATTCTAGACTAATCGAATTTTTGGATTTGAATTTATTGAGTTTTATAATAAAAAACATAATTTGATTTTCAGAAAATACAACTTGCTAATTACAAGGGTAAGTTTATATTGAGAACATGTGATTTGAAAATGAGAATATAAAAGTTGATAATGAGAATGTCGAAAGTGATGATAAAGTGTATTTCTCACTATAAATATGTATCTTCTCACTATAAATTACTACTTTTCCAATATCAGTGGACATTTCTTATAACCGAGTAACATTTTCGCACAATAAACTTACATTTCTCATTATGAAATAGCATTATCTGAATATCAATTTACATTTTATTCGTATTATACATATTTATTTCGGGTTTTAAACTTGTGTTTTTCAATATAATGTTTCCATGCTCCTCATTATCAATTTACGTTACATTATAAGCTTACATTTTCTCATTATAAATTGGTATGGTAAAGATATAAAAAATAACATTGGCCTTAGTAATGTGTGAGGAAATTCGCGACTATGCAGCATCCTTTGCAAATAATTTCATTTGTGAAAGCCTTACAAACGAAGATAAAAGAATCTGTGCAAGCATCATAAGTTGTGGGAATTTCTTTCGTTCATTTCATTTGCATTGCATGCTATTGTAATTTGCTACCAGCTTATAAAATATTACAAAGATATAGTTTATGTTTTCTATCCCAAATTGGGAGTTTTCACCGCTGAAATGAGGAAGCTTATACCGCGCTTATACTCCGGAGCCACAATTGCTCTTTCCTAATTAATACAAACAAGGTGTAATAGGCGACCTGTAGCCCATTTTCTTTACAGAATAATTTATATTAAAAAAAATAATAATAACTTAATTTTACTTAAATGTTACCTCTATGCAACATATATTCAGCATCCCTTTTCTACTCTCGGAACAACTAATTAATATTATACAAAAGTTAAAATAAATAAGCTACTCGAATGTCATAACTCCAAAGCTTAGATAGACTCCATTCGCTATAAAAGCATATTTCTCACAGCTTTTCCCTCACAAATGAGCTCTTTTTGCAGCCCAAAGTAAGCAAGCAATCATTCTAGAACACTAAAAGGAGTCATAAAAATAATCAAAAATTACTCCGATGAAATGAGAGAGTTTTATGCCTTTTCCTAAGTGAGCTTCGGGGTCCTTTTGGACTCATATTGGAGCCTTTTATTGATGCTTTTGGAAAGCTATTCTGGTTTTTTTTTGTTTTGAACATCTTTTCATACATGTCGATAGTTTTTGAATACTTTTTTGAGTCATATTTTAGCATTTCATTGACTCTTTTATGGTTTGTGTTTAATTTTTATTATGTTATGCTTTCTTTTATTGACTCTTTTATAAAGCACTTTTAAGTATTGTTTTACACTTTTTATCAAAAATGCATCCTTCAGATTTTTCTCAACGTGTTGTTTCAATTATAAAACGTTAACTTTCAAATGTTTTATAAACGAAAAATCAGAATTTTGCAAGTTTAAATTTTATTTCGGAAAGCTTTTTAAACATATATTTTAAGTTTACTTTGCTTGTTGGGTCTTTATTGAAAACAAATTTTATATAAAAATAATCGTATCAGGAAGTGCAATTAAGGTTATAAGTTTTTCATTTGGAACTTATCAAAACACTTTATGGAATCATAACTATATTACTTTGCTAAATTTTAAATGCACTTCCCTTGGCCCACAACTTTTAACTATTGATAAACATTCGGAAAAAAAGACTCTTTACGTTCTGTTCGGAACGGCAGAAAATACCCTAAATCATTCCTATAATGTATTGTTGCCATTCATATGCTCTCCAAAGATAATTTTTTCTAACAATTCCCTTAACGAGTACAAGAAAAATGATCAGAAAGTGCGCTTCATCCATTATATAACTGAGCCTTGTGGTTTAGCCGCTCTACCATCTTAATTTCCTCTTCCAAGGCTCCCGGTATACTAAATAGCACTCCAAAGAAGTTCAAACTATGGTCTCATTTGGGATCATTATTTAGGAGTGCCCCGGATTTGGTGAGCTGGGAAATATACTCACAGACCAGCAAACTTGATTAAGTCAAGTTTTTTTGTTAAGTAACGAGTTTAATAAAGCAGGTTTCAATGATATAAAATATTACAATACTACCGCATTAATCTATAACAGCCAACCAGTGGAAGTATAATTTCGGTTTAAGTAAACTGTATGACATACCGACATGATCCGGGCTAACGTTACATACGATATCTGAAGTATGCTCAGTGGCGTGTTGCATATCCACAGGCGCATGACAGTGCATGATGTATTATACGCATAAGTGTGCTAAATATGTGTATGTATGTGTTTATATATATACAGATGTACTTAGTAGAATATCAATTAAGAAGTGGAGTGATATACGAGTGCGAATACTATGTTAGAACGGCGTGTTGATGTTGGCATAATTGTGTCAGTGTCATAGACGACAACGAAAGTGGCAACAACAAAGAAAAACCACAACAACAAAGAAAACACCATAATTACTATTTGCAATAGAAGAAAATCCCAATGCTAAACAAGCCAACATTTTACTTAACATAAGCACATACATACATACTCCTAAACATTGATAACAAAAGCCAAAGAGACAGCAACCATAGCAGCAGCAGTTTTGCGCGTTTCTTGATTACTCGGCGCTCTAGATAACTTGCTTTGGTGTTCTACTGGATTTTACTACTTAACTGAGTTGCGAATAAGAAAAAAAAAATTAGTTCTTTTTGTTGTTTGCTGTCATTCGTTGCACACATCATCAAAGTCAGTGAGCACATAAGCCATCTTGAGCAATTTGCATTCATACAAACTTGCACAAACTTATACACACACATGGAAACAAACAAAAAAAAATATCTTTTTCACTGTCGATGATGTGTTAGTGGAAAAACAAATGCTTAAATGCAAACGTTCGCTTACATACTTGCAAAGTGCATTTGCAATAACAACAACAACAAGTAATAAAAAAAAACATTTTTAGCGTTAGGGAGTCACATGGTACGCGTACAACCGTGCAAATTTCACACATAACAGTCAAAGTTAGAAAGCTCTTTTTTGTCGGTTTACACACTCCCTTGCAATGCGGTCTGTCCTTATGCCACTCAACGTTATGCGGCAAGGTCGCGTGTTATTGCGGTTTGTGGTTTAACATGGTTCCATAGCGATATTCATACTATGTATGTCTGTATGAACGGATGAGTTATTGTGTGTTCGTTAGCTGCTTGCTCAGTATTCGATGCCATTGTTGGGTTAATCACCATTTGATGAACTGTTCTTTGATATGGTGAGTTGCTTTAAAATACATGCATTCGCATATCCATACATATGTTGTACGTGTTTTTGTACCTTTGTGAGTTTTCCTACTACTTTTTTTTACTTTTAGTAGTTGTTAAACACATGCCAATGATTAATTAGTTTTTGTTCTATTTTAGCAGTTTTTAGCGACCGAATTTAAATTTCGTAATTTCATTTCAGAATTTGCAGTTTATGGAGTTTTTCGATTTAAAAATTATATATAGCAAGGTCACAATATTCGCACTTTGGCCTTGTTGGATAATTAAGATATGAATGAATATTAATTTATGGTTGCTTGAGCCCTACATTCATTGTGACCGACCAGTGCAAAAGTATCAAACAATTTTTGGACTAAATTAGAAAGTTAATAGTCGTACTTAGCATTGTGATCACTTGATTCGCAGAGCTGGTTTTTCACAGAGTTGATTTTCGTACGAAAAATTCATAAACTAACTTTATTAGCAGGCAGAATATATACTTAAAGAAGTATGGAAAGCGCTGTCTTCGCCTGTGCCGAAGGCTTTATACCTATCATGAATACTCGTCACGGTTTTAGGTGTCCGAGCCGTTCTTACAGTATGTAGAAACTCTGTAAAATTTGTACGCGAGCTATGATATATTGCTCCCATCTGATTTTCAGTACACACATTACAAATATAAGTACTGTAACGGCCAAAGTTTGTGTGCCTCGCTATTAAGCCTAGAAAGATAACCTTCGCTTACTCCTTATAAAACCTAACCATTCGTTGTTTCGACGAACATTCTTTAAAATCCTTATATTTTATATAGTTGTTTAATTTTTGGTTTGATTTATTGTACGCAAATAAGTAATAAATATAAATAATATACTTAAAGAAAAAACATTCAATATTTTTAATTACGTAGAAATACGACTATGTTTTGCGTCGAATGATTAGTTGTTTTTAATGTTTTGGTTTATCTAAATTTTATGATAGGTGGCCCGATGAGCGATTGGACTAAACATTAGGTTTTGCTCAAATACAATATACATATAAATTTAACTACATATCGATTTTAGATGTTCTACAATAACTGACGCTATTCATTTTCAGTTTTCGCCGTTGTCTTAAATTTTTTTTAGCAGTGACTTTCACTATTTGAAAGCTGATTAACTACCTCGTACTATTAAGCTTTTTGCTTCTGTGAAAATATAGTAGCAAAAGCAAAGGTTAAACAGAAAATGCTTTCCGTTGGCATTTGCATAACTAAATCATTTAACAATCACTAAATACACATACTACACGAATTATCCCAAATGAGATTTGGTGTTTCGAAATAAAAGCAGATTTGCATATGAAATCAGTTTGAAAACATAGAAAAAACTGCACACCAAAACGCCAAAGGCCAAAGACAAATTTTTGTTAGCTGTGAACAAAAGAAAAACTATATATACCCATATTCATATGTATGTGTTTGAGTATGTGTTGAGTTTAAAAAGCCAAACAAGAGCATCTAAATGAGTTTATGCTGCGAAAGCTTCAAAGAAGTGAGCACAAAAAGAAACACCAATAAAGTAGAAAACCTAGAACCACTGTAGATATGTGCATACCTGCAGATGCGGTTTAGGAAATTTTTCGTAAAGCCACATGCATACACATTATTTGCAATTTTAAATTTTTTGCGTAGAACTTTAGCTAAGAAAAAGTGTTATTTTATGCAAAAATTTGCACTCGAGAGCAGGTACATATAAGCTAAGCATCACACTCATGTTGAATGAAGCAGCTTTGTTGAAAGAATAATAATTCAAAATGGCAGAATTACTGCAGCACAACCGTAAATGCGCGCTAACGTTGAAAACATGAATTCATGTGTTTACATTTAGTTTTTTTTTTTTTTTGTAGTTTTTTTTTTAAGTTGCAGCAATTGTGCATACAATTGTAGTTGCTCCATATACACGCATATATTTTTACATTTACAATGTATGTATATGGTATGTATGTTATATATATAGATACAAATAGATTTCATTATATCTGTGGCAAAGCGATCCCGAAAATTTTTAATATCGGAATAATATCTGGGGTCCTGGACAGTATAAGAGGGAAATAAAAAAAGATAATTTGAGATTTACTTGAGAAATCACAGTCTACAATCATTTATGCCAAGCTTTAGGGCTTATTTTTCTTATTTGAAAATAGTTTTAGCTTCTTCCTCGATGTTTCACTTTGACCTATCCATGTCATAATATAAGAAAGGAGGTAGTTTGACTCAGAAAAGCTTTGACTTTAAGACAAGTTTTGACTTTTACAACCAACCTGCCACATATACATATAATATTCTTATTAGAAATTTAAAAAACTTTCTTTGGAATAAGTAGTTGCTAAAGGACCTATTTATATTTCTGGAATTTACCACAAGAACGTTTTTTCAACGTTACTTACTTAAAAGGCGCTTTTTCAACCTAAACCTTTATATTTATAAAGGAATCGGACACCTTAAATTGCGAGTTTCACACTTAAGACTTCGGGCTAATCAAAAGTGTGAAAATTAGCAGTCTTTGGCCGGATTTGAAACCGGTACGCTTCGGTACTCCCTTGCGGTACTGCCCGACTATCGTGGTAGCGATTTATGACCAGTGAAACCTTCTAGGTCTAGTGAAACCTTACGGAAGGAGAGGTGGATAATGAGAGGTGAGAGGCATCATATCCGTAGATTAACCATGGAATTGCACGTCATTACCTTTGTGCATATCAGTTGCCTGTTACGACCGGTATGCCTACCGGTATGCCTACCCCGGGACCTAAACCCCTAACCTGCAGGGGATTCAAAGAAACCAATGTTCGATGTCGATTCATGCAAAAATCAAGCTGTAATTTCCAGCAGTATAGGGGTAATCTTTTATTCGCGATTTAAAAAAAATTTCGCCCAAGTGGGATAAATTTTGCAGACATTTTTGGAAAATACTTTTTAAATATACGAGGTGTGTTCAAAAAGTATCGCGAATTTTGTGTTTTTTCAAAAATTGTTTATTTATTCATGAATATCTATTTTGTCCCCTTCAAAGTAATCCCCATGAGATATTATACACTTGTGCCAACGGTTTTTACAATCTTCGAAGCACTTCAAAAAATCATTTTTTTGTATCTTGTTCAGCTCCTTCTTCGATGCCGTCTTTATCTCGTCAAGAGAAGCGTAACGTCGTCCTTTCATGGGCCTCTTCAGTTTAGGGAACAAGAAAAAGTCACACGGGGCCAGATCTGGGGAATACGGTGGCTGCGGCATCATTAGTGTGTTGTTTTTGGCCAAAAAGTCGCGCACAAGGAACGATGCGTGAGCAGGGGCGTTATCGTGGTGCAAAAGCCAATTTTTGTTCTTCCACAAATCCGGGCGTTTCTGGCGGATTGCTTCGCGGAAATTGCACATAACTTGCAGGTAATATTCCTTATTGACCGTTCTTCCCTGTGGCAAGAACTCATGATGCACCACGCCCCTGCAATCGAAGAAAACTGTCAGCAAAACTTTCACATTCGACCGAACTTGGCGCGCTTTTTTCGGTCTTGGCTCGTGCGGTAGCTTCCATTGAGATGATTGAGCTTTGGTTTCCACGTCATAACCGTAAACCCACGATTCGTCACCAGTTATGACCCTCTGGAGCAAATTTGGGTCGTCGCGGACAGAGTTTAACATCTCATTAGCAATGCTGTTTTTGGTCACAATTGAGCAATTTTGGTAAAAAATAGGTAAAAATCGAAGACGATCCAAAACACGTGCAAGCAAAGCAGCTGTCAACAATTAACTGAACATTCAAAATGGCCGAGCTTGTCGGCATAAGTGAGAGACATGAGTACCAACATAACGCCACAAAAACTTCGAAATTCGAATATACGTAGCCAGCGAAAATTCAAAATTCGCGATACTTTTTGAACACACCTCGTAGTATTATTAAAGTCTAAATCGGCCAAGATTTGACTCAGTTATTAAAGTTCTTCAAACGCAGCATTATAAATCTCATTTTTTAGATTGCGTTGATAAAATCTTGAAATATTTGTATGCTTTTCTTTTATACTCACACTGTTTCATCATCTGATGTGGCTTTTTTATTTTTACTCAAAGATAAAAAGGTGGATTTTTGGAGATATTTTTTACTTGGTTCAGCTGGCGTAAATATTAATATTTGTTTGGAAATTGTTGTCCAAAGCCTTACAATACATTTTTCTATGTATGAAGAGTGAGGCACCTTAATATATACACATATATCTAATGTTTGAAAATTACAAAAAAAGTCAACAAATTAAAAATAAATGTTTGTGAACAGGTGGCAACGCTTTTTTTAAAGTAAAATAAACTACTCCTTTTATACGACACCTTAAATTTAAATATAAAACAAATTAAACAGGAAAACCAATTGTTAAATAGTTGGCAATCCTGTTAAAAAAGAAACATATAGAGGCTGGCCGTACAACTTACAGAATTCTGGACTTAAACAGAACGATTGAAAAATTCCCAAACGATACAAACCTTTGCTCAGCTTTAATTGCCAAATGTTGATGTGATAACTGTGGTGGATATATCGAGTATAAGCAAGACATATCCATGGTAAAATCTGGTGAAGGGAGAGGCTGCTACTTCTTCTGAAATCAACCCCATATATATTAAACATGCGAAGTTACCTATGATTAATACTTCAGTGTTAGCGAAATCGGCACAAAGTTGCATCCACTTTTTCTTTAAAGAGGTTTTCGAAAAATTGGAATATTGTGATAATAATGCCGATAAAATTGAAATTTGCGTTCAGTTAACAACCTTAGACTTTTATATGAACAGTTTAGTAAATGGGGAAATGGTGAGTTCATCACTGGATGGGCTAAATCCATCAACCTGAGAGAAGAGTTTATAGAAAAATTAAAAGCTCGAGCAAAACATTGGAGTCCACCAAAAAAAGGTTGATATGCTGCATACTTTTCTCTCCTTTCTCGTTGACTCATACACACATCAACAATTTAAACTAAAGTATTTCAAAATCCCTTCTGAATTCAAATTGTGCGAGAGCCAATATCTTAAAAGTATTCCGAACTCTTTTATTCAGTAGATCCCCATTTCCTTTATTATTTCAATTCCATAGTTTGTAACAAAATATGCGTGCTATTCAATTTCATTTAGTTAAACGATGGAAAATACTCAATTCAGTTTCTTGTAAATAGCGTTTTTAGATAAAATATTTGTATGTACGAAGTCAGCAGCATTACGTATTTTGTTGTTTTATTGTTATTTACTGACTTTTTTCCATTTATTTTTTTCTTCACTTCAAAATTTGCTGACATTTTCCACAACGTTTTCGATTTCATTGATCGCCAGCTGTTGTCTGTTGCAGATGTGCGAAAAACATGATTGGAAGAGATAAAGAAAAGGGGAGAGATAGACGAGATAACACTGGGAATGAAAATGCAGCGGAAACGGATGTAACAAATTTTACAATACCGCCTTAGAGACACAGAGTGTCAGGCAGGAAGACAGACATTTGGTTGAAAATATGTATTAAATAGAAAGTAGCGTGTGTCTAATATATGTGTGGTGTGTATATTTATATGTATGTATGGACATGTAAATATAAGCATTAGACCGTTGGAAAATAACAAAAATAAGGGACATGCAGTATTTTTCTAAAGAAATTTGTTTTAGATGTTTTAAATAAATCGCGGCAGATAAGACTTATACATATGAAACTGTTCAGGAGGAAAAGAGAAACTGATTGGGCCTTGTGTGTAGACATTTTGGATGCAGGTCCTTTGGTACTCATATCCCAACGCTTTATAAAATGGGCAGAATCGAATAAAGACAGCGTTCTCTTTACTTGTTTTATATCATGCATTATTTAAATAAAATAAAATAAAATAAAGCAAAACAAAATAAAATAAAATAAAATTAAATAAAATTAAATAAAATAAAATAAAATAAAATGAAATTAAAAAAAATTAAATAAAATAAAAAAAAATAAAATAAAAAAAAAATAAAATAAAAAAAAAAAAAAATAAAATAAAATAAAATAAAATAAATTAAAATAAAATAAAATAAAATACAATACAATAAAATAAAATAAAATAAAATAAAATAAAATAAAATAAAATAAATTAAAATAAAATAAAATAAAATAAAATAAAATAAAATAAAATAAAATAAAATAAAATAAAATAAAATAAAATAAAATAAAATAAAATACAATAAAATAAAATAAAATAAAATAAAACAAAATAAAATAAAATAAAATAAAATAAAATAAAATAAAGTAAAATAAAATAAAATAAAATAAAATAAAATAAAATAAAATAAAATAAAATAAAATATAATCAAATAAAATAAAATGAGATGAAATAAAATAAAGTAAGCTAAAATAAAATAAAATAAAATAATTATAGGAATAAAAACTGCATTTTTAAATGGAGCAGAAGAAAGGAACACCACAGAGAGGAAGAGAAAGAAAGCCAATAGAAGAGGGACGTAAAATATACTGGAGTAAAGTAGCAGCAAATAACTTAAATAAAGTTTTCTTGTTCAATTTAAACCACTGGCCGATCTCTAGTATAAAAAATGTAGAGATTAATAACAAGATTTGCTAAGAAATATATTTCGGATATGTACTCCCGTCTAATGCACATATGTGTATTCACATGTTTGAATGTATGATGTGAAATTCGTCAATTGATGCTGACTTCCACGATTGCAACCTTTCTACAAAGACGTGACATATGTGCACATACACTCAAAAAAACAGCTTTCAAACTACTAAAATAAATAATAAAACTTCTAACCGAATTATTTGCACCTTATGTAAGGCTTATTACATTTCCTCAAAAGGGTTTATTACTTCAGGCCTGAAATTCTTAATATCAGTTACGTGTTCAGTCCTTTCTCAGAGCCAGTTGAAAAGAGAAGTAATCGACGAGATAGACCAGACCTATAACTTATTAGGGCCAGAGTGAATTTCCCTGGGTCAACCACAGCGTCAAGTTGAACTTATTAAACAGTGCTTAAATTTCTGCATTTGTTAGCCGCCCTAAGATTAGTTACGAACAATTTAGAAATTTAATTACCTATCTGTTCTACCACAAGCTTAACAAGCCTAAGCTAGAGGCAGCTCAACCGATATAGCTTTGCATTCCTTGGTGTCTGTAAAGGAAATGCCATTTGACGCCGAAATGTACAGACTGGAGATTACTTCGATTATGTCCTTCCAGAAATAATGCCTTCTGTCTTAAGGGGTATAACCACCTATAACCATCCATATCCTGAACTAAGTAGAAAAGTCAATAGAATGTTCAATGAGGGCGCGAAAAATTGGATTAAAGTAGTAACAATTCGCTATGGCAGCAGAAAACTAAAAAGGTAAGAACGACGGTAGGCACCTGTACTCGTAAGGCAGATTGAAAGAAAACTTTTCAAGTAAACGTGGACAGGCAAATGTAGAGTTCTCCTAGTATCAAGGGATTGCAGATTAATAAGCTTACAGCGGGAGTGGTAAGGAGGAAAAGGATCATCAAAATTAAGGGAATTGTAATTTTCATTAGTCTCTTTCAATTCTGGCAGCTATAATTTGGGCTACAGATGATGAAAACGTATTCTAGTTTCGAGCGAACTAAATTTACAGAGCCTTCCTCGTATAGGGATCCTTAAAGTCTTTAGCATATCGATGAAGGAAAGAAAGATCTGAGTATGCCTCAGGAGGAGCAAAGTAACTATGATTGTCAAAGGAGAAGTTAGTGTCGAGAGCAAGCTCTAAATCCATAAATTCGTGAACGATATGTGGAAACAGTTTTTGACATCAAGGTAGATATTATTTGCGAGACACCAGTCCTTGAGATTATTTAAGTCATGTTGCAGCAGTGCAGTATCCTTGAGACTACTTATTTTACGACAGATCTTAAGATCGTGAGAATAGAGAAGAAAATTAGAAAATTTAAAAGCAGATCCCAATATCATTAATGAATAGAACAAACAAGAATGCTACACTGGGGCACTCCCGACGTAGCTATAAACGCGTGGGACAGACAGCATTATATTTTCACAGCCAAGGTTCTATTTAACAAGGCTCTATTTCTTAAAAATACTGAGAGGGACTGATTTCTTTCATCTGTCATAAAATCTTTCGCATGAGACAGATAATTTGAAAACATGACACAGAGGAGCAGATAGATAAGTACAGCAGTGATTCGAGACAAAACTGCAGAGGCCATCACTGTCACATAACAACAACATAAACTTTTTTTCCATAAAAGAAAACGTAAGATTACTGCAAGAAATATTTTTTAAACTTCAAAGAAAATTTTAAAACTTAAAATTTATACTTCATTATATTAGAATTTGATGTTATAGAAAACCACAGCAAGCTGTAGTTTCAGTCACTGATTTTGGTTAACATTTTAGCTATTGGATAATATGGCATCTTCTGGAAAATAATGCTACCTGAGTGGTTGGAAGATTTAATTTGGTCTCAACCCAACTATCGTACAATGATTTTCTCCGCATGATTTCTATGTTCTTCGCTGACTTTTTGCAGCGATGTTCCAGCGACTTCCTTGTATCAGTTATACTTATAAATATTTTGAAAATGTTTAAATGCATTCACCGACGAAATATTAAAATGAGTTGGACATGACTTGTTAATAAAAAATGTTTGGCGGTATAGTCCCGAGATCTAAATTGGTGTCTAAGCACCTACTTTTGAATACAATGAGGCACTTAACAAGAATCCTAAAGGTCTCCAATATGAATATTATTAAAATGACAAGATTGGTTATAATGCTTACGAAAAATATATATATACTCGTATTTATACGACTCTTGAAATATGTATTTATGAGATAAATATGGAAATTCAAGCAAAGAATCTGAATTCCGTGTGACCTATGATTATAAAACGCGCTATATTTATTAAATATCATACCCATCTATTATCGAAGTAATCAACGCCGCAGCCGCATTTCTTATTATTTAGAAACACTTACGACATTTTTTGCCCGTCAAAGCTATGTATATATGTTCATATGAACAATACATAACTCAACAAACACATTGACTAGCACACCAACCATTTTATGATATTTAAAATGATTTTACTTGCTCTTATCCGGCTCGACTTCCGTTTGTCACAATTTAATGACGAAACAGGATTATACAATTGTGTCAGTGCAATATAAGCAGCAACAATAACTAGAGCAACATAAACCAGGAAAATAGTAATGCATTTGCGTCCACCTACACCCATATGTACATATTTATGAGTGGGTATATACATATGTATGTACATTAACTTAGATATGTGCCTTTGTCAAATAAATAACGTTGCCCATTGCTCTACATTTTGTTAGTTTTATGGTTACGATAATGTGCACCAATGAAAACAGCGCAACAACAAACACATTATGTACAATATGTTCAACCAAATATGTATGTATGTATGTTTGTAAGTTTGAGTTTATGAAATAAATGCAGTAACATATTTGTGCGAATGGAATATATTTAGCGTCTATATAGAAGGCAGTAATAAAGAGCAGAAACAGCAAATAACGCAAACGCGTTTCATATTCGCATGCTGGTATTGAGTTGCATATTGTTAGGCGCTTTGACCCGCATTTCAAAATGCACTTCTATGCTTTGACTTTGTTGCTTTTTATTTGTTTATCTGTTTTCTTACATAGGTATGAATGTTTTTCCGCAGTTGACATACATACTCATTTAAGTATATGGGCATGTTTATAATGTTGACATTAAAATCTAGAGCAGTTTCGTGTATATACATGGTATGTATACTAGAGTGTGCAAAAAAACAGATTTTTTGGAAAATTATATTGATATTATTTTCCGAAGATTTGAGATTAATTTTTTGTAGAAAATGTTTGAAATAAAATTTTCGTCAGTTGGGCCGTTGCAGAGTCAAACAGCCTTAAACATTGGTATAGTTTTTCCATATAATTACTTGGAAAATCTTAAAAGATGACGTTTCCTTTAATTTTATTTAAATAATTTGCGAAAGTTATTAGCAAATATAGAAATATTTGTAAAATCTTTTAATTGTTTCTGCATTCATATAATTCACTAATTCCTACCCCAAAGGAAGTTGTATGGTCAAAAATAGGTGTAAAAACACATTTTTATGCAGTCGTACTTGAAACTAAAAAGAAAATAAAGCTTCTTTTTTTTTTTTTTTGATTTATTTATCCGTATGCACCATTAGAATTTTCCTAACTAGTATTGGTTCGCCCCTAACCTCAAAAAGCACAACAAAAAACTGACATTATTTTCTTTGTTAAGGCTAAACCGTAGCCCTTTATAACATTCTGATGACGGATCCAGTGTCAAAATTCAATTGCCTTTAAGTAGTTGTAGCTATCATTTTTTTTTATTTTAACTTTTGTAGAGCAAAAACGGGATATATGAAAACCAAATTTATGTTAAAAACTTGATTACTCTGTTACGGTCCAGCTGACGAGAATTTTTTTAGACCCCTTTAAATTTCCTACAAAACTATATCGACGGCTGAGTGGAATTTGTTTCCACAACGCCCTAGCTCAGAATTTTTTCCAAAAATCCCCTATTTCAAAGTTTGATTCAAAAACTCTTTATGCCAGTATTCAAAATATTGAATTTTGGTTGAGATATGTCGCTTTTGAAACTCGTACTGAGATAGGGCGTTTTTGAAACAAATTTTGAAATAGGGTGTTATTGTAAAAAAATGTGAGATATGTAGGGTTTAAAAAAAATTCTGAAATAGAGCGTTATTGAAAAATATTTTGACATATGGTGATGTTCCACTCAGTCGTCAAAATATAGTTAAATTTTTGTACGCCAGTAGCTTTGCAGTTTTAAATCAAAAATGAGATCAAGCCTAATTTTTTTGCTAAGATTTTGTGCTGTATTTTTTTTTTGCCCAGTCTAATGTGTACACTTTTACATACACATATCTTAGTTAGTTATTCGTACAGAGGAACGCATGCGGTAACAAATGCTATGCAAGGCGGGTGAAATCCTTTTTTAATTAATTTGTAATTCCTTTTAAATGGCTTTGTGCAATTCTTATGCCCAATTATTCTAGCATACTAAATACTGTTAAAATAGTTGCTTCTAAGAGAGCTCGAAAAAAATACACAAATGACCGTTTGGCATATGACATTTGACCTTATGCCAATTATATGTTTTTTTTCATAACTGCTGCTAGTTGGAAGCTCCATGAGATAGCAAGTAAACCAAGCCAAAGCAACAGCAGTCCAACTCCAATCTAGATACTGTAACAGGTTAAACTCTTAATTGTCCAGGCTAAACCCTGACATGCCAAATGTTTGCCTGACATGCAGTGTGCTGCCACATGACACGAACCATATTTTTGGCTGCTCAACTGAGCCTACTCTGGTAACATAAGTTCTAAACCTTGGTCCAATTATATATAAACTGTTGGTTTCCGAGGACTATAATTCGTTAGGTAAACTACTCGTGTTATTGCTAGGGTTGTCGGTGGTAGAGAGAGAGCCACTTCGGTCTACTCGCCTGAAGAGCTCACTGAGATTTTGGCAGCGTAGTTTCAGCAAGAGGTATGGCTGCAATCTGCCGTCTGTATTCCAATGGATTTATGAGTTTACAAAATCTCGCCTGTATAAATAGACGTAGACGCAGACATTTTATGCCCAAGAAATACTTTATGCAGCGTTTATCAAAGTCTTGAGCAAGAAAAAGGTATTCATAGTTTTTTTTTTGCTGAACAAAGTTCTTCGTGTATAAAGTTTAAGAAAGTTTGAACAAAAAATGTTCAAGCGTTTCAAAAAAGAGTCTTTTACAGTATTTGAGAACTACCAGATTTAAAGACAAACCCAATCACAAAATCACAGAAGCCAAAAATACAGCTTCTAGCATGTTTGTATGTCTATTTGTATGTTTGTATGCGAATTAATCAGAACTGCTGCATAGAATTTAATGCAGATTTTAGCAATATATTTCAGGAAGTCTAACATAGGGTTAGGGTCCTCTTTCAATGTAAGGAGTTTCTTTCTTCCTCGCTGCATAAAGTGGTGGCAATGAAAGTAGGCCCAATACATTTTTTAGAGGAAGTGCCACATTTTTACCTTATTATTTTTAAACAAATAAAGGTTATATTTTAAAGTAGTTGAAACTTAAACTGAAGTTAAGTTAAATTTATAAAATAAAGCAAATATAGTACTAGTTCCGAGCCGATGATGGGTGTGATGGTTTAATCCTGTTGAAAAAAAAAATCACTGGAACAAACATTCACATAAACTTGATGTTTAACCGAAATCCGTTAACAAAGTACTTGCTGTTGGCGGGGAGCACTTAAAGCCATATCTCAACATATTGAGAAATAGGGCCATATTAATAAATATGTCATTATTTCCACTTTGTGAAATATGAAATCTTAAGAATAAAAAGTAATGTGTCTCTATATATAATTTTGAAAAAGTGGGCGGTGCCCCCAGGCCATATAAATTCGATAATGATTTTTGGATAAATGTGTCCTTCTAGTCGTATATTTTGTGTTTTCTTTGTGCTTCATTAATGTCCACAGTTTATTGCCGATGTATTCGAAAATCTCCCGGTGGGTTCAAGAGTTCTGGGCATGAAAACGTAAGCGGTACCAAGACAAAAAAAATTTATACCGCTATATTTTCGAAACTATGTACATATCAGTACCAGCAGAGGAAGGTGGAGAAGAAGGGTAGTAGGAATAGAAAATTTGAGAACTAGAGAAGGTGTTAGAGGAAAATGAAGAGAGTGAAATAAAATAAGGGTATATGGGGGTGGGGGAAGAGCAATAGTAGTAAGAAAAATTAAGATATAGGAATAAATTACAAGCAAGTGCGAAGTGGGGAGGAAAGACAGTACAATGTAGGCAACTCAAATTTCAGGCAGGACAACGTCTGCCGGGTCTGCTAGTAGTGAATAATTAATGGTAAAATAAAGAGTAACAGTTTTCATTTCAAATATGGCTTGACCTTTAGTTGCTTTTCAGTTAAAAATGCTGACACAAAATTTAATTTATTTTAATTAAATTTTTTATGTTTTACAAGGTTGTGAGCAGAATGCAGCCGTTTGTAACATTATAACAATATATATTTCTGCATATTTGCATTTGTGTATTTTTTAATTTTAACATAAACAAGAAATCAACGCAAAACCACCAACAAAAACCAGGTCAAAGTAAACAAGCACAACATGCAGATACGAGTTAAGGGAGGTGCACAAAATAGGGGCAACATATATTGAAAATAAGTTTGAGTGAAATATTTCTGAAGTTGTGGTGTAGTGAGAACTTAACCACACTCAGAATGAAAACTGAAGAAAAAAATACAAAAAATATATATTTACATATATATGTAAGGAATGCAACACTTACATATCTAATATCGAATTGCAAATATAAAAAATTTTAGAATGCGCAAAAAATACAAAACCCTGCAGGGAAATTGATAAGTAGTGAGCAATATATCTGGTGAAGAGCGGACCCACTCGTTTTCCAATCACCGTTAGTGGTGCAATTAAGTAAAGTTGTTTGGAGTATCCTTTATACATTTTCAATCAGCAAGTAACGTAAAGAAAAATGTAAACTTGCAGCAGAGTGTAATTATCGACAAGAAAGCTAGCTAAATTATCCATATCTATTCAATGAAAATAATTTATTTCTTGTCATGAGACAATCCAAAAACTATAAAAATTTATGCAAATTGACATGACCTAGAATTTCTATGCAGAATTCGAAAGGCAGATGCACTTTTCCTGGGAAGCTGTTAAGTTTTTTAAGTAACCTAGCCAGATTGTAACAATAAACGCTCGAGTTGGTAAGCCAGTACATTGCCCACTATGTATATCAGTTAGCCAGAAAAAAACAGTAGCCGACATCCGGTGGGCTATAGAACTTATTATCGCGCTCAATACTCACGGGAATACTCCGGATCATTAGCTGACCTCAGAAGGGGATGTCAGCGCGCTTTCTTCTCATTTCATGCAGATCCGGGTATCCGTATTATTAAAAAAAAATATTGAAAAAAACTTAAATTCAAGAAATTAATTTTAAGGACTCGCTGGTTATATTACAATGCAAATAATGTATATACTCAAGGTAATACTGCGAAAATTAAATCAATAACATGTATCATAGCGCACCAGCAGCAAATTGGTTTTATCCAAAAGTGGTGGTTCCATACCTAATTAAGAAACAAGAAAAATTATCTGGCTCACACATTAAACCATTCCTCTCTCTGGATCGACAAAATCGTTTTAGTTGCATTTATATGTAATACTTTTTATCTTGCTCAGGATCACGACGAACGGATGACGGCTAATATTTGTTTATATCCGTTAAAACAAGCAATAAGAGCCAGCGTCGAGTTAGGACGAATGAATGAATATCCTATACTTTTTTCATTGATTTTGCACAAAAAATGAAAAGTTTATAGGCCAAAATCTGAACTAGCAATACCTGTTTTCTGCGTAATTTAATTTTGCAATAAGCACCCAACTCAATATTAGTTGCGAACCCAGCTTAAATTCTGTAGCAATATATGATGAATTTGAGTTATTATCAGCATTGACTTTGTAGTAATAACCTAACTCAATATTGATTAATAAAAGCAGCTTTAATAATTTAAACAAATTTAATTTTGTTTTGTAGTGAAAACCAAACTAAAATATAGTTTCAAAAATACAACTGTTTATTCTTGGAATAAGAAATAGGCTAACAAAAAAAGGTGGGGTAGTAGATTAAGATGAAATAAGGCGATTTTTATTCGTAAGCACTTAACAACTTGTGAATAAAATTAAACTCTGAAATTTTTGTTTCAAAATTTTAAATATTCTTTGGAAAGCAAATGTGAACTGGTTACTTGCGAGATAGCAACCAAAAGTGGGGGCGCATGTAATTTTTTTTGCATGCTTAATAGTCCATAGTATAACAGGATATCAAAGAAAAGGTTCAGAAAGAAGGTCAATATCTCTAAGACTTTAATTTTATTTTGAAAATCAAATAACAAAATATAATACTAAATTTGAATTTACATTGAGTGTGATAGTTTCAAGTTCATCTGAAATCACTGATTTCAGATAACGAATTGAACTTTCAAAAAGCTCCTCTCAGAACTTGAATTTAGCTATTATTTTTTATAACCACAAATATATAATTAGATATTATAACATTGTAATAAGGTAAACTAAAATTCTTACCAATATCTTTATTGGCAGCCAAAACAATGAGTGTTTGAGTATAAGGAGTTGATTATGTAAGTCACCTTTATGTAATACCAATTCGCCTTTATATAGTCCGAATTTTTCGTTAAACGAGAAGAAGTGATTCCTTGCGCAGCGGTGCAATTTACATAATCACCCCGTTAGTCTGTCTGTTTGTACGCGCATCACTCAAAAACCACGGTAAGTCATTGAATGCATTCTTCACCGCTGAGTTGCCAGATATCCAACATAAAGTTTAGGATGATAAAGTGGTAGCAATAAAAAATACTTTCATACATATAGTGAAATTGGACCAGGTCGATGTCTGTACATGATATATATTCGAAATGCCGTAACCAGTACTTTTTTCAGGGCCGGTTTTTAGATAATTTTTTTAAATTTTATTTGAGTTTTATTATTAATTAAAAACATTTTATCAAAACGAGGTATTTCACAAAAAAAAACACAAGACAAAATTAATCTAATAGCTGTTATCCATACTACGTAAATCTGGGACCTAAGCCATTCAGTCATTATTCGCCAGTCAAGTACAGCAAAGATGTTTTAGAAAGGTTTAAGGTCGAAAGAGAGCGTTCTGCAGTATACGTAGGAAATATCTGAATGAGAAATCGTGTATTGAACTGTTAACGACAGCTTGAAACAGGTGTGGGCAGCACTTTGTATATGCAAGTTTATTTCTAACTTAATCAAGTGGTCATTTGGGTCTATATAAATATTACCGGGTAGATTAAACATTTTAAGCAGTAGAGTTAACGAGCCGATCAAGCCGTACATCAATATGATGCCCCTAGAACCTTTACACCCAATAACGTGAGATCGCTAGTGAGCTTGCTACGAGTATATTGGTCTCAACAAAACTATCAAAGGAGGTAGTAAAACTGATCAACATAAAATCTTATTCGACCACAAAGTGTAAAACAGAATATTTTTTTATTTTTCCGAAATCATATAACTAAATAGAGGTCCCAAATGTAGTAGACATAAAACCTTTTATAACTAAAGCTTTTCATTACAGGGTCCATATGGTGTGCATTAATAAATGTCTACCATTTGTATTTGTGTGCGCGAAAAAGCTTTCTTTACCAGACAGCTCTCATCTCTGTATCGAACAAAGGCTGTTAAATTTCTGCACTTCATTCGTTCACACATTCACAAAAAAAAATAAAGAAAACAAGGAAAGTGAAAAACCTTAAAAAGTATGCGAAAAAGTTGCAATAAAAGCGAAAACAATATTTTTCCCAGAAAATTTTGCAATGAAAGCAATGGAAAAAAATAAATAGCGCAACGACAGCAGCTGTATCGAAAATCTACTGATGCAGTATATAGTAGGCATGCACCCCCATGCAGAAGTATGCGTTTGATATTCGGAGAGGAAAAACTTGGAAGCATGCTAGAATACGTACCCACACTCACACATTACAGAGTTCATACGAGTCTACGCTTCCTTTATTTAAGCGTTGGCAATAAAAACAACAATATTAAAGCACAAAAACACTGTAAATAAATAAGGAAGTTTATGCTGTACTGAAATCGAACAGTATATACCCAGTTGTTTGATTTAATTAATTTTTTATTTTATATATAACTCACGGAAGAATATGCCAAAACTACCCTCAAGGAACCGTCACAAAACACTAGTTTGGCAGATGCTTAGCGACTTCTGTTAAACTATATGAACATTGCATGTTCAAAATGCGTACGAAAGAATAAAACGAGATACTTTTTAAAATAAAATCTTACTAAAATATTTCCAAAATATGCTGAGTGGTATATATTTCACTAGTCTCACGAGGCCTTCAATTTAGTACAAGTGCACATGTGCGATTCTTTTAAGTGCAAAAAAGAAAAAATATGCCATGACTGCGGACCGATTTTCACTTTAACTTTGACCAGCAAAGTTTGAATGGTAAATGCAAATATGGATTCATCCTCTTCGCGACAGAAGATCAAGCTTACTATGCTTTTATGTGAACACTTACTTATTTACTCAAGACTGTCTTAAAAAAAAAAAATTGAGGTTTTTGCAGTTGAAATATAAAAGCCTTGTATTTTAAGACTTCTCAAAATATTGTTTTTAATTTATTATCAGATTTATTTTTTTGGGGATGCTGCGAAAGTCGAATTTTCAATAATTAAAATCTTTAAGAGTAAAAGTAATAGTAGTCAGAACAACAGTTTCCAGAGTTTTGTCTGTCTGTCGGTTTGTTCGTGCATCAATCATGAACCTCTACATGGAATTTTATTTTTTCTTGACCAATATACTGCCAAAGGTTTTACTTGAATTAAAGAATATATTTTTTCTTTAATTTTTGCTGTATAAACTGTTTTTATTTGGTCGCACAGGATTAAATAAGGCTATTTAAAGTTTTTTATTTCAATAATTGTTCCAAAGATGAAAAAAAAAACAATATCCATGGGTTCTTCACGAAATATGTTAGAACTTATAAACAACAAGAAACGAAGTCATCCTGAACGTTTTAATATACATTAATAAATATATATCTTGATTCGTTTATGCCGAATAAAGTAATATACCTTCTGCACGTAACAAAATTAGATATAAAAAATGTGTGTCTTTTATAGGCGCCAAAGAACTCAACCGATCTTTATGAAATTTTCACAATATATATCTGGGTTCACTGGGTACAGCATAGATATCTAAATTAATGATATTTGGATATATGTGTCACTTAGTCAATATCCACATATTTTGTGTTTTGTTTTTGCTCTTGAACTTTCACGATAGGTTCAGGAGTTCACGGGACACGACACAGTCTGTACTATATAGCTTTTGAAAAAGCCCCCAGGTTAAATAAAGCTGCAGTTCGGTATAGCTAGGAGTTTATTTGGTTCAAGTTAATGACATTTTATATATAGATGTGTTCTATGTATCAAAACTTCAAAACAACGTCTATCGCGTTTGCTAGTATAATATAAAATGGCGAAAGCAAACAACGAATTTTAGCATTCTTTTGTAAAACTGAGAGACTAGTTTGCGTTCATGGCTGAATCGACTCCGCTCATCGTGTTGATCATTTTAGTGAACTTTTCTTTTCTTCTTCTCATACTTACATACATTTACTGTTTATGAAAGGTATGAAAATCAAAAAAGATATATAACTTCGCTATTGCAGTAGGCTATTAGCTACGTGCCCGAATATTTTGCTTGTGTGTTTTCCGATTTGGCTAAGGCGTATAATACATACTACTGAGAAGCAGCTGACCAATTTTGATTGAAATATCTACTTCAAACTACAAGCAATCGCCTTTGAAAATAGCAGAATTTTTGTGCTGAAAAGTGGGCGGTGCCACGCCTACTTCACCAAAATCCATAAAATGGTTTTGCGGTCGAGTTTTGTTTCCAAAGCTTATTGTGTGTGCACAAGCTTATTGGCATAGCTTGTATAGTTATAGAAATATCGCGTTTTACATTTTACAAACACATTTTTGTTACTATGTTAAAAAACTGTGGTTGGCCGTTGATCGATTTCGCCCATTTTTACAACAAACAGTAGATATCGAACATTTTCGCCAAATATCGTTTCGATAAATCAATTTTTCAATCAAGCATAAAAAGTTTTGTTTGGGGCCACGCCCATTTTAAAAAATTTATAATTTTCGACTTTCTTCGTTCACGGACATTTTGAAAGTGAAATATAAATGACGCAAAATTATTGCCTATAAAATATATCTATGATCTTTTTTAAAATCTTTCGTATAAAAGTGGGATTGGTTCTTAACCGATTTCACCAATTTTTTTCTGGAACATTCCTTGTATTCAAGGAAATCTGCGTGCCGAATTTCTTTTTGATTTCTTGAAAGGTTTTTGATTTATTTTTAATATTATTTCTAAATTTGACTTAATCAAAAGTGGGCGGTCCCACGCCCATTTTCAAAAATTTTTTTAAAAATTTATATTCTGCCTTAACGTTAATGTACACACCAAATCTTTTCCTTATAAGGGTATCATGTATTGAATAATCCCTTTTTTTGTATTTTCGAAAATATTCTATATATAAAAAGTGAGCTTGGCTATCATCCGATTTCGTCCATTTTGAATAGCACTAGGAGATGAGTGCCAAGGAACCTGTATACCAAATTTGATTAAGATATCTCAAAATTTACTCAAGTTATCGTGCAAACAGACGGACGGACGGACGGACATGGCTTAATCAATTTATCAACCGATCTTTATGAAATGTTCACAATAGATTCTCGGGTTCACTGATTACTACGCGAAATTTTGGAAAAGTGGGCCAGCCACGCCCCCATGCTGTATAAAATTACTTTTCGTCATAACTCTAAGAAGTTATTAATAAGATCATCGGGTCATTGTAACTACCAAATTGTAGCACTCTATCTGCGTCACCGAAGGAGATATTGCATGTTATGTTTACCTACCTCACTCTTAGAAAACTTAAGCACAAAAGTGGGCATGGTCGTAAATCGGTTTTGCTTATTTCCGGTGTGTGTACTATACATGCCAATAGTAGACCTCGTGTTAAGTGTCGTAATTCTTTCTTAAACTGTTAGGAAGTTATTAAAAGTCGAATTAGAAAATTGTTTGACTCATAAGGGGGCGGTGCCACGCCACTTTCCAAAATTTTGCAAAAATCTTATAAAGAGTATGACAATTGATGTAACTGCCAAATTATATCATTCCACCTGTATCAGTCAATGATGTATGGACAGTTCAGTATTTCTATTTCCTTTTCAAATAACTTTTATGAAAAAGTAGGCATGGTCGAAAAGCGATTTAGCTTATTTTCTATGGGTTCATGTACCATAACCATAGTATATCTCCTACCAAATTTTGTTATTGTAGCATAAACGGTTCTTTAGTTATTAACAGTCGAAATTTGAAAATTTGTTCACTCATGTGTCGGCAGTGTCAAGCCCCTTTACGAAACAGTTTTTAAAATCGTCAATAAGACTACCAACTAAATAAATACATCAAATTTCATTATTATAGCTGCTTTTATGATTGAATTATCTAATTATAAACGTTTTCGAAATTTTCGACATCTAAGAAAAGGGCGTGGGTATCTTTCGATTTCACCCATTTTAAATAGCAACCTACCTTGCCATCTACCTTGGCAACCTGTGTGCCAAACTTCATTCAAATACATAAATTTTTACTCAAGTTATCGTGTCCATGGACGGACGGACATGTCTTAATGGATTACTCTGTTCATTCTTAGTACTTTGATATATGGAACTCTATATCTATCTCCATTATTTTGTTCCTTTATAAAAAACCATCGTTATATAACCAAAACTATAAAACCCTTTGTACTTGTACACGCTGGGTATAAAAATAAATTCTACTGCGCATTTTTAAACTCGGAGCTCACCAGAATTCTCCAAAAAATTTATTTATTCTTATTAAGTCTGCAGATTGATCAAATCTTATATACTAAACGTGGAAAATGAAATATAAAATATAATGCACAATATATTGATGAGCGTCGGACCCCTGGGAGTTTGGACATGTATTCGATAATGGGATTATCCCTAGTTATTTTAAAGGATATTCTAAGGAGCTTGTCATGTAAAGTTATGAGTTATGAGTTTTACAATTGATAAAACATCTATTATTTCTCACCTGATAGGCAGGTGTATACGTTTTAGAGAACTATTATAGGCAAGAATATTCCTCAGCGGATCTCATGGTATGTCACTTAAAGTAAAAAGTAAGAACTGCTTTTAAACCGATTATAATTTATTAAATTGAATCTTATAACATGAGTTTTGAAATCGATTTTAGGGTTCATTATAAAATTATTTATGTTCCTCATTTTGCATATTTGTGACCTTTCGTACAAGTTTGAGCTGACTTAGAAAATTCGGTCAGACTAATTGATATTGCAGCAAAAGTTATGTTGAAGAGATTTTTCTTTTGTAAGCGATTTTAGGTTTACTAATATTCAAAAGCTTTTCGAATATGCATACACATTTTAATACATACATACATTTAAAGTAAAGTAAATCAGAAGTTCACTCGAACAGATTCAAGTTTTGCAAGGAACTGATTTTTATCACTAGATAAAAATGATACAATTAAAGCGCAAGATGGATATGGATCTTGCTATATATTCTTTATCATATGATATTCATCATGGGTAAAGAAAGTTAATATACTTCTCGACTTATGTATGCGCATGCTGTAAGCGGTTTAGGAAGGAGAAAACGTGCTACGAGTATAACTGTTTGTTGTTGGAAGAGGATTTCGCCTCTATTCATATCAAATAGAGAAATTATAGGGGAAAGCGCAAATTTAACCATGATACGTAGCGTACCGAAAAATATTTTCTGCAGTTTTGAATTCCTCCAACGGTGAGGGTTCAATCTCGGGGAACATTTTCAATTCTCTCTTTCTCCATACATTATTAAAATATCTGTTGTGCTACTAAATGTGTTCAGACAATGAATAGTCCTTGCTTACATTGCTCGGCGTATTTGTTTGGGTCATTCACATGTGTGTTTTCATTCTCTTGTTTGTTATACATGCTGCTTTCATACTTAAGCTTTTGTACCGTTTTTATAAGTTTAAAAAAGTCGACGTTAATATTAATTTCTTTGTGGCCGCTTCCTTTCGTGCCATATTCGCTACATAACGTCCAGTATGATTATGAGTATCCTTTCTGGCTACAGCTTACAGATCATTGACCGTAAATATTTACCATTTTAATCTTGTGTGGTCGGTTGGTTAGTTGTTTCTATGCCATCCTAAATTCCCTACAAGGAAAATCCATTAGTGTGAAATTGCTTGAAGGAATTTCTTTTGTTTGCTAGAAGAGCTCATATGTACGTAGGTCATATATACAAAGAAGAACTGTATTTAAAAAAATCAGAGTCCTTTATATTTCTTTTTTTATCAAAGTCTATAGAGTATATTAATACTTTCTAAAATGGGTTTCAAACCTTATAAAGTTTAAGCACCATCTCGATGTAAGAAATATTTCGTCCCAATATTTTTCAACACTGAAAAAAGAAAAAAAAAATGTAACTAAAAAATATCTGGCGCTATATACTTCGTAGGAGATTAAGGCCAAGGTTGTCCACCAATCTGTTGTGTGCTGCTTACAATTTTGTCTAGAAATTAGGGGCACTCGGTGAAGTTATGATAACACTGCCGAAGGGCGACCTCGTCTCAAAAAAACTGTTTCAAGCAACTTTTAATGTTACCTGTCCCACGACTGGAACCTTGGACTTTCTGTGTGGTAGGATAACAACACTACCCCCATACCACGTCAGAATTTTGAAGCTGTAAAAATACTTTCACAGATTTGGCCACAACACGGTTTATAATTTTAGTTAAAACATCTACTTATTTTTTATTTTGTTACTTAAAAGCCGATTTGTTCATCCATTACTTACCAGCAAGTGACCCTAAAAAATATTTCAAATATGCTTTTGATTCATTACTTTAATGCTTTGGAAGCTCATATTTTTGCTTTTCTTTTACGCTACTGTTTTTCAATACCCAAAAAAAAAGGCGCCACTCCATCACCTTAGACTAGGATTATTGACAAGTTCTTCACAGTATGCTTTTTTGAGCAGCACCAAATAATTGAAGAGGTAGTTTAATGGTGGGAAACTTTGTTTCGGGTGGCCGTAAAGGCAGGGAAAAGTCAATGTTATATAAATATTTTTAGTGCACATTTGAGCACCCACCTTCTGTCTAAAGGATACACAGACACACATACTAAACGTGGGCTGTGAATCGATTCAGCTCACAACTAACGGTCTTAGCATAGAAGCGGATTAAATCGTCATAGTCTGGCCTCGGTTACTTGCGCATTTAACTGAAACCACTTTTCTATGTACAAGGTGGCGCAAAAGTAATCCTCCTATCTGAAAATGCTATAAATTTTGCGATTGGCCCCTAAAGTCAGTTCTGTTTTGACATTTGTGCAGTAAACACATGCGAAATACACGTTAATAAACAATGTTACGCTACACTGCTCCAGAACGCGGAATATTGCTGACTATTTATTTGACCAATAATCGGTCGGGGCCAAACGGTTACTGTGAATGGTGAGCGCTACAGAGCAATGATCAAGGAGTTCTTTTTGCCGCAACTTGATGAATTGGGATTGGAAAACATGTGGTTCCAACAAGACGGTGCAACAGCACACACTGCACGTGCCACAACCGATATGCTGAACATCGGAAGCTTACTTTTGCGCCACCTTGTACATAGTACATAAATACACACAGTTTAAATAAACCTATCCAGCAGTAAAACACCAAACTTGTTAGAAAAGGAACTAGTTTACAGCTGGTATTGTCTTACTTAACATAAACTATTACCAACATTTTTGGGCAATAATGGAGTACCCAGAGATAGTGAGACAAATCAAAAGTAAAACTTAGTTTTTAAATTAGATGTTTCCAGCACCAGAGCTCAAACCTGTACCTATCCACCATGCTTGCAGGAAATCACATTAGTTCCACTTAATAATTAGCTACAGGTAGATATGTCATTTGATTTCTGTGCTCTATTGTGAACTAGTTCAAGACTGGTATATTTTTGTACGGAATCTAGCAATTGACATCTCTCAGGACAATGCCATGTTGGAAATATCAGTGGCTAATACAGTTGGCTGTTTAGTTGTGCTTGGTGTTTATATTGGTTTTGAAGTAGTTGACAACTAGTTACTTTGGCTGCAGGGTAGCTGTGCATGTTTGTGTGTACACCTCTGTTCGTGTTTGGTCGTTGATGATTAATGTACTCGAAAGTTTGTATATTTTTATGTATATATTTAATGTTTGTTTTAGATAAAAATCACTTACACTTTTCGTCCTTTTAATAACGTCCTTTCCGTCTTGTTCCCTTTCCTTAATTCCGCCCTCGGACGGTTGGTTAGCTGATTGAGTGGATTGACTGGCTTACTTTTACTTATGCTTTCTATGTGTTTGTTTGCTTTGCCTTGTCAGCTAGCCAGCTTGTTGTTCGTTGCCTGACTGATGTTTTCATTGCTATGGTTGTACATAAATATATTGCTGCCAGACTCATTGACCCTTTGACTTGCTAAGACTGAGAAACACTAATGTTTTTTTTCGTGTACTTCGTAAATGAAAATTTTTGATTTTTTCTTATAGTTTGAAGTAATATGTTGGTTTGCTAGTTTGGACGGATAAAATTTGGTTTTACGTTTAGCTATGGTATGAACAATGTTTTCGGAAGGCCTGTTTAGTTCGTTTTCATGTAGTCACTAATGAAATTACCAAATCACTTTAAAATCAGTTGGTTCAGGATACGTTAAATGGCGAAGGGATATATTTTGACTTTAAGTGTCCCGATATAAACTTAAAAAGTTAAATATGGCAGGGAGGCATTACCCACTATAGCAAAGTGGTTTTCGTTGTCATATATGTGGGTACTTCGGTACCTAAGTTATGGTTAAAGTAATCGAAATTTAATGAAGAAGGCGGCACATTGTTTTCATTATCGCTGAGGCTGCACTTCAGTGCCGTCCAGATTCATATCTACCGAAATCACCTTAATCAGTTTTTGCAATCGGGTTTTTAAACCCAAACCGTCATCAAAAGTTGTTGAGCAGCGAAGAGAAGCTGAACCCAAAAACCGGATATTGCTGAATTACAGCAGAAAGTATATGGGATGGCCATTGGAGTACTCGAGAGAAAAGTTTTCCAGTATATTTTTGTTGTTGGTTATATGGTGCGTTCATTTTTTATCAAGACCAGTTAATAATAATTCTTAGTTAATAATTATTATTTTTGGTTAGAGGAAAATATGAAAGCAACAAACATATACAGTAGGATGGGTCGATTTGTATGGACGAAAGTTAACCGATATCGAGCCATCGACTTTTCGATAGGTTTTCTATTTCTAGCCTGCGAAATTTAACTTTTTTGACTTTTTCCGACTTTGATTTTTAAAGTTTTTTTCATGACCTACTAAAAAAAGTTTCATGTTTACCCTGTCCGACCCAAAAATGTCCGCTAAAAACGTTGGCGATAACAGTTTTTTGAAAAAAAAAATAATTTTTCTTGGGTTTTGTGGAAAGGCCTCGACTGAGATAAAAAAAAAGTTGGAGAATACTATACCGCTCATAGTCGACTTACCACTACCTTTCTTATCCGAATCCGAATTAGGTTTGATCTAGAAATTATTTCTGTCAAGTCAAGAACGTCTGCTTTTTCATTGCATACTTGATACTGTGATTGTTATGAACAAGCAACGAGGGGGGTGGGAAGCCCAGAGTTCGCGTGTGGCACAAAGCAGTGTGCAGGGGACTCTTTTTCAGCCACGTTGCGCTTTCACTTTATTGCACGTTGTCATGAAATTTTCAAATATTCTTATGTCTCTCTATGTTTTGCACTACAAATAGAACTACACGGCTAAAAATTTCAGTCTACATTTGAGACTTTTTTGAGCTGCATATGCGAGTATGTCAAATCCAAATTTGGTTTATAATTTAAATTATGCCAGTTTTTGAGAAAATGATCGTGAAGAGAAGAGCTTAAATTTTAAACCAGATATGTCTTAGCAATTAAAAAAACCTAAAAAACATTTGTATCAGTTGCCAGGACTCAAACCGACGCTCCCCGCATCGGAGTCGTCGGCTCTACCCACTGAGCTAGGGTGCACACAAAACTGTTTCGATAAAAATTCAATGAATTGAAAAAACTTTCAGAAATAAAAAAAAAAAAAAAATTAATATTTTAGATGTTTTTTTCAGTTCAGTTTTAAATCTAAACCGCCAGAAATTGAAAACTGGTATAGGTAATTGAAAGGTTTGGACTTTATTACAAAAAGTTTAAAAAATTGCTTAAACCTAACTAAAATTTAAGCTCAAATTTTTAGCCGTGTAGCAATGTATTCTTCTATGGCTATGTGGACTCTATGTAATAATTAGTGTTGTGGCCTTTTTGGTATGCAGTAGCGATTTTATTTTTTTTTGGGTTGCCGAAAATCCCGACATTTTCGGAATTGGAAATATGTTGCTAAAGACTAAGCCCACCACAAATTGAAACGTGATAAACACAATTTTAAGATGACCCATTTTAAGAACAGCATAGAAAATATTGATACAAATTCGAACTATTTGTTTTGGTTGAAATTTGGTGCACTTCATTCCATGGGTTTCTTCTTAGATGTGGGTACTGAACAAGTTTTTAAAAGATTGCTACCCATTTCAAATTTTCAAAAATTTAATTACGATATGCCATTATGGACAGCAGTCGAAAGATATTGCAAGTCACATTCCAACAAAAATAGTTATATACAGGGTCGCCTCGTAGGGTTGCCACCTTATTCTATTTTTTTGATGCTTTTTTATAAAATTTATCTCGAAACCAACTTACACCATTCCGGTAAACTTTATTAAATCTTAATCTTAATCTTTCGTACTTAAGTGTTACTTCTTCGGACTACCTTTACTGAGAACTATGAAGAACAAACTAAATTATACTTCAACGTCGAAAAATACCGAGAAAACACCTTCTCCTTCAGATACTGTATTTTAAACGTAACCATATTTATAGGTACTGTATTTAAAGCAACAAAAATATTTCAGGGCAGATTCATCTAAGGCTTTCTACTTAGGTGTCGGTACTGAGAAAGTTTTCACATGGTTGCCATCGATTAGAATTTAAAAAAATTAAATTTAGTATACCATGATGGATAACGACCGAAAATTTTTATGTTTCGTATTTCAACAAAAATATTTCTCAGGGTTGCCACTTAATCCTATTTGCTTGTTTCTTTATGTAACAGTTAACTCGAAACAAACATAAGCCATTTGGATGAACTTTATCAGATAGTAAATATGCTAAACTTTAAGCGTTCCAACTTAAGTGTTGCCGTATCACATAAATTTTACTGAGAATTACGTTAAACAAACTAAATTATACGGGAACCACGAAAAATCCCGAAAATACTGCTATCTTTACAATAAAAAAATTACCATTAAAATATTGAAATCATAAATTTTTTAAGGTGTTGCGAGTAAAATAAAGGGCAAAGTGTGAATAAAAAATTGAGTAATTAAAGAAACGTATAACACATGCAGACTTACATAAATATGTTTTTACGTGACATATTACTTTTTGTAGGTACATAATTTTGTGCTCTAATATTTTAGCTCTGATGATGTCATATATTTCTAGCATCATCATTTAGTGACGCTTTAGCGCCTAGGCGATTTCGGCCGTGGAGTAACAAATCCCTTTCTTAGCGATAACTGACAACAATTGGAAAGGCCAAGGGAGGTCAAGTTATCCTCAACCTGTTTTTTCCAACTCAGTCGTGACCTCCTCCTTCCTCTCCGCAAAGAGGAAAAGCTTCTGGGCCTTTCTTTGTCTTTGCTGCGTGCAGCTCGCACGGCTCATACTAACATAATCTTCCCTTTGTCATAGTTGCGCTCAAATATTATCAATTGTGATACAATTTTTTTGGAAATTATTTGACTTCATTTACAAGATGGTTATTAACGCTTACTACCGCTTAACGGTTCTTAAAAGTTCTTTTATCCAATGTACCCTACGATTTACAATTTTGAGTTTTTTTCAAGAATTCCACTTATTCAAAAGAAGTTGTTTTATTAAATAATTTTTGGAAAGAAAATAGAAAAGACAAAAATCTTAGAGAATTGTCTTATCTCGAGAAAAGTTGTTTTGTCAAATATATATATAAATATACAAGTAGCTACATAAATACAAAACTAACAACTTGTTGTTATGTTTGGCTTCGCACAAGTGCTGATATCCTCAATAAACTAACTGTAGCTAGACGCCGAAATCATACTTACTTAAAGTCTTCATTAAATCTTATAACCGACATAGGGTACAGGGTACAGCAAAAACGAAAAGCTATATACATTAGACTGGGTCGATTTATTAACCGATATCGCCCCATCGATTTTTCGATAGGTTTTGGGCTCAGGAAAAAAAGTTCCACTACGCATACCCACAAAAATAATTTTCGATCCTGCGAAATTTCATTTCATTTTTAAATTTTCATGTATACCCTGTCCGACCCAAAAATGTCCGCTAAAAACGTTGGCGATAACAGTTTTTTGGAAAAAAAAATATATTTTTTGGGTTTTGGGAGTGTTTTGGTCGAAAAATCGACTTTTCCAAAACCCGAAAATAAAATTTTTTTTCAAAAAACTGTTACCGCCAACATTTTTAGCGCATAATTTTAGGTGGGACAGTAAATATGGGACATACTCGTTTTCATCGAAAACATTTTTGCATGTATGCTGAAGAAACCCTTAAAAAAATGGCGAGAAGGTTAATTTTTTGGCCAAAACACTCCGCAAAACTCAAAAAATATATTTTTTTTTTCAAAAAACTGTAATCGCCAACGTTTTTAGCGGACTTTTTTGGGTTGGACAGGGTATACATGAAAATTTTAAAATCAAATGAAAATTTTTTTAGTAGGTCATGAAAAAAACCTTAAAAATCAAAGTCAAAAAAATGAAATTTCGCAGGCTCGAAAATTATTTTTTTGGGTATACGTAGTAGAACTTTTCTTTCCTGAGCCCAAAACCTATCGAAAAATCGATGGCGCGATATCGGTTAACTTTCGTCGATACAAATCGACCCACCACAATATACATACATTTATATAGCTACTATTTTTATATCATACTTGAAAGCCAAATAGTTTGCATGTGTTGTTGCCTTAACGTGCCCGCCATAAAAAAAACTAACAAATAAACGAAATACTCAGTTATAACTTGGACTGTAGATATAGTAGATAGATAGTCCCTAACCAGGAAAATCACAATGACGTAGAAAGGAATACTGCCTAGTGAAAAAATGCATGAAGTCAAGTCAGTAAATAAATATAAAGGACTGAATTGAAGATCACACTATTTACAAAGTATTGTTGGAAACGTCCTACCTCAGAATTTCGCCCAATAACAACATATTCAAGAATTTGTTGAAAAACGGCTTATCTCAGAATGAGTTTCAAAAGCGCCCCAATATCGATGAAAGTTCAGTAAACTCTCAGCTGAGATAGGGCTTTTTTACATGATATGTTGAGATAGGGCGTTGTTGAAAAAAATTCTGGAAGAGGGTATTCTACAACCAAATTTCGATACAGGGTATATTTGGAAAACATGTCTGAGATCTTGTGTTCTTCAAAATTATTTAAAATGGGCTTTTATTCCATTCCTGTCGATATAAACATACCTAACACCTGGTCCAGCTGGAAGTAGCTGGATCTTCCATATATTTGATAAGGAAAGAAGAAGTTTGACGCGAATGCATTGCAGAATTTTCAAAATTATTGACACAGATATTAAAATTTATTACACACCAGAAAACCCCGGCAACGATTCACTGCGTCTCAGAACATTGTAAAGACTGAGTTCGATTTTGATCACTATATCTGAGAAATCTTCTGAGATATGGAGCTTAATCCCATTGCTTATTGCATTACTCATTAGCACCTTTCATATGATACCCATATCGTACTAACAGATTTTGGGTCACCGTGCTTTACATATATATAACTGTATAAAATTTAGGACTGCTTCGGAACCAACGAAATAGTATAAAGCAAAGGACTAGATTTCAACTTCAGAATAGAACTAGCTTGAAACTTTTGAAAAGCTAGCAGACCACCAATTCAGAACTTGAAATTTTTCTTACAGGGTAGTTATAAGTATGTTCGAGTACTTGTATGTATGTAGCCAGTAGGCTGCCAGTGTGCCCTGTTTACGCTCAAGGCTGCATGTGCCGAGTGCCAACATGGGCACTCAACGGAATTTTGTAGTTTATACTGGCACACACATTCATTCCTTTCTACAAATCCTTGTGGCGTTATAGAAAGTTGGTGGCGAGGGTTATACCCACATACGTATTTATGTTCATGTATGCATATGTATGTTATTGTGACTCCCCCAGCATCAAGAGTATATGCCATGATAGTTGTGATTTTTGCGGTCTTAAGTAATTCCTTTTTCGAGGTCAAATGCTAGGCATACCAAACAAAACCTCTGACAACATCTTGAAAGATTACCAAAGTCAACAGATTGAAGCGAATATATGTATGTATGTATTAAGTCCTAAGTGTATATTTACATACGTATATATAGGAAGAAAAGTAAATTGTTTCTTTCCCAAAACTTGTAGTATATACATGTTGGTATGAAGCAGAACAAGATCTGACATTGAGTTGTGTAATCAAAAGTAGATTTTCTCAAATGTTCTAATACGTACGTATGCGTAACTCGTGAAGGGTATGTAGGTAGCACTAATTTGTATATGGTCGCCCTCTTGCTAGAAGCGTGAATGTGCTAAAATCAAAATGTTGGGAAATCAAATTTATATGTTGATTGTTTTCGAGAAATCAATATATTTATTATATATTATGATCTTGGCAAGAGGGCGACGAAATATAAACATACATTTATCATTCTTAGGTGATAATTCAAGGCTACCCAAGAAAAGCTATCTATAGGTGCAACCATCGATGGAAAGTGAAACCTTATTTTTACTAACCATCTATAGAAATAATATTTTTTTATGAGCCGATATACGAGTTCGCTCTTAAAAAAAGGATGCAATGTTTAATTAAAAGTTTTAACACACGTTTATTTGAATAATAGAATAAGTTAGGGTATTGTGATATGGGCCTTTTCACCTTTTATTAAGCAGACAGGTAGAAAATTATAAAATTCGATAGATTCCACTATTGTAAAAGCACCTTCCAAGACGAGATCGATTTATCTTCAGTATTCCGGAAGATATTTATTCAAACTCCTAAAAAGTCAAAAAAGCCGGGTAATGTGATATACTATATCACATAACTGACTCGTCTATGAAAGATGTGTTAATCGCAAGAAATAATTAAGCCACATTGTAAACATGGTAATTTGCGTTAATTGTTATGTGACAAGCTCCTTCTAAACCAAGAAGAGTATGTCCCATCAAAGGTAGATAAGGTTTTCCTTTTCCTGCTGATCCTATGCACCCAATTTGCTTTTCTGTTTTAGCTAACATTTTCGGATGCTTACATGGCGTTATAGACAATCCTGTGTCATCAACGTTCCAAATTCTAGTTGGAGGAAATGTATACTCTTCACACTCCTGTTCCATATTGAACTACTTCTACCATATCACATTACCCAAACTAGAGCTTTAAAGGAACGAACAATTTTTTCACCAAAATAAATTTTAAAATATTGAGTAATCACCTCAAATGTTGATGCCTATATTTACATAAAACGAAAATAAAATATAAGAAAATTACAATCTTGGAACATTTCGGAATTATCCTTGCTTGAAGAGTGCTTGTAGTTATTGACGACAGCACGATGAAAAATGTTTTTTCACACTGATAGCCACATAGTTGACCAATGCCAGCCGTTGCTTTGCAGTAGCGGTTTTTGGCCATTACAATTACAGTAAAGAAGATATTCTTGCTCAGACATGAATAATTTAGGAAATACGCAGGTATATCACATTACCAATAAATATCACAATACCCTAACTTACTGTATTCAATAAAATGTGGTCAGACTTGCTGCCATAAATAGTAACAAACTCCACCACTCTTCATCTTTCGCTTTAGGCATATGCTAGTAAATCTTTTCTTGTTTCTTCAAATACCCATCTCTCTAAAGATGCCCCTCCCTCATTTTCCTACATCTTCCAAACTATCTGTGAATCTCACTATCAACAACGCTACATATTACATCACCTTCTCAGCCAGACCGCCAATCCCCCATTCTCCCTCCCCATTTCTAGATTCCTCTCTCTTTGCTTCTTTCTGTTACCTTATGCATCAACTTTTTTCTGTATCTCTTCGTTACGCTGTTTGTGTAGTTCTGCAATTTTCTAAGCTTTACTTCCTACTTTCTCACTTTATCTCTATTAATTTATCCAGCCAATCTTTTTAGTTTTCTCTTTTTCTCCACTTGCCTCTTCTCCCTCCATCCCTCTCTCGCTATAATTTATACTTCCATTATCCAGTCTAACTTGCCCTGTGAGTGTGATTGAAAATCGCACAACGACCTATGACATGGGGTCGGCATGACCATCCTTTGCTCATTTCAAAGAAATTTTGAACTGAATTTGATATCCCTGCTGAAGAGACTATATGTCTATCAAAAGGTACCCTGAAGCAGCACTGCCAATATCGTAATTGTATGTTTATGCTTATATCGATAAAATTGGCGCAAACTAGTGCTCCGTAAGTAATGCTTTATCTACGAGTATAATGGATGTGAGACAAAGTCGTCACATTTGCTGCCCGAATTGAAGAACGTGCGCCTTTATAACCACGTCACTGTTGACAGTTTGAAACTGCGAAGGACGTCCTCTTTTGTAAAACAAAAAACATTTTAGACGAAACATTTAACGCGGAGCTACTCACGCCAACAAGAGCGATATTGGACTGCGGAAGCAACTAAGAAGTAAAGTCTTCGCTATACGAACGGATATCATCAATACACAAAGGATCAGGGCTATGAGCTGAGTCAATTAAGCCATGCCCGTATGTCTGTTTGAACACAAACTTATCGCTTATCTTACCTCCTTAATTTTAAATCTCTTCCTTGTTTGTCCATCCATACCCATACGATATTTTGGAATTTTTTAAAGTCTTTCAAGGTAACTTCCCGTTGAGCTAGGCACTTGAAATTGAGAACAGCGAATGCAAGCGAAAAAAAATCCGCTAAGTGCGGCACGGATCGAAGTATTTAGAAAACTCGTTTGAAATTTGAATTCTTGTGGGAGACGTAGGAACTTGAAACTTTGCACCTAGCTCACGACACAATTTCCGATAGGTGGTGATTTCATTACTTTTCACTGTTTTTGATTGTTTGATTAATTTTGATCACTTTTTGGTATTGTTGCAGACAAACATAAGCACATGCGGCAAAATAATAAAAAAAATCTAAAATAATAAAATAAAAAAATTTTTAAAGATCAAAAATAATCAAAACTAATCAATAACAATCATACATTTTTTAAAATTATTTTTGATTACTTTTGATGTCTATGATATATACGGTTTTTTTTGATTATTTCTGATTTTTTTGGTTTTTCCCATTGATCATCAATTAGTAATTGATGATTTTTTAAAACAGTTAAAATAATCATTATTGTTTGGAAGAGCCGACTAATCAATTAATTATTGAATTCTAATTTAAATTTAACAGGTCTTGTGAAAAGTAATATTAATATAATTAAAATCCTTTTTACTCCAACAATTTGTTGGTTTTTACGGCCTATACATTTTCAAGTATCCTGAATATGAATAAGCTCAAGGCCACTAATAATTTTTCTATAGCGATTAAAATGTTTTTTGTGTTTTTTTTTTGCTCAATGTACTGTACATATGTACACCCAAAAAATTATTATCTCAAACTTAATATGTTTTCCTTAATTCAGCTTACTATTTATTTTAGACTTTTTCAGTGTATGTAAGTATGCGTATGCGTGTTCGAAATGCGATAAAAATAAAACAATATATTTGGTAATAATTGTTTGGAAATTATATCAACTTATCAAAACAAAAGCAATGAATAAATTAAACGGAAAAATTGATTTGTGATTAACTAATCTCTAAATCGACAATACTCAATTATGTATGAATTATATTACGCGGTTTAAACACGCAAATAGCTGTTAAGAGGTGAGAGCGATACAGGTGACAATGAAGCGTTTAACTGCACGTGACTTAATTAGAAAGCGCTTTTATTGAACAAAGACTTACGATTTTCGATAATGAACTTTTTCGAACACGTATAGCGTTTCATAAATATAGCACACTCGGAATTTACACATTTTGGCCATTGATATAATGGAATTTGAATTTATTTTTGCTTTTTTTATTCGAAAGTCATTTAAACCTTAATTGTAAACTATGTATACTCGTACATCTTCAAAAATGAAATTCTGAGAGTTCTGTTTCCTTCTATTCAATATTTTTTCTGAGTATTTTTTTGCTTATAGACACTTTAATTATTTCTTGAAGTGGGCACTGGGAGTCATTTTATATTATTTTGGTCTAAAGTCCGACCGATTAATCGTCATCGGTCAGAAGACGTGTCATTACCATCTTCTATTTTAACGCTGGGTATTGGCGCTGATATCATGATGTATAGCCGCTATCAGGGCAATGTGTTAGCGCAACTGATTGCTATAGCTGTTAGCTGTTTTACGCTCTTTCTCCAAATCATCCAATCGCCTCTCCTCCTCTCTAGCAATCCCTTTACACAAAATATCTTGTAATATTTGTGCGCCTGGCGTTACTTGCCGTCTCTGAGTGCCTGTATTTTATTCATCCAGACGTCAGTGCCAGTTTTGGCTAGGTTCTGCTCATTTTGAACGCCGCTTACTGGTGTCTTATGATGTTTGATACGGAACTTGATTTAGATCTAAAGGGTGTTTTTTTTAGGGGTATAGAACTTCGAATTTAAATAAAACACAAGAAAATCGTTTTAAGGTCCATCAATTTGGCTCTATTGGAAGGATAATTTTATGCCATTAATGTTTAAATATGATTTCGGGCATGTGGCCGCCGCGGCTGGCTCGAATAAAGCCAATTCTACAGGTCCAATTTTCAACCACTTTTTCGAGCATATGGGGCCGTATGTCGGCAATAACGCCACGAATGTTGGCTTCCAATTCCCCTAACGTTTCTGGTTTGTTGGTGTAGACGATCGACTTCACATATCCCCAAAGAAAATAATCCAATGGTGTCAAATCACACGACCTTGGTGGCCAATTGACAGGTCCATTCCGCGAAATTATGCGCTCATCGAATGTTTCCTTTAATAAATCGATTGTGACGTGCGCTGTGTGGCATGTAGCGCCGTCCTGTTGGAACCACAACTCATCCACATTCATGCCATGCAATTCGGGAACAAAATAGTCGGTTATCATGGCTCTATACCGGTCTCCATTAACGGTAGCTGCCTCTCCAGCATTATTGCGGAAGAAGTATGGCCCAATGACTCCACCAGCCCATAGAGCACACCAAACAGTCAGTTTTTGTGGATGTAATGGCGTTTCAAGGGTCTCATGTGGATTCTCTTCACTCCAAATGCGGCAATTTTGCTTGTTGACGTAGCCATTCAACCAAAAATGAGCCTCATCACTGAACAAAATTTTGCGATGAAAATCAGCATCGAAATCAATCTCATTTTCGGCCCATACACCAAAATCACGACGCATTGCATGGTCTCGCGGCTTTAATTCTTGCACAAGCTGGATCTTGTAAGGTCGCAAGCCAAGATCTTTGCGCAAAATCTTCCATAAAGTTGATGGACAAAGCTCCAATTGCTGTGCACGGTGGCGAATCGATTCATTCGGGTCCTCTTCAACACTTTGCTCTACAGTGGCAATTGTTTCTTCGGTGCGCACAGTTCGACGTCTCTGCGGATGCGTATTATCACATAGAGTAAACGTAGTGCGAAAACGATCCATGGTTAACCGAATTAATTGCTCTAATGGACGATTATGTCGACCATAAAATGGACGGAGCTCACGGTAAACTTCGCGAACTGAGCCATTACTTTCGAAATAAATTTGCACGATTTGCAAGCGTTGTTCTTTTGTCAACCTGTTCATGATAAAATGGCAAACCAAACTGAACATAAATGACATTAGAGTTGCCAGATTTGACCACAAAATGCCAGTTTTATCTCTATTCGAAAAACAAACCTGTAAAAAAAACACCCGTTAGTACCACGATCACGCAGTCTCATGATTTTGATTTAGTCGCAGCAAATACGATGATGATGTGATAGCGTTTACGTATACGATCCTGCTGGTTTGACCAAGAGCGTGAAAGTGATCGACTAATGTTAGGTATAATGATCTATTGAGCGACAACGACGATCCCGCAAGGGGTTGCCAATGCGTATGCCGGGTTTCGAAGGTAAATTAGCGCAGTTGCTTCCGAAATCTATCTCGGTGATGGCGAAATGGAGGACGACGCCATCCGAGCGTGAAAGAGAATGTGATCGTGCACAGGAACAGCGTTTGGAATGTGAAGCGCTACCAGATCGATTGCGATTACGTCGTGCGGCATTCTCATCCACTTCTTTTTCCTTATCACTGTTCCTATCTTTGTAATGGTAGTTTTATTTGTACTTGCACTTTCCATTATTTTTAAAGCGTTGTTTATACGTTTTCTTTTAGTGTTCATCATATTCTGCTTTCTCGGTGTTTTCTCGCTTTCGTCTTTTCTTTCCTGGTTCTTTCGACTTCCTTAGCGTCGACAATATATATATATATCTCTCTCTTTATGGCGCGATATACAACAGGTATATCATCATAAACCTCCTAAGAGATTTTTGCGCCAAGCTTCTCTTCCAATTTGTGGTGTGCCGATTTGAATTTTCCCTACAAATTGGTGGGACTTACAGTTTTTTGCCGACTCCGAACGGCATCTACAAAGGAGATGAATTTTTGCTGAGAAGCCTGTCATGGCAGAAATACACTCGGAGAGTTTGCCAAACCACTGCCGAGGGGCGACCCCGTTTTGAAAAACTTTTTTCAAATCACTTTTGATGTTACCTGTACCAGGGCTCGAACCATGGACCTTCGGTGTGGTAGGCCTGCAACACTACCTCCACACCACGGCGGCCGCTTTATTATCTTTTTCTTTATTTCATTATCCATATCTCTTTCCTTTTCTTCATCTAGTTCTTCGTCTCCATCCCTTCTTCCATACTCCTATGCTATTTAGCCCGATTTGTATGACCGGGCGATTCACTGTACCTCCATCCGTATGAGCTTGCATCCGACAATTGGAAAAATTACTTTCCGGATCTCTTTTTAATTGTTCGCGACATTTATTTCGTTCCACTTCACTTTTTTTGGTTTATTCTTCCAAATGTTTCAAGTCCGACAGTTTTATTTGACGGTTTTGTGTACGTTTTCAATGTGGTGGAGATGCATCGAGGGTGGTCAGGTTGAAAAGGAAATATTTTGAGCACACCTACTTTTATGTAATAATATTAAACTTTAAAGAGGTTGGTCAAAAAAACGTATGTATTTTAAGTAGTTATTTATTTATATATTAGTTATATATATGCACTAATTTTAGTTAAATTTAACAATATTTTTATTTTTTAATTGCAGGTTCGGGCTCAGATAAAGTGAAATGACACTATAGAAAATATAAGGGAAAGGATGATATGATATCAGATGAAACGTAAAAATAAGAAAGGAAGCAAAATGAATCGAAGTGAAATGAAATGAAATGTACTATATATAATAAGATGACTTGAAATAACATGAAATAATAAGAAACGATGTAAGCAGTCATGGCAGAATATTAACAAGACTTTTTTACTGTGCCTAGTTTAAACACACAAAAAAAAAATTAAAATCGCTTAACTGCAACACTCAAATTCATGAAATATAAGAATATTTATAAATCCACAAAAATGCTAAATTATAACAGTTTTAATAAACTTTTTACATTTTAACGTATTTAGGGTTAAAACTATAGAAGCCAATAGTTTCGTGGAGCATACTTTTTATTATTCGATATCAGACTTTCTTCTTATTATCGCCGTTTTTTAAATAATGTGAAAACATTACCAATCAGCGAATATCTCAAAGGCACTGATTCTATAAAACAAAGAAAAGCCAAGTTTTAATTTTCTCGCTCACGTTAATAGGTTTGGAGTATTTCTAACCATTAGCATTACTTAACCTATATAATGCATGAATTTTCATTCCTTGCGCCATGTTCAAAATCTTTGAATATCTTCAGAAAATTTTTTTTTTGCTAAATAAATATATTACACATTTCATCTTCAAACATTCGAGAGAAGGAAAGTTCTAATCCAGTGGTACCAACCATCTCTTAATTGTTATTGCAGAGACTTGTAAAGCGTTTCGATTCTGTTCTATAGATAAGTAACGAAACAGAATTGTATTGCTATATGCTATGAGAAAACCTGTAATGAAACTGTGTGAAAAGGTTTTATGTTAACGAGTAACAATTTTTTTGAAGCAAAACCTCTACAGAAACTGAACACGACAATGATCATAGGGACAAAGTTGTAACCGAAACGCGAGATATCGAAGCAAAACTAGTAACGCTATCTCAGTCACAAAACTGCAAACGTTCGGGTATAGAAATAAAACTCGTAACGAAACCTCAGCAACATTTGAGCATCCTAGTTGTAGTCAAAAAAATTGTGAAATCAAAAAAATTTCCTGGAATATTGGCAATAGCTTAAAAAATTTATTTGGCATGGTTTTGTTATGTTCGTCGAGTCATTTTGGAACGAAAATCTTTTTTGATATATTTTGTTAGTATAAACTATTTATTCAAGGTTTGACGGGACTTAAGCTGTAATTATTTCTTTCGTTTATATCATATGCATGCTATTGTGATTCGCAACCAGCTTATGAAATATTCCAAAGATATAGTTTATGCTTTGCATTCCCAAATGGGGGTTTTTCACAGCGAAAATAAGAAGGCCAGTTCAGCGCTAATACCTCAGATCCACAAGTACTCGAACCCAATTGATACATACAAGGTGTAACAGGTGTCACTCATCCCGCGTCCTATATAGAACAAATAATTTAAATAAAAAAATAATAATAATATATTACTCAAACGTTGTCCCTATGCAACATATAGTTCTACTCTCTGAACAATTAATGAAATATGCAAAAATTATCTTAAATAAGCTAATCGCCCTCCATAACGTTGAAGCTTAGATATTCAGAAACAATTTTAATAAAAAGCAGAAGTACGAAAATGTTAAAATTTTTAACATTTTCTACGGCGAAAAGTAGTTTTTTTTCTTTGATAATATTTGAGACCATTTTTTGTTTCAAAATGTCTCACAAAACTTTACAGGATTGTAAAATATAATCAACTTAATATGTAGAATTTGTGTTAAAATAAAAATTGCATATAATTGTAAATAAAAGCTCATCAGCAGAAACCGCATACGGTTACCTTACAGTTTCGGTGCGCAAGAAACGTTACTTGTATTGTTTATTTATATGAGGTTTTAATACAGTTTAAGCTCAAGAAAAACGGTACTAGTTTCGTTTCTGTACAGAAACGTTTGGTTACTCAGGTAGAGTTACAGGTTTCGTTTCTCATTGGGAACTATTTTACTCATTCCATTTCTAATTATTGTTTCAATATCTCTGTGTTACTCGGAAAAATAACTGCAAAAAAATAGATTCGTTTCCACATAAGGTTTCGTAACAAACAAGTCTCTGCTATAAATACAAGGGAACGGATGGACATAGGCCAGACCGAAACGAAGTGCCGAAGATGGCGTAGTAACGAAAAGGGTTTGCGACAGAACCCAATTCCACAAGTAACGACGTTGGTTTCTTCCAAAAAAAAAAAACTATGCTAATTAAACATTTCACTTTTACAAATGTTAATTCTTCAAAATTTCGGAAACTACTGTAAAAAACCCTTTGTGACAGGGTATAAAAAAAAAATTTATTTAACTTCTGACATTAGAAAATGTTCAATTTTTCACAATCATAAAAGTTGGCGGCATATTTTGCATTAAAACCTTTTAGTGTTATATGAATTTTCGAATTTTGGCAAAAATATTTGTTTTGAGCACTGAAATTTTGTTCTCATGCTAGTGGAATGTAAAATCAAAAGTGTAAATAAACAAATTTTAAACCTATATTTTTTTATTCCACTTGCATGGAACAACTTTTTAGTGATTAAAATCGAGTAATTTCGCAAATATAATGATAACCATATGGCTGTTAACTTACTTAAATACATTAAACAACGAAAGTAATACAACGGAATAATAGTATTTCTATGCAATTTTAAACATATATTATATTTTATATTGTTATTAAATATTTGAAAATCAGTTCAATAATTTTAGAAATCTATGCTTTTAAGAATTCCAAAAACATGTTCAAATATCAAAATGTAATAGCGGCATTACTAGAAAGACATTGAGTAATAAATTTGATAAAACAACAACAACGCGCAATGACGCTACTAATTGAAAGGTTGTGTTACGCTAAGACCGCAAATGCTACCGCAAAATCAATGCTGTCATGTCATACTATTGAACCAGCGTACACGTGTACTTCGTCAACATTAGTACAAACGGAAACAAATAAAATAAATTGTTTATGTGACAATGACACGGTGATGCTTCCTAAAATACTAAAAACTAAAAGAACAACAGCAGAAACAGCAACTAAAAAAACACCAACAACAAAGCAAATACCTTCAATAAACTTGCAGGATGGCAGCTTAAACAACAACATCGATTTCTTTCAAGACCAACAACGTCTTCCGATGGCTCCTAGTTTAACCAGTTGGCGTAGTTGTGTAGTTGGTCTACTTACATTATTGGTATTTACAGCCAATTTTAGCATAACTGCCGGTCAAATTGATTGGGATGATGACGATGATCCAGGTGAGTAATTGGTTTAAGAAATCAATATGCCGTTGTTATTATATCTGTCTAAAATTTCGCAAGGCTTGCGAGTTTAACGGTTAGCCCTAATTTTCGCTCACATTGCATTAAGTTTAAATAAAAACAGTCCCAAAACCAGCTATTTAGTCCAGTTGAGATATAGTTTTTTGTGAAAGTTTTCTTGGCCATTCTTTTGGTTTTTGGCTTATTGAGGGCATCTACTAGGAAGGTTGAAATGTTGAAAAAAAAAAATAAAATTAAAATATTTGGAGAGCTATAAATGCCCAATATGTATTCATATTGTGAGCGGTTCTTCTTGAAAGCAATATAAAACATGAGCAGAGATGTGCACCACTACAAATAAAGATCAGTACAGCTTGTCGATGTATGAGTGCGTTTACGATACCACAGTGGGACAAAGTGGCAGTTTCAGTAGTTTTTTTCCTCGTTATTGCAGCTAAAATATTCAATTATATGTCTTTTTTTATCTGAATACAACTATGACTGCGATGAGATATATACTTTAGAAACATTTATTTGTTTGAAACCATCATATTTTACATATACAGGAATGCATTTTCACTGTATCGTGCATTCATTTATTTTCCCAAAATTAAAAAAGACAATAAAATAAATGCAATAAAAGAAATACAACAAAATTCAATAAAATTAAAAAATAAAATAAGATAAGATAAGATAAAACAATAAAAGCTATGGTGGTTGTCTGTAAATTTTTCCTATTCTATTCCAATAAAAACTCTTAATAATAAATTAAAATAAAATCAATTATTAAAATTAAAATTAATTACTCAAAAAAAATTAAACAATAGTTTTCATAAATTAATAGAAAAATTAGCATTCTTGGCCTTGAGCTCGTTTATAGCGATGGTTATTTGCAAATGCACAGACCGTAGAAACAACAATTCAATTGAATTGTTGGTATACAAAATAAAATAAGATAAAATAAAATAAAAAAAATAAAATAAAATAAAATAAAATGAAATAAAATAAAATAAAAAAAATAAAAAAAAAATAAAATGAAATAAAATAAAGTAAAATAAAATAAAATAAAATAAAATAAAATAAAATAAAATAAGATAAAATAAAAAAAAGTAAAATAAAATAGAATAAAATAAAATAAAGAAAAAATAAAATAAAACAAAATAAAGTAAAATAAAATAAAATAAAATAAAATAAAATCAAATAAAATAAAATAAAATAGAATAAAATAAAATAAAATAAAATAAAATAAAATAAAATAAAATAAAATAAAATAAAATAAAATAAAATAAAGTAAAGCAAAATAAAATAAAATAAAATAAAATAAAATAAAATAAAATAAAATAAAAATAAATAAAAATAAATAAAATAAAATAAAATAAATTAAAATAAAATAGAATAAGTAAACAAAATAAAATAAAATAAGGTAATATAATATAATTAAAAATATAATAAAGTAAAATAAAATAAAATAAAATAAAATAAAATAAAATAAAATAAAATAAAATAAAATAAAATAAAATAAAATAATATAATATAATATAAAATTAGATTAAATAAAAAATAATTGATAACTAAAGCAAATAAAAAACAAGCTGAATTGATAAATGGTAAAGAAATAAAAGGGGAGGAAAGCAAACGACGCAAAAACATAGGAAATACGAAAAGCACTATAAATTATAGTAAAGGAATGGAAAGAAAAGAAAAGAAAAGTAAAGAAAAAAAAGAAAAGAAAAGAATAGAAAAGGAAAGAAAAGAAAAGAAAAGAAAAGAAAAGAAAAGAAAAGAAAAGAAAAGAAAAGAAAAGAAAAGAAAAGAAAAGAAAAGAAAAGAAAAGAAAAGAAAAGAAAAGAAAAGAAAAGAAAAAAATACATTTAAGGAAGGCGCCGTATTCGGCTGGGCTGAAGGCTTTATACCGCATCACGGTTTCAAGTGTCCAATCCTTACTTACAGTAAGTACAAACTCTGAAAAATTTGATGGCCTTTCCCTGTTAATTTAAGGATAGAAAACCCAAACCCCGTTTATCGCAAAATGTGTTGTATGGGGCTATGCGATATATTGGTCCAATCTTGGTGATTTCACTACACACAGTACATTTGTAATATGTAGTGAGCTGACAAAGTTTGTGTTCCTCGCTATTAAATTGCAATAGTAATAGCCCAAACCCCCTTTATCGGAACAACCGATTGTATTGAAGCTATGCGTTCTATTGGTCCGATTTTGTTGGTTCCGACAAATATTTAATATCTTACCATGCTGATGAAAGGTATTACCTTTTGGGCTGTTTTTGGAACCCTCTTACCATAAGCTTCAAATTTACGGGCTGACTCTTACAACTTTTTTTTTGCATGGGGACCGAACCAGTCTAATGTGCATACTTCAGCCTATTACCATTTAGTTTTATGCAAAGATTAGCAAAGCGATATCATAGTTATTATGCACCTACTATAATAACCATATACAAACAAGTAACAAATATGATTTATAATTCTTTCACAAACTGTCTGGTCGTTTACTTTGCTTTCGATCCGACTTTCTGTCACTCCTTATTAAAATGAACAAATTGTTATAACTTAAGACCAATATTTGTAAAAGAACTTAGAACAAACGAATACATATATATACACTCATGTATAACAATAAATAGCATAATAAGTTTGTTTTACCAGACTTTATCTGTAAACTTTGTCACGCATCAGAAGCGGTCACTATTATGGACGAGCAAATCTTGTTCAACTACATACACCACCGGCAAACAAATCCATACAAATTGACGATGACCCAAATAATCCGAAGATTGGGTTAAAAAAAATTTAATTTATGCACAACTACATTCAGTCATAGGGCGCAAAGAACAAAAAAGGAAAATAGTTGTTGACCCTTTCAAAAGTTGCCAATTTATTTCATCGATCGTCATAAAGCTAACTCAAACTTATGCTACCCATAATACCTATATCCTTTGCTTATTGGCATTATGTCATTTGTTTATTGGCATTATATTTTGACATTTTTATAAAGGAGAAGAAGTTAAAGGGCTGGGTTAGATATGTTTAATGTGAGCGTGTCCGAGTTTCACAGAAAAGAAATATTGTTGTTTATTTGAAAATCATGACATTTTTAATAGCTCCCAATTGTAACTGTTGTGTGTCCAAATGTCAAACTGCAGCATATAATGCACATAACGTAACAAAACAAATTTTTTTTAGTCTCTAACAAGGTATAAATCACCACTTAGTGCCCATGTCATAAATAGGCTGTACGCCCTACTTCACTTTAAATCAAGAAACAGATTTTTGACGGTTTCCTTGTTGCCAACATTTCATATGTATATATCTAGTAAGGATGTTTGCATAAGACATTTGTAGGGGATTTTACAAAAATGGCGTTTGCTGAAGCTTTTATCATAAAAACTGTTACATAAGTGAAATCTGGTATCAGCGTATTATCTGTTTAATTTGAATAGTAATTAGTAATCAATTAATTAGACGGATTTTTTAATTGGTAATGATTATTTTAATTGATTTTCAAGAAAAGGCAATTATTAATTGATTAGGATTAGAAAAAAAAAATTTAAAAAATCAAAAATAATCAAAAAAAAAAGTTGTTTTGATTTTTTTTGATTATTTTTCAAAAAAACTTGTTTGATTTTTTGTGGTTATTTTTGTTTTTTTTTAGTATTGTTGATATGTACATTTATGTGCTTCTACAATAATACTGAAAAAATTAAAAAAAAATTCAAAAAGATTCAAGAAAAAATCAAAAATAATCAAAACAACTTTTTTTTTACTATTTTTGATTTTCTTAATATCATGATTTTTTTTGATTATTTTTTTAATAAATTGGAAATTAGTTATTAATAATTAAAAGTAATTGGTAATCAATATTTAAATGGATTCTCAAAAGTAATTAATCAAACCGATAATCATCACGATTAGTAATCATTATTTAACAGGTCTGATTGAAATACATTACCTTCCAAAAAATTTTAAGTGGCTTACTTCACAAATTTTTAACCATTTCGAAAATAAAACATTAAAAATTCATAGCATTTAAAAAATAAAAATTAAGTACCAAATTAATGTTCGTTTTTTTTTATCAGTGAAACAACTTTCGTTTTAAACTAAAAAAAAAATATTTCTAATTCAATATTTGTTATATATTTCAAAGACAGGTAGTTTAACAAACAGTTAATTCACCTTTCTTAACCTAAACTGTTGGAAAAATTGCGAATATTTAAATACAGAGGCGGATTCTGGGATCCAGGTGTTGTGAAGTCAATTCCCGAAAATTTCGGTGTGGTTAAAATGGCAAAAATAAGCGTCCCTAGTTGTAACTTATTTCAAAGAAATATTACGGCGAAATCTGAGGGAAAGATTACCGTATTTCAACTCAATACTGAGATAAGTTGTTTAAAAAAAAATTGAGATAACTGTATTTTCAAAAATATTCTGAGCTTGCGCGTTTTCGAACCAACAGCTGAAAGGGAATATACATTCTCACAGAAGTTGACTTTCATTTTTACAAATGCACGAAATCCTTGATCTATACTCGTGAGATCCACTTACAAATAAAAACATTTTCCTCAATTAATAAGATTATTATTTGCTTACCGAACCAGTGTCGTTTGCTAAGAGCGTTCAAAACGCCATAACTGTCAAATAATTTTTCATTAGTAAATGCGTAATGTGAGCTTTACATTGTATAGGCCATTTACTTGTCGCAACAAATATAATTAAGTGAAGTGAGTGTTAAAGAGCAAAATACTTGTACTTAAGAAAGTAAAAAACATAAATGTCGACAGCACAAAAAGCTTGAGTTCAATTCTCTTACACCAACCACCTACCACCAATACAAATCGCACGTTACCGATAGCAGCCCACTGACATATTTCTTGGGGATTATTAATTGGAACAAGTTAATTTGCACAATAAACCCACAAGATACTCTGGCTAACAAGACAAAAAACTTATAACCAAAATTAAGGATAAAGTTTTCACATAAACCGAAAATTTCTTTGTTGCTAATCTTTTACGAAAAAAGAAGAAATGGCAAGAAGTTATTTATATATATATATGTATGAAAAATATCTATATAACTATATATGTATAACTAAAACTTATTATGCTTGTTTTGCAAATACTTTGCTTGTACATTCTGTAAAAATGTTTTTCTCGCTTGACTTTTTGTTTAAGTCAAATGAGTATGAGAGGACACGACTAAACAACCAAATAAAAAAAACTATTTAATAGTTAAAACTTAGAACTTCTTGGCATTAGAATACCTCACAGTGCAAAAGGATATAATAACACAAGGAAATATATCTCATTTAAAACATGTGTGGAATCGAGAGTGGTTATATTAAACGTCACCCATTCTTGCAATTTTCGGTCCACCTTTTTAGTTTCAATAGTAGTTATGTTTCCTGTTATTGTTGTTTTAACAGCCAAGCACTCCCTAATTGTTTGAGAAAGTAACGGGTGTGGGCTGTTCTTTGTCGAAAGTCTGGCGTCTCTAGCACCTTCGGGTTGTAGCGAAACTGCTGTGAGAATGATTTATTTGACAACTTGAACCTTCGGTTCGTGGATTTCAATCGAGTGTTACTAGAGCAATACCTTATGTTCCTGTGTTTCCTTCGTTATTGACAGTTTGAAGCAGCAGAATATTAAAGCAACAGCATAGTCCCAGTCGCTATTTTTCTTCTTAGTTAGGTGGCTTTATACAGGGGGACAATTTTGAAATTTATAAATGGCAAGTGTATTAATGTACCAGAATGACACGGGTTCAACGAAACCAAATGTTGTTAGTTCAGTAGTATTTTGTTAAACTTTTTATGAATAACCAGGGTAAAAAATGTGAAATATTTTTTCTTAGGGCCTTTCTTGGTTTTCCCTTTTGGAATCATTGACCGGCCAATGGAAGCATACGCAGGGCTAGTAATGTCTATCTAGGGGCTGCCTAGTTTTTCCCAAGGCAATGACAATTAAAAAAGAAAAAGTTCATTGCCTCTCATTCTCTATCTCTTGAGCTATTACAATCAATGAAATCTTTTTGGCAATTGCACAATTTGAATTCAGTGCACATTAATTTATTAATAGAGGAAGAACTATACAAGCCCTTGATTGGAAAAACTAAGCAGGCACAAACTAGAAAGAACTATGCAGGCCCCTGACAGTATCTGCTAGACTTTCCGATCAAGATGCAACCTGGGTAAAACGAGGCAGGTCCCTTTCAGAATATACGTACGCTTTTCATGTCAAAATCCTGTGTACTTGGGTAGCTGGATACAAAAAGCTACCTAGAGTGTCACACAAGAAGTGTTGCCAACAATAACCATCTCTTTGTTTCTTTCGAATCCACTATTTAATTATTTATACAAACATATATACATACATTACATATTCACTAGAGATACTAGTCCCGTAGTCACGGCGTATCCGTAAGTTTTTAGGAGGAAAATATCTCGGGGTTTCTTTCTTTCATATTTAGGTATTTGTGGGATGTACAATATTTGTAATTTATTTATAAATTATACATAATCAATAAAGAAAATGTTTCAAACCTTTTTTTCTTAAAACAACATGATACTTCTTAGAAAGTGAAAAGTGGTAATACCAGGGCCACTATTAAGAGTATTCTACTGTTACAAATTTGATGGTTCCTGGGCTATTTCCTCCTGGGCTCGATCGCTATATAGTCCAATAAACAAACGCGCCCATAACAAAAAGCTTGTTTTACTTATTAGTAATAACCACAATACAATTTCACGTGTTAGGTAGCTTCACAAAAAGTTCATTGTACGAGTATAATTATAATAATAAACTTATCGGTCTCACTTCTCACAGCGAGCGACCTTACATACCTAGACATTTCTAATTTGTTCGCTCTTCGTGATCGGAGTGTCGGTATTATGAATAGCCATCTCCTCTTTGCCTCGTATTCCTAACATTACTGCTATATCGCTGCGTCCTGTATACATGCATTATTGCACCCATCGCTGTTATGCTAGCTAGTGATGAGAGTGCAATTGAGTTAGAGAAGGTCGATACATGAAAACCTTTGACACACTATTTATTTAACATACCATTTTTTTATATATTTTAATGCAGCGTCTGCTTTAGCAAAAACTGAGTTAAAATAGTGTGATAATATTTGTTATATATTTTAAGGCTTAATTGTTTCTCAAACATTTGCTTTAGTTTTTTTCAAGTTTAACTGTGCTATAATTAAGCCAATTCTGGCACTTTAAAATCAAAGAACGGGATTGTGAAAATCGTCTAGTTTGCCATCCTTAAGGCTTTCATACACACAAAAATATTTGTTGTCTTTAGTTCTTTTCTTTGATTATTTCCATTTGTCAGGCATTACTTGTTGCCATTGCTTCTTGTTTACTTGTTCAACTTTTGACCCGACGCAACTTTGCTGCTGTTGGTTTCTTGCTGACTAACCAAACAACTTGTTAATGTCCTGGTAGTTTTCCGATTATGCATATTTTTCTCTAACTACTTTGCTAAAGTCACCCACCGAGTGAGTGAGCAGATTGTTTTTAATTTTGTTAGGTATAACTTTTTTATTCAGGATTCTTTATTTTTTGCATTTTTTTCGATTTTAATTTACTTTTATATAAAAGTTATTCATTTTACTTTTCTGTAAAAAAAATTCCACTTGAATGTGTTTCTTTTTTCTGTATATACGAGAGTGTGCTGAAATATGCGCTAATCATCACCAGATAATTATTATTAAACTATTATATAATAATAGAAACGAACTAAATGTATAGTACTATTTCGAAAATAGCCACGATTTATCGTCAGACTAATTCGTATAGTTAATCAAACCCGCATACTTCTGATTTGCAAGAGCGAAGATGGTTATTATATGTGTATTAATTAGTTCTATTAATTGATATTCAGGTAGTCATTGGGGTTTGAAATCAAGTGCCTTTAAATTAATGTCCTCTAACTTTCTTCATTTTCTTATTTCTTAACTTTCTTTATTTTACAATATACGCTTTCATTTCATAGTTTAAGGTTATGAAATGTAGTAGTTATATATTATACTAGAGGGACCGGCAGACTTTGTCCTGCCCAGATATTTACCTGAATGGATCTAGAAATATTGGCTATCCCCATCCCTATCAGTATCTCTGTCTCTGTCCCTATCCATATCCCTATCCCTATCCCTATCCCTATCCCTATCCCTATCCCTATCCCTATCCCTATCCCTATCCCTATCCCTATCCCTATCCCTATCCCTATCCCTATCCCTATCCCTATCCCTATCCCTATCCCTATCCCTATCCCTATCCCTATCCCTATCCCTATCCCTATCCCTATCCCTATCCCTATCCCTATCCCTATCCCTATCCCTATCCCTATCCCTATCCCTATCCCTATCCCTATCCCTATCCCTATCCCTATCCCTATCCCTATCCCTATCCCTATCCCTATCCCTATCCCTATCCCTATCCCTATCCCTATCCTTATCCCTATCCCTATCCCTATCCCTATCCCTATCCCTATCCCTATCCCTATCCCTATCCCTATCCCTATCCCTATCCCTATCCCTATCCCTATCCCTATAGATGTAACTATTTCACACACAATTACACTTCACCATCGATCGATCCATTATTGATCTTTTCTAACAAAAAAAATTTATAAAAATTCGCACCATACAAAATGTATGGGAAAATAAAATTTTATTTTCAGGAATTTTTCGGAAATTTTATTGGGTATTCTCCTATTCTGGTCAGAGAAAAATCTAAATTAGTGTCAATCATCCAAATCGGTGCAGGTGTTCTTGAGTTATGAATGTGGGAACTAACGTTACTTTCTTTTATATATATAGATGTTAGACTGGGTCGATTTATTAACCGATATCGACAAAAACAAGTCCCAAAACCCGAAAATAAAACTTTTTTCAAAAAACTGTTATCGCCAACGTTTTTAGCGGACATTTTTGGGACGGACAGGGTATACTCGTGCATGAAAATTTTAAAATCAAATGAAATTTTTTTTAGTAGGTCATGAAAAAAACCTTAAAAATCAAAGTCGAAAAAGTAAAAAAAAAATGAAATTTCGCAGGCTCGAAAATAATTTTTTTGGGTATACGTAGTGGAACTGTTTTTCCTGAGCCCAAAACCTATCGAAAAATCGATGGCGCGATATCGGTTAACTTTCGTCCATACAAATCGACCCACTCTAATAGATGTATATATGACGGTAAAAATATGGCTGCTAACTTACTTTAATACATTAAACGTCGAAAGTTGTACAACGGAATGAAAGTATGTTTATTGTACTTGTAAGCCCGTGCTTCGGTTTTATAGGTTTTCGCTGTTGGTTTTACGACGTGTTCTATTCTTGTTTTCAAAAAACTTAGGGAGATGAAAAGACTTCTGTTTTGAACAAGAAATGTCTTAAAAAATAAAAACAAAACAAAATTGCATCAGTTTTCAATCTATACGCTTCTCATCATAAGTCATTCAATGACTTGAAAAAGTAAAAAAAATATCATACAAAAATTTTCTGCGTTTATTGGCGTGAATTTTAAACTTTTCGGTTTAGTTTCGTAACCATTTTAAGATTATAGACTTGCTATTCATTTAGGTTCTAAACTCAAACAAACAGAAATTCGAAAATCCTAATGCGCAAATGAAAGGTTTCGAATTTACTACAAAAAGAGTTAACGAAATTGCTAAAAACGATGAATGATTTAAAATTCAACCGGAAATTTTTAACAGTGTACATATCTACGTATAATAAGGAATTCAACCGCATTGCGACAAATTATTGTACAAACTTTTTGTAACTTTCTTCACTTATTCTTTGATTTCTAAGTTTTCTGCTGCTGCCATCAAATGGCTTACAATAACAGTTGCCAATGCTGAGCTAAAATATATATTTGTATGTATGTATATGTAGGGTTGTTGGTAATGAAATATTTCTAGCCTCCTAGATGCTGCCAATATAAGCAGACAGCTGTGGTGATAAAATGCAAAAGGAATATAATGAAACTAAGGCATAGTGTTAACAAGCTGATATTGTTGGCTGATAACATCCGTTTACAAGCAAAACAAACCCAACAATGCGCAGTTGGCGCTGAATTATATAAATACATAGATACTAAATGAATGCGGTTACAAGAAGTGACAGAATAATAATGAAGACGGAAATCTTAATAGTTTTAGCAATTTCTCTCTTTGGTTTCTTCTACATGTTTCGCTTCGCTGCGTTTCAGAACTTATAGTTAACTGAGTCTGATTTTAATAATTATTTCTCCTAAACTCTGGAACTCAAACACATCGCTTATTGCACTTTTCGTTTGATACCCACATTTTACTTACACATTTTGGGTCACACTGCCCCACAAATAGTTCGATAACTCCGGAAACGGTGGAGTTATTGAAATAGCAGGCATTTTCAGTTTTGAGTTAGGCATCCAGTAATGCAATAGTTAAAGGTTCACGCAATTTAATCCAGCAATTTTTCAGTAATACGTCCACAAAACAGACAAAAATGCTAAAAAACTGTTGTTTTTAATTCTATTGGCTCAATTGTAATAACTCATGTCGAACGTTATTGAATATCTGAAATGTTTGATATCGACTTTTAACAATCATTGTATGTAGAGATCAAGCCTTCTGGTTATTGTAGCGGCTATACGCCTTTTTAATGGCTACTAAGCTCCCAAACATAACATATTGATCCGAAGATATACTGCAGCTAACGCTCGGACCTATCATATGGTGAAGTTTTTCCTCTGGTTGGTAGAGATTGATACACTTTTGTGTAGGAACAATTTTATGGCCACAATACCTCTTAGATGCTTTTTCAGAAATCAATTTAAATTATTTTTTTTTTATTTCGATAATATATTTTCGTGCTCATCACTCATCGCACACGTCATCCACCATGCTATGCTGGTTATGTTAGTTATGTAATTATAACTATACAAATATATAAAATTATCTGTCATTGGCGCGTCACAAAGACAAATATTAAGTCACGCTCTTATCGTTAATTAGGTCATGTCAGGCCTACAATCATGTATTCAAACTGGATTATATACATATGTACATGCACAGATACAGGAAATTGTATAATTATTTTGAGCTACATACATACTGACTTTATACATGTATATGTTATACGTAAAAGCAAAATGATTATGCTTTATTCCCTGTTGTTAATAATGATAATGATGTCAATGATAATAACTACACGAATGACGTTAAAGCTGGCTTACTGCGTGTGTGCAAAAATTTTTTAACACAATGAAGAGTTGTACAGGTCTCCATACATGCATATATGTTTGCCTGATCTCATTTTTAATATTTTTTATAATCATAGGTAGTAGATTTTTACCTAAACATGTAAAAAAGGGTGGCAGCAACACTTTCTACGGCATGTACACCAGCCATCAATAGAGTCACTTCCCCAGTACTTTAGCAATATAATTCAACAAAACTTGTAAAGGTTTGACCTGATTTACTTAAGCAATTTTTTCGTATACAAAAGCTATAATTTTAAAGGAGGGGTGCTTTTTATTTAAAACTGATTTGCAGCTGAGTTGTCTGCAAAGATATGTAACAAGTTGAATCAAAATGATTTCGGCCAGAAAACCCGCTGGCGAAGGTTGGAAATTAGGCTTAAGTGATTCTCCATGGAATTTATAGTTTAGCATTTTTTCATGTCCGGACCATTTCAAGAAAATACTTCGACTTGTAATTTATATCAATATCATCAACCTATGGTCAAGTTCCAATGATAATAAGGAGGTTGCACCATATGATAGATAGAGCCTCATATGCGATATTACGAAGAATAAATCTGCAGCAGTTGTGTGGGTTGGACCTAAGCTCTGGTTTGAATTTCATATTTTAAAGAAGAGTTGGTGCATGCCATTCAAAAACTCTTCGCGTTCTTAGTTGAAGAGCTTACAAACACAAAAATTTTAAATCAACATACAACAAATTAAGAAAGTAAGAATAAAATAAAATAAAAAAAATAAAAAATAAATAAATCAAAATAAAGTAAAATAAAGTAAAATAAAATAAAAAAAAATAAAATAAAATAAAATAAAATAAAATAAAATAAAATAAAATAAAATAAAATAAAGTAAAATAAAATAAAATAAAATAAAATAATATAAAATAATAATAATCAATAAAATAAATAAATATAAATGAAATATAACAAAATAAAATAAAGTAGACTAAACTGAAACAAAATTAAATAAAATAAAATAAAGTAAAATAAAATAAAATAAAATAAAATCAAATAAAGTAAAATAAAATAAAATAAAATAAAATAAAATAAAATAAAATAAAATAAAATAAAATAAAATAAAATAAAATCAAATAAAATAAGATAAAATAAAATAAACTAAAGTGAAATAAAGTTATATAAAATAAAATAAAATAAAACAGACTAAAATAAAATAAAATAAAATAAGCTAAAGTGAAATAAAGTAAAAAAAAAAAAAAATAAAATGCAGTAAAATAAAATAAAGTAAAATAAATAAAAATATTACAAACTAAAATAAAATTAAATATAAAATAAAATAAAATAATATAATATAAAAATACAGTATAAAACAAAAAGTAAAAGAATAAAATGATGAGCTGTATGAACTTTACGCCGACGCCGACATACTCGTAGTTCAGCGAATTAAAACACAGCGGCTTCGCTGGCTAGGACGCGTAGTGCGAATGAGCGAAGATGCTCCAGCCCAGAAGGTATTCTTATCGGCACCCGCCGGTGGAAGCAGAGGAAGAGGGAGACCACAACTCCGATGGAAGGACCAAGTGGAGACCGATTTGCGATCCCGCGGTGTTTCCAATTGGCGCCAGTTGGCGCAACAAAGAAACGACTGGCGAGCTATGTTGGAAGGTCAAAATCGCCCAGGCGGTTAGATGACCATTTAAAGAAGAAGAAGAAAAGAATAAAATAAAATAAAATAAAATAAAAAAAATTGTATTAAAAAAAAAATTTTGCCTTCTAAAACTGAGGGACTAGTATGCGTTAAGACAGACTGACGGAGGTAACTAGATTGAGTCAGCTGATAATTTCAGTATACTTATTGTTTTGTTCATCTCTTCTTCTCCTCATACTTGCGAACATCGGACTTAAGTTCACTTTCATGAGAGATATAAACACCCCGCTTCTAGCACCGTAGGCGTGATAGTAGTTAACTTCTTAAAGTGAGAACAATTATTGCCTTAGTGATATAAAGATAATTGTAAAACATTTAATTTAAAAAACACTTCAGATATAGGGACGCCCTTCGCAAACTTCTCCAGTAACAACACTTAATAAATGTAATAGTATTAGGCAACGCTAGTTGGTAAACCATGAAAGTTTTTTTTTGTTGAAATGCACAGTAAAATACCTTTCGTTTAATACCCAATTGACATATCGTATTTAATTTTTCAAATACTTTTAAAAAAAAAATGACAAACTTGTTAAACCGTGGTCAGTGGCAGCACCTACGTAGGAAGGTTCAAGGGGTACTTGCCTATCTACTACTAAACTTTATCCAAGTCGGTTGAGCTGTGTTCAATGTAGCAGTGCAAACACAATAATTCCTTACTTAAAGCAATAAAATTTGTGTAGAGGCTCCTAAAGTTAGACTACACCAAATACGCTTTTCGATTTACTCTACTACAATTTGATATTTCTATTAAAACACAAAAAGTGACGAACTACTCCAAAATACTTCAAACTTCGTTTCGCCGCTTAAGAAGTTAACTTTAAGAAAAATTGAATGCCGATGAATAAAATTTGCTGCAATTTTCTTGGTTGGCTTTCAAACACTGGGTGATAATAACAGTGGTATTGATTGCTTTTAAATTATTTGTATTCCAGACTGAGGAAAAGCAAATCATGACCATGTTTGCTACTGAACATACAAATACATATATTTAAATATTTACTCAAATACTTTCAATTAAACCACACATTTATGCGCACTGTGAGAAAATGATAAATTATGTTTTTGTTTTAACTATTATCGTGATTCTCTAAATTACGTCAGTGAAATTGCTATGATAAACTAAAACCTATGTATATCGTCTCACTAAGAGTGACAGGTATATAGACACATGCCCGCATGCATAACTATTCGGTTCATATGCTAATTACATTGCCTGTCATGCAACTGTCAGTTTGTTGACTTTCTGAAAATTACATATTTTATATGGTCATTACCGTTATACGTGTGTAGTTTACACTTCTACCTATATCATAATTATTGTGAAAATTTTGAGATACTATGAGTAAACGAAAATATTGTGACAGTTGCAGTTTGCGTTTTTTTGATTGCTGCACTGATCTTTTAAATTATTTCTATGATATTTATCCACTCTATTTATAAAATTAATTCGCAGACTGAAAAAGTTTGGTCCCTTTTACGGCTAAACTATACATCTAAAGTGTAAACAATTATGTATCTATCGATAGATATACTCAAGGTGCGTTGCTATCAATCAAAAAACACTTACTATAAACATGTATGTATGCTACAGAGCCCTTGTTAAAATAAAATAAAATAAATAATGGCGGCCGCCGTGGTGTGAAGGTAGTGTTGCCGGCCTACCACACCGAAGGTCCATGGTTCGAGCCCTGGTACAGGTAATATCAAAAGTGATTTGAAAAAAGTTCTTCAAAACGGGGTCGCCCCTCGGCAGTGGTTTGGCAAACTCTCCGAGTGTATTTCTGCCATGACAGGCTTCTCAGCAAAAAAATTCGTCTCCTTTGTAGATGCCGTTCGGAGTCGGCAAAAAACTGTAGGTCCCACCAATTTGTAGGGAAAATTCAAATCGGCACACCACAAATTGGAAGAGAAGTTTGGCGCAAAAATCTCTTAGGAGGTTTATGATGATATACCTGTTGTATATCGCGCCATAGAGAGAGAGAAATAACATAAAATAAAATAAAACAAAATAAAATAAGATAAGATAAAATAAAGTAAAATAAAATAAAATAAAATAAAATAAAATAAAATAAAATTAAATTAAATTAAATAAAATAAAACAAAATAAAATAAGATAAGATAAGTAAAATAAAATAAGATAAGATAAAATAAAATAAAATAAAATAAAATAAAACTAAATAAAATAAAATAAGGCAAAAAGGGAAGTGTTTTTTAGTTTGTAGAGAATAATCTTTATAAGTGGTGAAATCGATTCTCTTTAATGGAGCATTGCTATATTTGAGTGCAGTAGACTCAGCTTCTACTTTAAAAAGGATAGTTGCAGTGCAGTCAGGAATCAAGGGGTCCATACCCTTCTGTAAAATTGCCAACCAGTCCCCAGTCAAGAAAACCTTGAGGCACACACTTTGTGACTTGTTCTGTACCGGTTATAAAAGTGATATTTTTCAAGATACTTTCAAGTATGGGATATCGATTACTACTTATCCACCACCATAACTACCAGTATATCCGAAATGGAACCGGTTGAGAACTAGCCAAAGCGAGGCTAACTTAGATGTGGTCCAATGAAAAAAAGCATTGCTTTTTGTGTCGTCAAATGGCTGAGCTCTAAGAGAAATCTGACTTTGTCCAATCTTCTGCAAAATGCGTACAACTCAAAGTCCGGCAACGAATGTGATTCTGCATATATACCCATATGTTATTGATGGGAAAACGGGCGCAGGTCATGCCTCAATTAGGCTTCTAGATGTAGATAAACGTACTGTGAACACTCTGGCATGCTAACTACCTCCGACTACATCCCTAGTAGGACAGTTTACGCATCGGATGCCAACTTTTCCAAACATATCCGTTTTGTAAAAGGGTCTTTTAAACCGACTTACGAAGGAGTGAAAGCTAGACCAGAGAGCTGAAAATGTAGTTTCTGTCAGGAGCTCGAAGTTAGCTAAATATGTGAGTCGACCATTGCAGAGTCTACCAGACACATCTAGCCGCCATAACGGACAAGGCAGATGAAATGTTATTCAGCTGGCAATTAGACTGTCTGGCTTCGATTGCTTGCGGGAAAAAGAACTCGTCGGGGATATATCACGATTAAAAAAAATGGCACAGTCCTATGAAAACTACCAGAAACTTTAACATGGTGTTGCCATTGGAGGTGACCAATTGCCATCGTATAGATACTTTTAGGGCAGAACTGTGATGGGTTGGAAGAAGTAGTTCAGATCTGTGCTCGGTAGCGCAAAGTGGATGTACGTCAGCTTCTGCATCGCAAGAGGTCGTTCTTGTAGTGATTCCGGTTTCACAGGTCAAATTGCCATTTCGGGGCCAATTGTCACTATTTGCCCGAAAGTTTGCATTGCTATTTAGCACTAAAAAATATCTGCGTACCAGGGCATTGACCCTAGCATCAATTGCTGCACTGGATACGCGTAGTCTACGCCTGGATAGATATACTTCGATTTAGCTATGGGGCGTAAGTGCAAAGAGGTTCTTTCTTTAAAGGCCTAAACCAGTCATTATTGACCATACTAAACCTAGTCACAGCAAGGAAAGGCAATGTGAAATAGTGGACTCACTACGCTACGTTGGATGTTGTGTTTACAAATATACTGATGGTTAACTATTTAAGTAGATATGTATGAATGCATGTACATTCATACACTTGCATACCTTTATAATGGAGTCACAATTATCGGTGCATGGTAATGCAAATTTACTAAGTTGTTCGTAAGTACTCATAGTTCTTTAACTCAATTTCAATTTAATAACTCCATAAAACTTTTAACTCTGTATGAAGTTTCAAAACTCAGGTATGTATGTAACAAAATTGAAGGCATAAGCAAATAATTCCACTTGAGTTTCTGAAGTAATTACAGAAAACTTTGAAGAATGTTAAGGTAGGGAATGGAAATGTGAACAAACAGTTCCTGGGTGGTGGTGATTCTACACAGAAAATCGTTGAGCTAGCAATTATATAGGTGGAGAGCAGTTGCTACTCACATAAATACAAATTATTTAGTATCGGTACTTGTGTGCACATACTTATGTACTGCTAGTGATGCCAATATTTCAGACTTTTATCATCCCGTTATTTTCGGGAGCTGATTTTACGATCTCAAAATCACGGGATTCAAGACTTTAAGTTGAAAAAAAGTCAGATAACTGCTTGAGAAGCTGTCAATCTTACAATATATAACAACTCATTGGATTTTTAATATGTTTTTTTTTATTTATCACAATAGTTATTTCAATAATAACATAACATATGTTTCCGTTTTTAAACAATTGTCTGTAATCTTTGAACATTTTTTAAAATTTTTTTAAATTAATGAATTTTTGAGGAAAAATGTGTTTACATTTTCGAAAATAATTTTGTTTATTCGGCCTATAAACCTAAAATAGAAACAAGTTTGAAATCCTCGCTAGCACCATTGATCAATTTTAATACAAACTTCTAATAATTAATTAAAACTGTATTTACAAAAAAAAAAAAAATTAAAAAAATAATAAGTTTCATATAAAAATTATTGTTCTTGGCCTTAAACTCCTAAAAATCATGAATACTTTAAAAATTTACAGCCGTAAAACAGCAATTCAATTGAATTGTTGGTATTCAAAACAAACAAAACCGAAGAATACAGTCGGGATGTCGAAAAAGGCCACAAAAAACATAATTAGCAATGCTTAATGCCACCAGATGGCAATATTTGCACAATGTTATGGTAAAATTAATAGAAATAGGACAGTAAACCGTGTTCTGATAGCCGAATAGTTAGCAGAACTTTTCAAAATTTCTTCGATGAAGAAATCTAGTCTAAAAGCCTAGCTTCCTAAACAGATCTATGAGAAAAGCTATAGGGGTTGTCTCTTAATTTTCCTTCTCTGTTCTAATAACAGCTTTAAAAAATAAGTTTAAAATGATAGATTAAAAAAAAAATTTTAAATTAAGACTGTAATAATTTTCATATAGAAAATGTATTCTTGGCTTTGGGCTCATATATAGTAATGAGTACTTTAAAATATTTAAAAATGTTGCAGAAAAACAATGAAACTAAGGCGATTTTCTTAAATAAATCACGTTTATTTAGCGCTTGGCAACATATTTCCAATCCTGAAATTCTCGAGATCGAGAAAAAACAATCCCGGTATTTTCGCAATCTCAAAAAGCGCGCTATCCCGGAATTGTAATTTAGAGTATGTGCATATGCGCATATGTTCCTACACATATATCTTGTTGACGGAACGAACTTAAGCACTAATGGCCCGGTAAATAATAAATTTTTGTGGCTAAACGGTTGATGCGATGTGCAGTGTTGCAGCTAATTCAATTCAAACCGTTGCACAAAAAAAAAAGGGGCCGAAAGGAAATATATTTTATTTTTTTGCTAGAAACCCATTTATACAATGTTTGGCATTATTTTTTTTCTGAACGTTCAAAGCTTTCCAAGAAGCATTTCTCTGATCTTTTTTAAAAATAACTTTAAAAAACTTTCTATAAAAAGTGTTTCAAGCTTTATATAAAGGTTTTTTGTATATATTTATTTACATATTTAAAATTAACTTTTTAAGAACATCAAGAACGATTTTTAAAAAATCAATAATATTTATAGGTGAAATGTAAATGTTTACACAAACTCCAAAAAGATATATGCTTTTAAATTTTTTCCATCCAAAATTTCTCCTTTTCACATAATTTTATACATGGATATGGTCACAAAAAGGCATGCATAACTACATATTTGAAAATTAAAGATTAATTTTTGTGAATTTACTATAAAAAAAAATATAGATAAATACATTGTTAGAAAATCATTTATTTAAAGCTTTGTTTGAAAATTTGTTATATTTTTACTTTTATAAGCATTCAATCTTTATAAGCATGGCTCTTAAATACACTCAATTTGCTGTTTTAGTCGGAGCAACGGCAACACTGGCGGTGTTCTGTGGTGTGGTGCAATGCAATTTGGCCACAAATATATGCAAAATATGCAATTATTGCGCATTAAAATGTGAATATCGAACTGTTGACTGTTTGTGTCGATGGTTACGAATATTAATAGGTGTATGCCTACATGGATTTACATGCGTTAACATACGTATATATATATGTTTTAGACTGGGGAAATTTTTTTTTTAAGTATATATGACCAAGATAATAACGTTCTTTGTATGAAAATGTTAATTTATTTTTATTTTTTAATAATTAAATTTTGGCACGCATTGCATTTATTAGACTCTCAGAACATTATTTCGATTTTCATAACGGTTTTTGGTTTTTGATTTTTGAATCCACTTTAGTCACTCTCGCTGTGCTCTTCGGTTCTGTGTTTTTTGTATATAAACAATTCAATTGTATTGTTGTGTTTACGGCTGCTTGTTTTTAAACTATTAATGACTATAAATGAGCTGAAGGCAAAGGTTAATAATTTTTTTATATGTTAACTGTAATCGTTTCTATATTTTTAAATTAGATTGCGAAGTTTTAAAGCTTTGAGAGTAAAATAGTGGTATAAAAAATGCAACCTAACGAACATTTTTTTTCAGAACTTTTACAGTAACCGAATTGTTGAACTTCAATGGTTTTTTATTTATAAATCAAAATTTCTATCAATGCTACAAAATTTACATTTACAGTAGTACAACATTTTTTTTTCATTATGAAAAGTATAATAAATAAAAAAATAATTTTCAAAAAAAAAAAAAAACAATTAATAAACAAATTTTTTGCAGCTTAATGTGTTATTTTAAGAGCATGATTTGGAATAGTGAAGAGTTACTACAAGTACTTAGTAAGATAAAAAGCAATTAAAATTCACAAAATTGTAGAGCAGGAGCTAAAACTGTCCTCGCAATGAATGCCTTAGGCCATGGTTAATTCTAAGATCAACTGATCTCGCTTTGTAGTAGGGAGACCGTGATTCTATTGGGGTCTCAGTCCAGCTCTTTGAGATCCATTAAGTCATTGCCAACTATTTTACACTTATCAAACTCTTTTGAGATGTTCGAAAGAATTAAATCAGTCATATTCATTTCTGGCTCGTTTCTGATTTCTTGCGCTACTTAAAAAAACAAGATGATGAACAATTTATCTTTAGTGCCTTCTTGAAAATGGGTGGTATAATTTCCGATAACGCTCCAAGGTTCTGTCTTGAAAAAGGCATCAAGCAATGAAAGCACTTAATATTAAAATTAACCCATGCGAAGCATTAATTTTCCTGACATTTGGCCTTGGAATCATTTGAGAAAAAAGTGAATGGTCCTTCCACTGATACAAGCTCCGTGTATCGAAGGAAATTTGTTTGAAGTTTGGAAATGCAGGCAACTTCACTTAAGAAAGATGAAAGCACTGTTTATATACTTAAATCTTAGTTACTCTCGTTTAGTTTATATGATACTAAATTGAGCACACCTCAACTCCCCATATGAGACTATTAAATATATGAGCTGTAGGCGTGAAATATAAATGAAGTTTCTATGTCTATCTAAATATCTAGATGCTTAATTGATGGTGATATTGAGCTGTAGTCAGTTATGAGAGCTGCATAGTTTTTAATTATTTTCGGAAAGATGTGACGTTATTGAACTATTTTTAATATACATCTATAAAAATAGTGAAGTGGAGAATTTTTATAATATTGCTTTTTTTATATCAGTTAAATAAAACAATGCCTTTAGTGTACAATAGTTTATTCTACAAAATCTTGACTGTTTGCCCTTTAGCTTGACAGAGAAAAAAAAAATTATTTAAATATTATTAAAAGAAATAAGCATGGCATAATTGCTATATATATGTTCAGCCACATGATCCTTTTTGAAGAAAATTGCATCCTTTTCAACTTTATTGCGGTCTGACCTATACAGACATGTGAATATTACTCCCACATAGTAAGCAGATGTAACAAATTGTCTTAACCGAGCAATACCTTATAAATTGAAGACCGCATATACGTACTTATTTATACATACATACATAGTTATAATGTTGTTATTCTGCCATAGGACTAAAAAATAAAATTCATGAAAGCAGTATTAAGCCATTAAGAGGTCTCAGTTGATGCACTAACATTTACACCTATCTGCCCATATACATACTTACATACATATGAATGCAACAATAATATTTGCATAGTATAATTTTCAATATAAACATCTACGTGCATACACATAAACTACAAGTACAAGCACAGTTACGTATGTGCAAATAAACAAGTATGCAAGCAAGGTCCTCTACTCTCATTCGAGCACACAAATTTTCGAATTGGCTTGCTTGCAAATTGTTAAATGGCCTCTTCTGGATCATAAATAAAATTGTGAATTTATGTTGTGGTTTTGCAATATTTAATTGAATATTATTCAAAATTTTGCAAAATGTTTCACCACACTAATGTTGGAAGGCATGAAGGTAATGGTAACATATCTTGCAACATCACATGCTTACGCATATATACTAGGGTTGCCAATCCTTGGTCCCTTACTTATTAGGAAAATACCAGGATTTATTTTGATAAAATTACGGAATTTTTGTAATTCGAAACATATTAATAAAAATGTAGTACGAGTATATAGCCCTCTAAGTGTGTAAACCTTCTAACATTCAAAAAATTTTACATGGTTTCCTTACGTTACCCAAAGTAACATTAGCCTTTCCGGCGACTAGCAAGGAACGGTGGGTCTGTCGCACCCCCCATAAGTGTTTCCATTTGTTTATAAAATACACGATTATTTTTATTTAAATGTACTAATTTTAAGATGTACTTCTATATCCAAAAATAGTTAACGAGAATTTTAAATTAAAAAAAATGCCATCCTATTAAGTAAACCGTCAATTTATCCGCCTGACAAACACAAATGTTTTTCACAGAAGATTTAACGACGCATTTTTTTTGATCCACCTGTAAAAATTTGCCCAAAAGTCCCTTCAATTCAAAAATTCAAAACTTTTGAAAAATACAATTTTTGTACTTATTTGATTTTGCTGTGTTATTAGTGAAATAACTTTTGTTTTACATACATATCAAAAACATAATATTTGTTATATATTGGAGCGTCTGAAGTTTAGTAATAACTTCAACTTTTTCCATCTTAATTGTATAGAATGGCGAATACCTAAATAGCAGGATTGCAAAGTTAGATCCTAAAAATCTTTTTATATCTACTTTAAAAGTTAAAACAGTACATTCAGTAGTCAAGCCGTAGAGATCATTCCACCCAATAAACATTCAGCCCCTGACTATTTATTGCGAAGCGAACGTTCGTGTCGGCTCAGACACGAATCGTTCTAATTTTTAATGTTTGTAAAACGATCACTGTTCCAGACATCAACACTTGATTCTTACTTGATTTTAGCGTAGGAAGTGGAAATTATCTATGACGAAATATTTCAACTCAAATTTTCAAAATTAAAAATAAAAAATTCACGTAAGTGCCTTTATTTCTCAACTGAGCAGTTTTTGCAAAAAATTTGATATACTCGTATACCTCCGATTTGGGTCAAATCCGGTATATAGGTTCTCATTTTATAATTGTTGGACACTTATCTTTTGTTTTTATTTTTTTGTTTTCTCCCAGTGGAACTTGAAGCGAGATCTTCCCAAGCGATGAATAAGAGACATCCTTTTGGAAAAATAGAAGTTATTTTTTTCGTTTTCTGCTCTTATACTACTCTTTGTGGAGGGAAAAGAGGGATATCCCTAAGCGATGAGAAAGAGAGTACTCCCCTTAACATCCTTTCGGAACGATAAGAGAGATTTCTACACTATGCGCTTCGAGTTTACTAATCTTGGAACAAAAGGGGAGACCTCCTCAAGCTATTAATAAAATATTACTCCCTTCTATATATTTTTGGGGCGAAAGTAGAGATTTCCTTAACTTCTGCACCTGGCTAACAGGTTTTTGAGTAAGCCGAATTTCTCTGTCTGAAAATTCAAAAAAAAAAGTTTCAGTAGTGGAAAATTTAATATTTAATTTAGATTCGATACCATTTGTGGTTGTTGAACTTTTTTATACAAATGTTATTTGTGCCATTTTACATAATTTATCCCTTTTTACTGGTATGTGAGACATTTGCATTCCTTCCATTCCTATTTGCTTCCATAGAAGGGGTTTTAGGAGGAATATGAAATGTCTCCCTCATTTCTCTCCTGGGAGGTCTTCTAAAATTCTCCAAAACTCCTCTATTACTCGATTGCGATTCATAAAAAAGTAATAAATAAAACTCCATTATTGTTTTTTGGGAGGTAAAAGGAAGTTTTTCTATTACTCGCCCTTCTAGGACATGCAATGCTAAAAGAGAATATTCAAAATTATATGGTAATACACAAAAGTATAGGGAGCAATATGGAGTAATCCAATACTCTCAAGAGCGTACTGCGGGATTAGTAAAAGGATGATCGCTGGTTCTACTGGGCTGTCGGAGATATGATCTGTCAAAGTTTAATCTTTTGCGTAAACTAATGAAAACATATAGTCGCTCATATTATCATGTCTAGCCTTGTACTAATGCTTATATCTTTATTATCTTTTATCTTAGCACCATTTGAAAGCCAATGAATCATACTTCACATTTCCTTGTAGTATATATTTTATTTTTCGTCTTTTATTAATTTTTTTTTAACAATTTGATTTTTAAAAGTAAAATTGCACAGCATCATCATTAAAATCAATGCATTTAGAAAATGGGATCAATACTTAAATACATATCTATATAACGAACTCTATTTTTTTGTATGAAAAACACATAGAAAACTTATTATTTATACTTGGTGACTCGTCAAATATGGGATATTGGCTGACAAAGCCAAAAAATCTTAAAATGAGACTTGAATTTATAGTTTCGAATTGTTCGTTCGGAAAACATGATGTGTAGAAAAAGTTGGTTATCGAAATGTATGATTGCGATACTGTCAATAAAATAAAATATGCCTATGTACAGTGCCGGACATAAGTATTGGCACAGTCGTTATTATTTTATAAAGACTCAATAAAAGTATGTGTCAATGTCAATAACAATAACTATAAATTTTTCTTTAACGTTGTACGCAAAATTCGCGAAAATATATAAATAAATCTTTTTTGTTGGCCATTCAATTTTAATATAATAAGGTGATAATCTTAAGTTCGTGACACATATTTCTGAGTTTAGACAATGTCTTTCCGGCCGAGCTAAAGTGATTTCTTTCATATAAAAGAAATTGTGTGCATAAACTTGTATGGAGGAAAATATAGAAGTCTCCAAGAAAAAAATTGCCAAAAATCAGCAAAACGTTTCACGAACTTAATATTATAACCTCATTGTACTAAAATTTAATGGCCTACAAAACTGCATACTCTAAAAATTCAAAAAATCCTGTGAAAAAAATTTAAAATTTTGAAAAATTTCTTAGAATTTTCGAGAATATTGCGTAGATTAACAAAAAAAAAATTTACAGTTTCTGTGTTTGATATTGACACATACTTGACATATATTCTTTGTTAAAATAACTTTGTCAAGGCCAAAATTTGTAGAAAACCGTAGAAAACGACTGTGCCAATACTTATGTCCGGCATTGTATATGATTGTAAATTTAAAATGCCTTGAACAAATTTCATTTTTTTATTTTTAAGTTTGGTAATTTAATTTTTAGTGGGCGTTGATGCTGTTCGGTCAGGACAAATAGGGTTTCACTAAGCAGCTTTTTTATTTCAGAAATACATCCAGAGAATTGCCGACCACTGCCGAGAGAAGAACCTCTTTGAAAAAAAAAAACAATTTATTAATAAATTAATAAATGTTGAATCGAACTATAATCAATTGTAATTTTAGGCTTATAAAGGGTGTTTTTTTCAGGGGTATAGAACTTTGAATTGAAATAAAACACAAGAAAATCGTTTTAAGGTCCATCAATTTGGCTTTATTGGAAGGATAATTTTATGCCATTAATGTTTAAATATGATTTCGGGCATGTGGCTGCCGCGGCTGGCTCGAATAAAGCCAATTCTACAGGTCCAATTTTCAACCACTTTTTCGAGCATATGGGGCCGTATGTCGGCAATAACGCCACAAATGTTGGCTTCCAATTCCCCTAACGTTTCTGGTTTGTTGGTGTAGACGAGCGACTTCACATATCCCCAAAGAAAATAATCCAATGGTGTCAAATCACACGACCTTGGTGGCCAATTGACAGGTCCATTCCGCGAAATTATGCGCTCATCGAATGTTTCCTTCAATAAATCGATTGTGACGTGCGCTGTGTGGCATGTAGCGCCGTCTTGTTGGAACCACAACTCATCCACATTCATGCCATCCAATTCGGGAACAAAATAGTCGGTTATCATGGCTCTATACCGGTCTCCATTAACGGTAGCTGCCTCTCCAGCATTATTGCGGAAGAAGTATGGCCCAATGACTCCACCAGCCCATAGAGCACACCAAACAGTCAGTTTTTGTGGATGTAATGGCGTTTCAAGGGTCTCATGTGGATTCTCTTCACTCCAAATGCGGCAATTTTGCTTGTTGACGTAGCCATTCAACCAAAAATGAGCCTCATCACTGAACAAAATTTTGCGATGAAAATCAGCATCGAAATCAATCTCATTTTCGGCCCATACACCAAAATCACGACGCATTGCATGGTCTCGCGGCTTTAATTCTTGCACAAGCTGGATCTTGTAAGGTCGCAAGCCAAGATCTTTGCGCAAAATCTTCCATAAAGTTGATGGACAAAGCTCCAATTGCTGTGCACGGTGGCGAATCGATTCATTCGGGTCCTCTTCAACACTTTGCTCTACAGCGGCAATTGTTTCTTCGGTGCGCACTGTTCGACGTCTCTGCGGATGCGTATTATCACATAGAGTAAACGTAGTGCGAAAACGATCCATGGTTAACCGAATTAATTGCTCTGATGGACGATTATGTCGACCATAAAATGGACGGAGCTCACGGTAAACTTCGCGAACTGAACCATTATTTTCGAAATAAATTTGCACGATTTGCAAGCGTTGTTCTTTTGTCAACCTGTTCATGATGAAATGGCAAACCAAACTGAACATAAATGACATTAGAGTTGCCAGATTTGACTACAAAATGCCAGTTTTATCGCTATTCGAAAAACAAACCTGTAAAAAAAACACCCTGTATAAGGTATCCTTAGGTTAATTCGTTCAGTTATGGGGGCTTAAGTGGCTTGAGCGCGTTGGAAAACAGTGCCAGTTATATACTCATTTTAAAGAAAACCCTGTCTACGTCATTTGTAGCTCGAAGGTAACGTCTCAGACCTTGATATTATTTTGTTTTCACCTTTTCTCCACCATATTTTCACTAACTTTCTACATTTATTTTTACTAAATAGTTCTACAATAGGTTTAATAATTTCATACGTAGTAGGCAGGTGTGTTTGTATTTGTTGATTACTTCAGCTTCATTTCCGTTAACTAAGAACTTTGTAACATCTCGTGCTGTGGCCAACCACAAACATTGACCGCAAATTGAGAACTAATGACCCTCGAAACTCTATATTTGTGTAAGCATTGTTGTTTTACTGCCTAGAGTTTGACAATGTGTTTGAGAAATATTCGCAGATTTTTGGGAACATTAGAGTGAGCCGTAAGTTGTTGTTTGTAATACTTTTATTAATACGGAAAATATTGTTCACTATTTATTGTAAATTATTTGCAGCCATGCCTGATTTTTGTTTGAGAATGTAATGACTTTTTAGAAAAGCAGAACAAATTTGTTTTGTTTTGAAATTTCATACATATATACATACAGATAACTTTTAGTTCTGTTTCTGATGCTCTAATAAAAACCTTCATATATATATATTTTGCATAGCTTCTGTTATATACAGACATCAGTCTGTTAAAATTATACCATAAGTATAAAATAATTTAGGGTTATTTGTAAAAAATTTTCTTCGTTTAAAGGAGTGGTAAACTGTGAGTTAGCCCCTAGGGGAAAACTTCATACAATTCTATGCAGACAATTTTAAAATATGCCCGCACAAACATTTATACAGATAGACAAAAATTTTAAAAGCTAAGGCTTTTGACTATTTCTGATTCTAATATAGGCCCATAGTGTGCCATTTCCTTTAATATTTATAATATACTGACATCGATTTATTACAATTTATTACATGTACAGAGCTTCGGAAGCATTGTCAAATCCTACCCCCTTATGCTTTTCTATTATATTTCGACAACAATCATAAAACATACCAAACTTAGTAAACCTTGTGAAGAAATCTAAGATTTTTTTTAGGAGGCAACCTAATGCTGGTACATAGGTATGCACTTTTGTATTTAGCTCTGCATATTCATAACATAAAATATGCCCCAGTCAGCAAAAGAAAGAGCATCTGCTAAGAGCGCCTCCTTTCTTTTTCTGTTTTAGCTTACTAAAAGTGTACATCGAGTTTAAGAACAGACGCTCTAATAGAATATTCTCGGAAATTGCTACTGAAATTCTAGAATAAATTTCTAGTTCCTCGGATTTATAGTTTTGTGTTTCTGAATTTTCACCCAAAGGTAGTATTGCTGTTACAAAAATTCTTAAATTTCCGACGGGGTTTGTTCCTATAAATTCAAACAATCCTATGCACAATATATTCATATATCTATGTATGAATTAGTGCGACGAAATATTCATATCATAATTGTTGTATGACACTTTGTACACTTGCCCAGTTGACTTGGATAATTACTTTTCCACTTACGGTCATATTCCAGTTGTTACGGCTAATGTTACTAATTGTTACGGTAAATTAAGTTACAAAAAATTGTAACCACTTCTTATTGCAGCAATTCTGCAGAAGAGTTCTGGAAGTCCTCAAAGCTTAGTCTCGATCGCCTACAATCTCTAAGTGTCAGTAATTGACAATCCCCTTTTTTGGTAAGCTGTTTCTGGCAACTAATTTTTCTAAATTTGTGATTCTAGAAATTTGTCTAGAACATTTCTTCACGCTAATACTCGAAGAAAATGTGATATCGTTCCTTGGAGCAGAAAAACTCGAAAAGTCTGTTCCTATCTGCAAACTTCCAAGAAACGGCAATGCTGAAGACGTCAGCTTCGAAAAGAGATTCAAAACAGAATTGGGATACGAAATCACATAGGATGTAACCAATATTAACTTAATCCATAAGAATAGCGCACGAGTGCGATATGCGGACAACTCCAAAACCCCAGGAAAGAAATGGAGAATACTTGGGTAGAGCACTTGGTCGTATTAGTGCCGCCTTTGAAACACCCGAACATACATATGCCCGAGTTAGTCGCTATAAGCCTGTGTTCCGAGATAAATTTGAAAGGAAGCTCCTGCACCGAGAACTTCACCATACTGACAAATCTTCTTCTGAGACAAAATGCTAACTAGTGCAGCATGGCGAATAAGCCACAAGGGAGTGGAGGGCAATGAGAAAGCTTATGAGCTAGCTGCAGCTAAAAAGCCTATCGGGTTTGAATCCATAGGTTGCTGTTACCCATAACAGCAGAACTCACCAAAGAAGATGCGAATATTAGAGAAAAACCTGGCGTCAGACGGTCGAGCTGATGGGTGGGCTTAATACTAAACTAAGGAACAATCAGTATATCAAAGAAAAATCTCCGGATCGAATAGGTGTTCTCACAAGCTATCATAGGCTCAAGGCTTATATGAACAAATTTAGAACTGCATGCCGCTTCAGTGATGATTAGGAAGAAACCGTGGATCACATGCTGCAGACCCTCGAACTTCCTTTCTTGTTTCTTTGAATAAAACTAGTATAATTGTCAATAATTTAAACATATTGAGACCTAGAGAACAACCATAATAACCACTGGATTGACTTATAGTAAGCTTTGACTTTTTTTGAGGACTTCTGGTAATTTCTGTCTCGTAACGAAACACAGCTAAATTGACAGCTGCAGGGCTAACCTAGAGTCACCAGAGATCAGAAGACGTAACAAAATTTTAGCTAGACTCATGGCATACCACGTCATGGATTGCGTTCTAGAATCGCAACTAAGCGAACTCTCCTAATATTTCGACATTTCATTTGCTTTCGCATTTAGGAAATGGCATTGTCTGGAATTCCGCTGCTGGACGGTCAAAAATAATATAAAACTGTGAATTCAAAATTAAGTTACAAAAAATTGTAACCACTTCTTATTGCAGCAATTCTGCAGAAGAGTTCTGGAAGTCCTCAAAGCTTAGTCTCGATCGTCTACAATCTCTAAGTGTCAGTAATTGACAATCCCCTTTTTTGGTAAGCTGTTTCTGGCAACTAATTTTTCTAAATTTGTGATTCTAGAAATTTGTCTAGAACATTTCTTCACGCTAATACTCGAAGAAATGTGATATCGTTCCTTGGAGCAGAAAAACTCAAAAAGTCTCCTCCTATCTGCAAACTTCCAAGAAACGGCAATGCTGAAGACGTCAGCTTCGAAAAGAGATTCAAAACAGAATTGGGATACGAAGTCACATAGGATGTAACCAATATTAACTTAATCCATAAGAATAGCGCACGAGTGCGATATGCGGACAACTCCAAAACCCCAGGAAAGAAATGGAGAATACTTGGCTAGAGCACCTGGTCGTATTAGTGCCGCCTTTGAAACACCCGAACATACTTATGCCCGAGTTAGTCGCTATAAGCCTGTGTGCCGAGATAAATATGAAAGGAAGCTACTTCACCGAGAACTTCACCATACTGACACATCTTTTTGTGAGACAAAATGCTAACCAGTGCAGCATGGCGAAGAAGCCACAAGGGAGTGGAGGGCAATGAGAAAGCTTATGAGCTAGCTGCAGCTAAAAAGCCCATCGGGTTTGAATCCATAGGTTACTGTTACCCATAACAGCAGAACTCAGCAAAGAATATGCGAATATTAGAGAAAAACCTGGCGTCAGACGGTTGAGCTCAGACTAAAGCAATGAATACTAAACTTTGGAACAATCTGTATATCAAAGAAAAGTCTTCGGATCGAATAGGTGTTCTCACAAGCTATCATAGGCTCAAGGCTTATATGAACAAGCTTAGAACTTCATGCCGCTGCAGTGATGATTGAGAAGAAATCGTGGAGCACATGCTCCAGACCCTCGAACTTCCTTTTTTGTTTCTCTGAATAAAACTAGTATAATTGTCAATAATTTAAACATATTGAGACCTAGAGAACAACCATAATAACCACTGGATTGACTTATAGTAAGCTTTGAATTTTTTTGAGGACTTCTGGTAATTTCTGTCTTGCAACGAAAGACAACTAAATTGCCAGCTGGCAGTGCTAACCTAGAGTCACCAGCGATCAGAAGACGTAACAAAATTTTAGCTAGACTCATGGCATACCACGTCATGGCTAGACGACTTGCGTTCTAGGATCGTAACTAAGTGAACCCTTCTAATATTTCGACATTTCATTTGCTTTCGCATTTTGGCATATTTCAGCATTTAGGAAATGGCATTGTCTGGAATTTCGCTGCTGGACGGTCAAAAATAATATAAAACTGTGAATTCAACTTTTTTCGAAAAATTTCAAAAATTATTTCTGAATATCTATGAAGAAGCACACATAGATATTTTTACTGTTTCCTTTTCAAAAAGTTATTAAGTTGAATAAATATAATTTTTCTTGGTGATAAGACTGTATAACTTCTTATGCTGGCAACGTTGTCTTCTAAAAAGCTGCAGTCAAAATGCCAACATTTTGTAAACGTTGCTTGTTAATTTTGCAACCCGTAAAAAAATATTGTTACCAGGGCAGAATATACGCCTTCGAATACGACTAGTTAGAGATTTTTGCATCGAAGTTCATTTGCAAAACATACATAGTGTACCTATCTAATCGAAAGCATATGTAATAGGCCAAAGTTACAGCAAAAGAGGAAATTACCAGAACTGTCATTTGCATATACATATATACATATGTATTTAACACCTTTATATATATATATATATACATATGTCAATATGCGCTCATGCAAGTACATTACATATGTATGTGAGGTCATGTGGCTTTTGTTGGTCATGAGAGTGCCAAGCAGCTCGATAAAGCCAAAATAAATTTTGGCGAGCCGCGAACACGAAAATGCTTTGGTACGTTAATATGCTCTATATTCAATGGAGTGCGAGATGTAGGTATATGTATAATAGCCAATTCGCACATTGTGAATTTTATGTTCTTTTTTGGTGTCTGTTTCTGATTGTTTCTGATTTTACTGCGCTGTTGATACATAAATTAGATGTTTGATTTTTGTTGTACTTTTATTGGTTCATAATTACAATTTTACTGCTGTTTGTTGATTACTTGTTTGCCCTGTTATTATGACCAATTCAGATTGTTACTTTTTTTGTAAGCTACAAAGTTATGGTCTCTGCACATTCATAATTACTGTTTATATTTAATGGGTAGTTTTTATTATCAGTAAATATGTTTTGAATAAAAACTTTAGTGCTGAATGGAATGAAATTTCACTAACACTAAATATTATTGCTTAAAACTGTATTTGAGTGAAACTCTTCTTAGGGTGGTCAGGGAATTCACAACATATTACTTGGCTTTAAGCTCAAAAAATATTTTCAGCATTCAAATTCACTCCCTTATAATATTTCATCACTTATACCCATGATACACATGTGGTATAGATACTACAATAACGATACTGTAGTTTATAATATACTACAACCAATCTGCAACTACTCGTGGTATGAAGGTGATACATATGTGGTATAGGTCGTGGTACTGATACTATACTACAATGTGTGCCACTGCTATTAGGGGCTGATTATGTAAGTGGCTGTGTTCTGTTGCGTCGCAGTCACCCACATTCAACACTCCCTTTTATTTAAATTACTGAAGTAAGTGGATGACCTTATATTATATCAGCTTTGCTTCTAATGAGGAAAAGTGACTCGTTTCGTCTTACATAATGAGACCGTAAGTATTTGACACATTTTATATAGTGTGACAAGAGATGAAATATGAGCATATTTAAATGGTGTCAAATGCGTTGCAATTTTGAAAATTATTAATATTACAACGGAACTGAGTAAACCACTTTTTACCACTTAAACTGATCGGTCCTTCTGATATTCTTCAATTCTTTCCTTTATATCGCTGATGGTTTTTAGATCACTGAAGTCTGTTTATACAACCCATCTCTGTAGTTTTACCAGGTTCATCTATGGTTTATTTAAGTAAATAATTGCTGTAGTTCGACGCTATTAGGCACGATAGCAATTTTTTACTTTCCACCACTTCAAAGGTTGTAGTACAGCTTCTGCACCTTTTATCGTATCCAAGCGCTTTTATATGTGAGCCGCAAGTTCAAGCTGCTGAATCAAGTATGCAGTTGATGGGAAGCTATCCACTAATAATGCACACGAGGTAGGGAGGTATGCCTATCGTAGGAGGGCACTGGAAATTACATCGACTCCCCTTCGGGGCTAAAATAATTTCAACGGTAAGGATAGTGCCTCAAGCTACTCATATTTAGAAAAGTGCTGCCAATAACAGTATAACACTCTCATATCACATTCCATGATAGATGCGATGACTTAGCAGAGCGAAGTACTGCTATTACAACAACAACATCAACAGTGTTGCAGTGTCAGGGAACGATCTATCTTTATTCCCTCAATATATTTCAGAAACCCACAAATATGCATAATTTACGTGTAAAATATGAGCATCAGAAATATGAGCATATGGGAGTCTTTCGTGACCTGACGTGATGAAAATTATAGGCGTATGTTTTCTTATAACAGAAAAACTCTGGAACAAATATTCACATCGTTTGTTTTTGAAAAAAATGGTCCATGAGAAATATAGAAACATGAGCCTTTTAAATGTTTTCTCCTAAATATTAGCATTCTAAAAGGCACAAAAGGCAGATTGTAAGGGACATATGTAAATTACTCCAAAAAGCTTCATATTTTGGAGTCCAATAAGTGCTGATTATGAAACCAAAAAGTCTCGTATATGAGTTCTATAAAAGCTCATATCATATATGAAATTAGGCTCATTGTGAGTACGACTATTGCAATAGGGAAATACCCTCACTTCCGACTCATAAAGAGCTTAAATGGTTCTATTTATAACTCCTTCTGACTCTTTTATTACGCTAGTGAATTTATTTAATTTTATTTTATTTTATTTTATTTTATTTTATTTCACTCTATTTTATTTTATTTTATTTTATTTTGTTTTATTCCATTTAATTTAATTTAATTTTATTTTTTTTTTTTTCATTCTATTTTATTTTATTTCATTTTATTTTATTTTATTTTATTTTATTTTATTTCACTCTATTTTATTTTATTTTATTTTATTTTGTTTTATTCCATTTAATTTTATTTTATTTTATTTTATTTCATTCTATTTTATTTTATTTCATTTTATATTATTTTATTTTATTTTATTTTGTTTTATTTTATTTGATTTTATTTTATTATATTTTATTATATTTTATTATATTTTATTTTATTTTATTTTAGTTATTGGTTTTATGGTCTGTTTATTTTTACATATTTTTGTAAGTTTATCGAGCTCAATACCAGTTGATAATAATTCTTAGTTAATTATTATTATTTTCGATTAGAGGAAAAATTGAAAGCAACAAACATATACAGGCTATAGTTATAGTACTATTTCGAAAACAGCCACGATTTCTCGTCAGACTAATTCTTATAGTTTTTGCTATTTCAGAGGATCTTTTGGAGAATCGAACCCACCCACTGTGATTGCAAGTGCAGTTTGTAGTTTTACAAGCTACTTAATTCAAGTTTTCCTCTTATTGTTGTTTGTTATCTTGCCAATCGTATACGCAATATTTTAGACAATCTGTTTATATGTAAATCATGTATGCTGGACTTTGTTTTTGTACATTTTTCTTTCTATTTTTATAAATATAAATTTATTTTTTATCAAAAATAATAATAATTAACTAAGAAGTATTATCAACTGGTCTTGAGCTCGATTATTTTATTTTATTTTATTTTATTTTAATGATGTATTTTGAGGCTGGATTTAGGTCCGGGAATTTTAATAAAAACCACAAAGTTTAGTAAACAATCAGAAAAGTCATATTTGCTCATGTTTTACACTGCGGACTTAAGGTTTTCAACAAAGCAACCGTTCGTGCTCTCAGTAAGGCCCGCTCACATTCGTTATCGTATGCCAGTGAACATCAACTCAAGAAAGCATGCATGACGTGGCTACGGCTGTATTGTGTGAATGCATATCTGGCTTCTTTTATGTCACTTTTAAATCAATATTATAAATATTTTTTGTTTTTTTGTGGATGCAATTTGAGCAGACCTATCTATAAATATGTACTTATTCATACCTCAGATATGTAGTTGGAGCCTTAAAGGGATAACAAATAATAAAAATATATTGTTCGTTACTTTATTTTGTAGACAAGTGCATTGAGAATTGCAGGAATTGCATAAGATGTTTTCTACTGGTTTCGTTGCTCTTATTTCCAGACTAACCAAATCCATCTTATGTGATCTTAATGCAATAGATTTAGTCCAAATTCGAATTATTTTACGAAATGTTTAGGAGAGCACTTAAGACTTAACAAATTTTATAATAATTGTGGGGAAAAATTACGTTATTTTCATAACAAAAATTTGCAAAACTTTTAGTTAACAAAAAAATCCACAGAAAAACATTTCTTACTTCACGTAATCTAATCAGCACCTTACAGAGTAGCTAACCAACATTTTTTTCTTATCTTTTACAGGTAATTCAAAAAAATTATATTAGAAAAATGTATGCATACATACACATATATCGGTAAGTTAAGAATTCTTTTGCCACTTTCTTGCCTTAGCATTTTAAACTACGGCTCATTGCAAAATACAAAAAAATTGGAAAACAATTTGACAAAAATACAAACCTACCCAGAAGGTATAGGAAAGGAACAAAAGTATAAGAAACTTTATTCCTCAACAGAGCGGTTTTTATTGAGCTGATCTACATGTGTAACCTGCATTCAAATTCTAATACTGAAACCCTGGAAAATTTGTTTGACTTTTAGCTGTTTAACGAAAATGGTCTCCAAAAAACAATAAAATGAAAAAACGATAAATGCGCACAAATATTGAAAACAACATTTTCTCAGAAACAAAGCGAACTGCGTTGAGAACACAGCTGCACTTTTATGACTTCTGAATGCTTTGAAATTTTTCAATTAGCCAAGGGCAAGTTAAGAAGTCGTAAAAAGTTTTAAAAGTTTTTTAAGAGAGCAAATGCTTTTTCTTACAATAAAGCAATTATTGTAAAATCGATTTCCGAAAGTTCTATATGGTTTAAATAAATGTCTCTTTTAGCTTTTACTATTATTTGTTTATATTTATAACACACATACTTGTACATACATATTTATTCTCACCCAACTACTTTGAGGTCTGTCAACAGGAAGCATACATTTACCCTAGTTCACTTTAATGGTTTTAAATAATTTCTCCACCGGCTTCCTGTTTCCGTTCACTACTGCCAGTATCGTTTTGCCTTATTTATTTTCTTGGTATATATGTATGTACCAGTTATTTTGGCTGCAGCTGCCATGACACTCTGACTCTATTTTTGATGCGTTTGCATGGCTGCTTTTACGATGTATGTATTTTTATTAGGGTGTGCCATATTTATCGCTGAGGAAAAAGTTCTCCTCAACAAATTCAAAGGTTCTTCAGTTTGGTATAAAAGTGATAGCGTCATTTTGTCCCCTCAACTCTTGCATTTTAATCTAAGCGATTATGTACGCTAAATCAAAGAAAGGAACTTTCTAGCTAGCTTAGCTGCATTTATCAAATATGAGATTGTAGACAACTCTGCGCATCCCAATACCCCAGTGCGAAAAGGGCATGTATGGCCATACAAGAAGGAATGTATTGATCTTACACCCATTTCTCTTTAGTTGGAAGGTACTAAAATTAGCGCTTAATTGAAAACGATAGTTTCGTAATGGTTGCATGCTAGAAAACAAGCGTTCACATGCATCTACGCTTACCCTGTTAAAGCCAAGCATGGTGAAGTTTCCGACTGGTGCGTTGCACAAAACAAATTAGCAACATTACTGACATTTAGGTTTTGAACCACAGCAACACTGCTTAGTCGAGAATAAGTCAGCTGGCAAGTTGACTAAGTTGTGACTTAGCTAAGTTAGGTGGTGAAACTGAAAAAGTGAAAATCGCTACTTAACTAAGTTAAGTCGAGTTGGTGAAACCGGGCCTATGAGTTACTCTAATCCTAAGACTATGACTAAACTAAGACTAAGATTAAGACAAAGAATAAGACTGATAATATAATTAAGACTAAGACTATTACTAAGACTACAGGGGGACAAGGAGTAAGGGTAAGACTAAGACATAAATTAAGACTAAAGCTAAGACGCGGGCTAAGACTAAGACATAAATTAAGACTAAAACTAAAAGAAATACTAAGACTAGAAATAAAACTAAAAATATGATTAAGATTAAGACCAGAAATAAGACTAAGAATAAGACTCAGACTAGAAATAAGCCTTTGACTAAGACTAGTCCTAAGGTAAGACTAGGACTAATACTAAGATTAAGAATAAGACTAAGCCTAATACTAAGATTAAGAATAAGACTGAGACTAAATCCAAGATTAGGACTAAGACTAAGAATAAAACTAAAACTAAGACAAAGCCTACGACTAAGACTAAGACTAAAGGCCTTTTTTTTCAATTTCCGGTTTACTCTAAAGTTACTTTTTTGACAGATAACGGCTAAGACTAAGGCTTGCACTAGAACTAAGACTAAGACAAAAAAAGATTTATTAATAAGGCAACAAATTCGCTGTAGAGTCACGCAGATGCTTAAAGAGTATCTAGGTCCTTCAGCTACAAATTAGGTCAAGAATTAAGAGTAATATGTATATCTTATTTTGTCTAAGTCCAGGGTTGCCAGTCCAGTCTTGATTCCCCAATCAAAAGGGAAAGCAAATGTTCTTATAAAAAGAAAGTAATCATATTCTGCAATGCATGCTAAAAATTTAGATACTCAAACGTATTCCTGCAATAGTCGACGATCAACTGTATTAGTATCTTCCATAGTTTTAAACTAAAACTTATTTATATTACCAAGTAAGCCGAACCCTAATATACCTGTATATATACATATATATGTACAGACTGTTTCTCTTTGTACATAAAACACAACTTTCTTGCTTGTATTGTAGTATTTTTTATAGTTCTTTATAGCGTCTGCCAATGGCAATGGTGTAACTTATATATTTTCAGTGTTGCAATACAACTAAATATAACTTACTTGTTAACATACATACACATACACATATAATTGTATATGTAAAGAAGTGAACAAGTCTCTAACATCGCAGTGCTGTATCGCCTTAGGCCAACCATAGCAATAAAGTAGTTATTGCAGGCATTCTGCTAGTTACATTGCTTGCTGCAAGATTCCAAATTTTAGTTACTGGCACATTTTGCGTCAATGTCTGCAGTTTTATCTTTAGTGTACGAGGTGGTACCAAAAGTTACGGACCACTGATGCTAGTTTGTATATCTTTTAATAAAGATAAAAAAAAATTCGATATATAAAATTGTGCAGAGATTGAAGAGGAATATGAGGACTTGATAGAGTACAACTGTGCCCGGCCAGATGGTGTTTTCTTTTTCAAAACGGTGTCGCCGCTGTGCAGTTGTCAGCAACCCTCGAAGTGTACCTATGCCATGAAAAATCGTTTCAGCAAAAATTTATCTATCATGGCAGTTGTCGTTCGGACCAATTTTTGGAAAAAAATTACGAAAAGCTCATCCCGAATTCGGAGAGAAGCTCTCACTGTCCCGCTGCATATTTTGCGTCTACCTCGTTACCTTCCATTTCTTATCATCATGCATATTTTAGCTTTAACGTCTTATCTTTAATTTACTCTCTTTTATTTGTTTTTATTGTAATGCTTTTGTTGTTTCATTTATAAATTTTCGTGAACTACGCTTTCATCCTCTTGTCATCTTCGTTCAGCGTCTTCAGCAAACTGTATTGTTGCTTAATTGAGTGAATGCTTGAAATGCTGTGTTGTCTTTTTGCGCTCCTTCGATACGTTATTTAACTTTTGCTGCACTTTGGCCTTTGCTGCATCTTTTGGTTATGTTTCAATTTTCTTTCCTACTTCATTAATATCTTAATGCCCAGAAAGTAGGATAAGCTGCAATGATGTTTATCCGCTACAGCTTCAATGATAATAAAGTATTAAGTTCTTTGTCGTGACGTCGTTGTTGTGATGAATTTTTGGTACATATAAGTATTTTATATTATTTTTCGTTCGGTTTGAGAGCTATAAGAATTTGTAGTATTATATAATGAAATTAAGTGGCATCGACATGTTTTCTTGGAAGAAAATATTTTAAGTTCTGACATCAATTTTATGCGGAGAACTTGCTAGGGGAAATTCAAATTACTGGTAGTATACATAGCTTAAAACTTATTGGAAACTACTAGTCAGCCTTTATACATTTCTCCATATTTTTGTGCTTTTTTCTGCTATCAAAGTCGTTTTCTTTTTCTTCCTTCATCCAAAAAAAAGTGCGTTCATAAACTTGTATGAAGGAAAATACAGAAGCCTTCAAGAACAAAAGTTGTCAAAAATCAGCGGGATGTGTCAAGAACTTAAGATTAAAACCTTATTGCACTAAAATTTAATTGGCTACAAAAGTGGATACTTCAAAAAATTCTGGAAAAAATCCTTAAAACTGTTGCTTTGGATTCAATTAGTTCAATAACACGGCGTTACACACATTCTGTCCTATGAACCAGATATACTTTTTCGGAAAGGGGAGAAAAAATAAAAATATACGTGTATCGGCGATTTTCATGTACACGTCAGAATTTTTTTTTTAATGTATAAAGTATAAAAGTCGCAGTGTCCTCTCCCCGCCTATGTGAAAGACTTTGGATCGATTTTTAACCCTTTTTTTCTGACGTGTACATGAAAATCGCCGATACACGTGTATTTTTATTTTTTCTCCCCTTTCAGAAAAAGTATATTTGGTTCATAGGACAGAACTAAAGCTCGTTTTTGTAACGCAGTGTAATCATCCCTCCCTTTCTTGAATATCTGCAATGTACAGACATCAGCGTGTTACTATTTTATTATCTAAAAAAAATTTAGAGATGATGAGTTATGAGGAGTAGATTTTCCCTACAATAGACAACTTTGGCTATGACCTGGAAGGGCTCTGGCATGAAAAACGTATGTTTACCAATTCACAAAAGTTTATTGTTGGAAAAGTAAAATTTTGATTTTTTCATAATAAACCCCTTATTTGCGAAAGGTATAGCGTTAATATTACCTGTTAAATAATGTATAAATATTTGGAAATATAAAACTTACCTTTAATATAAAGAATATCTACTGAATATGTATTGTGTCTATTGGGTTCATGCTATCTCAATAAATCGATCAAATATACTACCTTAATACGTCATAAATATATAAGCATATATAGAAATTGTTTTCCTTTTTATATTGAGCACCAGTATACTATAAAGAAATGTATTTGCTAGTACTATGTAAATATTAAACATGTCCATGGATTCCGCTAGATTCTTCAATAATATTTTTATAAGTTGTTGAAGTTTTTTTTATTACTCTTCCACACTTTGAAGCTCAAATGATGCTTGCAAACGGATTAAAAAAAAAATAAAATTAAATCACTTGTTCATACATACTACGTGGACATATATGCTCTATGTATATGTATTTTTGTATATGAAAATATAGCAAATAAGTTGCATTCAGAGAAAAATTTAAATAAGTATGTAAACATGTATAACATATAAATTAACATAAATCGCTTTGTAGAAGCACACAATGTGTAACGGCGCAAGAAGGCATTCAGGCAGGAGGTATAGTAAGAACTTACAACATATATATGTATGTATATCGAAAAAGAAAAATAGGTCGTCATAAATATATAAATTAGGGTCCAACACTAAAAACAAATAAGTTGTTTCTCTAGCATAATTTTAAAGTTTAACATATTTCTAGACTCTCGCCTAAATATCGCCCTGAGTTCATTTATAAACCGAAGAGCACATCCAGGGTGTCACAATTGACCACATCAAAGCATATCCAGTATTTGCAATGAAAATGGCTACAGATGTTGCTAAAATTAATTGTTATAAATGAATAGGAGTACTGGTATCGTAATGGTTACAGAGCGTAAAAAATAAGTCTGTGATGAATAAATCTAGCAGCTTCCGAATCGTTTCTATAAGGAAAGCTAAAGCGGTTGTTTCCAAATTGTTCGCTTCTATTCAAATAAAAACTTTCGTTGTAATTTTTCTTTAATATCTATTAAAAACTGTAAGTTATTATTAAATTTCTTAAAAAATTAAACCAATACAAATTTTCATAAAAATTTCATAAACTTTATTATTCTTGGCTTAAAGCTCATTTATAGTCATGAATACTTTATTGCTAAATACTTTTAAGATTAAAGTAAGATAAGGTGTTAGAAAAGAGGCTACACAAATGAAATTTTCGTAAATTAGAGCCGTTTTGGAAAATAATTTGATCAAAAAATTGTTAAAAATATAATAAGGGGAATACAAAAATACTCTAGAAAAAAAAAAGTTATCGAAAAATTTTTTTTGATTACTTTTAATTATTTTTTATTTTTTTTTTGATTATTTTTGATTTGTTCCATTATTATTGATGTGTATATTAAGTGCTTATACAACAATACTGAAAAAAATATCAAAAATAATCAAAAAAATCAAGAAACATCAAAAAAAAAAAAATCAAAAGTTATCAAAACAACTTTTTGTGGTTATTTTTGATTCTGTTTAATAATCGAACAATATTATGATTTATTTAATTGGAAAATAATTATTAAAAGTTGAAAGTATGGTAATCAATCATTAATTGGATTAACAAGAAAATAATTAATCAAACCGGTAATCATTACGATTAGTAACCATTATTTAACAGTAGTGCAGTAGTTTCCGAAATATTGAAAAAATTCGAAAAACAATTTAAGTTTTAAATTTAAAATTTTTTTTTGCAGAACTTCGTTTTATGATTAAATGAAACTTACTACCAAATTTCGTGAAGTGGTCGATTGTAACTATCTTTGGATTTGCAATGGAAAGGCTCATGTTGGTTGCCAGCTTTCTCGCCGAATATACTTTGTTTTTGATTTCCGCATGATATCTGTCAAAATTTTTTTGGAGTTCACTGACAAACTGGCGAATTAAAAAAAATATTTCTTTCAAAGTATTTTGTCGGAGTACTTTTCCTACAATTTGGTAATTTTTTTTAAAAATGGCAGAGCTTTTTAATATGAAAAATTAAACCGTCTAATGTGCATTTTTAATATGAAAGTCTACAAAGTAAGAACGAGTATATTATATCTAACATATCATTATGTATGTACATTTGCATTTGCATATTCAGACATTTCTTGTCTTGTGGTTCCATACATCATGCACACTGACATGCCAAGATGCTTATGCGAGACGAGTGCGTTTTAAGAATGCGCCATGACATGTTGGCGTGATAAAATAAATATAGTATTGAATGAAAAGCATTTGTAAAAATATTAAATAGAACTTTTCAAAACACGAAGGGAAAGAAGCTTTACAAGTTATTAGCATAACTTTAGTGTTGTTGCAGGCTATGTTAGAAAGTGCCAAAAATGTGTCAATGGAAGAAAGTCAAATATTTTAAAGTGTTGGAAAAAATAAACTGAAAGCAACTTTAAATTATTTTATGTATACGAGGTGCATTTTTTAGCGTGATAACTAGCACTCCCTTTTATAAAATGTAATTTTATTTGGCGGTTTATATTTATATTTATTATATTTCTTATTTTGTAGTTTATAATTCAGTTTCCAAAGGTTCTTCAATTGCTCTACCCCACTTAATTGCATTTGATAAAATGAAAATGAATGCTTCGAAATTCAAAAAAGTTTCGAAATTATTGAAAATAATGTAAGCTATTCTAGTTTTGAACCTTACACATTAAAGTTTTCAAAACGGATATAAAAAAGGCTGAATTTAAAAGTGCCCCAAATTCAAATGTACAACAGTTTACAGTTTCTAAAGGCCTCGGGTATATTTCTTCGCAGCTATACATAAGCTATAGTACTTAGATTTTTGTTTTCTAGACCAAGAGAATAAAAGTAGGTTTTGATAAATAAACGAGTTAACGTTTTTTTTTATCCAACCCAAGTGTACTCAACTCATTTCTGTGTGGCAATCAGGTAAAGAAACCCAAGTAATTTTTTCGAATTCTTCAGTAGTTGGACCAAAAACGAGAACCCTATCAAGAACCAGGATCCGCGGAGCTCCTAATAATCGGAGTCTAAATCTAGCAAACACAGGACAGGAGCACAAAATTTGCTCAACCGTCTCCTCCTGCATTTCCTGCATCTATTGTCACCGACGAGACCTAATACATACGCATGCAAACCCAAATGGCAGTGCCCAGGGGGTACGCATATCATGACCTTGCAGTCCTCCCTTTTTAAAGATATCAGTAGTTTAGTTGACGTCATGTCATATGCCTTGCACATGATCCTGGAAACTTGGCAACCTCGAGCTTGATTCCACGCCTTTTTTGCCTGGGCGATCATTTGCAACTCTTGCCTGCGTTTCAACTGTCTCAGTCTGATCGGGACTTCTACCGTATGCTCGTCCAGGGAAATTTTTGAGCAGATGCTGTGAAAATTTATGTGATAAGAGATTTTTGTATGGAAAACACAATGCTGGTAATATCTCATGTTTCTCCAATCCTAAGTTCAGCTTTTCTCGCTTATTCCCACAGATTTAATTTTGGTAGCCCTACCTAGAAGTATTTTTGTTGAAATAAGACGTAGAGTACCATTCGACGCATTTTTGAGATAGTAGCGGATATGTCAAAAAATAAATATAATAGGATTATGTGGCAACTCGAGGGTCTCAACTGGAATTTATTATAAAATTCAAAGGTAGTGACAACCGTTAAGTAAGAAACCTTTAAAGGCAGCATAACACGTTTTACCAAAAACTCATCCGAACTGCACAAGATAATAGCAAATACAATATAATAAAAATAATGAGATCAGGTGGCAAGTCTGCCTAGAAATATTTTTGTTGAAATACGTCGTAAAATCCTGTTGTTTTATATTATTATGGTCATTTCTCATTTACATACAAAAAACAAATTAGACAAGTGGCAACCCCATAAAAACATCCTGAGAGGCAACGCCTGGGTAGATATTCTGGGTCGACGAAACAAAATTTCAAATATTATCATCAATTGAACCTTATGTTGGGAGGGGCTACGGTACGCTATTTTTTGCGCAGTGAGATTATCAAACCAGGAAACCAGTATTAGCACCAACAATAATGTCAGCCTAGAAATACAACGATACATATGCAATTGAAAAGTAAAGTCCTCTCTCGACGAACGAAAATAACACTCTACAAGTCACTCATCGCACCCGTCCTGCTATATGGTGCAGAAGCGTGGACACTCACAACATCTGATGAGGCGGCTCTGGGAGTATTCGAGAGAAAGGTTCTTCGAAAGATTTGTGGACCTCTACGCGTTGGCGACGGCGAGTACCGAAGAAGATTTAATGATGAGCTGTATGAACTTTACGCAGACGCCGACATAGTCCAGCGAATTAAAACACAGCGGCTTCGCTGGCTAGGCCACGTTGTGCGAATGAGCGAAGATGCTCCAGCCCAGAAGGTATTCTTACCGGCACCCGCCGGTGGAAGCAGAGGAAGAGGGAGACCACCACTTCGATGAAATGACCAAGTGATCACCGATTTGCTATCGCGTGGTGTTTCCAATTGGCGCCACTTTGCAGAAAGAACAAACGACTGGCCAGCTATGTTGGACGGCTAAACTCGTTTAGACGGTTAAGCGCCATTTAAAGAAAATAGAAGAAGACATTAGAAATAAATTACAGGTTTCGCTTCTGATTTCAAATTTCGAAATTGCAGTGACCTTGTTCTCGCAAAGATACACATGGCCAGTTTTTACTTTAATATACCTTAACATACCTTGTAATTTATTTTTTTAAAACCTTGCTATTAAATTTGTAGAATTTTGACTTACTTCACTTGGTGAGATTGGAAAAATATAGATTTCAATATACTGTACGTTTAACGAGCTTGGTTTCTGTTCCAAGCATTTTGCAAGTATAACAAATATTTTTGCAAAAGCAAGAAACAGGCTCACGTACAATCATATCTCGAGACACGTGCATTTGAAGTAATGTGTACCATAACTTATATACGTGTAAATCCACACCCGCATACGGGAGACATGCATATGTTTGTGCACAAATTTATAATAGGGATGTTAAGAATGTCTTATTTTCGATACATACTTGAAATGCTAATGGGAATGTTAAGAGCGAAGTACGCAATGTTGACGTTTGAAGTACTGCTTTGCTTAGTTGGTGCTATCGTGTAGGCTCCCATTAGAATTTGCAGAATTAAAATCAAATGGGTGGGAGCAAAAATTAGTTTATAAAAGTGTTTTCGAAAAATACCACTTTTACCAAGTTAGAGTGCGGAAATATTCGAGTAATTTGATTTGAAAGCGAATTTGGAAATGACTCGAATCATTCGCATTTTGCAATAATATTAATAGCATCCGTTCTATGTATTTGCTTTTCATTTATTTTCACATTCAAAGAATAAAACACACAAACTCGAGAATATTTGTAGCTAAGATAGGCGCAGGTAATAGAATCACGTTTCACTTATGAAAAGTATTTGACAAAGGAAAGGTAAATTGACAAACAGACATGAACACGAAAATGTTTTGGCTTAGGCTAGTGTTTAAGCTTAAGCAATTGCGAACAGTACTTACATATGTATGTTTGTATGTAAGGATAATTATGGATTTATAGGAAACACTGTGCGGGAGAATCTTCATGAAATATTATCGGTAATCGTACTGTCTCGAACTAATGATGGCGAAAACTTTTCGAGTTTATAAAGCATTTTACGAATGAACTTGCCATATTTGACTGATACGCACGTAGAAGTTAACAAATGTGAATGACAACGGCAAGCCACGCTGGTGAAAATTTACAGTTACATATTTATTTGAATGTATGAAGTTACCGTTATTTTATTTGGTATTTTTTACATTCTAAGTAATGTAAAAATGTTAGTAGAAATAAGGAAATTAATTATACATTTTTCAGAAATTGCAATTTTGGTGCTCTCAATGACAGAATTGGTATGCTTGATTGGGACAATATAGTTACTGGAGTTGGCGTAAATGCGTGCTATGATGTTTTCAAGGGGAAAGTTAACCAAACTTGTGGTAGAATGCGCCAACGATTATAGAAAATGTATTACACAATTTTTTGACATACAAAAGATTTAAAGAAACTTAAGAATTGATGTAAAAAATCTTTAAAGCTTGCAAATTTTAGTATTTATTTTACTCAGGTGACTTTAAAGGGATAAATAAGTCACTTCATAAAAATGAAGTTTAGCCCTGGATTTTTATGGAGTTGTGACAAAACTAAAAATTTATGTTCGAGTATCTCGTTTCAAGTGTTGTACAATGAAACCTAGGCCCTTTAAAGCGGCCGCAAGCCTCTTTGCCGATCTTCTCAGTTCGAATTTTGAGTCCGAAATGATTCTGGGTGAAAATCGTGCTGCTAATACTGATACCTCTATACATTTCGGAGAAGGGACCATCACTTTTGATGATGTCATTCGTGGTAAACCTCTGATTAAGTCAACAACACAAATGAATGTTTATGGGGTTTGTGCTATCTTAATAATTTTTAATAAATCTCTTAATTCTGACAACTTCATAAATGCTTCAAAAGGAGCGCAAGAAAAAAGGCTATTGCTGCCAACTGTCCTTCCATTCAAAAACTATCTGCTGTATCGAAATTGTTTGAAGTTGTAGTTAAGGATAAGCTATTAGATTAATTTTTTTTTGTTGATTTTCCGACAGGCTGGAAAGCTGATGTACGGATGGGAGCGATTTTCCGTCATCCCTTGTAAAATTTTGCTTGGAGACAAACCGGTTTCGGCGATGTGCCATAAGCTATTTTGCGCAGTAAAGGGCTTGATCCCACCTAAGTAGCATGGTTTTATGCCTTGTCACGACTATATGAAATTATATTTGGCGGATCGTAGTTGTGTGGTTGTTGTGGATGGCATTTGGTCATACTCGCTTAGTGCAACCTCTGGTGTACCCCAAGGTACCGTGCTGGAACCTCTTTTATTTGTAATTTTTAATAATAACATACGCCAATGCTTCAAGTACTCCGACTTCTTGTTGTATACTAATAACTTGAAGACCATACCACGCGTGTCATATAGGGCGGCTCGAGCATATTCAAAATTCTTTCCTTCGCTTTTCCCTTAATTTTTTTTGCATTTTTATCATCCAGTACCTGTATACAGCTCTACGTGTCTTTTAATCAGTTTGAAATCTTTAAATAGTGGAAGATCTATCTTGCCGTTCACATTTATTTGTGATATTGTCATGTTTTTCTTACAAAACAAATTTTGAACAAACCATTTTTTCCTCTAGAGCAACTTCTTCTTCGCATTCACCAATTGCCAGGGCGATGAAAGAATATAATGTGATATCAAACTATTGTTAAATGAATTATTTTGATAAGAAAATATCTTAGATTTAAAATACTACTTGAAAAAAGTCTACAAGGAAATATTAATTTTCCTAGATTAACATTGAAACAAAGAAATTGTCGAGAAAATTCATAGCTTGCTAATACATATTTTCAAGTATATTTAATCAAAAGACCGAAGTTTTAGTTTTGTACTGTTAAGTTTAGGTCTAAGAAAGTGTAAAAATCAGAAATCGGGTCGATTTATAATTTTTGGTTTTTTGGCGAAATTTGTACATAGCAATATTTGGAAAAAATTCCAGTATGGCTGCAGGAAAAAAGTTAAATATTGAGACCGATCTTTAAAGCAACAAAAAATTGCACTTTGTAAAATTTAATGGGGTACAAAACAATAATTAAAGTTAATTTATTTAACATAAATCATATGGAAATCTTCGGAAATTTTAACTAATAGTGTTATGAATATAAAATTAACTTTTTCGGACTTAATAACACAGCACGGGGCAAACTAATTTAGTCGGGCTAGTACTTTAACAATGTAAACGTGTACATATACATATTAGTTAATTGTACATGTATTTATATAATATTTATATTTATATTATTGTACAAATTAGTACCAACAAAAATTGTTAGTATAAAAAAGCAATAAAAAAAACCGAGAGCACACGGTAAGGCAGTTCTACTGATAAAACAGATCTGTCAAAAAATCCATCATGATCACACTACTAACTGCCAGATGGCGGAAGTGGTTCATGCATATGGTAAAGAAGAATAGAACTAGGAGTTTAGATGACAGCGTATTGTTAGCTTCATGGTTAGCAATGGGTGCCAAAATTTCTCTGATAAGGGAGCCTAGCAGCTTCAGAAATGGATCTATAAGAAAAGCTATGGTGGTTTCTCTAAACATTTTCCCTACTCAATTCAATTAAAAAACTTTTAATAATTAATTAAAAATGATTATTAAAAAAAAAACAAAAACAATAATCATTTTCATAAAAATTCAAAAAGTGAAAAATTATTATTCTTGGCCTTGAGCTCGTTTCATGAATACTTCAATTTGTACAGGCCGTAAATCAACAAAAATTGTTGGTATAAAGAAGCAATTGAATTGTTGTTTTTTCGGCTTCTGTTTTTAAAGTGTTAATGACTATAAATGAGCTTAAAGCCAGTAATAGTAATTTTAATTTTTTACGAAAATAATAATTTTTGTTGCTTAGTTTTTTATTTTTTCATAATTTGTATTAATTATTAGAATTTATTAATTGAATAGAAAGATAAGGGAAAATTGAGACACAAATGCCATACGTTTTCTCTTAGATCGATTTTGAAGGCTACTAGGCTTCCCCTGATTAAATTTTTTGGCATGGTCTGTTAACCATTAGGCTATTAGAACGACGGTTTGTTTGTCAGCTAAAAAAATTGTTTCCATGAATTTTAACCTCTTTCGCTAGTGTCACTATGCTGCTGGCATTGTAATAGTTAATGTTGGACTTGTTTTGTTTTAATCGTTTTCATATCTACAAGAAGGAAATTGTGATGGTCATACGTTAGGAGACTTAATTAATACATAATATAATCATTAGTATGAGTATATGTGATACCCATAACTGCGCTTCCAAATGCTTTTCAAAGTTAGTTATTCTCCCTAAAAGATATAAGGCCTCGCAACGTAGATAAGAAGACAAAAGGAAATGCTACTCTTTAAGTAGGGTACTCCTAGAAATCAACACCGTAGTCCTAATCTTCTTAAAAATTTCCGAAACACTTACAATTACAAAAAAGATGTAGATGATTGGATATGACTTCAAACATAAAGACACTTTATAAAAAAAGATGCAGTTCCACTGAGATTATAAGTTAAACAATAAGCACGATGGCGGATCGACTATTTGGGGGTTTTTTAAGGGACTTGTATTGTTAGCAATATCATCAAACACTAATGTCTAATACTACATTTACACATATTGTCATAGAAAAGATCGCAATTCGGCATATTTTCCAATACAAATTGCATTCACAAAATCAAGTATTTAAAGCAAATTTCACAGCCAATGGGATTAATTCATAAAAGTTCGTTTCAAACGCGTCAAACGAACGCATTCTAAGCCGCTATAAACACGTTTGAGTTACTGGTCTAAAATGATACATTTTAGATTAGTATAAATTGGCTGCCTCAAAGCTGTGAAACCCGTCTATAGTCTATAGCTAAACAACTAATTTATTTTATGTATATACCCCTCTCCATCTCTTTGCATTTATTTCATTTCTCACCTCCATTAATACCCTATTGAATTAACTACTTCGAATTTTAGCTATGCCTTGTGTATCTCATTCATATTGGTAGCACATTTCTTGAGCGGGTAGACTTATCTTAGTTGACTTCATAGACACCTTTTGCTGTTTGTCATTTCCATAAAAATGCGCACGACTTTCTTTTCCAATGTCAATTACTTCATGTTTCTGCAATCTTCATAAATTGTCTCTCCATCTCTTTTAATAAACATTTTATATGCCAAATTTATTAGTGAACTCGATGCATTGCCAATTTACACTTTGAGCAAACTCATATGTCTCTACAAAAGTGTATGAAAATAAGAAATTTTTTGACTCATAAATAAGATATAAATTTTTTTATGCATACTTCATTATCTACATAAATCTGAGTAAACATATGTGCATCATGTGGGCGTATTAAATTCATAAATCGTAAAGTTTGCATCTATTTAACTTCAACACATTGATCGATAGCATATAAAGTATGACAATCAAGCAGCACATTTTGGTAACCATAAAATACAGAGAAATATTACGAAAATATGGTACTGATGCTTATACGAATTATACAGCGCACTGAGCAACTTTGTATAAATGTTGCACTTGTAGATATTAATGTGAAATGAAAGCAACAAATTAAATGGATCTCACAGTCAGCTACTTTTAATTTACGTCGATAACAGATGTTTTTAATATGCAATGAAAAGTGAAAAAAAATTTCAAATGAACATAATACCATTTCTCACTCAGTTAATCATAACTGAAATTGAATCAATAAACAGCGTTCCGTCGGTAAAAGCTGCCAAATCCATACAGCAGAGCAAAAAAACTAAATTGAATGAAAACTTGGACGTGGCAGCTTTTAACGGCAAGACGGCGAAATTTGTTAAGCCCAATTTTCAGTCCGAACGACTTTTTGATATTGCTGGAAAGATGGGATATTTTGCACTTGGCTATAAAAGAAATTGACCAAGTTTAGCTCTAAAAGTATTTGCGATAGATTAGTAGAACAAACGGGATCACTTCCACTACGAGCCACCATACATAAATATGAATCGTGGTTTGGTTGACCGCTTAAAACTTCAAATGGACTAAACTAAATTGAATACTTCCTTCTACTTCTTACCACGCACAGGCTTAGGAATAAAAAAGAGCCAAAAATATTGAGAGGGCGTGTCACCTCACATGCAAACTTCAAATTGCCTGCTTAATATTTTTGAAAGTATTCATGGTAGCGAATTGGAAGTTGGTATGGATAAAAACTATAAAAATATCATACAAATAAATAATTGGAGGTATATATACCTCCTCGGGTATTATGGCAGAGCTTCTCTACCAACTTGTGGTGTGCTTGTCCTAATTTTTCCTACAGATTGGCAAGACCTACAGTTTTTTGCCGATTCCGAACGGTATACGGCAAAGCAGATACATTTTGGCTGAGAAGCCTTCCATGGCAGAAATACACTCGGAAAGTTTGTCAAACTACTGCCGACGGTCGACCCCGTTGTGAAAAAACTTTTTCAACCCACTTTTGATGTGTTTTGATGTGAGAGTTTGCGAAACCTCTGCCGAGGAGCGACCTCGTTTTTGAAAAAACTTGTTCAAACAACTTTGGATGTTACTTATACCCAGCTAACCAAAAGAATTAAAAATACTCAAAACTCACATTCTTTGGGGTTGTATCCTCAGAAATGAGCTCTTTTTTGAACCCAAAAGTACCGAAACATCATTCTTTGCGGGCACACTAAAAAAATCATTAAAAAGAATACAAAATTACTCTTAATCCATTGAATTTGGAGCGTTTTATGACTCTTTGAAATGAACTTCGGAGTTTTTGGACTCTTTTTGAAACCTTTTATTGATTCTTTTCTAACGCTTTTTTGGAGTTTTTTTTGACACATTTTAGACAAGATTTTTTACAAATGTTTTTGAAGATTTTTGGATAACTTTTAGAATCATATTCATATCTGCATCTTACTGATCAGAACAAAAAATATTTTTTAAAGAAATTTGTACAAGTACATCTAAAAGTATAAATTTTCCTTCCGGAACTTCATTTCAAACAATCAATAAATATACTCAGGGTATTCGTTAATTTCTTAAATGCTTCCTAAATGCCTCGTTAACTGGTATGTAAAATGACGTATATACGAGCTATACAAAATTTACGAGGCATATAAATGCATACTCTGATTATTTTGTTCGTTTTTAAATACAATTCCCTTGACTTTCAACTATTGATAAACATTCAAAAAAAAAAAACTTTACTTTCTGTTAGGTAAAAAAACATTCAGAAAACGCTCCAAAAAATGTATCCACTATACAATATTCATTTCTACTCCCAGGGCTCCGTGAAATTTGGGAGCGTTCCGACTTTTGTTAGCTGAGGCCACACCACGGCGGCCGCCAACGACCTTAAAATTTCTCTTTTCGGAAAAGGGGACGTTGTGTCCCTCCTGCTGAAATTTGATTTCGTGAAATGATTTTAATAAAAATCCTGTCTTGGCATATAGTTACAAAGGCATTTTGAACGGGGACAACTCAAACTCAAAGCCAAAATGTTACAACCGAAATATTAACATCCGTTATACTCACACTTAAACTTACTATCCTACCGTATTCAACCCCTTCCACATTTTACACTTCTACGAAGATTTTGTGCCGTAGTGTCATCCAGCTTGAAAGAAGCTTTAAAATTCAACACGTTATAGTTGCTTTCACACTTTTCTCTTGATATTTGTTTAGATTTGTTTAGTTACTTTAACTTTCTCGTACTTCTTGTACCACCATATCCCTCATCAACTCTTAGCTTTTTGACTACTTGAGCTGGGTTGAAAGTGAGTATCTGTTTAAAAGACGGTTTATTTGTGTCGTTATGTGGGAATGTATATATATATGCTGCGCTATGTGACAAATGTTGTTTACTAAGAAGAGATTATCTTTAGAAAAGGTTAAGCATAAACAAGTATGGGGATTGACAAAAATACAAAAAATTTCAAATGAAAAAGTAGCAGCATAATCACGACTTTAACACAGATCTGAACAATATATAAGGAGACAGTATAGACTTCCTTGGGGGCAAGAAATAAAGATCAAACCATATTTCATCAATTTAAATATTGTCGGAAGATATGTATCAAATAACAACAAAACAAAAAATCTAAGTCAGCGTGAAACTGATATTTAATATCCATGGTCCCGCATTTTAGCTGGGTGTTATTTTATTACCAAGATATGTCTCGGAAGGCATAGCTCAATTGATTTCTGTATTTATCCCAAGACCTTTCATATATGAAATTCTCTATATATCTCAATGCCACTACTAGCACAGATGGGTATACAATCAACACTATTTATTTGAGCTATTAAAACTACGAAAAAATGCATACATTTACAGAATTGTGAGCCCCAAGTATTACATTGTTGGGGCGCCGAAATTTTCAAGTAGACATACTTTTTGCGAACACCACGGCGTATGAGCAATCTAAGCACACAAATTGTGGATGTGTATAACTTTTGTAGGGGAACCTGTTTTGAAAAATGGTGTTCAATTTCAGCTTATGTAAATAATTAAGTGGAAATATTACCTAACACAGTTGTGATAAGAATTTTCAAAACTTCTCTATCCCCTTACTATTGTTAAAGTTGTTAACTTTTATGGTCAAATAACGACTAAAGTATGCGAACGCTATCGACAGTTGGAGAAGGAAGCGAGAGGCCTCTCCGTAAGAAAAAAATATAGGCAGAAAGGCGTGAGTGCAAAGAACTAGGGTAACTAGCCAGCAAGAAAAACGCTCGAAAATTCTACCAAAAAAACTGGCAAATGACGGAAGGGTTTAAAACTGGAGACAACACGTGCAAGGACAAAAATGGCGACCTAGTGAGCAATGTACAGAAAGTGTTTAGATTATGGAGGAATAACCTCAATACCCTTCTAAATGGAGAAACCGAGCAACTGCACAGAGAAGAACCCGACCGCACAATCGAGGATGATGGAATTAGTGTTCCCCCACCCGACCATAATGAGATACGAGTAGCAATATCACGATAAAGAAACAAAAAAGCCGCGGACGCTGACGGATTGCCGGCTGAGCTATTCAAGTACGGCGGCGAGGAGCTGGTAAAGAGCATGCACCAGCTGCTATGCAGAATATGGTCGGAAGAATGCATGTCTGGTGGTTGGTATTTAAGTGTTCTCTGCCCAATCCACAAGAAAGTAGCTCCTAAAATCTGCTCCAACCATCGCGCGATCAGCCTGCTTAATATCGCATATAAGGTCCTATCAAGCGTATTGTGCCAAAGACTGAACCCACAGTTGACAAACTGATTAGACCTTATCAGTGAGGCTTCAGATCACTATGTGCTAAATCTTGGAAAAAAACCCGTGAGAAAAGAATCTACATGCATCACATCTTTATTGATTTAAAACCGCTTTCGATAGCACGAAAAGGAATGTCTGAATTTGGTTTTCCAGAAAAACTTACACAGCTGTGCAAAATGACGTTGAGCAACACCACCAGCTCAGTCAGAATCGAGAAGGACCTCTCCGAGCCGTTCGAAACTAAACAAAGTTTCAGACAGGGTGACCTCCTATCGTGCAATTTCTTTAATTTGATACTGGAGAAAATAATACAAGCCGCAGACCTACGACGCTCAGGAATCATCTATAACAAGACATTGACATCAGTGGTTTGAATAACTGCGCCGTAAGTTCTGCCTACTAAAAATTGAAGAAAGAAGCGAAAAAAGTTTGTTTGGAGGTGAACGAGGGCAAAACGAAGTACCTTCTGTCATCATGCAAAGAGTTAGCGCATTAGCGCCTTGGCACCCACGCCACTGTTGGCGGCCATAAGTTTGAAATAGTAAAAGACTTCGTTTACCTGGGAACCAGCATTAACAAAAACAATAATGTCAGCTTAGAAATCCAGCGAAGAATTACCCTTGTCAATAAATGTTACTTTGGGCTGAGTCAATTGCGAAGTAAAGTACTCTCTCACCGAACAAAAACCAAGCTCTACAAGGCGCTCATAATACCCGTATTGCAATATGAAGCAGAAGCATGGATGATGACAGGCGCAGATAAGTCGGCGCTTGTAGTATTCGAGAGAAAGGTTCTTTGAATGATTTATGGCCCCTACGCGATGCCGAGTTTACCGAAGAAGATTTAATGATGAATCAAAACCCAGCGACTAAGTTGGCTTGTCCATGTAATGCGAATGAAAGAAGATGCTCCGGCCCAAAATTTATTATTGTCGGAACTCACTTATGGAAGCAGAGGAAAAGGGAGGCCCCCAATCCTTTGGAAAGACCAAGTGGAGAACAATCTGCGATCTCTTGGCGTTTCTAATTGGCGTCAACTGGCAAAGGATAGAGTCTGGTGGCGCCAGACTGTTTAACAAACAGCGTTTAGACTGTTAAACAAACAGCTATTAAGGGCTGTTGACCTATATATGTATGTATGTAACTGAATTTCATTCGTTTTTTGAATTAAGGGGGTCGGGTCATTTACATCGAAAAAAATATTTTTTTTTTTTGGTTTGCTTAATCTCTTCCAAAAATATCTTAAAGCATATGTGTAAAATATTAACTTTGAAGAAGCCGAGGGACTCCTCTATGGACCTGGTTTAGCGGACTAAATTTTTTTGCTCGAAAACTATCCCACCTATCAATCTGATTCAACTTTTATTTTGTAAAGTATATAAAACTGTTCTATGTGAACAAAAGATATTGATCATTGCTTTGATTTTTGTAATGAAAAAAATGAAAAACTGCACAAATTTTACGTTAAAAATCGATTTCAAAGTTTAAACATTGGAAAAAATTATACATTTTTCATTTTCATTGGCTTTCTGAGGTTCAAACAGAGTGAAAAAGTATACAAATCAGCAAGATATTTATATTCACTGTTACAGATAAGAATTACGGACGCTACTTTGCACGCCAATGGCCGGTATTAGCTGTGACACGTTTCAGTGAAACATGGATTACTCCGCCATTTTTTAACATTTTTGAATGATTCAATCAATAAAAAAAAACGATTAAATATGCACTAAAATATGCTCTTTGAACGAATTTTCTACAGTGTTTTTTTTATTCTAAATATAAAAATTCAAAAAAGCGACTTTTTTTTGGCTTCTAAATGACCCGCCTCCTTGAGTGTATCTGATTAGTACTGGTTTTATATGCCGAGTTAGAAAAAGTTAAAATGACAAACTAAGTGTAGATAAAATTATTACGATACAGTTCTTCTGGCATCACTAGAATTGAGAAGATTCTTCAATGTTGAGTTCCCTGAGGCTCATCAATTTCGTAATTCTAATACTGAGCACAGACGCCACATTTCAGAATCTTTATAGACTGCTCGAAAACTGAGTTTTTGGTGGAGGCACTGGTGAAGAATTTAACTTTTCTCTAAAAACGTTCGCTAGCCTTTAAGCTTCTTCAAAACCGCAAGTAGTTCTACCACTCGCTTTATCGACCTCCAAAGCCACGGTTGAAATCTTTGTGAATATTTCGTTTCGTAGGAGGGTAAAACTCATGATAACCCGGCCTACAGACAACTTATAAAATAAATAACTCGTCACTTTATATATTTATACATGACCCAGTAGGAAAAAGGTTTAAATTAGAACTATAAATCCGATATCCTGCAAAGGCGACTTGGAATGAAAATTAATTCTTTTTCTGTAGCTTCCCATTGCCCTAGATTCTTGTTACTTGAACGTAGTTAATAACTACGTGACAATGCAGGGCAAGTGAAAAAAACACCTTAGGTGGCACACGGAGCGAGACATATGCAAAATTCATTTTAAATGTGAAATCTTGTAATTCATTTTCATTCCGTTGAATGGTGCGCTGAAAAACGGGTGGCATCTTACTATCGAACTTTGTAATAATAATCTGCAAAAACCTCTTTTAAAACTCACTTATATTAATGTCGACAAAAAGTAGCAGCAACATTTTTCTTAAACAAAGGCATGACAGACATCATGGATGAAAAAGAAACAAATCATTCAGAGTCTTACTATTGTTTATATTTTTAAATACTTTCGTTAAAAATATTGGTACAAAATAACAAGAAAAATATTCCGAAGCTAACTATGATACAAAATTTAATCTGACTACTTTAAAGCAAGGAAACTCTCAAACCACTCTCTTTTACTGCTTGGCTTAGTATTTAGATGTTTATTTTAGAGTATTATGAAACACTTATCATGATAGGTGGGTATAACAAATGTCTCTATTTGTTGGTGGTATACATGTGTATTGAAATGTAAGCACTTATAAGGTGGTTATAAAACTTCTTATGTCCTATTTATATACATAGGATGAATGCGGTGAGTAAATACACAAAGCGGGTATATGCGTCACCATGGATATAGTGCGTACGTAACGTTTTATAATGCGGAATTTCGCTTGCTATATTTTTTATGTTTTTTCATAATATTGATACATGTTATCGAAAGCATGCGTCACACATTGAACCAGCTTATGGATAGAATTGTGTATGCTTGAATGTTTGTTCTGTAAATCAAACCGATTATTTTGGTTAATATATTTTGTTTGTTTGTATACCCATGCACACGTAAATATGTAGGCGATATCTTGCTAACCCAATGATTTGTGGAGGAAGTAAATTAAGTTGAAAATACTCATATGTTTTAGATAGACAGAAAATCCTGTTTCTACTTACGGATATTTAAGGAAAATAGCTCTCAAAGTCTCGGCAAAGCTACTCAGTGCAAAGTACTGAGGATAGAAATGTAACGGAAATATAAATGTGCTGGAAATTGTATACCGCTCAGTAGGTTATGGAATTGTTCAGTTTGAGTCAGTAAGCACAGTACATTCTAGCTCACTAAAGAATTTCAACTTTCTTCCCGATAGCAAAGATCCCTGCGCTACCATAACAGTTGCGAATAGCAAGTTTACAGTAAATTATAGTGACCCCACAAACAAAATGTAGGGAAAACCCAACGCAAGTGACCTAGATATGTATTTCAACCTGCAACGCCGTATTTACTATAAGAAGTAAACCGATCAATCCTAAATCGGACAAAGCTATAGCTGAGCCAACAGAACGTAAGTTAATGCGCTCTGCTCGGATATACGACAAAACATTGCTATTGGCTATTGTTGAAACTCAACAACTGAAGAAGCATTTAGCTATTTAGAATACGTTATGAAAAAGAAAAGAGGAGAAGTTCTGGAAATCAACTTCTGTAACAAGCTTATTATAAATAGTTTCAAGTTTAATTTTAAACATAATAAGCCCCAGTTGGAACCATTATGTACTACTCTACAGAACCATCACAAAATATTCTAGGCAAAATTTCCATACAAAGCATCGGCAAGGAAATCTTTCTTTTCAGCGACAGACAAGCGGTCATCAAATACCTTTTATCTTACTCATTCAATTCTAAATTAGCGCTGAACTATGCGTGATGTTTTAAAAAGATGGCCCAACATAATCGTGTGCACCTTAAATTTGCTACGGGAACACAGGAACATTGATCAATATCGAATGGCAGTTAATCTTGTTAGGCAGGGTATGATGAAATAAGTTCTTCCTGATAAAGAAAGTTTAGATATTCCCTTTGCTCGTGCAAGCTAATGCTGGGCCCATCTACCGGCATATTAATGAAAGATGGCTACAAATCAGGGTGTCTTGTATGTAATCGAACCTGGTCAAAAAGCGTATAGATCTTGTCGTTTGTACATCCTAAGAAGGGTTGCAATTTTCAAACTAAAAGATGTATAGGCGCACGCAGCTATGTTATCGATGCTGTAGCATTTCTAAAGCTTACCAGGAGGCGGAAACTGCGGAACACCTTATCTGCATCTGCGCGGCGATAGTGACTATGACTGGGATTTCCACTTCTGAATACCTTACGCCAGGTCGCGCGTATCACGTAAATGACTTGATGGCTTCTAAACAGTCTTCAGAATGGTTTAAAAAGGAGGCGTAACGGGGCCTTTGAAACAACAGCCTTTCTTCTGCGCCCCATGGCAGCCAAGTAAATCCAACTTAACCTGCAACGATCCTCTTGGCTGTCACAAGCTAGTAGTTCGGGTCGCTCACATCAGATACGCTGTAGCCAAATCTGAAGTCGATATAGACGTGTTCTGTCTTATTTTCGTTTTTCTTTGGAGATGGCCAGGTAGCTTGGTTATATATATTACTGTTGGAATTTGATACTAAAGATGACCACATTTCGAGCAACGTATATTACCTCCATCCGTGAGAAGATGTTGGAATATTCAGACTGAATCTCCCAGCTATAATGGCTTCAAGTCGCCAATCTAGAGGTTCTTTCATGAAGGATCTACCGATTGTGTGTCGTTTTTACTTTATCATAGGAGTCCATATCAATGCGGATCGAGTTTGTCTCTTTTTAGTCTATCTGGTATAGTGGATGTCTCAAAGATCGATTATTTTTATTCCTTTGCCCGATTATAGTATTTTCATCTTATAACGAAATGGAAATAAAATTCAGACAAAGCAGCATATAGGTAGATAATTTTTAATAAAGAGATCGATCTTATAAATTCTCTTAGCTTCGGCACTCTCCAGAAGTAGCTGGGTCGCAAAGATTTGGGCAATAGGAGGCTTACTAAGTCTGAAGCCTTACTGATAAGGTTTAATCAGCTTATTAACGGATTTATCGTGACTTCGTTTGATATCATTGGCCTCAACAACCGCGCCGTAACTTCTGCTTACTCCAAATTAGAAAAAGAAGCGGAGAAAATGGGACTGGTGGTGAACGAGGGCAAAACGAAGTACCTTCTGTCATCATGAAAAGAGTAAGCGCATTTGCGCCTTGGCAACCAAGCCACTGTTGGCAGCAATAATTTCGAAATAGTAAAGGGCTTCGTTTACCTGGGAACCAGCATTAACACCAACAATAATGTTAGCCTAGAAATCCGACGAAGAATTACTCTTGCAAACAAATGCTACTTTGGACTGAGTAGGCAATTGAAAAGTAAAGTCCTCTCTGGACGAACGAAAATAGCACTCTACAAGTCACTCATCGCACCCGTCCTGCTATATGGTGCAGAAGCGTGGACACTAACAACATCTGATGAGGCGGCTCTGGGAGTATTCGAGAGAAAGGTTCTTCGAAAGATTTGTGGACCTCTGCGCGTTGGCTACGGCGAGTATCGAAGAAGATTTAATGATGAGCTGTATGAACTTTACGCAGACGCCGACATAGTTCAGCGAATTAAAACACAGCGGCTTCGCTGGCTAGGCCACGTAGTGCGAATGAGCAAAGATGCTCCAGCCCAGAAGGTATTCTTACCGGCACCCGCCGGTGGAAGCAGAGGAAGAGGGAGACCACCACTCCGATGGAAGGACCAAGTGGAGACCGATTTGCGATCCCGCGGTGTTTCCAATTGGCGCCAGTTGGCGCAACGAAGAAACGACTGGCGAGCTATGTTGGACGGTCAACATCGCCCAGGCGGTGAGATGACCATTTAAAGAAGAAGAAGTTTGAGCTCATGTAACTTCTGATGTTTATTCATGCACTATGTTAAATTTTGTTAACAAATTATCTTAAGTAAATCCCTAAACTTACTTAAAGGCATAGCATACAATAAGGTAACGCATTCAGCCATTAAGTATCAATATCAAATGATTACCAATACCACTCAACTTCCTTAGTCGCCGTTCATAAAATATAACACATAGGACAATTTGATTTTTCCCCTTCAGTGCTGTGTGAAGAGTCTTTCCAACACATTACATACGTGTAAAGAATGAATAAATACTTGAACATAAGAAAAAAAATGTTTCCATTTTTTCATGGAAAATGAACCGATTTATTCTGAAGAAAGCCTTAAAGCATACCACACATATGCGAATAGCTGCTAAGGGCTAGTGAATAAACTTGCAGGTCAGCAACGTAGACCAAGCCAGCCCAAACAACAGCAGCAAGCATGAAGGCAATCAATGTGCATACGACCTGCTATAAAAGCAGCTATGAAATCAAGCATGGCAGGCAAGTTGTAGTCTGCCAGTTAAGTTGTGGTACCTTCATTAATTTACATGTCTGCTATGACTTTTAAAAAGTTCACTAACGTTTTGTGTATGTGGCTGTATGCATATGTTTGTGTACACAGGCGAATGCATGGGGGAGGCGGTCGTTGACCCCATTGAACGAAATAATGATTTACAAACATGCGGCTACTTTTACTGAGATCCGATTTGTGGATACTTAAAATAGCTCATTAGTCAAGGTTCTTTTCCCATGTTTGGTGTATCGCTTCTGAATTTTGAAAAATTAAAGAGCTCTACATGTTATATGCAGACGAATTGTTCCTGAAGTTTTTAAATGAAAGTTTTAAAACAATATTTTATGAAGCCTCTTCCGATACTTGAACCTGGGACTTCAATTTGAAATCATTTGTACGAGAATTCAATATTTGCTCTGAGTGGAAATTAATATTCTAAATCAGGCATCGTCAAATATTAAACTGTAACAGTGATGGTAAGGGTGGTGTAGTTGTTTATTAACACACCTTACTTGTTGATAAGAAAACATATTTTTAATATTTTTAATATAAAAATTGTATTAAGAACTTTGGCTTGCAGTGTATTACCATATCTAAGGCAATAAGCAGAAAAAGCCAAACTCAAGTTTGGTCGAAAACGAGATAGTACCACCATTGTGTTCTCCGTGCTAGGATCTATAATCACAAAAAATCTTACGGCTTTTGCTCAAAAATTGTGGATTTCATGGACAAAAAACTATATCTCAATTCTATACACTTACAAAACAATTTCAACTTTAAAAGCACTCTACTGAAAAATTAAAAAAAAATTCTTTGGCGGTTCTCTCTTATTGCCACAGATATATTATCAGGAATAAGGCCCGTACTTTTTGTACCTAGTAGTGCTACGCACTTCATTCGCCTAACGGTAGTATGTAACGGCATAAACGGATCGAGATCGACTTATATACGAGTATACGAGTATATCAAAATGTTCAGGTCGAAAAGAGAAATTGATTAAGCCATGTCCGTCCGTCACGATAACTTGAGTAAATTTTGAGATATCTTAATGAAATAGCATGCAGGTTCCTTGGCACCCATCTCCGAGCGCTATGGGCGAAATCGGAGGATAGCCACACCCACTTTTATATGTAGAACATTTTCGAAAATACAAATGAAGTACAGAATACACTTTTAAGGATAAAATTTGGTGTTTACATTAATGTTAAGGCAGAAAATAAACTTTTCATGAAATTGTTGAAAATGGGCATGGCACCACCCACTTTTGATTAAGTCAAATTTAGAAATAATATTAATTATAAATCAAAAATTGTTCAAGACATCGAAAGGAAATACAGCACACATATTTATATTAATACAAGTAATGATCCGGAAACAAATTGCTGACATTGGTTAAGGTCCACGCCCACTTTTCTGCGAAAGATTTTGAAAAGGATCATAGATATACAAGGTGGCGCAAAAGTAAGCTTCCGATGTTCAGCATATCGGTTGTGGCACGTGAAGTGTGTGCTGTTGCACTGTCTTGTTGGAACTACATGTTTTCCAATCCCAATTCATCAAGTTGCGACAAAAAGAACTCGTTGATCATTGCTCTATAGCGCTCACCATTCACAGTAACCGTTTGGCCCCGACCGATTATTGGTCAAATAAATAGTCAGCAATATTCCGCATTCTGGAGCAGTGTAGCGTAACATTGTTTATTAACGTGTATTTCGCATGTGTTTACTACACAAATGTCAAAACAGAACTGACTTTAGGGGCCAATAGCAAAATTTATAGCATTTTCTGATAGGAGGATTACTTTTGCGCCACCCTGTATCGTTTATATTTCACTTTCAAAGTGTCCTTGAAGGAAGAAAGTAGAAAAATATAAGTTTTCGAAAATGAGCGTCGGGGCCCCGCCCCATTTATAGTGGATTACTCCACAAAACTTTCTATGCCATAACTCCGGCAAAAATTGGTTAATCGAATTTGAATATTTATCGATATTTGGCGAAAATGTTGAATATATAAAGGTAAATGTTTGTTGTAAAAATGAGCGAAATCGTTAAACAGCCACGCCCAGTTTTTTAAAATAGTTCTGAAAAATTTGTTTGTAAAATGTAAAACGCGATATTTCCATAACTATGCAAGCTATATCAATGAGATCTTGCACACATAATAAGCTTTTTAAGAAAAACTCGACCCCAAAAAATTTTGTGGATTTTGTCGAAATAGGCGTGGCGCCGACCACTTTTCAGCATAAAAATTCTGCTATTTTAAAAGGCTATTGGTTGTAGTTTCAATTAGACATTTCAATGGAAACTGGCCAGCTGCTTCTTAATAGTATGTAGTATACTCCTGCCAAAAATTGGGCAAACCGGATAACACACAAGTAAGATATCTCTTTTGATTTTCATAGCTTTCATAACCATAAAATGTTTGTAAGTATAAAAAGTAGAAGAGATGGGCCCACTAATAAGTATATCAAAACAATCAGGTTGATGAGCTGAGTCGAATAAGCCACCTCCGTCTCCCTGTCCATCCGTCTGTCTGTCCGTCTGTCTATTTGAATGCAAATTTTTCAAACAAAAAATGTGGTTAGCAGTTTTTGGTAGGGAAGCTATTTTTATACAAAAAAAATTAATGGCGGCCGCCGTGGTGGGGCCTACCACACCGAAGGTCCAAGGTTCGCGTCTTGGGACAGATAACATCAAAAGTGGTTTGAAAAACTTTGTCAAAGCGGGGTCGCCCCTCGGTAGTGGTTTGGCAAACTCTCCGAGTATCTTTCTGCTATGGAAGGCTTCTCAATAAAAATTCATCTCCTTTGTAGATGCCGTTCGAAGTCGGCAAAAATCTGTAGGTCCTGCCAATTTGTAGGAACAAATTCAAAACGGCACACCACAAATTGGAAGGGAAGCTCATCGCGAATACCCCTTAGGATGTTCATGATGATATACCTGTTTTGTTGCGCTATACAAAAATATTTTTTAAAATTAATTTACCTCTCAAAATTCATAACAGAAGTGTTTTTATTGAAAACAATCCGCTCGCATTATAATACGAACTGAAAGGTATTAAAGTAGATTAGTACCAGGTATTTAATGCTCGGTGCCACCCGAACTTAGAGCTCCTTACTTATTTTTCTTTCTTCTTTTATCGCAGTTAATGTGATCTTAACATTAATATGACTGGTTTTAACTAATTCCTAAAACTAATAAAATGATTGACCGATTTGAACGAACCATCATTTCGAGATGTAAACTCCTTTCCTACTCTTATTGAAAGTCTGAGTACGCCTCTGTCTGCGTATGGCAATGTGCACAGAAATTTAAAATAATCTTCTCATGGCGCAGGTGCCATGCTCGGATTTAGGCTGCTGTGATGTTGATTTGACTGTTGACTGCCTGAAACTGAGGTAAAAGAGTTTATTACAAGGAACAAAAAAAATTGCCTGCAAGAAATTCAAAAGAAGTAACATTCATACGAGTGGTAGGTGATGAATTGGCTATATACACACACATTCATATATGACGGCATATGCACGCATGACGAATTCAAATCAGGCATGGCGAAGGGACCATTGTTGGTCGAAATAAAATGCTACACACACACATACACAACTACACATACGTGTGTACCAAATTGTACTCAGTTGAGTTTAGTGAAGTTGATTTGAGTACGACGTGCGCCATTTGTCAGCGTAATAAAATCAAACTGAGTTGACTCTTAAACACAAATGCGCTTTCTTACTTCGTTGTGTGGGTGGTAAAGGTAGTGAACCCTTTTATGTTTGGCATTTGTCAAATAAAACGGCAAAATTTACAAAAAACGCATATGTAGATGTTTGTGTATACTGATAGATGTATGCATAAGTGTAGTTGCATGCTAGTCATGCTCAATAAAATAAAAATTGGCTACATTTACTTTAACTTTCTTTTTGAAACTTTCACCGCTCTAGTCAGAGTATGAGTACACTTATATGTATATAACTGTGTGTTATAAATACATTGAAGTTTGATTTTCGTACAGAGTGGCTACTTTTTCACATGCTAACACTTACAAGAATTTATGCTTAAAGGATTGTTCTTTATTTGTTGCTTTCTTTTTTGGGGGAATTGTAGTTTATTGGAGGTGAACTGCTTTTATGATTATTTTGCGCAAATAAAGCTCACAGTTATTTGCATATTTTTATACGCTTAGTAGAATGTGTTTTAAAATTTCTTAAATGCTAGCTTCCTCTGAACACAATTTTTAAAAAGCTTTAAATATTTTACTTTTTCGGCATCATTTTGGCAGTTTGAAAATTCATTGGCTTTTTTTATAAAAAATAATTTTTTCGTGAAGAGAGAATAATACTTTTCAACATAATCCTCTTTTAGCCCGATATAGTAAGCCCACATTTAAAAAAAAATGTTGTATTTCTTCCAAATAAGAAAACATTTGAAAGCTTGCGAAATATTCCTTTCTTCAACATAACAAAAAACTGTGCCCATAACTTAATTGGCCGCCACACGAGTTAAGGTCTTCTTTGGTGCACGACCTACCGATGTCTTGTCTATGGTAACAAAACTGCTCGAATCCGGACAAATCATGTCACGCAACGAGGGTTGATGATGGCACCATTTTGGCAACCGGCTCCTCCGAAAATGAGCTTTGCTCAAGAATTAATTCTTATCTTACATCGTTGTCCAGTTTCTTCGCTTGGCGAAATCTGGAGCTGTCCCCGACTTAATATTCGGCCACCTTATTTAGGACTGTTGCACACCCCAAAAACTTAGTGGTGAAATTTGAAAGCATGTTCAATTTTCTGGCTGGCTATACTTGGGGTAGAGATAAAGAAACGTTGCTGTCAACGTACAAATCAATTGGCAAGCCGGTTTTAAGCTACGCGATGTTACCGGAATACCTTATCCACAGTGAGGCAAGAACGCCTGCTTTTAGAGAGCATAATTAAATGCTAAAGCTGCTCTTGTTAAACTGTTACAAACCTCAACCCCCGAACAAGCAATTTCTTGAAGAAATTCCGTCTCCCAGGAAAATTAAAAAAGATCTCCGTTTGATCCAAAGGTGTATCGACAGGCCCTGAACAGCATTAACATGGAGTAGGTTAGTTCCTTTGTCAGCTCTCACCCAGTAAACGTCGTCATTCAGGCACAAGCTCCATCTGTTGCCTAAGAGGAGCGCGAACTGCCAAAGGAGACAAGAGTCGACATGCCGAATGTTTGTCCGATATGCGGTGTATCTCCCGATGACAAAAACCATGTGTTCATCTGCTCAACATCGCCAACTCTTCTAACCTCAATCTCACTCTCGTCCAAACCTATTGAACCCACAAGCTTCATGGGTCTTCCGTTAGAATATTTTGATGGATATGCTAAAGAAAATTGAGACTAGGCAGGGCAAAGCACAACAACAAAACCAACAACCATTTTCATTTCTAATGTCTGTTCATGTAAGATATGAAGTATTTCCTCAGTTTTGCTTCCTGTGGTCTCAGCTGTTTCAAGGGCTTTCATTCTTTGACCATGCAATATCATTCCATGGAGTAGATCGCCGATTCTGAATTGATTATTTCTTTCAGACGACCTTAACGCTCGGTGTTACATGTACTGGTATGACCACAGCAGAAGTCAATAAGCAGAGTACCCACAGAATTTATCAAGTCTTTCCTTGCTTTCGCTCGTTTGAAGGTCAGTAATATTAGGGGTAGTCCAATTCTAATTAAACATGACCCCGATGTGTTAAAAATTCTTGTTCAGAGATCTGCAATCAACTTAAATGCTGTGGTGAAATATCAGTGTTGTAAAAAACTTTGCAAAAAACTTGGAATCTCAAAATGAGTTTCAATTAATTTTCCGCTGTGATAAGGCGTTTTAGAATCAAACGCTGAGGTAGGTTCTTCTTCAGCCAAATGCTATCTGTTGAAACCGCTGGTAAATAAGGCGTCCTTCAAATAAATCTTAGATAGGGCGCTATGGAAAAATGTTTTGAAATGGGGTGATTTCCATTAAGCCTTTGATGTGGTCTCGAAAAACAAATTTAAGCGCTCACGAAAACATTTTTAGAAAATCTGGGTTTTAAACTCTTCGGAGGTTCATTGCTGCAAGGTATTACCATTACATGCATTTTTGTTTAGGCTACCTTGACTATGTAATAATAATTTGGTATTTAGAAGTTTATATATATTTTTCCATTTAATTTTCCCTTTGCTTTTTGAACCAACGTTTATGAAACCAAGATTATAATACCTTGTGTCATAAACAAATGATTAAAAACCGTTGGGACTGCAAAATATGAATTTTAAGCAAAATGAAAAGAAGCCGCTTAAAAGCTGCCACATCCCAAGTATTTTAACCCTCTAACAGGCCAATTTTCGTTTAACCCTAGACACGTAACCTTCGTTTATTCGACGAATACGCTATTGAAAATTTTTTGTTTCGTTTTAAGACTGCTTTTCTAAAAGACTTAAAAAAAAATATATCAGAATTGTTCCAAAATAATAAAAAAAATATTTTATTTCGAGGATTAAAAACTGGTACACATATGCGCATAAAAAATGTAACCAAAAATTAAATAACTACATTCGAAATAAGTATTTTAAAGAATGTTCTTCGAATCGACGAATGGTTAGGTTTTATAGGGAGTGAGCGAAGGTTATCTTTTTAGGGTTAAAATGAAAAAAACTCATATTTTGTAATTCTAGTGGGATAAGCTCGAATTTTAAGTCATATTTCCAAAAGGGTTCATATCTTTCACCCCAAAACTGAAAACCCTCACCCCCTTCTAGCCGGACTTGCCTGTTGGCCAACAACTCTATAAATACACTTATTATTCAACATGGTATTCATAAATTTTAATCCTTAATAATTGTTTCATTTACCAACAATTTAGTTTTTTTACTACAGAAATCCTTTTTATAACTGTTTCGTAGTTGTCAAATCCACCCCAGGCAAAACTAATGTTTTTTACAAAATGCACTAAATTTTTCAACGAGAATGAGTATATCTTCACTCTACTACCACATACAATTATAAAATCAAGGTTGCGACGCAGATAAAATATTTGGCGAAGATTATAAGTTAATAATTATAGAATATAATTAAGCGGGATACTTGTTATGTCTGTTTAACTTAACCCCGTCTAAACGTGGTCTTGCCTGTTAGAGGGTTAACATATTATATCTAAATTACCCCCACTGTCTTTGCTCATAAGAACTATCAATCACTTAACGTAATAGCCTTTGACCAAAACCTATAGCTACATAAACTCATTTATTTACCAGCTACTTAAAAATAATTACTTCGAAAATCGATTAACAATTTAAATCAATTTCATGCTATTAAGTGATTTTCATAAAAAGTTTATACTTTGAATTTTTTCAAAAGTGCATAAATCAATATTATGCAAATAGAGGCGATTTTTATCCTTCAAAATGCTGTGAATTCAATTATCCCGACATACATATTGGTATATATTCATTAGTTAGCATTTGGGGAATTCTCGTTAGTTAATTTTTTAGCGGTGGTGGTGTAGAGATTAATTTAAATAATATATTGTCATGTACCGGAAATACCAGCTTATTATTTTCCTATATCCCGTGATGTATGTTTATAGATCATTTGATTACATACTTAATTTTATTGAATGCATTGAGTTATAAAAAGTCCCTTAATATTAGGGCAGCAATGCAATAATTTGTTTGAGTTGCAAAAAATACTAGAAAATTCAACCACAAAATTCAGTATTAAGCTTGGTATTTGATTAAATTTGCGGTGCCATGACATAATCCTAGTAGGCATAATTTCTTTACTTTCGCTTGTGGTACTGCAAGGGGAGCCGGTGTTGGATCGGCTTAGGGTAGTTTTTTATGAGAGCGACCGCCCACAGAGAAGGTAGCTAGGTTAAGTTAGCCCCCCGTCTGTGACAAAACTAGAACCCTTCCCAATTTAGATATTAAGGGAGTCGAACCAACTTTTTGCGCAAAAGGTCTTCGATTACAGCATAGCCTAGCTCCGCTAAACACCAAAAGAAGCACCAGTAAAGGTACTAAACACAAGTCCTACCCTGTGCGGAATAGCTGAAGAGGAATAGTGCGACACTTTCTTTTTCCTCTTCGTCTCTGTAATTTCGACTGAAGCGCTTAGATTGTGTGCCCGTCAGACAGTGTGACACAGATGTGGGGCCACGTTTGCTTGTATACCTCGCAAGTGGTTTTCAATCTAGAATAAGGTTTTTATTAGAATTCACCCAGAAGTCAATGCTAGCACGTACCAAGAGAAGGAGCTCTTGGTTCACCAGCTATTATTCTGTAGCTTCCCCAGCATCTCGTTAGCAGCACATTTTTTGGTAGCCCGCTGTGACCTGGTAGCCTAAGCCTCAAGTAGAGCGATAGATATACCTCTTAGACGCTGCTTCCCATCTTGCCATTAAGCTAAGAGCCATCCGTGAAGATGAAATAATAATAATAATATACACTTCCTACCAGTCGTACCTCTCGAAGCTCTTATGGAGAAAATGTTGTCCTTAGATTGATCGGTGTAGTGTAGTCTCCCATCTCCAAGATTTCTGTATATGGTCTCCAGAATGCCTGCGTGTCCGAATATTGTGTCGCTTCAGTGTGGAACTGCGTTCAGCCGGACTACACCGCAGGTTGCCTTGAGTTTTCTATACTGGTCAACCGAAAATAAGTTGCGCACAACCTCCAAAACTTTTGTGGGCGTAGACGGAAGCAGCTCCGTGATAAGAATACCCGCTAACCTCCGTATTCTGGTCGTCCTTCCTATGTTAGTGTTTCATTCTCGCGATGGCCATCACACTGCAATACCATAAAGTACAGGCAGTGCATTACGCTAGGATTCAAACTCCACCTTTTACCCAAGGCTTGTTTATAGCCATAGAGGCCAGTAATTGATTTCTTGGATCTATCTTGAAAATGCTTGTTCTAGTTGAGTTTTATATCTAAGGCGAAAGTTTGTACCTCACTCTATTTAGGAGTGGTGGTCTAAAGGCTGGTACCTCGTATCTTCTGGTAAAAAGAAGCATTTCCTTTTAGGAAGGGCTTATCTTGAGTCCCCTTTTAAGTGACCAGCACCCCACGAGATCCAACGCGATATGGAGTAGTTGGCCTATGGTCTGAAGATGCTTATTTGTCGCCGTAAAAGCGATGTCATCGGCATACGCAATAACTTGGTAGCCGGTCTTTTGCATCTTCAGAAGTCGGATGTTTACTGTTACGTTCCGATGATATGACGCCTACTTGTAGGTTGGCCCTGGATGCGCATAGCAATATTAAGGTATTTCCCAGATTAGATTGGATAGTTCTGTGATGGTTGCATGTAGACCTGTATCCACGGACTTTTCCTTGGAGTATTTGCGTTAAGCATTCGACAGGCTTTGTGCGAGAAAATTATTTCAAAAGTGCGCACCCAGTATTCTCTCCAAGAATTTGATCATAAACGACGTAAGGCTTATAGGCCTGAATTGATTTGCCTTCGAGTGTGAACTTCTATCTCTTTTAGGTATGAGGACTATATTTACCTCGGTCCATTCCTGGGGAATGTAACACTGCCGTAGACAAGCTTTATATATTTCTGACAGCAAGACGCAGAGAATTTCAACAACCATTTTTAACTCAATGGCGAATATACTATCGAGCCTCGGAGATTTAAAATAGCGCACTCGACCCTTTGGGAATAGTTTAAATTCCCCATAAAATAATAGTTTCTTTCAAGGCCGACGGCTAGTTTGGGTTTCGTGGTACAGCCCGGAGAGTGCGTGTCCACTAGAATTACAAACAACCGAAGAAAGTTATGCGCAGAAACCTGCATCACAAAACCGGTGTTGGATCGGGTTACTAAGGGTTATTATTATGTCTTTTGGCTTGGTAGTATGTCTTTTTATACCGTCAGTGAACATGAAATGGTATTATAACTTCGTTCCGAAGTTTGTAAGTATGACAAGAAGAGGTAGACCCGCCAATAAGTATCGCGAAATGATCAGGGCGATGGCCTGAGTCAATTTAGCCATGTCCGTTTGTCCATCCGTCTATCCATCTGTCTGTCTGTTTGTACGCAAACTAGTCCCTCAGTTTTTGAGATAGTTTGATGAAGTTTGGTATGTGACCGCCATTTTGTAATATCCCTGCAGTCAACTGCTAAGCTGGTTAGTTCATTAACTAGCATTTCGTGCTCTTATTCATACCAGTTTATAAGCAGCAACAACTCTCTAAAATTGTCTATACGTGCATACGCGAGCGAAAAAGAAAACTACTCAGTATTCGGGCAGCAATCGTTCAGTTAACAACGCCGTCCTTCATTTTAATTATCTCTTTAACTAATAATCTGAGTATTTAGATATTCATTTAATTAAATTAAATTAAGAACTTTCTTGCAAATAATATTTCTTATAGTAAAATCATCCTTTTGAGAATTTCGTGCTTCAAATAGCATGATCACTTGTCAAAGAAAAATTTCAAAAGTGTTCCATTTTCGATTGTATGTGTTGTTGAGCTCTAGGCCACCCAAATATATATGAATAATAACAATTTTAAATTTGTTAATATTATATATTTATTTAAAATGATCGATCGTGTTCCATTTTCCATAAAATGTTTAACGAAAACTTCTCCTTGTGAACTCATTTATAAAATTCATTGAAAAAAGGATTATTTAAAAAAGAAGAAAATTACTTTTATTAATGTTTTCCAAGAGCAAAGTTGCTATGAATAGCGACTATACTTTTATTGAAATTTGTTCAATATAGTGAAGTAATATTTATTTTGATAGACACATATTTTATATATGATGACTAAATTTTCAGTAAAGTGGTTTGTAATGTAGTTTTTAAATTTTTTTGTATTTTTCAACACAAAATGAACTAAGCTCCTATGAAGTGGTACAGTAAGTGGTTTGATGCTGATGCATAGGCTGACTAGTACGCGGCTGGTATGATACCAGTGTATTTACTACCTAGTATACAAACTGGTGTCATCTTGAGTATATAGGAACTAGTGTGTAAACTGGTATATTGCTGATGCAGAGACTGACTAGTAGGACATCGCCATGTTGAAAATACCAGTTGCTAATATAAAAAACATGGCGGCCGCCGTGGTGTGAAGGTAGTGTTGCCGGCCTACCACACCGAAGGTCCTTGGTTCGAGCCCTGGTACAGGTAACATCAAAAGTGATTTGAAAAAAGTTTTTCAAAACGGGGTCGCCCCTCGGCAGTGGTTTGGCAAACTCTCCGAGTGCATTTCTGCCATGACAGGCTTCTCAGCACAAATTCGTCTCCTTTGTAGATGCCGTTCGGAGTCGGCAAAAAACTGTAGGTCCCACCAATTTGTAGGGAAAATTCAAAAATCGGCACACCACAAATTGGAAGAGAAGCTTGGCGCAAAAATCTCTTAGGAGGTTTATGATGATATACCTGTTGTATATCGCGCCATAGAGAGAGAGAATATAAAAAATTACAGAACTCCAACTAGTTGAGCCGGTTCGGCAAACTAGTATTTGAGTAGTATATAACTAGTAGAATTGACTGCAGGGATATTAATCGTTTGTCGGAACCAACAAGATCGGACCAATACAACACATAGCTCCCATACAATCGATTGTTCCGGTAAGTGGGGTTTGGGCTATGTATCCTTAAATTAACAGGGTAAAACCTCAAAATTTTGCACAGCTTGTATTTATTGTAAATCATACACTGAAAACCGTGATGCTTTTCATGAAAGTTATAAAGCCTACGGTACAGCGGAAGACAGTGCTATCCTCAGTGGTTTTTACTTGCGATTATTATTTGCAGCGGACTGCACAAGATAAAAACTCGATCAAAACATCTACGAGGTGTTTTTGGTATTACAACACTAACAGCAAGAACAACTCCACAAGCAACAAACATCAAATTAAAAACCACCACACTAAACAAAGCAAATGGAATTATTTGTCTTTGCCTTAAAAAGTGCGTGCAAATCCCTTTGCATTAATAAATAAGTACATTAAACATATCTTTGCACTAAATATTTTTTAGATACAGCTACATATAACGGTATTTATTTACTTTGTAGTAATTCAATAAATTTTTAAATTCAATTATACGCTTGTTGCCCATATCTGGCCTTTTGCCATTTTCACGGTCTGCCTGCGTAAGCTTGAGAGCGAATTGGTAAGTGACTGTCTTTTTGTCAGTCTGGTCGCCGGTAAGTCTTTTTTCCACTTATCTCAAAATCCAATTTTGCATTTTTGTCAACAGATTCTACTTTGCATGAATAAATGCAAACGTAAATAAATTTACTTATATACATACATACTTATATGCACATTCTTATGTATTTATCATACAATGTTTTGGTAGCTTTCAAACTTTTACTTGCTTTCGCCTCACTTTTTTTTGTTTTTTTAAAGTTGACATGCAAATTTCATTTCAACTCAAGAAAAAGGAAGCAATATTTGGTAAAAGGAACAAAATTTCGCAAAAATCAAAAGCAAAGTGGCATTCAAATTTTGTACCTCGTCAGTGTGGTTTGGTCTGTTTTGTTGTAACGTCCTTATATCGTTTAGTGTTTTACTTGTTTGCATTTTGCTTTCGTGTAGTTTTTTTTTATTTTATTTAATTCTTTTTTTTTTTTTGTTTGCAAACTGGGAAATCAATGTTATTCGTGTACTTCAATTCTGTTTGTGCGGATGCGGAAATGGAAATGACGTGTGCGTGTTCGCGTGATGCCAACTCTGAAAATCTAGCGTTTTAGAAACAGCTAACTTAAGCACTTTGAAAAGTGTTTTTTTCGTTTTAGACACTTTTTCTTTCCCCGCTCTTTTGCTTCTTATAGCTACGTTGTTGTTTCTACATACATAAGAGGTATGTTTGTATACGAATTTCTAACGTTGCTCACTAGACTGTTTTCTTCTTGCAGTGTTTTCTTTTGTCAATAGCACACTTGAGTGATTTGTCGATTGATTTCCGTTTCATTCATTCAGCAAACAAATGCCATCAAAGTACTCAGGTTCTTGTTGTTGTTGTTTTTTGGTCTAATATCTGCTTGTTGTTTTATTTTCTTTGTTACTTGCGGCTCTAATCTAAGTAATAACTATAGCAAATTGAGAATACCAACGGATACCAAATCTTTCGCCATATTTGGGAAGCTCCCGTTACCTCTTTTTTTCGTTGCCTATACTCATATCTCTGTGCATTTCGTAAACCGCGCCATTGAATAGTTTTCTTAACCCGCCGTTGGTATTATGGGTATAACCATAAGCCTTTTACAGAACTTATCTTAGAAATACTGCGATAGTCATCTCATCTTTTTTAGATACCATCTTTGATTCCAAATGAAAAAATTAGCAGGCTCTAGGATTTCTTTAACTAGTGAAGTTTAACTTAAAACATGAATTTCTTATATATGAGAAGTATTTGAAAAGTTGGCTTTGGATATAGTGAAACAAAGGATATTTATATCAAATGAAAATAATTAGGCGGATATCAATATCTAACTTTTTTGTATCTCGATTTCTATTTGATCTACATGTTTTCGCTATTATCCCAGAAATAACTTCATACGAGATTATGTATCAAATTAAAGGTTCAAATGAGGTTCATAGCAAAGATTGAGTTTCAAGTATTGGATAGTATGTGGGCTTAGGAAAATTTTTGCAAGCTGGGAACTATAAAATTTTCGCTTGTGCTTACTGGGTATCAAATGACGAATGATAATAGAAAGTTTCCCACCTAATTTAAAGTAGCGAAAAAGACTGCATTTGGTGCTATAAAACACATATATCTCTGAGAATTTCCTGCAGGACTTTATACCTTTCATGAATACGCATCACTATTTTAAGTGTCCGATCCTTACTTACACTTAGTAAAAACTCTGCAAAACCGATAATTTAAAGATACATAGCCCAAACCCAATTTATCGGAACAATCGATTGTGTGGGAGCCATATGTTATGTTGGTCCGATCTGGGTGATTTTCACTACACATACTACATATACATTAAGTACCAAACCTGCAAAAGTTTACGTTCCTACCTTTTCAGTTGCAAAATTTATAGCCCAAAACCCATTTATCGATGATTATCGATGATTAATCTCATGCAAAATGGCATACCAAATTTTATCAAGATATCTCAAAAACGGAAGGACTAGTTTGCGTACAATCAGAAGGACGGATAGACGGACATGGCTAAATCGACTCAGCTCATCGCTCTGAACATTTCGGTATACTTATTGGTGGGTCTATCTCTTCTTCTTCTTCTCATACTCACAAACATCGGACCAAAATTATAATAAAATTTCATCTTCATGAAAGGTATGAAAAAAAAGAACCCAAAATGGCTCCGAATCCGATGAATTCGATTGCTTTATGGCTCTTTTTAAATGAACTTCGGGATCTTTTTGTAAGCGTTTTGGGAGTCTTTTTTGACTCTTTTAGATACATTTTTATATTATTTGGTTACTTTTTGTAGTCATATTTGAGTCTTTTGTTGACTCTTTGGCTTTATATCACAAAAAAGTAGTTTTTTTAATGACTTATACAGTTTTATTATGATATTTTGAAAATATAATGCTATAAGTTCGATGTATATTGGAACGATTTTTCGTCATCCCTTGTCAAATTTGGTTTTGAGACAAACCGGTTTCGGCGTTGTGCCATCATCAGTGTCGATTTTCGTTCTGATCTGTTGTGGTCGTTTGTCTTGTATTTATAGTAGGTAGCAGGTAACGTCAGCATGGGTGTCTGTTTGTGTACGTGTGTGCATGTGTTGTGTGTGTACATTCAGAAACGGGGGTGGTTTGCATCGATCGGTTTTTTTGTGCCTGACTGAGGCAGGTAAAAGTTGGTGATTTTTGTTGTTTGACCTTTTTTGCTTGTTTGTTGTTTTTGATCTTTTGCTGTTTTGTGCTTATTTGTCGGTGCGTGTGTGTTTGTTGTACCTGAGTGGTTGCTTTGTTTTTTGTAAACCAATTTTAAAGGTTCGAATATTGTGTCGGAAATAGTGTTTGTCTGTTCGTTTATTATTCTACCGTCGAATGTTTTTTGTTTGTAGATTTCCATGTTTTCGAGTACGTTCAGACGTCTGCCTTTTGCTTGTACATGTAGGACCTTGACTGTTTTTTTGATGTTTCCGGGGGGGCATTTATTCTCCGCCATGTGATTCGCAAAGTTGGACTCTGGTATGATGGTTGGATTCCGTATCTTTTTGTTGTAATCTCTAATGTGTTCTCTGAACCTCGTTCTTACTTGTCGTCCGGTTTGTCCTATGTAACTGTGCTGGCATTCACAAGTGAGCTTGTATACACCATGGCTGCTAAATGGATCTTCTGAGTTAGTTTTGGTTCTTAGCTTCCGTCCTAAATTGTTCGATGTTTTGAACGCTGTGTTGATGTTGTATTTTCTAAGGAAATTTGCTAATTTATATGTTGCCCTTCCAGTATATGTCATTGTCGTCCAGGTTTGTGTACTTTCTTCTCCATTGTTTCTTTTTTGGTCTCTAAGGTCTCTCCTGAGTTTATCTACTAGTGCTTTTTTATATCCGTTGTTTGTAGCGATGTTATATATTATTCCAAGCTCTCTTCTATATGCTTCTTGTGTAAGAGGTGTTCTTTCCAATCTTTGTACTAAGTGCCTTAGCGCTGCATTTTTATGTTGTTGTGGGTGGTTAGAGGTATTATGTATTATTGTGTCGGTGGCCGTTGGTTTCCTATATATGTCGTAGTTGAATTTATTGCTAGCTTTATCAATACTTATTGTGAGGTCCAGATAATTGATTGCTCCGTCTTTTTCGGTTTCCATTGTGAATTTTATGTTCCCGTGCTGCTTGTTGAGGTACTCCAGTACTTGCTCTTCGTTGTTGGTAGTTAAAACGCATATGATATCATCCACGTACCTTGCGTAAAATAACACTCCTAATTTGGAATTTAATTCCTGTATATACTCTTTTTCCAGGTTTTGCATAAACGCTTCCATAAGAATAGCCGATGTTGGGTTTCCCATCGCAAGTCCGTTTGTTTGTCTGTATATTTTATTGTTGAATTGAAAATAGTTTTGACGTAGTGTTGTTCTTACCGTGTTCGTGATTTGCGTACTTTTCACTTTATCTTTTGTTTTACGTAGTATTATAGAGTTTACTATGTTCAATGTCTCTGCTAGTGGTATTGATGTGTATAGATCTTTTATGTCGAAAGATACCAATTTGCTGTCCTTTGTCACTTCAACGGTCCTAAGTTTGTTTATTAGTTCAGATGTATTAGTTATGGTGTGTTCGTTGCTAAGTTCCAGTGTGTCCTTCAATACTGTTTTTAAATATTTAGATAGCTTATAGCATGGTGCCGATTTAAAATTAATGATTGGTCTCATTGGATTGCCTGGCTTGTGGATTTTTGGTAGCGCAATCAGTGGTGGAGTTGACGGGTTCATTTGGACTAATGTATATGCCGAGTTGGTATCTATTATATTTGTTGCAGTTTTTATAGCCACTTTGATTTCTTTCTGGTATTCATCCGTGGGGTTCACTCTTATTCTACGACATTCCATATCCTCGATGAGTTTTTCGGTTTTTGTTATATACTCATCTTTTTCAATTAGCACAGTTGTGTTGCCTTTGTCCGCCTTCGTTGCCACAATGTTGTTTATCCTGAGTTTATGTTGTAGGTTCTTAACTGTTTTTTGCTCCGTGTTTCTCTTCTGTCCTTCCGTTGCTTTCACTTCCTTGTTTATTATTTCTCTGCACATGTGTCTTGCGTGCTCTTGCTCCTCAACTGGTATTAATGATATTGCGACCTCTGCGTCTACGATCGCCTGTTCCGTTTTTCTTTTTTCGTTTTGGTCTATAATATTGTGTTTCAGTCCCTTTTCAAGAAGTTGTTCTTCCGCCGCGGTGATGGCCACTGTCGTTAGGTTTACGAGCCTGGCATGGAAATGGTGCGGTTGTTGGTTGTTTTCCCATTCGCGACGTCCTGTCAGCTTATCTAGTTTCCGGTTCAGCGTCCTGTATTTCTGTTGTAGTTCATGTTCGACCTCAGTCCTTATGCGCTCGAAGCATTCCATTAACGTATCGCTAGGTAATTGCTCCGCCAACCTTAAATGGATGGATAGAATTTCGGCATTTATTCCATCTTTCTTGGCGTACTGGTTTTTCAACTCATATCTTAGGAAGTCTCTTTCCGCCTTCCTAATTGTCCTCATGCTTGTACTGGTGTTTGTTTTCATTGTTATTTTTGCAAATTTTGGTGTCACATTCAATTCTATGCATTGTTTGTTAAACCAAATGTTTGCCTTCGTTGTATGCAATTTCAGTAAACGTCGTTTGTAAACTATTAGTAGACCGTTTTCGTTTAAGTTAAAAGCCTGACAAGCATTAACTGGTTTATTTTGTTTTGTTGTTTTTCCGACAGGGTGAATGATTGATGTATATTGGAACGATTTTCCGTCATCCCTTGTCAAATTTGGTTTTGAGACAAACCGGTTTCGGCGTTGTGCCATCATCAGTGTCGATTTTCGTGAACCCCACGGATGAATACCAGAAAGAAATCAAAGTGGCTATAAAAACTGCAACAAATATAATAGATACCAACTCGGCATATACATTAGTCCAAATGAACCCGTCAACTCCACCACTGATTGCGCTACCAAAAATCCACAAGCCAGGCAATCCAATGAGACCAATCATTAATTTTAAATCGGCACCATGCTATAAGCTATCTAAATATTTAAAAACAGTATTGAAGGACACACTGGAACTTAGCAACGAACACACCATAACTAATACATCTGAACTAATAAACAAACTTAGGACCGTTGAAGTGACAAAGGACAGCAAATTGGTATCTTTCGACATAAAAGATCTATACACATCAATACCACTAGCAGAGACATTGAACATAGTAAACTCTATAATACTACGTAAAACAAAAGATAAAGTGAAAAGTACGCAAATCACGAACACGGTAAGAACAACACTACGTCAAAACTATTTTCAATTCAACAATAAAATATACAGACAAACAAACGGACTTGCGATGGGAAACCCAACATCGGCTATTCTTATGGAAGCGTTTATGCAAAACCTGGAAAAAGAGTATATACAGGAATTAAATTCCAAATTAGGAGTGTTATTTTACGCAAGGTACGTGGATGATATCATATGCGTTTTAACTACCAACAACGAAGAGCAAGTACTGGAGTACCTCAACAAGCAGCACGGGAACATAAAATTCACAATGGAAACCGAAAAAGACGGAGCAATCAATTATCTGGACCTCACAATAAGTATTGATAAAGCTAGCAATAAATTCAACTACGACATATATAGGAAACCAACGGCCACCGACACAATAATACATAATACCTCTAACCACCCACAACAACATAAAAATGCAGCGCTAAGGCACTTAGTACAAAGATTGGAAAGAACACCTCTTACACAAGAAGCATATAGAAGAGAGCTTGGAATAATATATAACATCGCTACAAACAACGGATATAAAAAAGCACTAGTAGATAAACTCAGGAGAGACCTTAGAGACCAAAAAAGAAACAATGGAGAAGAAAGTACACAAACCTGGACGACAATGACATATACTGGAAGGGCAACATATAAATTAGCAAATTTCCTTAGAAAATACAACATCAACACAGCGTTCAAAACATCGAACAATTTAGGACGGAAGCTAAGAACCAAAACTAACTCAGAAGATCCATTTAGCAGCCATGGTGTATACAAGCTCACTTGTGAATGCCAGCACAGTTACATAGGACAAACCGGACGACAAGTAAGAACGAGGTTCAGAGAACACATTAGAGATTACAACAAAAAGATACGGAATCCAACCATCATACCAGAGTCCAACTTTGCGAATCACATGGCGGAGAATAAATGCCCCCCCGGAAACATCAAAAAAACAGTCAAGGTCCTACATGTACAAGCAAAAGGCAGACGTCTGAACGTACTCGAAAACATGGAAATCTACAAACAAAAAACATTCGACGGTAGAATAATAAACGAACAGACAAACACTATTTCCGACACAATATTCGAACCTTTAAAATTGGTTTACAAAAAACAAAGCAACCACTCAGGTACAACAAACACACACGCACCGACAAATAAGCACAAAACAGCAAAAGATCAAAAACAACAAACAAGCAAAAAAGGTCAAACAACAAAAATCACCAACTTTTACCTGCCTCAGTCAGGCACAAAAAAACCGATCGATGCAAACCACCCCCGTTTCTGAATGTACACACACAACACATGCACACACGTACACAAACAGACACCCATGCTGACGTTACCTGCTACCTACTATAAATACAAGACAAACGACCACAACAGATCAGAACGAAAATCGACACTGATGATGGCACAACGCCGAAACCGGTTTGTCTCAAAACCAAATTTGACAAGGGATGACGAAAAATCGTTCCAATATACATCAATCATTCACCCTGTCGGAAAAAGCTATAAGTTCCTTTTGTTTCCATGATTTTATGTAAAAACATTTGTATGACTATGTACTAGGCTCTTTAAATTTTTCGATTAATCGACTAATTGGTTAAGCTCGGGTTTTGACCATTAACATATTTAAGAGTCGGTTAATGGTATTCGAATAATCGATCTAATGCTGAGAAAGCGTCGTTTGAGTAAAGGAAGCGATGCTTGAACTTGAAGGTATCGTCGTTGTTATTTTACTACGCACAGCTGTGTTCACAATATTAGTAGTTGCATTAAATTGGATATCGTTCAAAGAAATACGAAGAAGCTTTGTCTTTAATAATTTTCATTTAAACTTTAGCGACTTCTATAACAGAAACCATATAAAAAGAAATTCCAAAGTTTACACAAAGCTCAGGAAATTTAATCAAAGTTTGAAAAATTGAAATTGCAATATTTTCGTGCAGAATTTTTAGAAAATTTTCGAATACGCAGGTTTATAGCTCATTCAATTTTAGCTTCATAATGTGTAAGTGAAAAGCACGTCAAAATTTATCCGAAATTAAAAAAAAAAAATTGTGGCGAGGAGTTTGAGTATTTTCTTCCATGCAACGTATGAACGAAACTCAAATTTTCTTTGGAAAAAAATACCCAACATCCTCGGAAAAAGTATTGAAATTTAGGAGTACATTTCTTAGAACATTTTCCAAACTTTGTGTAAACTTTGAAATTACCTAATATGTCGTTATTTTTATAGATTTCGTTACATCCTTAATGAAAATTATTAAAGCAAAGCTTCTTCTAATTTCGTCAAATGATATACAATTTAATTCCACTACTATTATTGCAAACACAACTACTTATGTCTCAAACAGAGCCTTAGCACTTGGTTATTTGAAGTTATGAATACCATCGGATTCCTTGACTTAATATCGTCTTATCAGTGTAAGTTATGGGTTCAATAATAGTTCAACCACGCACCGAGAAAAAACCTAATAAAACTTTAAAACTCTTTGGGGTATGTGGAAAATCTGGTGTAAAAACTCAAATTTTAAGTAGTCAATTAACTAAAATACTACGATTAACCGAAAAATCGAAAGTGAGTGGTTAGTCGACTAGTCGACTGTTTTCGATTACTCGAATATTGTAATAACTGTGGTCGACTAATGTCGTAGTCGATGAACTCGATTAACCGTTTATAGTGAGCTCTTATAAGTATTTCTAAGAGTGTAACTAATTCCATAAAAAATTGTATTAGTTGTTTAATTTTAAATGCAATTAACTTGGCTTCGAACTTTCGGCTATTGATAAAAATACTCTTTACGTTCTGTTAATAAAAATACATCAGAAAATGCTCTAAAACATCTTATAGTTGAGCATTGCGGTTTATGCCCTCTATAATGTTCAAATCTTATCACAAGGCTCCGTGAGGTTTTATAAAAATTAATTTTTTTTATGTTTACTAAGTAACACTCCAAGAACTTGAAAAGAACTGTTATGAAAATTCCGACAATGAGTAAGTCTAAAATTCCGAACCAATTACAAACTACTATAGCTAATCAACCACTTTCTGTTTATGAAGAAACGAAGTGGATGAAGGTTCAATCGCACAAGAAGAACGTTTTCTTATACCCGGTTATAATTTAAGCAAATGTATCAATAGTAACTACTTAAGATGTAGTGAAGTATCAGACTAGGTAGAAATGAAGTGTTTACTTCGAATACTCTGCAAACGGTAGTGGTAGAGCTATTGGAATATAGAAGAATAGAGGGGTGAAGGGAAATGGAAGGAAAGAGAGCCAGCAAATATGCCTCGTAAGAAAGCAGGACCAGGTAATTAGCTTTTGAAAAGTTGGTCTGTAGTTAGCTATGAAATGCAAAATATTTGGTATTTACTTAGTGTTAATAAACAAGATTTGGTTTCACTATTTAAAAAGCATTTCGATATTTACGATTTTGTGAACTCAAAAGCAAAGCTATACTTGTTTGCTTTTTAATTTATTTATATAATATCTGTTAATAATATTAAAACAAATCCCACTATATCGGCACACTTTATTGACAATCTGTTTAATTTTCTTGATATACATACAGTCTGCATCAGATAGTATTTAATTTTCCCTAAAATACAAGTTCTATGCAAATACATTTAGCGAGGGATGCAATAGCATGAGTCCAGTTGGGTCACAATGCTACCAGTACCGCTGCCATATTTTAAACATGCTTAGTAAATTATAATTTGCAAGTCATCTCAATTTCAATTTTCTTAAGCAAACTGTACGTTTCCACACCTTCACCTAAATTTCTATACAAAGTAAACTTCATATCTTATAATTGCTATCGCCATCAAACACTCAAAGTTTTAGAATTCATAATTTTCACTCAACAAAAGTGTAGAATGAATTTACTCATATATCTACGCACTAGAATTGCTGCGAATATTAGCAGGACCGAATGATTCGCACGATTTAAGCAATCGTATTCGTGCTCAAGAAACCGTAAACTAACTTTCAACACAAATAATTGCGTTTCAGAAACAATAAAATGAGCTTCAAAATTATGAATTGTACTTGAGAATTTATGGTTTCTAAAATAAAATTCATTGTTCTAAATAATATTTTAAGATCTATGAGTTACCATTAATTATTCTGAAATATATTTTAGGTTTTCTGAAGTACAAGTAGCTATTCTGAAAAATATTTTTATATTTTCGAAGTACAATTAATGATTCTGAAATAAATTTAAGTAGTTAAGAAATATAATAAAGTTATATATTGCACTGAGTTAACAGTTAGAAGGATAAATCTCTATTAGCCTCTGAATATATCTGTTCCACAGTATGGCTGCAAGCAATGCAGTGTCTACTGTAAATAGAATGGCAACAACAGTATTCAAGAGAAAATATTTCAAGAAGACCGATGCTAGTTCTCGTGATGAAGATGTTTGTAAATAACATTTTCAACCAGGTTTGAAGCTACTCGATCCGATACTTGAACCAGGAAAGCTCACTATCACTACACCACGACGACACCAAATTAAATCCAAACATATTTACGACGTGTATCAGTTAGACGAATAAGTGAAGACACTTCCCTTCACCACAGAAGGTCTTTCTGTCGATAGACGATTTCAGCTAGAGGCCAACACAGAGTAAGGACCCACATGTATAGCGCTCTATGACGGAGTTATTTTTCATTTCAAACATCTCATATTTATAGACATTTAGTGTCATGAATATCTTAAAAATATACAGGCCGCAAAAACTAATTAAACAAAACCGAAGAGCACAATCGGAGTGTCAAAGATAGCACACACAAAAAAAAGAATCCATCCTGAGCAATGCTAAATGCGAAAGATTGTGATGCTTGCGCAATTTTGTGCAAAAATGAAAAGATAGAAGAGTTCAGCTGACAGAAGACTACAGTTCTGAAAGCCCAGTGGTTTAGAGAGCGTCTCTCTGTTGAAGAATTCTAGGAGCTTCCGAAATATTTTTGTAAGAAAAGCTATGGTGGTTGTATCTAAATTTCCCTTCTCTAATCTAATTAAAACTTTTAATAATTAATTAAAAATAATTAATTAAAAACACTTATGTTTTTATAAAAATAATTTTTATTGTTGGCCTTGAGGATATTTATAGTCATGAATACTTTAAAAATATAAAAGATGTAAAACAACAGTTAAATTGAATTGTTGATATGCAAAATCTCATACCTATTTATTGAAAATATTGTTTTAATTTAACTATATCACAATCGTTACATCACCAGTTTACGCATGGTGAGTTGAAAGTAATGACCCGCAGCATGAAATTTAACAAATTAAGAAGAAAATTATAAACAAATATCAACAAAGTAACATGAATATAAGGAATTAAATAAGCAAACAAAGAATTCTATTATTTTTTACTCAGAAAAATAAATATGTACCAAAGAAATTCGAAATTCACCTTAGGTCAATACTAATTCTCCCTCTGAAGGCTCTAAATTTGAAACGTAAGACAAAAAAAATTATGCTTACCAAGAATTGGTCTATACCGTTACCATTTGTTTATTTATTTATGTTTTTTTTTGGTAATTTTGTGTTGTGATTCATGTTATTTATATAGAAGCTCAAAAAGCCGAAGGTTTGAGTTAGCATTTGAAATTTGAGTCACAGCGATGCGTGCCATGAAATGAGCGGGGCTTGAAAAAGGACGGTAAGAATGAGAACAGAAGTGAAACTTCTAAAAGATAATTGCGAAATGGATAGAATTTTCAGCATTTTAACAACTCGACTTCATATATCGATACATCGGCACAGATCGAGCTGAGTGAGTTCAATAAATTAAATAAATGGCGTTGTACCGTAATAAATTTAGCAAGTATATGCCTCCAAAATACGTAATACAGTATAACGCATTGAGTATCGAGCAAGTAGAAATACAATATCTAAGTGAATTAAAAGGAATAATATTTTTAAATCCATTTAAAAAGGGTATGTTTGTGCAGTCATTAATTTTCGTGAAGAAAACTCTTACCAAATGTTACTGCAATATTTTTTAATTTCTACACGTAAGATATGTAATATCAATTTAAAAGCAAGTGCACTGGTGAACTAAGAGACTAAAGAATAAAACAAAAAATATTGATCCTTATTTAGGACTTACTGAATTTGATAAAAACGCTTAGTACGTCAGGCCTAAAATTAAAGGAAATTGTATGTATATTCAATATTCCGTATATTTTCATGAGAATTTTTCTGTCGAATATTATAAACCCAATTCCAGTTTCTATCAACCATGTCAATAACTCCCAGGCTTGCATAAGGAATTATATTATAATGTGCTTGTAAAGCGTAATTTTTTTTCTGCGAAAACTGACTTTATTTTTCAAAAGCACCATCGGCTAAAGTAGTTTTTATTTCAAAGAGTTGCTCTCCATTGAATTTCCAGGAGGGCATTTTTTTTACTGTTAATGTTGGTTAAAAAATAGTAATTTCAAATTTGTATATGTCAACACTCATACACTTATCATAGCCAGCAAAGGCAAGATTTGTGTGTAGGTTCTCTTATCGTGAGTCAAATAGGTCGGAATTAATACTGATGTAATGTAATTAACCGGCCTCCGATGGGTTACAAATCACTGGTCGTGATGACCAGCAACGTTACTTCTGCATTTAATCTCAGCCGAATATTATATAGCTCCTTTCCAACCACAACACAGTCAGTAGTTATATTTTTACTAGCTAGTAGCTAGTGTGTTAAAGTGATATACAGTGGCGGACATAAGCGTACATACAGTCGTTTTCTGCGATTTTCACAAGTGTTGACCTTAATAAAATTATTTTAACAAAGTTTGAGTAAAAACAACTATACATTTTGTTTAAAAATGTAAAGAAAATTAGGGGAAATTCAAAGAAATTTTACTAAAATTTGGAATTTTTTTCCAGAATTTTTAGATTTTGTTGGAAAATGCACTTTTGTAGCCCATTAAATTTTAGTGTAATAAGGTTTTAATCTCAAGTTCGTGACACATTTCCCTGATTTTTGAAAATTTTTATACCTTTCATGAACATGAAATGGTATATTAACTTTGGTCCGATGTTTGTAACGTTTAGAAATATAAGAGATAGACCAACCATTAAGTATACCAAATTGATCAGGACGATGAACTGAGTTGATACAGCCATGTCCGTCTGTCCGTCCGTCCGTCTGTTTGAACGCAAACTAGTCCCTCAATTTTTGAGATATATCGATGAAATTTGGCACACGGATATATTTTTGTATTATATTAGACATTTGTCGGATCCGGTATAATCGGGTCACTATACCATATATCTCCCATACAACCGATCGTTCAAATAAGAGGATTATGGTCATTTCTCCCTCATTTTTAAAGATTAAAACTTGAAACTTGGTGAGATATTTTCTTATAGATAGCTATAGAGCTATTTATAGTATATATCCCATACAACCGATCGTTCAGATAAGGGTATTATGGTCATTTATCCCTCATTTTGGAAGATTAAAACTTGAAACTTGGTGAAATATTTGCTTATAGATAATAAAAATTTGGTAAAAAAATCGCTAAGATCGGAGCTATATATAGTATATATCCCATACAACCGATCGTTCAGAAAAGAGGATTATGGCCATTTCTCCCTCATTTTAAAAGATTAAAACTTCAAACTTGGTAAGATATTTTCTTATGGATAATAAAAGATTTCGTAAAAAAATCACCAAGATCGGAGCTCTATATAGTATATATCTCATACAACCGATCGTTCAGATAAGAGGATTATGGCCATTTATCCCTCATTTTGGAAGACTAAAACTTGAAACTTGGTGAGATGTTTGCTTACAGATAACAAATAAAGCTTATTATAAAAGAAAATTAAATGTATTGCTGACAAAGTTTTTGAGAACTTTAAACAATGCGTATTTAAGTTTGCACGTATTCATGAAAGGTATAAAGCCTTCGGCACAGCCGAAGACAGCGCCGTCCTTACTTGTTACACTTTGCTTTATGCTATTAAATGGAATATTTATTAAAATTGTTTCATAGTATTGATCTTTTTTCACTGCAGGGCTCTGAAAGTAGCTTACCAACTCAGTCACATCTCACAGTAGCTCACTTCGCAATATTGTTGTCACGATAGCTGGGATCTCTGGAACAGTATATAGACCTCAACAGTCTTTGTAAAAGCATAAAAGTAGAGCAATGAAAGAGTTCTATAGTATCCCGTAGCGCCTAATTTTTTATAAACCCGTACACAATTTCTTGCTACTTAGCTACGGTTTGATAAATAACATGTACATATACATTACTATTTTTAATTCTAAAGCTTTTTATATGTATATGTGCATATACGTATTAATATATTTCGAAAATTTATTACAGCGTTTATTCACTCAGCGAAGGCTAACTATCAGACGGTAGCAGTTAAATATAACACTGAAAAATAAATAAAATACTCCTAGAAAATATACAAGAATAAAACACTTAACAAATGAGAAGTAACTAACTAAATATATTTTCTTAAATCACTCAAAGCATCTGAAGAAAAGAAATTAAAAAAACCATATTGTCTAACGACTGGTAAAAGGAATATCAGAAACTGCTAGCGAAGAGCACAATCAAAGTCTGACGGCAACTATAACCACACACACACATACATACGTATATAAATATTAGTTAACCTCCCAGCCGGACTGTATGCTTACCGCAATTTAGCTTAGTAAGTTACCATTGGCATGTCAGGAAATAACTAACTGCCGACTCAGCTGGCATTGGCTGAAAATTGCGGTAACTAACGTACTAAGTGCCGGTGGCAACGGTAAAATTACGATCGGATATGATTGCACATATACACACAAACACATATATTAAGATACATATGGACACCCCTTGGTATTGCATAAAAACAGACAAACATGTGGTCGAATAAGTGTAATAAGAAGGAAAATTCCAAAGATTTATTTCTTTCGAAATAAAAGAAAAAGGAGGCAAAATGGTAGTTATTTAACATCCACATGCCTAAGATATATGTATATACTATGTATGTAAGTTGATTGTTTGTCTCTATGTATGGCCTCGAGGGTGCAGTATTTTTAGAGCCTAAACTCACGAGACAATAACCTTTTTTGTATTTAATGAAGATTTTCATTTGCATTAAATAATAAGTTCGATATATCCAAGTCGGGACTTAAACTTACACCCCGATTGTGTATTATTGACAAATTGTTAATCTCTATAGATAACAAGTAAAAAATATTTCTATCAAGTGTTTTGAATTCTGCGGTAAAAATAAAAAACGCTCAAGATTGACAATTTGTTAAGAACACAGAATGGCGAGGTTTGTGTGGGTGTTTGACCTTATCAAATTTTGGAAATTTTTAATATGTCTTTTGGCCATCTCGGAGGCTATAATCATCTAGCATGCTTTATTTTAACACTTTAAACGAAATATTATTTTAATATATCTACTACCACCTCTGAAACAGCTCAACTGCTTTTGGATGGAATATGGTAGGTAGATAGCGTAGTACATTTCAAGAATTTCTTGTATAGCGCTGCCACTGAGCATGATTTTACAAGAGTTTCGCCTATTGGAAGTTTATTAAAATTCAGTGAGATTTACTTGAATTTGTATCAAGCAAAAGATATTGTGTTTTAAATAAAAAAAAAAATATATCTCTTAATTAAGGTTGCCACCTAACAATAGGGAATATTTTTTTTGTATTCTTCTTTTATTACGAAAACAACTTGACTCATTTGGTTGAAGTTTTAAATACAGGATTACATACATTTGCTCTGCTAAAGTGCTGCCACTTAGAACAAGTTACCACCTAACGCTAACACGTAATTTTACTGTATTTATTCTTTTGTTTACCCTCTGCTATTCCGACAACAACTTCACATTTTCCCATACAAATCGCATTCACAAAATCACGCATTCAATGTTAAATACAGAGCGATGAATTCATGAAATTATATCTTCACTGGCAAATTAAATTATTCAGCAACCTTGGAAAATTGTCTTGTCCAGCTCTCACGCCCAGATATTATATCATCAAAAGTGGATTTTCGAAAGTGAGGCTGCTTTGGTAAAAACAAATTTAGTAAGTTAGCTGCCGAAATTCATTGTGATTTCCAACTTTATGACTATCAATGAAATTAGTGTCTATAGTGATGCCAGATGTCGCAAAAGAAGGTTCAGTGACCAGTTGAATAAACTGTTGCTAACTATTCAGCGGAGCTTATGACCCCCTGATTGCGTGGATGCTGAGTGTGTATTTTCCTACTTTTTGTCTCCCAAATACATTTTCGTTACCTTTTTGATACAACAAACACACTGTATTCCGTCTGTCTTCTAAAAAAGTTTAAGGTATTTACGTATGTATTTCCATAAGTAAATACACATCTATATGCGTGCTTTAGGACAAGGATTTTCAGGTTAAAAGGACTGTGGAAAAAATATCCATTAATCACATATGTTTATTTATGTAACCCGTATTGAAGATTTTCTGACTGGAATGACCTGCTTGCAATTTCGGTATTTTGGTAATTTTTTTAAAGTTATAAATAACTGTTATTGCTGTTTTGTAACAACAATTTGTATTCCAATTTCTTCAAAGATATAAAGTTTTTATATTTTTAGTTAATATTATACACTCGGATTGTTTTAAAATAAGTGTAGGAGTTTGATAGGGAGAGGAGAGGGGATTGGAGACGGCGACAGATGGATATGGATATGGATATGGATATTTATATAGAGATGGCGATAAAGATGGAGAGGGATATGCATACATAGTACACGGGAATAGGGACAGCATAAACAGCAAGAGTTATTGGATGAGGCAGTCTCATTGAAGCAAGAAAAAGAGCGAGCAAAGGTGAAAACTGAGGAAAATTCTGTAGAAAAAAAATGAGTATGAAAGAGCAAAGAAAATAATAATATAGGAAGAGTGAATTAAAATATAAAGTTAAGTTTTCATGAAAGATAATATACGTTTATAGAAATAAATACAAAATGAAGCACCTTTTTCTAAAGCCCTTTTGCTAAAGCCTAGGCACATTTGAAAAAATTGTGTATGCAAATTTATGGAAATTAAGGATACGCTTTTTTTAAGCTCCTACATCAGTGATGTAACGAATGCCGGTTTTTGAATATTCGCAAATGCTAATGCGAATATCCACTAATGATATTCGCTAGTGCGAATGCGCATATTCAGTTGTTCAAACTTGTCGCCAATTCTGTGTGGCTATGCAGTCTCGTTCGATCGACGTACGTTTTGTTTCAATTTTGTTCGCGAATCGATATATTTGCTACGAGAGAAGTACATTAGCGTCTACAATTTTTTGTTTGTTTGTTTAGATTACATATATTTATAGTTTATCGTTGAAGAATATATTTTTATATCATATATTATTAGTTGATTTACTTTTTCATGCATTAAGAAACATTGGAAATAAATGAATTTTAGTCTTATTACTCTGGTATTATCTTCAAATTACTTTTTTTCTGATATGAATGTTCAAAACCATGCGAATATTCGGGACATCACTGTCCTATATACATACTTACATACCTACCCATATGCGTATAGATCTGTTTAAAACAGAGGAATAGAAATGGTAATGGTTGGCTGGTATTAAGCTAAGAACAGAAAATACGCCTTTAAGAAGGCAATTGTCCAACCAAAACATGCACCACAAGCAGAAGCTTAAGATTTGTTGGAACACTTTGCGAACAAGAAGAAGAGAAAAAAAGTGAATATAGCTGTAGGTGTGTACAGATATACTTCTATATGCATGAACATGCTGCAGTGCGTCTGTAAACTAGTTCAAAAAAGACAGAAGTTGTACCACATAAATTTAAAAGTTCTGGAAAATACTGGATTGCATAGATGTGAAAAAATCAGAGAATTATCTAAATGTTCTCTTTTCCTTCACAAGGCCTGGAACACATGACCTCTACTATGTATGTCGATAATACGAAATATGCAACTCTCAGTTTTAATTGTTGAACTAATGTTTTTGAGCCTATTTTGATCTATTTTCCCAACTCCCACAAATACTCGCTGGAGGAAGGTATCTATGACGTGCTCTCAACCAAAAGGAGGCATAATTTGCAAGGACCGCAAATGATGATTATTTTTATTTTTTACTCAATTTTATTTTTCATAATAAAACTCAAAGCGTCATATATCCTAAACTATGGGGAATTTCACTTTAAAAGTTTAAAGGAACGCTCCTCTTGCTATGAGGTGGTTGATCCCAAAGATAATTTAATAAAAATTATACTATAAATGGCGGAAAATGGGTATGAAAATATGCGTGCCTTTATTTCTATTTCATAAATACAGATTTCCCCCATTAAATGCCCCTTTCCTCCATTGGAAGTGGAATTTTCAATAATTTATCTTTAGGATCAAGAACTTTAGAGTAAAAAATTAGTTAGTTCAGATTTTTAAGCCGAAATATAACATAGTTCAGATGACTCATTCTTGAGTAAAAATAAAAGTATTCATTATTTGCGGTCCCCGATAATTTGATGGTAAAGTCCCACATACTTACCTATAAGTTATCCGACAACTTCCCATTAATGTTCCAGTATGGTAACTGCGACGTGCAGGGAACTTTACGCACAAACTCACGCACTACTAATCATGGTTGAGGCTCATTTTTGCTAACCTAAAGGTACCACTTGCTTATATAAAAATACATTTGCCTGACCAGTTGCACTTCAGCATGATTCTAGTTTCTATGTAGTTTGATTTAACTGCAGGACATATGTGGCCACACATAACTATATATAACACAAATGGTCACGAGTTAAGCACTAATGACCAAACTATGATGTGCTTTTTGTTCGCAAGAAAATATGCCAGCAACAAAATTTGTTCATATGTACCACATTTATATAACAGTTTGGCAATTTACCGAGAAATTGCAAGCAAGAAACAAAAGGCAGATCCCCAAATATGTACAAAGGTTTAAACGTGAGTTGGCTCACAAGCCGAAAACTTGTCTATGCAACTTGAGAAAGTGCTTAATTGCGCATTTATTTAGAAAGGTGTAACACACTTCACCACACACACACACACACACACATGCATTTGCATTGCCATGCAAATTGATGGCAATATACTAAATAAAGTTTTGTGGCGTGCAAGCGTATTGTAAAATGTTCCTGCATTTGTGTGTGTATTTGTATGTATGCGTATGTGTTTCATATACATATATGCGTTTTAGTTAGTGCCATGCTTAGAGCAGTTTATCATGTGAAGCTCATAAATTAAACTTGGCCCCTGCTGTTTCAGCTCTTCACTACTTTTTCTTCATTTAAAAGCCGAGTAGCAATGATGTCAGTATTAGTATGTATGTGTGTTTATTGTTTTATATTGTGTCGTCGTACTCCATCTGCTGGTTTACTTGTTTTGAATGTTTTTACCATACTTTCACCCAGTTTTTGCTAGTGCGCCCGCATTTGCAGTAGAAATATGCTTTTTTTTCTTTTTTTTTGGTGCAAATTTCTTTCACGAGGGTCGAACGGAAATCAGTTTATTTAATGGCTAATTACAGGAATTTTATGGCAATATAAGTGCCGTGCAAAGCGCTAAATTATAGTGGAATGCAAACGTTATTTTCTCTCCAACGAAAATGGTCTTCATTACCAACTTCTTGTTTACTTACAAGTTTGTTTGTGTGTGGGGATGAGTAGAAAGGTGCTATCTTCATCAGTCATCATCACCTTATTGCGTGCTGGTACTCAATATAAATGTGGTATATTTAAAGTATTTTCTAGATGAGCTTTTGAAAGTTTTCAATTAAAAATTTAAGTTTTAGAGTTTAAAATATTTAGGTATTTATTCAAAGGCAGTGACTGAAATAAAGGAACCTAAATTAAAGCGTTGAATATAAATTGGAGGTATGACCAAGATGCTATGGTCCTTCCACAAACCCATCGTCCCAAGCCTTACAACATCCGTAAAACTAAAAAGCGCTAAGGAATTATTTGGAGAATGGTAAGTCTGAAGCCGAAGAATAATTTCTATTAGATTCGCATTCGGGTTTATATAAATAAAGGTTGATACCGTGAAGTATATTATATAAATATAAATAAAATATAAAAAATAAAATGTTCGATTCAGCTAGTAATTAGTGATAATTGTATTAGCTCTGTTTTAGCATTCCTATTATTAATTATAGCAAAAATTAAAATAGAGATGATTTATTTTGTTGTGTTGATCTTCCGACAGGGTAGTAAGCTGATTTTTGTTGGAACGATTTTCCGTCATCCCTTGTCAAGTTTGGTTTTGTGACAAACCGGTTTCGGCGTTCTGCCATTTTCAATGCCTAGTTTCGTTCTGGTCTGTGTCTATCCGCTGCGTTGTTTTTATAGTCCGTTAAAATAGAGATATAAGGGATGCAATTGATTGCAAAACATAATAGGGGTGTGGATTTAAAAAATTTATTACTCAAAATGGTTAGATGGCCCACTTGATTTTTAAATAAATAAAATTAATTCCAAAGTAAAGATTTTCCTTTTGGTCCAAATTCGTAAAAAACAGACGAGTATTTTTGAATGTGATTATTTTTAATAACTCTCACTCATTTATTTAATAATCGATTGGGTATTATCAAGTGTTGAGTGAAAGTTCTTAAAATTAACAGCTTGAACTAAAACAAAATGCACCGCAATGACTATTGTTATTATTATGACAATAGTCATATTAAGGTATGCTTGGAAAATTTCGAAAGCTCTTTTCATACCTATTATTTAAGTAACATTTTCAAAAAAAGAACAAGGCTTGAGGGATTACATTATGCTGTATGTGCTTTTGGTATTGAAGACCCAATTGTAAACGGTATAGAGTCCATTTTCTAATGAAGAAAGCTAAGCTTCATGCTTAAAGGTAGCACGTAGCACATTTTGGTTCATCGGGACATTTCGTCAGCTACACAGGGATGGCGTTAAAATGGGGACTTAGGAAGACGATTTGGTTTCTGCTTTGGATGTTATCCATCTAGCGAATATTAGGGAGTTGAATGAATGAGCAGATACCACAATACTCAGCGTGAACCCAAAAAGGTAAAGCTAGTTATCTTCACCATTGTGTCAAAAATTAAAAGTTTTAAACCTCTGTTTCATCTTGGGCTTCAATAAACTGCCTTGCCGTATCAAAACGGAAGGTTATCTGGTCCTCCGTCGGTACATATCAATAATAAGTGTCTAAAGTATGTCTCTAAAGTAACGAAACTTGGGTTTGTCATAGCTCTACTCTCTCAAGTGATTACCATATAAACGCCGTCATCAGTAAAGTCTCCTATATTTTACGAAACTTAAGAATGTCTGCGTAGTTAACCCCACTTGGAATAAGAAGACGGCTTGCATTACAATTAATATTGCCAATTATTTGTTATCCGGAATGTATATACAGCAAATTAGATTCTAAATCTGCTCATAAAATTGATGTGGCCTCAAGTCATGTCATGCGGTATGTTTTCGGGCTAGCAAAGTTTGACCACATATCTACGTGAAGAAGGTGTCCCTTGGGTTGTGAAATATCTGATTATCTTGAAGCAAGGAATTGTATATTTTTGTATCGTGTTATAGCTGATAAGATGCCCAATTATCTGTATAATAAGCTAACTTTCTCGCGATCCGCGCGCGTTAGCGATTTAGTTGTACCGAGCTACAACTATCTAAACTCTGCAAGGCTTTTCTTCGTCAAAGCTATCCGCATATGGAGCTCAATACCAAATTCTATTCGCAATAGCTTAAGTAAGGGCAACTTTAAGAAAGTTATTTATTCTTTCTTCCGTTAATATATATACCAATAGCAACTGAGATCAGCTAATTATTTTTCAATTTTTTTTTATTTTTTTTACTTTTCTGTAGTCTGGGCAACCATTGTTGTGATATGTTGTGTTATGCATATTAACTATTTGTTGTTATGTGTTTTCCTTTTCTTTCACTCTCTTTTATTTAATATATATTTAGTTTTCTATATTAGAGTTTATCCGCTTTAATGTAATGATTGCTGTGCTATAAAAGATCATATATGATCTTTTTGTGCTAACATTAAATGTCAATAAATGAAATGAAAAAAAAATATTGTTGATCGAAAGATGCGACGGAGGTGCTATTTATAAGAGAAATAACATATCAGGTTTCAGTTCGAACTCAAAATTTGGAGCTCCGAAAAGAGCGTACATACGAGAACAGTTGTGGTTTGTTTTGAAATATAAAGAGACAACATGTGTCCTTGGCCAGTCTTTAATACACAATTTAAGATCTTCCATTCGCGGAATCTTAGGGAGATGGCTTGAACTTAGCTAAATGAAAATATTGGAAAGGAACTCAGTTTTCTTATAAAATTAGGCCTGCAATATCAATATCGCTAAATTTTAGAAATATAACTGTCTTCCCTCAAGTCTGAACCCGTCTCTATGCAGCCTGGACTTCGACGAAGGAAGGAGTGAAATGGATGGTATTGCTTTATAGCATATTTCTTGATGTACACTACAGTGGGAGCATCGCACGGTGCTTTTTCTCCATATAAAAATGGACAATAGAATAACAGGCGTATTTGAATTAAAATTCGTTTCTAAGTTGACTAGATTACGGTGATTTCAAATATCACATTTGCTTTCACCTATATTTAATATTTTTCATGGAAACTGAAATTGAAATTGCAAAATTTTATATTAAGAGGTAGTTCCAATACAGAGTGGTTTCGTTATTATTTATATAAAACATTTTTCTCTCAACGTTTAACACTTCGAGGCTCATGACAAATGAGATCGTTTAGCGGTCTCGTACTCAAACACTCTAGGAGTGGCAGTAATTTTTAATTTCTTCCTTTTTGCCTGCAAAATGAACTTCATACCTTAAGAAAATTAGATTCATTCCAGAGGTCATTAAATACTCTAAACGGCAAAGCATATTTAGTTTTCCTCTTTTTACTTTACATCAAGATATGTTGATAAAGACTGAATCAAGAATTATTGTTTTTGAATGTAACAGTGTTTATTGAAACATTATAGTCGTCAGCATCTACTTATTTTGTCATGCATTGAAAGATAACTTTTTATTTTTTTTGATCAAAAATAATCATTATTTTTTTGAGTTCTATTTTTTTTCATTGAAAATAAAACTCATGTGCGGGTTTTATCTTCTTGGGGGCAAATAAAACTTATTCCTTAAGCGATATTTTATTCATCAAGAATAAAAATAAAATTTGGAATTTTAATTTTTTTCACTGATCGAAAAACTCAAAAAGCCGCTACGCCTTTTTGGCAAGCAATTGATCGTATATATTGGTTGGTACAACCTCGTCAACATATGTACTTAATAATTCAAACATATTTATAGACACATACATAGGCGCAGCCACTTTTTGAGTTTTTCGATCCGTGAAAAAAATTAAAACTTAAAATTTAATTTTTATTCTTGAAGGAAGAAGTTTTACGTGCTACCAAAAATCAAAATCGATCAAAAAAAATAAAACTCGAAGATAACTATTATTGTTACTTTTTATTAAAAAAAATCTTAAAATAGTGATTAATTTGCGAGTTTTATAATAAAACTCATAACAGTTACGGTCCCTGATAATTAGCCATTTGGAATATCTTTTTTTCAAATGCAATTTTGTGTGCCAAAAATGCTTTGTAGTATTAAGGGTTTTATATTTGGTCTTCAATTAATACAAAAAAAAAAACACATACTCTTTCTGATGGCGAGGAAAAAATCCAGGTATCGGCTACACATTAATATTTTATAATTAAATCCATATTAATATTAGTAAGAAATACTCTATTATCTTTGGTTTTTTTTTACTATTTGTCGCTTGACTAATAGTCCAATTACCCACCGACGTGTGTAACGTACGTTTACTTATCCCGTATGTATGTACGTTTGAGGGAATCTTGTGCCCGTGGCGCCAACGGAGAAATCAGCCATTTCCGTTGCTTACATTCAGTACAATGTTGCCATTGATCAGTTTTCATGCATGCTAACGCAAACGCGTACTTTTGAAACAATTATTTTTCATTTCATGAGTGTCCGAAATTAATATTAAATAATTATAGAAAGTCAATTTTTTTAAAAGCAACAACTTAATATCGTAATTTCAGGTTATTTCAATATTATTACGAAAATTTAAAAGATGTTTTGAGGTATTTTTGTAAAGCAACTGCAAACGATCCATAACCAGCATACACACGTATGAATAGGAAACACTCTCATATGAGCGAGCAATCAGCTGACACGTTCTTACGGAAAAAATCAAAATTTCTTTGATTTCTACGCTACGTACGACGTATACGGAAAAATTGAACGTCGGTGAGTGTTCGTTTACATGGCACTCTCATAAGACAGGTCGTGTCAGCTGACACGTACTACGTACGTGCGTCGGTGGGCAATTCGACTATAACACAGAACAGTACAGTAATAACTTTAACGGGGTTTACTGTATTTTTTTGGTATTTAAGAGATGGAGAATACTGTCGTGGCTGTAATAAATGATATTTTTTTTTAAAGTGCGTTTTATACCCTTAAAAAAACGTTTTCTTTCGAAAACGCGCTTTAACCTCCAAATTTTGTTTCTATTATTTTAAAGAGAAATTCCATTTTTTTTAATTTAAAAGATTAAAAAAACATACTTTTACATACTTTTTAGTTATAACTTTTTAGATTTAAGCATTTCTGAAATTTTCTGCAACGAATTTATGAGTGTAGCAAATGGCAAATTAGAAAGATGAACCTAATGTTTCTTAAAAAGTGCTTTGGGGTATTTTCATTAAAGATTTTTTATGACAAAAATATTATGTTAAGGTAAGATATAATAAATTGTGTTCTTGGAATTTTTTTTAAAGATACCAACTAAAGGCACTCTTATAAAAAAAAATTTTTTTTAATTAACTTTTTTTGTAAGAAACGTAATAGTTGCAAACAAAAACTAGGACCATATCCTCTATCTTGGATAAATTATATATCCAACAATACTAAACAAGTTTACATCCATTACAAGGATTTTTATGATTTTTGAACACTGTACATCGTACCGATATAGATTTCTCTACTTTAAAAAAGTTCGGCCTCGCAATCATTCTGGCTTGTCCCTAGGAACTTCGATGTATTACAAGGTGTATTCTTCAATGTATCCCAAAACATCACCCAAGAATCATATTGAATTATTCGAATACATTTCGTAATATTTTGTGTGCATTTGGTCGGTGATCTCGTTAGTTATTTACATATACACGGTTTGCAAAAATTTCGAATACAAACTTTGTAACTAATTTAAAACACCAATCAAGCGAGCTTTGATTTTATTTTTTGTTCTAAATCGAGTGTCGTTCCTATGACTCTCAAACTACTACAGACTCAAATCTGTAATAGTCGTATTAAAGTTATTTTCTACGATGGATTCCAAGCGCCAGTTAATTCTCAACGCATTTTTACAAGGCAGACGACCGTGCGCAATATTTCATGATTTTAAAAGTGTGGGTTTCAAGCGCGATTTTGTTTATAAAACTATCAAGCGGTACAATGAGACTTCGTCCGTTAAAAATAGACCAAGATGCGGAAGACCGCGAACGGTTCGCAATAGTGGTAACATAAAAGTTGTGAGGGACAAATTCGGAGAAACCATTGCCGGTCAATTACAAAAATTGCTGCGAAATTGAATATAAGCAAATCTTCAACACATTGAATAAGGATCTTGGCCTAAAAGCGTATAAAAAACAAAAATTCACGGCGTTTCTACATCAGGGACAGAAAAGAGAGCCAAGCGAGTATCTGGTATTCTTGGATGGCACGGCGGTGATGGATTTGTATTTTCTGTTGAAAAGTTTCTCGTTCTACAACAATCTTTCAACTCGCAAAATGACCGAGTATGGTCAGTGTCTCTAGAAAATGTTCATGAAAAGGAAATATATGTGCCCAGATTTCAAAGCGCTTCTTTCGTCATGGTGTGGGCCGCATTCTGTAAAAGAGGAAAGCTTCCCCTATTTTTAATCGAAAAGGGAGTTAAAGTTAACGCCGGTTACTAGAAACAACACGTCTTAGAGGCAGTAGAACTACCCAGCCGTCGCAGTTTCATCGGTGATGATTATTATTACGTTCAAGACGATAGAGCGCCTTCATATACCGCAGAAATCGTGCAACAATGGTGTCAGGAAAATTTGGCCGAATTTTTGCCTAGGGAAAAATGGCCACCCAGTAGTCTTTATCCAATCCATTGGATTTTTTTGCGGTTATCAAATAAAAAACTTGGAAACTCTTCGTAAGGTATTACTCAAAGTATGGGACGAAATGCCGATGGATATGGTTCGTCCCACTTGTTACTTTTTCGAAATGCGATTACCCTTGGCGGCCGCCGTGGTGTGGAGGTAGTGTTGCCGGCCTACCACACCGAAGGTCCATGGTTCGAGCCCTGGTACAGGTAACATCAAAAAGTGATTTGAAAAAAGTTTTTCAAAACGGGGTCGCCCCTCGGCAGTGGTTTGGCAAACTCTCCGAGTGTATTTCTGCCATGACAGGCTTCTCAGCAAAAATTCGTCTCCTTTGTAGATGCCGTTCGGAGTCGGCAAAAAACTGTAGGTCCCACCAATTTGTAGGGAAAATTCAAATCGGCACACCACAAATTGGAAGAGAAGCTTGGCGCAAAAATCTCTTAGGAGGTTTATGATGATATACCGGTTGTATATCGCGCCATAAAGAGAGAGAGATTACCCTTGGTTCAGTTATCCAAAGAAGGTGTTATTAATAAAAACCTACTATAAATATTTATTGATGCTACATAAATTCTTTTAAATAAAAGTTGATAAGGGTTTACCATACCTTTTGCTTTAAAAGGATTTAAGTTTTGTATTCAAACTTTTTGGACACCGGTATATGTGTGTTCCTTTAAAATATTGTGTGAACTTGTCGTTTGCGAGATAGCAACCGAAATTGTGAGCGCTTGTAGTTTTTTCTGTTTTCTTATTTTTGTATGCACCTGGCCCGAAAAGAAAAATAAAAACGGTCCCTATTTTTTTGTGTTTACCTGATTAGTTATAGATAGCTCGCCTAAGCTTCGAATATCTTTATGCAAAACTATTTCATTTATGTGTATGTCACATTTATGTGTGTATCTTAGCTTGTGAAAAAGTGAATAGCTGTCGACAGTTGTTGTCGAGCTTAGCAAACAATAACCAACCTTAGCTGAAAGTTAAACGCATTAGTAAAGTGAAATGGCTTTTTTTGCCACCAGTAGATCTAAATTTCATATGGCATATGCTCACTTACACCTATATACATCTTTATGTGGTTTTGTATTAGTAATTATGGTAGATTGTGAGAGCTTTCGCTTCGCATTTACGACGCCCATATTATCTTCAAATGATAACAGCGTAAGAGAGGAGGATAGCCAAATTACAAATCGCCACACATTTGGGCTAATTGAAGATGAGCAAACTAGCGAACAATGGTCTTTCATTTTATTAAATGTTTTTGTTTTTGGTTGAACTAGTTTTAAGTGCACCCTCTGTCGTTAGTCATACTTTCTTTTACGGTATAAAACGCCCACATGCTGTTTGATGATTTGTCGCCAAAATAGCGAGTGTATACCTACATATATACAAATATATAGTTGTACTTAGTAGCAGACCCAGCAAATGGCATGAAGGAAAATTGACTTGTATGTGCACATTTGACAAATTGTATTTACACACACAAATTCTACTCTCTTTCCTCGCCATAACTCGCTTTCCCTTACTGTAAAAATTCCACGAAAATCCGTTAAATACTTTGGACATCTCTAAAGGACAAACAAACACAAAAACATTAGGGCGTGACGAGAACCACTTTTCCGAAAAATTCAAACCACCACACCGTCGGCAGGATCAAGTGGAGACCGATTTGCGATCCTGCTGTGTCTACACTTGGCGCCACTTGTCAGGAAGAAAAAACGACTGGCGAGCTACGTTGGACGGTCGCTAAGACGGTCATATGAGAAGAAAGAAGACAAACTGTGCTAAATTTGAAGTTCTTACATACTTAATAAAAAGATATAGCCCAAATCCCGTTAATTGGAACAATCGTTCGCATGGGTCTTGTCTGTTATATTGGTCCCATCTTCTTATTTCCGACAAATAACTCTAAAACTGAGGGAATAGTTTGAAATGAAGTTTCGTGTTTTTTTGTAAATTAAGTAAATATCAGCAAATTATATTCACTTTTTTCTATTGGAATGTGGGAGGAATAAACCAAATATGTATATTCAGCAAACTTTAGGATGCTTCTTACCGTTTTTAATAAAACAAAAATGTGTCCCTTGGAACTATTATTTAGTTATTCAAAAATTGTGTTGACCAACCGACCCTAATGCACAAATAACAAAGTATATATAGTCGCTGACACTGTAAAATCGCGTAACGCACAAATGCAAGACCGCGTAAGTGACATTTTTGTCAAAAACTTTTATAGGACACTGCCATTTAGATCTATTAATTTATTCTCAAGAAAAGTAGATGTTAGTTTGGAACATTATTAAAATAATCGATATACATAAATGGCAACTTTTTACATAAGCAATTTGTATGTGAAAAACAGCCAAACTGAGATATCTCTTACGCGGTTTTGCAGTGTCACCGACGATATAGAAATATCCAGAATTTTCTACATACCTATTTATTAGCATGAAGCCATTATTATATAGAGACGAGTCAGTTTTTTTCTACATAAGTCAAAATAACGAATGTTTCTTGTCATTAGTATCAACTCCACATGCTTTGCTGTTTAAGGTGTTAGTAAGGCTTAAAGGTGTGCCTTCACTTCCAACAAAAGCTTCTCTCTCCAATCTTCTTAGCACCCCTAAGCATGTTTGCAAACATTAATTTGTGTACAGCTAACACAAATGGCATAAATTGATTGCTTCACATTAAATGTGAATTTTCATCATTTTGGTTTAATTTTCGTGCAGGTAATTTAGAACGAGCGCGTTACACAAGTCCATGGAAAGTTTCATTGACACATTCCTTGAGGTAATTATTCAGAGTGGGTGGACGCATTATATACATTAAGGTAAATAGTTCCTAGAACATATTTTGTTTCCAATAAAGCTAAGAAGTAATGTTTTGTGTTAAAAAATATCTTTTCATATTTTGAAATAGTCTACTTAGTCCAGGCGACAGGGATTTAATTCGAAAGTGGCGTGGACCATAGGTTTTTTTGGCTTATCTAAATCTCCTACTAGTGGAAATATATGCAGACATACTTTTCTGCAGTCATTTAAAGTGAATTTTTTTGTTTTTGTTTTAACTATTTCGATAATTGTAGCATCTGTCAAAACTTTTTCTTCCACAGTTTGCTGGTGATGTGATTCTCTGTCGAAAGTGTCTTAACAGGTTCTCTTGTAAATGCTATGGTTTTACCGCTATAATCACTTTTTCCTTGTGCATTATTACAAAAAACATGCAAACAAGTTGATTTTTGTAATGCATTTTGTATGGGGTAATGTTTACAAAAATTTACTTTTTTATGTCGATTTCGGTATAACTTAACAATTTATTAAATTTTGAACATACATTCTATCGAAATCCGAAAAAAAAGTTAAATTTTGCAAACAAAAATTTTTTTTTGATCCATACAAAATGCATCACAAAAATCAACTTGTTTGCATGTTTTTTGTAATAATGTACTTGGAAAAAGTGATAATAGCGGGAAAACTAAAGCATTTACAAGAAAAACTGTAAAGACCTAATATTGTAAAGGCCTAATATTGCCAAATTTGGGTTAAACTTTAGACTAGTTCAATTTTCGCGAAAACAAGTGTGATAAAAACGATTTAAATTCTAACCCATTAACGCCCAAATCAAATCTCTTCGTAGGAATTATTTTTTATTGTCATTATTTAATTCCTCACATTTGGTTAAATAACAAGTTGAACAGAAAAAACCCGATTTTTTTTTAATTTTGAGAAAAGTGCGTGTTCCCATGTGGGGACAAGGGGCAGAGTAAGTTTAGAACTTAGCAAAATACTTGCATTTGATGCAGTTATATCTGTTTTCGGGTATAAGATATCGACTTCGCTATTTGATTGAGTTCAGTAGGCAGTACTGGGTTAAGCCAGAAGTTTCCCCAAATTAAAAAATTGTGTAATTCGCCAAGTTTCTAACCGATGTGCTCAGCATCCTAGTAGATTGAGCAATCCACTAAGCTACTACTTATTTGGGAAATAATAAAAGTAGCGAGCTTATAGAAATAAATAATAAAAAAAAAATTACAAATTAGAATTTTGCGCTCATTTCAGCTGAACTTATAAATTCATTTAGGTTTTAAGTCTAAAGATAAAGAAATTTCAAGTCCCAGTAAATTATGGAAAGGTTATTAATTTACTGCGGAAGAATTTAAAAATACTTGCTGAAACCAATGAATGGCTTAAAATTTAAGCGCAAATTTTTACGAGGGTATAAGAAGAATAAGAAGATGGATCCATTTAAGAGCACAGCGCAATAATCAGGATGATGGGCTAAGTCGATTAAGCTCTTTCCAAATTTTGAAACTAAAAAGCTTGGAGTTTGCTAAAAAAAATTTAAAAAATTGAAAAAAAGAAAAAACGCTATAAAATGAAGCTCAAATTTTGAGACGCGCACATTCGTAGATACTACGCCAAAAATTTATTTCAATTTTATTGCTCAAGATGGGTGACAAAATTGTTTGTAAAGGTGTCAGAACTCTATATTTATTTTTAAGGATCTTCCATTGTTTGCTAAGGACTTTTAGGGCTGCTCTCATTTTTGGTTTAAAATTGATAGTCCTGAGAGCCATTTCTGAGCAATCAAGCTTTAGGCGTTGGTCAGTTTCTTGATTAAAGGTTTTTAATTTGCAAATATGCCAAAGTCGCAGTTTACAAATTTGCGTTCCACGTTCATTTAAAAAATTTTTTTTTTTTTAAACCGTTAAGGTGGTGAAGAAGTCAATATGGCCAATGAATGTTAACATATGAGTTGCAGTAAACGAATTATCTCTTTTTATATATTTTTAAAAATTTTGAATACCAAAAAAGTGGGTGTGGTTATCATACGATTTCGCCGATTTTGTAAATATATATTTGGACTTTCTTGTTTGAATATTATATTCTACAAAATGTCTGAGTTTTTTTTCCCCACAATGAGTTGGCAGTTTCAAACCAGAAACGAAAACTAGCAACACTTAACCTCTAAAAATAAAAATTAAGGTTTATTCAGCTTTTTTTTTTGACATTCTGAAAATAATACCAATATTGCACATTTTTTATTCATCAGTTCGATCTTGGTTGAGTTTTTCTATGCTTGCTAAAAAAAAAGGCTGAAATTGAAACCAACAAAGCAGTAAACAATCGGAAAAATATATAACTGTTCACAATTTTGGTTGCTATGTCGCAAGCGATAAGTTCACATATGGTTTTCAAAGCAAAATTTTAAATTTTCAGCAAAAAATTTATTTTGTTATTTTATTCATAAACCGCTAAGTGCTTACGAAAAAAACGCCTGTTATTTAAGTAACAAAATGTTTTTTTTTGCCACGTCTAATATAGAGTCGTAAGCATGGTGGCTTTATGACTTCCGTTTGTTTTATCTACGTGGAATTGTCACCAAGAGCTAAAAGAAATGTAAATGTCGTAGCTTAGAATAATATATACATTACTTATAAGTATATTAAATCTGTATAAATTTATATTTGACTTTCTTTTGGAAACTCCATTGCCACTCGTGCGTTATTTAAACACACATATTTAGCATTTTGTTGGATTTTCCCCTTAATCAGACGTGACAAGAATTCCATAGTTTTAATTACAATGTGAAAATGAGTGCTGTCTGTTTACTAATTGTTTTTCTACTAAGCAGTAAGATGCGATCGATGGTTTAAATCTATTGGAATTGCTACAGATTTTTTTGTCATCGACTCTATCGGTTATAGTGTAAAATATGTTCACAAATGCTAAGTTATATCTGAAAAAATTTGATCTGTCAGGCTAGAACTATTGTATTATTTTACCAGCAAGTGACCATGTTTTTATCCACAAATCTATACATTTTTATAATATAGAGAGATATCGATAGACAATAAATAACATAAAAAACAAGTAAGGGAAGGGCTGTCTTCGACTGTTCCGAAAACTTTATACCTTTCATGAATACGCATCACGGATATAAGTGTCCCTTACTCACAATTAGTACAAACTCTGCAAAATTGTTAATTTAAAGATATATAGCCCAAAACCCATTTATCGGAACAATCGATTGTATGGGAGCTATATGTTATGTTGGTCCGATCTGGCTGATTTTCACTGCACATATTACATGTCTAAAAAGTACTAAACCTGCAAAATTTTACGTTCGTAGCTTTTTAATTGCAACAGTTATAGGCCAGAACCCGTTTATCGGAACAATCGATTGTATGGGAACTATGCGTTGCATTGCTCCAATATTGCTGATTCCGACAAATTATTAATCTCATGCAAAATGGCTTCTCCATATCAAATTTCATCAAGATATCTCAAAAACTGAGAGACTAGTTTGAGTACAAATAGACAGACCGACATGGCTAAATTAACTCAGCTCATCGCCCTGATCATTTCGGTATACTTATTGGTGGGTCTATCCCTTCTTCTTCTCATACTTACAAACATCGGACCAAAGTTATAATACCATTTCATGTTCATGACGCACTTACTTATTGTAGATAGTTTTCCTTAATAAATGCATTGTATTCGATTTCTCTTTTCATCTTTCCTAAGAAGATACTTATTATGCTCTTTTATACCTGATCGGGTTTGTCGACCATATCCTACCTACAAGTACGCTATGCAAATTAAAATCGACCTAACCCAACTGTGCTTATAACGGAATAGTTGAGATCAATTATAGCCTACAGTAGTAGACGACAGCTATAAATCACGAAGCATTCTCTTTAGAGATCAGTCGCACGACTTTTTGCTGGGATTTGTATGGAAAACAATAAGTGCCTAAAAGTATGCTGGTTTTCAGACCTCACACTTACAAGAAGAAGTAATTTTAACACTGTTAAAAAGCGAGCTTTCTCAAAAAAAAATTCCCGTCTTTTCATGCGACTTTTTGAGACGAGCGCCCCATATCTTATCCACCACTGGTTGGTAGGCTATGGAATAGTATACTTGTATATCTGTCTCTAACTTTATGATGTTACGAATGGTTGTTGTCACATTCTGTATACGAGTTTAGCTGGGTATAAAAATTAAATTTTAAGGCACACAATTAACTCTTGATAGAGGAATTCATAATAATTCGATATTGTGGGCCTATTCCACAATTTTTTTTAATTAAGGAGTTCAATATTATATTTAGAAAAATGTTTATTACAAAATTATGTGCCAGTACTAAGTTTCTCAATAAAATTTCATGTTTCTTTGCAGGTAAGAAACCAAATAGGAGTTACTCCTTCCAGACATGTCGGTAAGCGTATCTTTAAAAAAAATTTCAAAATCCCAAGCACATCTATTCCAGCCAAAAAGTACTTATTTTGAAATTTTCAAAATAAATTGTTTAGAACAATATATGTTTTTCTGCTGCTTGAATCGGCAACCTATATTACCCTTGCTTTTAACTTACCGTCCCTGCTGTTTGTAACTAGATACTTTACTATTGCCTCCACTCTTTGCTTGTCTGAGCAATACCCGCCAGCTAAATATTTTAATGAAGATGCTATTGCACTCATCAGACTTTTGACGTGCTTTGTTCGTCGGCTGGAAACGAAATATTAGCTTTTCCTTCAACTTGAAAATCAGCTCGACTGCTGCATAACAATGTAAATGAAAAAGTTAAATAAAATGAAGGCTCACTCAAATATGAAGTCAGTTGAGAAATAAAGTTAAACACTAAATAAAATTTATATAAGTGGCAGCGAACGAAATGAGTGTGGCTTGAATGTTCGTACAGTAACAACTATATGCTTAAAGTGAAATATATACCAGAGTAAAGCTGAAATCTTTAAACTAGCTGGGGAAGGCTTTAGGTATGCATTATGATGGACATATGAATTTAAACAAACAGCAGAGACTTTATTTCCTAAGGAGGCTCAGAAGGCACCACTCCAAGATACACCGAGTTTGGGTTTTAAATCCCAGTTTCTTCTGCTTATTCTTTTACACGGCTATCTAGCCTTCACTATGCTTCTTTCAGTATTGTTGTTCCACTCCCCAATTTCTTAACTCTCATCGAAAGTTAGAGTACAGTATCATTTAGTGTTGACATTCGAAATAGCAGTATCTTGGTTTTGTTGACGAACAGCATACGCTTCGTCATACTAGGGTTAGCGTTAAGACCGCATTCTCGTTCCCATGCATGTACGTAGCTTGCGAAGCACTTTAAAATCGGTGCTTCGTTGTTGCTGGCCCGATGGTTTCTTCAACGTACTCAGCGTGTGAAAAAAATCCCATACAACTTTCGCTCTACAGAATTGAACGGTCGCGATGCCTTATATACTTAAATTAAAATAAATTTAACTTGTTAATTAAATAAGAAAATTTCAATTTCATTTTGTGAGTGACTTTGACTTTAAACGAGCTCAAGGTTTTTTTAAAATTTTTTTTTAATTTGTTATGAAAATTAGAGAATCTCAGCAGCTTCCGAAATGATTCTATAAGAAAAGCTATTGCCTTTGTCTCTAAAATACTTTTTTGCTATTTAAATAAAAACTTTTAGTAATTAATTAAAATTATTAAAAGAATAAAAACAATAATAATTTTCACAAAAAAAAAATATTATTCTTGGGAGTATTACAATTGAGGTTGAGTCCTAGCGATACAAAAAAACATACTCACCTCAAACGAAAACGTACATATGAAAATATTAATGTAAATAACTTACCAATGTTAAAAAGGTGAATTCAGTAAGCTGTATCACTAATAGAGATTTTGTTATCAATTTAAATTTTGAGAGAACTTCATATTTAGTAATCTGTCCCACATCTCTAATTTAAGAAAAAGAGTCACTAATTTCTGACAGTTCAGACCCGGAAAATATTTGATTTAAAATTAAATAAATTTGAAGAAAATTAAATTTTAAGTTTAGAACCATTTATATATTTAAAAAAAATTTAATTTGAGTAACAAAAAAAAAATAAAAAAATTCTGTAAAAAGATGTATGCAAGTGTGTTTTCACCACATATCACTGCTGAACTTTCTCTTACAAAATACCGAAATCATTTGAAGTCACAAAAATTGTCTCTAATGAAAAATCTCAAATTTAGTGACTTGAGATGCGAGAGACTTACAGAATACAGCTATAAATTGGGCTAATTGAGAGCCTTTATGATAAGCCAAATTAATTTGGAATGTTAAATTCTACCAGCAATTTTTAAATATTATTATATATAAACGTAAATATATATATGTACGTAAATATATTGTATCAATGTATTGGTTTATTTAATCATATGAAAGAAAATTAAAACCATTAGGCGTAACAACTTGTAGACACGAAGCTTATATATGTGAATAGGAAATAAATCACACGGTTACTCAAAAAGAAAAACAAAAAGCAAAGAGCTTTCAATAAAATACACAAAATTTTGCAAAGCTCGTGAAAATCAACTGAAAGCTCTGAAGGATTAAAGAAAACGTGCATATGTACATAATATATAGAATGGAAGTACAGATTTTCGGGTTTTGTATGTATTTTATGTATATATGTACATAAATTTCTTTATATACACACACTTACAAACAAGTGCACTTGCATATGACCTACAAAAGCATGACCACGTACGGATATGCGTGCTTTTCAGTTTAGCCACAAGTGCTTAATTTCTGAGCAAAAGCAATCAAGAAAATTACAGAAGTGGCATTGCAATTTCAAATGCAAAACAACCAAATAAAACAAACAAACAAACGCATATACATAAATTTAGAGAATAATTATACTCAGCTAAGAATAACTTATATGATATAGGCTAACATTTTATCTTATTGGCCCAAACCATAAATTTAGGATTTCAACACTTGCATATGTATCGGTAGATCTGCTCAAGATTTGATGTCGCTATTCAAATAAAATTTCAAGAAAATAAATAATACATGAAAAAGTGCGCTTAAAAGTGACACTACTACATCATGCCATCACAACACTCATGCTTGCTTGAGTTGATGTTATTGTCTTATTCGCTCATAAGCTCATTGGTCTTGAAAGTCCACGAAGCAGTAATTTTGTCGAAATATCAAGTGGGAATAAAATAAAATAATTTCAAATGAAATAAAAGAAAAAAAAACAAAAGTAAAATAAGATAAAATAAAATAAAATAAAATAATATAAAATAAAATAAAATAAATTAGAAAAAAAAATAAAAAATAAAATAAAATAAAATAAAATAAAATAAAATAAAACAAAATAAAATAATATAAAATAAAATAAAATAAATTAGAAAAAAAAATAAAAATAAAATAAAATAAAATAAAATAAAACAAAATAAAATAAAATACAATAAAATAAAATAAAATAAAATAAAATAAAATAAAATAAAATAAAATAAAATAAAATAAAATAAAATAAAATAAAACATAATAAAATACAATAAAATAAAATAAAATAAAATAAAATAAAATAAAATAAAATAAAAGTAAAATACTTTGCGAGCTATGCTTCGCTGTGTTTAATACCAGCTACTCAAAGAAAGAACAAATATGTTTTTGACTGACTATTGTTTTGAGATTGTACTGGTTGCGCTTACGCACTTACCAACGCATTAACATTTTCTAGTACGTTTCGCAGAATTCCTTTCTTTTGATGCATACCATTTTGCCCGCATTGATGCTGGCTTACGGCGTGACAGTATTTTAGCCTGCACATAAATTGCAATATACAGCCACATCTACACGATTATATATGAAGCTACATTTGAGTACTGGGGCTTCTTTGCTTGCTGTAAAATGTGTGCATAAACGTCACACTTCGCTGTCAGCATAAGCAAAACGAACTGCCCGCTATTGCCGATGTAGCAAACCATAAAATTTATGACAAAATTTAATACCGTTAGAAAATGTCACTTTTGTGTTGAATGCCATGCAACTGCTTTGATCGGTGGGAGTCATATAAGTTTCACTTAAGCATTTTCCAAGGCTGTTAGAGTGTAGGTGCGCGTCGCTTGGCACATGCTTGAAGAGTGTGCGTAATACGGGAAAGCACAAAAAGTGCTAACTTCTAATTAAGTTATGAAAATCTAATTTACAATGCAAACATTTTCTCTGTACTACGCGCTGTATTAAATTTGCGTTTACCATGGTGGCAGGGACGATAGCGGCAGGGAATGTTTTTTTGAGGTAGAAATGTGTTTGCGGTTATGCACATCTGGGTTATAAATTTGTTCGCATGAGGATGTGAATGGAGGGAATGGTTGCCATATTGAGGAAAATTCGCGCTTCGAAATATAAAATTTAATTAAATTCAAAGGACCTTTATTTGTAGAATTATCATTTTTGTTTATATTCCTATGTTTCAAAAATTCAAAATTAATTGCTTATATAAGTGACTTCAGTTACTTGGTATTGTTGTTGTTGTAAAGGCATAAACTTTCCACAAAAATTAAAAGCCAGTGTAAAGGATATTGACGGTCATTTGCCGAAATACGTTCCGGACGTTCCTTTAGTACTGGCCTTGAACTTTCGCGTCTCACCTTGCTTATCTGTTCTCAAAAAGATGTTTGGAGTTAACATGTGAAGGAAAATAGAGAACACTTTATCTCTGGACATTGCTTCTATACGGCTGTAATTTTTTTTGCGAATATACTGTGATAAATTTTAACACTTTCTAATAGCATTTAAAAAACGAATGCTAAATATATTCCGACCACTTACTTCGTTCTGGCGATTATTACTATGAGAAGACCTTCAGGTAGCTTCATGGATAAATTTTCTTGATTTAACTTCTTCCTTATTATGCCCATATTTTGGGCACCTGCTTAGGCGATCAGTCTCATCCCATTTAAAATATGTACCTTATTTGATCACATTGGAATTAAATGAGCTTAAAAGCACTTTAGCTCTAAAGGCTCACAAAGGAAACATTTTATTACAGCGGTCTTCTCTTCTGATATGGTGTAAGAGCAAAACCAAAAAATGCAAAACCATAATATTATGGGGATAATGGCGAAATGATTCATATTGAAAGTTGAAGTGGCCTCCGTGGTGTGGCGGCAGTATGCTGGCATATTGTTAAGTTGTTGGTTTTAAAACGGATTCTCCTTTTGCAGTGTTCGACAAACCCTAAAGATTTTCAGCGAAAAATCATTTTGTCTCAGAAGAAGCAGCCCGTAGTCGGCAAAACCCACGTGGGTCCCTCCACATCGTAGGAAAAATCAAAAGCGCCATAATAAAATAATTTAAGAGACTCTATGGCTCCATCTCCTCAGAATAATATTATGTGAAGTTATTACAACTTGTCTTAGCAAGGTTAGACATATTACCCCATACAATGGATTTTTTGTCAGAAGGAATACCAGGATTTGTATTAGCTCGGACATCAAACAACTAAACATATTCAAGATCCAAAACGTAAAATTTTGTTTGCTAATAAGCTGCGAAATTACACTATACAGGCGCTGATGTATGTGAATTTGAAGGTCTGTATCCTACCAAGTCGCAGAGCTACACCTTGAGCTCCATTTCTTTCTGTGGAGAGTTTAATAGAGAAGTCGTTAATAATAATAATACATAGCGGGTGATTTACCATATCCCGCAAGACTAAACAAAGGGTATTATCTGCATAACGATCGGATGGAAGAAGTAAATACGAATCTGCACTCGAGTCATTATCTATAGATAATTTTTACCACCTGATTCAGCCCTATCAGTCTGCTGGCTTCTTGGCTGGCATAACAAGCGAAAATTCATAATGGAGCTCTTTGTTTGATGTTATGTCTTGTTTGTAGTTTTTTTTAGCGACAAATACACTCCCCCAAGGTTTTGAGAAATGTGGTCGAAAGTGACAGTCCTTTGCCGGATATGAACCCGGTACGCCCTAGTGCTCCCTTGTGGTACATACCCGACTGTTGGGGAAGCGATTTGCTATGACCAATGGAACCTTCTAGGCCATATGACCACTCCCTCGATACGGAAAGAGAAGATGGGTAATGTAAGGTGAGAGGCATCAAATCGGTAGATCAACCCTCAAGTTGTGCGTAGTTACCTTTGTGCATTTTAGTCAATCTCCTAACCCAAAGTGGCTCTGCTATGTCTCTGAAACATCTGAAAAGCCTAAATATACGGCTAAATTATATAACGTTGCGCAACCCCAGCAGCTTGCAATGACATCATTGGCCCCAACAAAAGCGCTAAAAGTTCTTCCTCCTCTTTTCTCGATAAAGAAACCACAAAAGAGGGGCTTGAGGTGTAAATGGAATGTGAAATATAGATAATGAATATAAAATCACTCTTGCCCTACATTGGACTGAGTAGGCAATTTAGAAGGGATGTCCCCTCTCGAAGAAGATATGTCATGCTCTATACGTTTCTTACTATTTGCGTCCTGATGTTCTGCTTGGAATTACATGGATAATGTCGAAAAAAGATGAGATGTTGCTTGGACTATTCGAGAGAAAACTGCTCCCAAGGATATAACGTAATTTAATTTATCCTTGATTTATATGGTGAGCTCGACTATCCTTTAATTAAACCAAACGGCTTTTCTATTGAATGAAAAAAGACAGTTCCTGCCTTGGGTGTCGGGGGATGCCCCCACTCAGTTGTAAAAAACGGATGTTATCTAGTCCTCCTATTGGCGTCAGATGTCTCCAAAAAGGGATGGCCGGCGAGCTCTGTATCACAAAGACGAAATGAAGAGTTTTTGTAAAATAAAACAAGTAAGGAAAGGGCTGTCTTCGACTATGCCGAAGGCTTTGTACCTTTCATGAATACCCACCATGGTTTTAAGTGTCCGATCCTTACTCACAATTAGTACAAACTCTGCAAAACTGTTAATTTGACTCTGCAAAACTGTTAATTTAAAGATAAATCGATTGTGTGGGAGCTATATGTTATGTTGGTCCGATATGGGTGGTCACTACCTACATTACATATAGGTCAAACTCCGTTAAGCGGAACAATCTATTGTATGAGAGCTATGCGTTGTATTGGTCCGATTTTGCTGATTTCGACAAATGATTAATCTCATGCAAAATAGCGTCTCCTTATCGAATTTCATCAAGATATCTCAAAAACTGAGGGACTAGTTTGCGTACTAACATACAGACGGACAGACGGACATGGCTTAATCGACCCATCTCATCACCTTGATAATTTCGGTATACTCATTGGTGGGTCTATCTCTTCTTCTCATACTTACAAACATCGGACCAAAGTTATACCATTTCATGATCATGAATGGTATAATAAATTAAAAGATTTTAAATTTATCACAGTGCCAGGTCATCGATTTTAAAAAATCTTAACTACAACTAAGCATGAATAAAATAAGCAGTCCACTTTATATACATATGTACATATATATGTTTTTCATACCAGAAACATGTGTTAGTTCTCCCACTAATCGCATTGGTGAAAATGGAAAACTTTTATGTTTGCAAATCATGTCGAAAATCAAATTAAAACATCAGATGAGCATTTATTTTGCATGAACACACACACAAGCAAACCCATCAAATCAAAGCTGAATGTGGTCATAGTATTTTCTATGTGTAGATTCCTATTTGAGATTTCAGTTAAGCCACGAACTTTTCTCTCTTCCACATCCACACACACACACACACGCACAGACACAGCATCATCAATCGTAACTGTCGATCAATCGCAGTAGTGCAATGCTGTGGTAGGCAGACCATTTAAGTTCAATTAATTTAATCCCCGTTCAATGTCGGTGGATTTGCTGTGAATTCTTTATGTCCCCAATGCGCACTTAACATTCGTCCGGCAGAAAATACATAAGAGAAAAATCAGCAAGAATGTAATTTGATTTTAATTGAAATCACAGTGCAAGTCGATTAATTTACATTTCTCACGTTGTTATTTTAAAGAGAAAAAAAATGTTTTTTTCTACTTTTTTAGCATTTGTTTTTGATAAAAAAAACAAAAAAAAATATTGTAATTACATTTGCAACTAAAAGCGGGTCAAAATATATCATGAAATTTAGTGCCAACGGCCTTTTAAGTGTTTTAGTGAAAAGAGTAATAAATATCCCTTGAGCAAAAAACAAAATAGAAACAAATAAGGAGTACAAGTTCTTGTGTTAACAAAAAATTATTTACTCAGGTGTGGGCTTTCTTCATCATATCGTGTTTATCAACCGAGTGATCGCATTTTCGTTAACTTAGTGACCAGAAAGAGGGAAAACGTGTCCACTACTTTTCATGAAAATTTATACATAAGTTGGGGAATAATAATCTTACGAGTTAAGCCTAATCTTCTAAATTGAATAAAATTATTTAAATCCTTAAGTGGGACTCTCAGACTCATCCATGGTGAAGTGTTGTAACAAATTATTTATATATTTGCCTTTCATTTTTTGATGTGGCAACGAATTTGAAAGCTTTGATTGAATTCGGTTAAAAGAGCGGCTATGGAATATTCCACAATGTCCGTCGCAGACAATTATGTTCGTTGTCATTGCGTTCAGCGGACGTACTAACTATCCTCAAATCAAGAATTTCTTACTCCTTTTTAAACCGCTTACTATCCCATACGAGAAGGAGTGAAAGATCAACTTTCTTCACCTCTTCGAGAGAAAACGTGTTGCCATAAATCTGTGATACTGGAAATCGACCAAAAAAGTGGTCCTAAAACCTCCGTATAGCGACCTTACTGGTATACGTCATCATCGAAAGTATCGATGAAATAGCTCTCTTATCATGGCCATAGTGAGAATGATACTTAGCATGCCGGTATACAAATAGTAAATTCGTTGTTCTTCGATTCCCTAGTATACGTCTATCAGGGAAACTTTCTTCCCATGTCATCAGCGGGTTTGTTCATTTCGATATTGATGGGGACCCAGGAGAAATGTTGAGATGTTCCAGAGCTTCCAACGAATTTCAGCAACTCCTTACCATTTCGGACTTCATCACCCTAAATTCGAATGCCTTTTATGCAGGTCCGCTTTTAGTGAAAATCGTAACATTGGTTTCTGGTAGTATACTATCCCCCGCTTGTAGGGCACTGCATGAGTTAGGCACTGTATGACTTTTGGATCAATTGAATAGAGCCCAGCCTCCTTCGCTTTTAAATTTTTAAGCCATCCGTGTAAGGACTAATTTCTCAAGTTGATTTATTTTGCTATGTGGATTTCTGACAAGGTGGAAAGTTGATGTGTATTGAAACGATTTTCCGTCATACTTGTCAAATCTGGTTTTATAACTAACCGGTTTCGGCGTTTCGCCTTCTTCAGTGTTTTGTTTCGTTCTGATCTTTGTCTATCCAATCTCTAACCCTCCTCCCATTCCTCCTTTAAAGGTAGGGTATCCTTTGTCCATATGGGAGTCAATTACTTATATATTGAGCACATTTTTATAAATTAATTAATAAGGAGAACAAAAAAAGGCTTGCCCACCCGAAATTCTAAAACATTGGCTTTTATTTTTTCATTTTTAATTACATACAAGAGACTTAGGAACTTAGAAACTTGTCGTGGGACAATAGTGTCCTTGAAGGATCAGCGTTAAGTAAATTTTTAACTCCGTATTGTGTCTTTGCCATAACATCGAATATGGTCGCAAACTTCTTTTGCGGCCAAACCCTCATCGAATACATGCACTGGCATTAGGAAAAAATGAAGTTTTGCTACTTGTAGGCACGCTAGTCTTCAAACTTTTACTTAAAAAGAGTTTCTTGCTTACTTGGCACCGCTATGAATGGAATAGTTTGCCCATCCTTAGTTAATTCCTCCCTCTTCTCTATTTCCTTAATAGTAGTAATAGTAACTTTTCCTTTCCCCTTCCCTTTACCTTTCACATTTTCTTTCTCTCTCCCTTTCCACTTGCTTGCCCTCTCCATTTCCCTTCCATTTTCCTTGTCCCACGGAAATAACATCGACTGAAGAGAGACAATGCAAACCACTTAAATTTTTTCTTTTGAAAAGGAAAAGGGGTCAGAAATTTGGTTTGTTTTCAATCATTTAACTAAAACTGAATCTTTAAAAAACATAATTTTTAATTAATAATTTTGATCCCTGAAAGTTTACATACGTTTGGTTCGTATGTGAACTAAAATTTGAGCTACTTACGAGGTCATTATACAAAAAGAAAAGCAACGCAGCGAGTCACTTTTAAAGACTAATTCTTATTTCCTACAGTAACTGTCAGCAAATTTGAGTTGCTACATTAATTTTTTCGGTTCCACATAAGGGTGGAAGTGGATGTGAATGACTGCGATGCAAAGTCTCATGGTTCTTTTTTATTTCTTAAAAAAAAAAAAAAAACTTCATATGAACAAACTTAAAAAAAAGGCGCAAAAGAGTATAAGTTTAAGCACGCAAAAGTATATCATCCAAACACGAAAAAAATATTCATCAGTGCGTTAAGTAAACTGCAGAAAGTCTATCTCACTTTTCTCAGCTTGTTTGGTAATAAGTTTCCATCGTCGCTTTTACCATTTTTAATTAACCCTTTCATTTTGGGTCTGGTTTTCTTATTATTTTGCAAATTGCAACTTCCTGTTGCGCAAGCTTTTCCTTCATCTCCTTTCTTTTATTTTCCATTCCGCTCGCATTCCCAACCGCTCACAACTTATTGGCCCACTTAGAGTTTGCTGTTGATGCCGTTGTTATGGTTGCATCTTTAGAGAAATTTAGCACTGTGGCACATCAAATAGATGCGAATCCGCATAACCACGAGCCACGAGGTTGTAGTGTGAGTTACGAAAAATGCCCGAAGCTTGAGAGAATGCAAACAAGAAGTGTGAATCGTAGGACAGCAAGTGCGAGCTTAGAAAACGCACAACTTTTTTTCAATGTGTCGGTGTGGGTGCTGGTTTTGAAGTTTTTGTGCGTGTGTGTGTGTGGATTGGTTAAGTTTACTGTGTATACTCGTACCAGCGTAGAATTATGCGCTCATTGTGCTCTTGTGCTCAATTTTCCATAGCTTGGGTGTTACCTTACCAAAAGGAACGTTGGTGAAAAGGCCAAAAACAGAAAACTAGAAGAACAACTTTTATATACAAGGTGGCGCAAAAGTAAGCTTCCGATGTTCAGCATATCGGTTGTGGCACGTGCAGTGTGTGCTGTTGCACCGTCTTGTTGGAACCACATGTTTTCCAATCCCAATTCATCAAGTTGCGGCAAAAAGAACTCGTTGATCATTGCTCTGTAGCGCTCACCATTCACAGTAACCGTTTGGCCCCGACCGATTATTGGTCAAATAAATAGTCAGCAATATTCCGCGTTCTGGAGCAGTGTAGCGTAACATTGTTTATTAACGTGTATTTCGCATGTGCTTACTACACAAATGTCAAAACAGAACTGACTTTAGGGGCCAATCGCAAAATTTATAGCATTTTCTGATAAGAGGATTACTTTTGCGCCACCCTGTATATATGTGTGTACGTATGTAATGTGGGTAATTATATAACCGTTTTTAGGTTTTAAAAAAAGGCTTTATATTCACCCTAGGCTTAACAGATCAAGAGCTCATAAAGTTAAGTGAAAGTATTTTCGTTCGACAAGAACGAAATTAAGATACAGAACGCCGCAGACGATTACCATCAAACCAAAATTTGACAAGGGATGACGAAAATTATTTGAATATACAACAACTTTCGTCACTGTCAAAAAAAATAAAAAATTATTGGAGCAATATATATCTCCGAGGAGATTAAGGCCGAGCTTCTTTACCAATTTTTGGTGAGCTGCATTTAATTTTTCCTACAAATTGGCGGAGCTTGCAGTTTTTTTTGCCGATTCCGAACGGCAGATGCATTTTTGCTGAGAAACCTTCCAGGGCAGAAATACACTCGGAGAGTTTGCCAAACCACTGCCGAGAGGCGACCCCGCTTTGAAAAAAAATTGTTCAAACCACTTTGCTTGTTACCTGTACCAGGGCTCGAACCTTGGACCTTGGGTGAGGTAGGCCAGCAGCACTACCGCCACATCCAGGCGGCTACACTGTTAAAAAGACAAACTTAAATGTGTTACAAGCTTTGGAATGCTAAAATTTATATTTCTCCTAAAGATCAAGAACTACCGGAAGAGGAAAGTTGTAACACAAGATATTGTACAAGTGGCTGCCTGAGAGAACCGAGTCCTATTAGAACCTTTTGCTGGAACCTTTTTGTTGAGGAAAACGAGATCGATGGGGATATTGCGGAGGATACAAGAGAACGAACAGGTAACACGGAGTATGTTGGTTTCAGAAACTGGTACAGATTTTGAAAGAGTTTTCTCCAATAGCAGGCGTTGACAGTTTCGAGGGTTTAAGTGACCTGTTCCCATGCGTGTGTTAGAAAGCAGCTGTTTACTCGAGCTGCAGTTAGGGTAAGTAAGGGTGCTTCGTTAAGTTTTTCCGATAGCCTCTCAAAGATAAGCAAAAGAAAACTAAAAGCATACAGCCAGGTTTGCTAAGTCTTAAAGCCACTATATTCATACTCTATGTCGCACAGGACAGACATCTTTAAAAACTCTTCTAACACTGAAGACGGTTGCCATGAAGCAATCGAGCTAGTTTGTTGTTTTAATGTCGAAGCACGGACCTCCAGCCATCCCAGCATACAAATGAACGAAAAAAGGTCTTCAAAGAAGCATAAGTTAGTGAAAAATACCTAGCTCTCTTATACGTTTTGCTTCGGAAAAACTACTATGCCGCTGATATTTCAATCACTAACAGAAACAAGCTTTCTGAGACTGTGACCTGATGAAGTTTACACTCGATGAAATATGAATTTGGTTTTCGGCTGTGCTCCCAGTGTCAACTCTGTAAAGTGGAACAAGTGTATTCACAAGTATAAAGTATAGGGACTAATTATATCCAAAGCTCTTAAATCTAACTTGGGTCTGGATGGACAAGAGCAACAATAACGGATTGCGAAGTTATCTTCAAAAAACCAGGCCTAGATTTTTTGCAGATAAACATGTAAGCTAAGTCTCAAACAAGCAGATTCTACATTATTTATTGGGCCATTATTAAAGCTTTTAAAGGGACAATAATCATTGAAGTATATGAAGTGTGATAGCTAAACTCTGCTCTAGACAAAGTTGGCCAAATTTGATGGCGAACGTTCACCATTTATATATCTCCTTAATGGGGAATATATTTTGACCGTTACTGCAGTATTCATGGGAAGCTGATTTTCGTTCTAAAGAGGTTTTAAGGGTAGGGGAATTTTTTTTTGGTGAATTTTTCAAATGGCGTACGTGGCATGGAAAGATGCTATTCACTCTTCCTGAAGCCCATGTGTGAATCAATTGAATAACAGAAATTAAGAAAGAACAAGTAAGCAAAGAGCTGTCTTCGACTGTGCCGAAGGCTTTATACCTTTCATGAATACGCATGATCCGATCCTTACTCAGTTAGTAAAGACTCTGCAAAACTGATAAATTAAAGATACATAGCCCAAACCCCATTAATGAACAATCGATTGTATGGGAGCTATATGTTATGTAGGTCCGATCTGGGTGACTGTCACTACACACATTACATACTCGTATATAATAAGTACCAAACCTGCAAAATTTTACGTACCTAGCTTTTTAATGGCAAAACTTATAGGCCAAAACCCATTTATCGAAACTAGCGATTGTATGGGAGCTATATGTTATGTTGCTTCGATCTCGCTGATTCCGGCAAATGATAAATCTCATGCTCCATACCAAATTTCAGCAAAATATCTCAAAAACTGAGGGACTAGTTTGCTTACAAACATACAGACGGACATGACTAAATCGGCTCAGCTCATCTACCGGATCATGTCGGTATACTTATTGGTGTGTATATCTCTTCTTCTTCTCATACTTACAAACATCGGACCAAAGTTATAATACCATTTCATGTTCATGAAAGGTATACAAATTTCCAAAAATCACGTTTTCGTTTCACCAAGTAGCGAGAATTGATAAGTAAGATAAACGATGTACCACTGGTTTATGAAATCATTTTATTGCTATTAAATTTAAGATTTTTTAATTACTTTAATGGTACTAAATGCATATTATTGACTGAAAAAATCTCTTAGATGATAATAAGCGTATTCTAATCGAAGCGGGTCTGAAAAGAATACTAGCTTATTTATCGAATTACCTTCAAAGCAACAACACAACTCGTCTATTTTAAGCACTCGCTAATAAAGTCGGCTATTCAATACGCGACTTGAAACGTAGTGTTGGACTGTGAAAAAACTGCTCCATTGTGAATGAGCTCTTGAAATATACCAGGGAAATATTTTGACAGATTAATTTATCGCAGCCAACTTCACTCAAACTGCGGCAAGAAAATAAATAAACAAAGCGAAAACACATAACATGGAGGAAGTGTAAGTTTGTTTCAGTGAAAGTTATTGGCAAAAAACCAAAAGAAATCCCAAATAGGGGACGTGATCTTAGCTATTTATGTGCAGAAACACCTTTCTGCGTAGGCGGTTTTCGACCGCGCTTCAAAAAAATTACCGGTAATTGTTTCCTTTAGGAGACAACTGCTAAACCACGTCTAAAACTGTCGGGAGAGGAATTAAAGGACGCGTTTTTACCTCGGTATTAACAATAAGAAAGCGGAACTTCAAATTTTTGTTTCAGTGAAAAGTTATTGGGAAAAAACAAAAGAAATCCCAAGTCCGATCCCAAATAGGGGACGTGATCCAAAGTATTTATGTGCAGAAACACCTTTCTGCGCAGTCGACTTTCGGCCGCGCTTCAAAAAAATAACCCTCATCCGGTACAACACCGGCCACGCGGTTCCCAGTATTTCTGCACAGAACACACCTCCGCACTTTTCGAAACACCCTGTATCTATGGCTATAACAACCACATGAAAATGGCAGAAAGTTTTAAATTTTAATTGCAAATATATATATATATATATATCGAAAATCTGCATTCCAATTATTGGTACCGAGGTCAAAGCGCGTCTTTTTATACCTCTCCGGATATTTCAGGATGTGTTTTATCAGTAGTATCCTAAAAGAAACTAACAACTATTCCCTCCTGACACCAATTATCTTAAAATTTTTAATAGAACCTACTTTTCTAACACCAATTTCGTTTGGGTCCAACGATGTTGAAACTGATGGTTTGATCGTGCCAATTACCCAGGTTGAAGCAAAGTTAACAATAACAACAATCACTGCGGATAGCATACCCGGTCTTGGATCGACTAATGGTTAACTTTTGTAAGCCTTTCCTACCACTCGAAAGGGGCGTCCCCATTCACTCCGCAGTCGTTAATGAGTTGCGCATGATAGACAGTGTCGAAAGCTAAGGTAAAATTATCGATTTACATACATTAAGGTATAAGCTCTAGTTCAGACTTTTTATAAAATGAATTATCAATCGAATACAAAATGATACAAAAGAACATATGAATTAAAGAATTATATTTATTTTTTTTATGATATTACGCATTTTCTAAGTTAAATAATACTATGCTGTAGTAAATGGTTAAAAAGATTTTGCCTCCTGTCTAGTGCTTCATCCATATTAGATTCATCATCTGCATCCTCATTATCGAGGTGGGCTTCGTCACTTTGGGGACTTTGGTCGTTAATGTCATGCAAATCGTCGAAAGAAATACAAATATTGTGTAAAACGCATACGCCGACTACAATGTTGGCTATCATTTTCAAGTCAGTTTGCTCTGTAAACATCAAAAGTCTTCGAAATCTACCTTTTAGCAAGCCAAACGCGTTTTCAACCACCATTCGTGTAGATGAAAGTATTTCGTTGAATTTTCTTTGTGCCTCATTTAAATTGCCATAGTCCTTAAACGGTGATACTATCCACTTTGTCGAAGGGTAAGCGGAGTCTCCAATTATAAAATGTGAATTTGGAAACATCTCTTCGTAATGATTTTCTGCGTCCTCAAATAGTTTCGACCTTCTTGGAACCCTATAATCGTGAAGCGACCCCGGCTCACCACAGGTAACATCAATAAAACTCTTGTTATCATCGACTACGGCTTGGAGCACTATGCTCTAGGTTTTCTTCCTATTGAAGTACATTTCCTTTGAATTTTTCGGTCCCTTAATATCAATATGTGTGCAATCCATCGCCCCAATCACACCAGAAATTATTTTTTTCTGAAAAAACTTTTCTGCGTTTTCATGTAGGTAAGGTTCTTCTGGCCACTTTATATGTTCATCACTAATGGAAACTAAGAATTCAGTAACTCGCTGCACTATCGACCATGCTGCCGATTGAGCTATGCCAAACAAGCTCCCAAGCTGCCTGAAGGTCACTGTGTTGCGCACGTACCAAATGTATACATATACAGATTTTTTTGGTGTCACTGGTGGCCTTCCGCCATATGATGGGTGGGGGGCATAATTGGATTGCGAGTATCTCACTGAAAGCAAAAATAATTTGCAGTCTTTTGTATATACATAAGTATATAAATAATTTTTTTAATATTACTTATAAGGTACTCCACAATTTCCCGTTTTAATCTCATATGCATCTTGAAATCCTTATCATTCATCGCATTTTGGATGATCTTCGCTTTCAGTATCCGACTCGTTTGAAGAGCTGGAACTTGCGAAAACAGTATCCAGGATCTCATTTACTACTTCCTCGTACCTATGGGCTCGCACTTCACTCTGGTCGTCCAAGAGAAAAGATCCAAACTACAAAATTGCACATAAGAACATTTTTTCCAAAACTTGTTTAATTATTTCATAATTTACCATAACATTTTCAGAATCACTCATTTTATAAAAATTGTTGTATGAAAATTAATACAAAAAGAAGTTGCAAACTCAGCGAGTATTTATTTATGCTTTAATAAAATATTTAAATTTTGGCGCAAAAATAAACAAACAATTAGTCAAAAACAAACAACAGATGATTTTGACAGTTGAAATGTGGCAGTGTTGTTAAATACACACAGGGCAATTTTTACCGAGTTGGGCGTTTTCTTCACACTCGCTTAGAAGAAAATACGCCTAATATATAACATATACATTTATTTATCTTTGAACAAACAGGAGCATAGGAATCAACTGAGCTGGTTGAAATTAGTGCTTTTCGAATGTACTGATTAAGTCTAAAATTACATTTCTAATTAACGTTAGTGGTTGAGGAATGGCGATTAGGATTTTAAAAGGGTGTTGTAAATAGGGGACGCTGGCTTAAAGAACTTCTTCACCAGAGTTTTGTGGAGTATCGCTGAATATTTAAATATCTCAAATACTAAGCAAGCTCTATATAAAATAATGTAGTTGCTTGCATTTGGTATAAATTTTGCATCAAAATAGCTGATTTTAAGTTCTGCTTTTGCTCTACACTTTACGGTTGTCTGCCGTTACCTCACCCCTTTGATATTTGAATCAGGAAGCAGCCAGTTTTCTGCATTACCTCGTGCATATGTTTGCTATTTAGTTTTTTTTTTATCAGTTTTTTCTATATTTTATACGTGTGTTAGTACACGTACCGCCATCTCATGTAGGAAAACAGTGCCAGTTTTTTTTTATTTTTCTTTTCCTTTCCGGTTTATTAAATTTTTGTATTGTTGTTTTATATTTCCCTTTGGTTTATGCTTTTTGTAACTGCGTTAGCTTGGCAACTAAATGAGATTGAAGCCCTAGGGATATGCGAATTAAGAATTCTCGAAATATTTCTTGGAGGGGAAAATGTATGTATTTGTTTTTACATGCATATATATGTACGTAGACTGAATATGTAATTAAATCGTTATGATGTAGGTCTTTTGAAAGTTCATTGACTCATCTAATTAAGCAATATGTTAAGATACTTATATATGTGATGTGTCTTATAATTATCTAATTCGAATGAAGCGGCTTAAAAATGTGCTGGTCCTCCATGTTAATTTCCGATCTAAGGCATTGATATTGGGGTAATTTAAAACAAGATATGTTTCGAAGTTCACTGCGTTCTTCATCAGATTGGTTCTCGGGTAACGGGATTGCGAGGTATGTAACAATAATATATATTCAAGTTTGTACCCTGAATATCGGTTATGACTTCACATCTTCACAGCACTTTATCGAAGTCGGCCACCCTCAGGAATTACGTAATTAAAGGCGACTTAGTGCCATATACGTGCTAGCGCTGTATAAGTGCGAGGATCTTCTTTGTGTTTTCATAGGTACCCTGCAAAAAATACAATTAGTCTTGGTTGAATCTAGGACGAGTGCCACTTATGTCGGTTTTTTTTATATGGGTTGAAGTGATCCCTTTTGTTTGAGAATGTCCTATGAAGTGACTAGTTTCTCTCTTTTATGCCTAAACAAGTAGTCTCGGGCATATCCTTCATTTTCCCCTACTCATATGGTCGGAAAAGTCAGCTGATTTTACCTATAAGTAGGTTACACAAATTGAAATTGATCAATCTAAAAAATGCCCATAATGGATTGCTTGGGATCAATTATAGCCCAATGCAGACGGAAGGTATTGAAAGCGGATCATTCTTTTTAGAGATCTGTAGCACTCTTTTTTGCAGGATAGCGTTGGATTTGTACACTATATGCCCTGCATGCTCATCCTCACTATCACAAAAGTTTCACAGGCTGCCTAATGAGGTGCCCACTTTTAGGCATACGAACCTTTAGTCAATACTGACATGTGAGGCCTCCTTTTATGATTAATAACGTCACTATACCGATGGTATATACGTCTGATATATCTAATCTATTCTTTTATGGTATGTGAGCCTAAGACCGGAAATGAACGATTTGAAATTTTCACGTCAAGCCAGAAGGTCATATGTGCAAGTGCTCACAATTCACTTAAGGGCATTAAAGAAGGGTTAATCATGTTTCGGTATAAAACAAAAACAAATATGTTATCTCTTCAAGTTTTCACCAATATAAGTTTTGTCTCAATATAATAAGAAGATTAAAAAATGCTAGCGAAAACTGCTTTAACTACACCAAACTCATTTCCAATATATTTTGAAAAAAAAAAAAAAAAAAAATTTATTTAATTCCTTAGGGTCACGACAAAATTTATTATTTCCACCATTTCATAAAGCACTCTCGTGGACATTCCTGTCTATGTAAAAAAAAAAAAAAATGTAAAAAAAAATTATAATAATAAACGTAGCCTTTCCTTTTCAGAATTAATTCGCCGATAGTCAAAAACTGTTAGAAATCCGTTATATCATACTTTAATGCGAATAAACTAGTTAAATTAAGAGCTCGTGAATATGCGTGAAATTTAGTCTAGGCCATACTTTATTTTTACAAAAGGCACTCCCACGTCATTAAGTATGATACATGCCTACTTCATTTAGCGCGAATATTCATTATGCCACTGGCACTTGAATAATGTATGATCAATGTTATTATGCATATATATATATATATACTAGAGCGTGTCAAATTGTATGGATGGATTTTTTGCATCAGGAGTATAGCAAAAACGTAATCTACAGATGATTCTAAGAAAACTTGTCCAAGAAACCATAGCTCTAAAACCGATTTCGAGCCCCCGACTTTTGCAAAATAGATATTTTGCCATATGAATGTAGGGTTTGGCCAAAAAATCTTCATATCTTCTGATAGAATTATAGGAAAAATATCATATTGGGCTTATTTTAAAGTTATTTTACGTACATTTCAGAATCTGTATTAATATCTATAGTGTTTCTGAATTTTAGTAGATAAATCAGGCTTAAATAATGAGAAATTAGCTTAAAATGAACTTTCACCTGTAGATTACGTTTTTGCTATACTCCTGATGGGCAAAAAATTTGACCCGCTCTAATATATACATATATATTTATATATTTACTATGTTAATATGGCACACATAAAATTCAGAAAAATATTATTAACTATCTAGCCGTATTAATATTACTTAACAAATTATGAATACGTGGGTTGAAGCGCTTGAGCAGGTTGCTGTTACTGACCTTTTATATGTTTGCAGTTGTATGATATAGATATACTGCGATGTTCAATTTTGAGCTGTCGAAAGCCAAAAAATATATAACACTTAAGCACGCAGACGATATAGCAAGTCTTTATATACTTACATTAAACAGTGCAAAAAAATATTTTTTAAATTGTTTTATGTGGAGCTAAATTCCTTAACAAAAATGTTTATATTTTTAATTTTTTTTTTATCTGTATTTCACTTTTTTCTATATTATTTTTTTTTGTTGCATTTTTAACAAATCTCCGATTAAAGCACATGAAATATAAAAATATCCCAGCGCTTAAAGTTTTGTTACTCGATATACTCGTATAACAAACATTTTTTCCCTGACCGTTTTGTTGGAATAAAATTTCCTACAAAACTAAATGTAGCTGTATGGTAATTTAAAAGCTAAAATGAAATCAGTCCTAACTAGCAACTATAGACCTCAAAAATTAATATTAAGATATGGCGCTTTTAAAGCCATTCCAAAAACAATGTACCAAATGTGTATGATTTCTTAAAAAAAAAAAATTTTGTTTTTGTTGCAGTCTAATATATAATATCCTTATTACCGTATACCTACATAATCACATGTATGAAACGTGCCTTGGGACCATCATTTGCCTTGGCGTGTTTGATTGCTTGAATTCATGTTGCTTGCTATGACCCATTGAAAATTATTGTGATGGCATTTGCTCAGGGAATAACAGTCGCTGTCACATCTCAACAATATTTGTGGTTATCAGGCGAACTGCTTTTCTCTAGTAATTGTTGTCTGCAGAGATTAATTTGCGGGCCGCCCTCGAGAGATCTTCAACCAACTCCTAGACACACCTTGTTTACTTTTTAATAGGTTTTATGGGTAAAGAAATATGATTTAATATGGCTTAAAGCATTATAAAATAAGCATTAAATTTTATGAAAAGCTCTTTTAGATGTGCATATATTATGATGAGAGCTAATAAACTAACTACACATGTATATATATTAAAAATAAATAAACGGCAACTGGCCAAATAATTCATTTAATTTATTTAATTTTTTTACTTAAAACTTTTCATAACTAACATTTTAAAATTAAATTTTTTTCCGTATTTTTATAATTTCTTTTTCAATGTTTCTTCAAAACCAACACTGAAAAAACTGAGAAGCATATTATAGATCAAACAGAAAGAAAAAAGAATTAGTTTTGTGGAAAATATGTTCCGAAAGCATGAAAAAAAAAATTTCCAACATTTTGCTTCATAAGCACTACAAAAATTTTATAAATAAATTTTTTTTTAAATTTTAATTGTTGCACAGGTCACTAGCAGATTGAAAAAATATCAATTAGTCGACAAGTTATAGCCAAAACCCCGTACAAACAATTTGCTGAAAATCGGCATTTGACTGCAAAGTTCGAAGGTCGATTAAAAAAAAATTCGAACTAACATAAACAAACGCCGCGATACGGGTATTCTAATTCAGCTTATATTTTCACCCCTCATTCTCAGAATCGACCTAACTTTTGCTTACCTGAATTTGTTTCACAGTGTTATTTTATTATTAATATTTGATACATACAACATACCCGAAGAAAGTAACATCCTTTAAGGGGGATCACGCATAATCAGGATACAAGCTTTAATAAGATACTAAGCCAGAGTCCTTTAATATATCCGCGCTAACAGGTACTAAGGACCAAGGTAAATTTTGAGCTTTTTGGAGAGCTACAGTGTAACCACTTCGAAAGCCGTTTTTTATTCGTCGTTTTGATGCTCCATAAAATTTTCTACTTGCCTAAACCAGTGTTTGAATTGAAAACCACAAAAAATAAGCTAGCAGAAAAACTTATAAGCACTCACAAACTGTTGCTATCTCGCAAGCGACAAGTTCACATTTGACTTTCCAAGGAAATTTAAGTTTTGGAATAAATAATATTTTTTTGTTATTTTATTCAAATGACGCTAAGTGCTTGTCAAAAAATTGGTTTTAGTAAGTCTTTAAAGTTAAAAGCATTATCTTTAATCCGGGTTTCGAGCTAAACTTATCTTTAAAGTTAAAAGCATTATCTTTAATCCGGGTTTCGAGCTAAACTTATCAAGTCTAGCACTCAATATCAGTTGATAACCTGTTTTTATATAAAAATTTTGTGTTTTGAAACTTAATTTTATTTTGGTTTTTATTAAGAACTTAAAACACAGATATTGTAAATAACGTAAGCTGCTTTTGTTGAACAATAATTATTTTTTTAATTGATGATGGCTAAAAATTGCAACGATTTGCAGAGACGACATTTTTCGAAGTACCCCGCACCAGGAAGACCTGACAGTAGGTAAAAGGTTTTCTATTATACTATATAGTTTTGTTATTATTACACACTTAATCTAGAAGTTAAAAGTGCATTTGGTTGCATTATAATCAATTTATAAAGATATCTTTTGGTCATTTTTTTATACTTATTGACCGGTCGATATCTTTTTCTCATACAATATCCAATTTAGTAGTACTGAAGTTATTATATTATAATGGGTATACGAAAGTAGGAAATCATTACAAATTCGCCTCGCTTTTACACTTGAACTTTTGCACTTAAAAAAAAAAAATTGTATGAGTCTATAAAAAATTACCAATTGAACTGCCAGAAATTACTAATCATAAAGCATTTACTTACCAAACTTTATTTTATTCGGAAAAAAATAACTGCTTCACCCGGTCTTTTACATTTTCTCGCCAACAATAAAAGTTATCAAGACATAAAACATCCAAACAATTGTCTTGCAAAATAAAAATCCGTTTCAATCACTAACAAAACGCGAATCTAAATTACTAATTGATAGCAAATTTATTTAGATCGATTAACGGTTTGTTGTTGAGAAGGACTTTTATTTTGTACCTAAGAAATATCTCGCCAAAGACAACTTTTATTGCTGGCGTGAGAAAATAAAATTCCGGATTTTTGAGCTGTTATCTGAGTGTTTTCAAAAAAATCAGAAAAATTAATTGTTGTCAAGATTTTGATCCTGGAAGTCCTGGGATGACAGAAAAGCTAATTATTTTCTTCAGCGACTGTACCTAACCCGGACTTTTATAAACGCAAGTGGGCTACCCATGTATCTAGAACTTAATCCACTTGTAAACAAAAAATTTTATAATTTTTCTCTCGGGTTTTCAAACGTTTTTAGACAGCTTTTTAGGCTAATATTGTGTTTGATTTTCTGCCAAATATTGATGTAAAATATTTCGGATATTTGTTTACATATTTGCTCAAACATAGATAGGCTACATGCGTGAGATCTCATTAGTGATACCGATACCTGAATCCAGTGTTTTTGTTTGGAGCCCTCAAATCCTGGGACTAAATATGTGTGACTTATTTATGAATCTAATCTAATTGTGTTTGTAGTGTAATATTTCTTAATATTTTAATTTACTTTGTTCATTGTGTTACTTGAAGTAACGTGAACACTCGTAAAAAATTAGATAAACGGTGCGTTTTTATTGTAAGCTTACTTAAACTTTTAACTGGAAAATTTTGTAAATAAACTCTTCTCATGAGAAAGTAAAGATTTCCATAACAGCAAAATAACTTTAGTTATCGTTTTTTAAAAAATTTCTTCTTAACCAATATTTTTTTAAAACAATATATATAATGAGCTTTCTAAGCTGCCGATAATGTACTACGAATTACTCATTACAATTACTCATTTCATTATTTCTTTGCCCTCTGACAGGAGGTACAAATATGCAAAATCTTTATAGAGGATTTCCCAACCGGTTCGTTTTAGCATCTTCTCATGAAGGTGACGATGAAGTATGTATAAATAAATGTTTTGCTACCATTTTTAATAAAAAACCATTTGAAAAATACTGCTATTTGTATTTTTTTATTTTTTAAACTGGCTTCTCAAATAATTCCTTCACTTCTTTCAAGCAAAATCCAAATCCTGCAAAAAATTTATTTATCGCATCACGAAAATACAGCAATTGTAAAAATAAATAAAATTTACATTCCTTGCTCTCACTTAGTTGAATTAAGCTGAGATTCTAGAAAATAATTTAAGTGTAGTGCTGACGAGCAAACGCATTTTGCAATCAAAACATATTTCTGCTTTCCTTTATCAATCCATCAACGTTTTGCAAATTTAGCACGTTTTCAGTTTTACCTTAAGACATTTCATGCTCGAAAGCTTGTTTTTATTAAAATTTGTAACCATTTTTGTTTTATATATATATACATACATATCTATTTATACTTTAATTTAAATATTTATTTGTTGTGTTTATGTGTGTGTTTCTATAAACTGCAAATGTTCATGAAATTTAAACGAATGTATCTACTTTGCAGGTTTATAAAATTACCAGCAACGCATACGAGAATTTATTGTTTTGTCTGTCATTTTTATCTTTATATACGGCGGCCGCCGTGGTGTGAAGGTAGTGTTGCCGGCCTACCACACCGAAGGTCCATGGTTCGAGCCCTGGTACAGGTAACATCAAAAGTGATTTGAAAAAAGTTTTTCAAAACGGGGTCGCCCCTCGGCAGTGGTTTGGCAAACTCTCCGAGTGTATTTCTGCCATGACAGGCTTCTCAGCAAAAAAAATTCGTCTCCTTTGTAGATGCCGTTCGGAGTCGGCAAAAAACTGTAGGTCCCACCAATTTGTAGGGAAAAATTCAAATCGGCACACCACAAATTGGAAGAGAAGCTTGGCGCAAAATCTCTTAGGAGGTTTATGATGATATACCTGTTGTATATCGCGCCATAGATAGATAGAGTCGAAAGTAATGTCATCTGGCGATGTGCAAAAGCAAAGTGAATTACTTAAAAATTTAAATTAAAGCATTAAAAAATTTGATGAAAAGGGGAAAAGCCCAATGGAATGCGAGCTATTCTGATGGAGCCAATAGCGAAATACAATTCCTTAATATATCAATATTTTAACCCATAAATATGGACATTAGAATGCCACCCGAAATTACAATGCCGAAATATAAAATTTTGAAATATTTTAAGGTGTGCAGCTTTTAAGCTACGAGCATGTTAGCAAAAGCTTTTCTGAGTTAGTCAAGTTTACATAAGCCCAGATTCTGAAATCTAGTCAAAGGCAGTAAAAACCGATAAGATGATTTGCGATTGCGATTTTTAGAGAAAAGGATGTTTCTTCTAAGTAAACAGTAATACTAAATTCATAAAATATTTAAAATCTTTTCAACATGACGTTTCCATAAAAATTTTCCAGTGTAAGAGCTTTATAAACCAATTTTTATTTTTATGAATTTGGAGGTAACTATTTTAAAGTATTTTCTAAACTAATCCCCATATTTATAAAAAGTAAAAAAGGTTTAAAAAGTTCTTATAATTAAAAATTTGTATTGAGATGTCATTTTAAAAAGCTTTCTACACAAATTTTATTTTTTATGATAATGGAGGGGACTCTGAAATCTTGAAACGTTTTTGAACTATTTTGTCAAACTTTTTAAGAAATCCCCGCGGTACCATTGGATTCAAAAATTAATAAGGAAGGATTTCCAAATGAGCGCATTTCGACTGCTGGGTGGAAGATCACCCTATTTCAAAATATTTTTCAAAGACTCCCTATCTCAAAATTTCTTTGAAGAACGCCCCACATCAAAATTTTTTTCAGTAACGCCTGATTTAAATATTTGGCTTAAGAACGCCCTATCTCAGAATGAGTTTCAAAAACGCCCTATCTGAACGAAAATTCAATACATTTTTAGCTGAGATAGGGCGTTTTTCAATCAAATTCTCAGATAGGTCGTTGTTGAAAAAAATTCTGAGATAGGGCGTTTTTGAATCAAATTTTGAAATAGGGTGTTATTGAAACAAATTTTGATATACGGCGTATTTGAAAAAGATTTTGAAATAGGGTGATCTTCCACTCAGCACTTACGCTCTTTCTAAGGTCATCTATCAGTGCGAAATTAAGCTTTTTCCGTTCCTACGATGGTCGGCTGAAATGAGCCTAATTTCATATATCAAATTAACTTCGATAAAAGTCAGTACCTGGGTGACTGAGCCTTGCTCGGTATTTTTCGAATTTGTTGCATAACCTTACTTACCAAGAGCACTCAGATAGATAGATCACCGAGATAGTGGTCGACTTAAGAAGGAATAATTAAAATGCAGTCAGGTAGCAACCCTAGGTGGCAATCCTACTTAAAAATATTCTGCTTGGTATACGGCCTGAAATACCTTCCGTTTGATACCCATATTGCCATATATTGCTTAGTACTTAAAAAAAAAATCGGAAAGATGGCAACCCTCTAAGCTTCCTTTAGTGGCAACATCCAAATAGAAAATCTTAGAAGGAAGCATACTATCCATCTACCAAATTTCATCGAAATCGGTTTAGCCGTTCCCGAGATAGTGGTCGATATCTGAAGGAATAAATAAAATGCGGTCAGGTGGCAACCCTACTCGAAAATACTTTGGTTGGCATACGGCCTAAAATGCCTTTCATTTGATACCCATAATCCCATATATTGCTTACTATTTATTTAAAAAAAATGTATATAGGTGGCAACCTTGTGAACCACCCCAAGTGGCAAGACCAAAGTAGAAAATCTTAAAACAAAGGATACTACCCATATACCAAATTTCATTCAAATCGGTTAAGTCGTTCCTGAGATAGTAGTGGATATACAAATATACAAAAATACAACTATACAAATATACAAATATACAAGAATAACTCGTTTAAAGTTATAAGATAAGATATATGACGCATTTGTATATCATAATCGGCACTTATTTGACTTCAGAAAAGTGATTTTTGTCACTTTTTGCTATTTAAATCGAGGTACGAGTATGTGTATTGTGAAATAAGATGGCCTGCTAAAATAAAAAAACTGCGTCCACGAAAATCAGAAATTAAAAAAAAAAAAATTAATTATTTTCAATAACAAACGATATGAGTATTTGTTTCACAGTTGATCTGTTAAATGAACACTCTTCCAAACAGCTCATAATTTTCTTTTCATCACATCCGAGCTTTACGGTCATATGCCTTTCTGAGGCACTCATTTCGAACTCCTAAATTATGAGCACTCTGAAAATGTGTTTGTGGGGATTTAATGAGGCTCACATTTCAAAAAGAAGAAGGTGTAGATTTTTTTTTTTTTTTGAAAAGTGACACCCGTTATGTGCATTTAGTATACATAAGTATGCTGTAACCGACTTCAATGTCAACGATTGCAATTGAATTTCCATAATTTGTTTAGGCTTCCTGTGGTTTGACTTCAATATACTCGCGAATGTTTGCTTATTCATATAATATGCTTCCTTTTTTCTTGAAAGAAATCCTTTCCTACTGAAAATCTTCTGAACTCACTTAAAATAATTGAATGTTTGATTGATGGAAAAGACAAACCTATGCAAATGTCATTACGTGATTGTTTTGACATATGTTATGCCTCTAACTTTATAAAGCTTGTCTGTTTTCAAGATTAAGTTTTGAAAGTAATGAGATTAAGCAATTAAAAGCTGGCTTTTGGTATAATAAATTTAAAAACATTTTCATATAAAAGTCCAAAGTTGTATGACTAAATGGGTTTACTTTGTACGCTGATATCTGGCGACGGCTCGCCGATGTCAACAGAAACGTAGATAATCCAGGAGCTTACCCTCTCTTGAGTATTCGTACCAGATATGGTCAGCGTCAAGCTTTTGCATCGTAGAGCAGGACTGTTAAAATAAGTGGCTTGTATAGTGTCATATTCATTTTTAGTGTAAGGATATTATTCATTTTATTACTATGTATGAAGTAGTACTTGTTTGGAATACGTAATTACTCTGACTCTTTGCGTGAGTATATCATTAACTGCGTCTAAGCCTTATTCACCACTTAATTCATTTTTTGCGTTCTCCTCTTTGATTTGGTTTAACCACAACTTCAGGCCCATATCTGCGTTAAAAGCAGTTCTTCATCACAAATTTCATCTGCGCTTTCGCTCAAAATGGAGACCGACTCTTTCTTTGATTCAATACAACATTTCCTCTATGTGCAGTGCCTGCAGCATGATATCAAATTCTAGATTGGCGACTGTGGGTTAAAACTGATCTACGGATATGATGCCTCCCACCTCTTGTTACCAACCTTCTTTTTTACGGAAGAAGGTTACTTAGAAGGTTGCACTGGTCATACCAAATCGCTCCCGCGACAGTCGTTCATGTACCGTGCTAAAGAATTCCCATTTTTAGGCAAGACTCCCAAAAACCTTCGGGTAGAATTTTTGCCGCTAAAAACAACAACATTGTACAGCATGCATTCCGACAGTATGTAAATTTAGTCTCCATTATGTAACTTATTATCTAGTGCAGAATCACAATCCATCAATCCAACTTACTGCCCCTTATCAAAAACACGATACCAAATTGAGCATGTCGCGGTAGGCGGCAGACAAAGGTTCAGTGTCCTCAACGTACATAGTTACAAGCTCACTATTTCGACATGAACCAGCATCTTGAATCAGCCAACAACCTGCAAGTTCGAAGTTATGATACACGTACGAAAGGACGGTCATCAACTCTTCCCAATACCTTGCTAATTATACCCTATTCTGATGTTATTGTTATGTTTGGCTTTGACAAGCACGCCCTTAGTTCTGCCTTTTTTAGCCTGGATAGAGAAGCAAAGCGTTGTGAGCCAACTTACTGTTGATACCTGCGAGTGACTTTGACCTAAGCTAAACAACGAACTAAAGCCCAATGAAGTTTGCAGATGGATCAAATTATGCAAATGAGCAAAGAATCTAGACCTAGAAGTTTATATATCGGCAAAGTAATTTATCAGCATAGGGTGATTTGGATTTAAATTGTGGCTTAATGGTACAGAGAACGACCAAAATACTTGAGCCATATTAAATCATGATAATAAAGCCGTCTTCATTCTCACATTAATTTCATCTTTGTTTCAAATATTCCGTCAAACACCGAATGTATTCATATAATTTCCAAATATACTCAACGCCGCTCTGCTTTGCTTTTTTCTTCCAAAAGAGGCGTCTCGCCCACTATCCTATTCAATTTGTAAGCTCCTACTACTGGCTTTAAAATAAAATTTTTTATTTTTCGTTTTTCTTTCCTATCACTACTGCTAGCTTAATGTATGTATTCTTCTAAAAATGAAATCGTTTTTATTCAGAATAAATTATAATTTTTGTTTGCATGCCACGCGCAATTTAATAATGTTTTTGGTTTGTGGTGTAATTATGTTTGCGTGCGCTAAGTGCCATTGGGATTAATATTTAATTTGTTGTTTACCAACTGCTTCATTACGTTTCGCTGTAGGCCTATTATCGGTAGTTAGAAATTCCATACCACAGTTGCTGTCTTCGACGTAATTACTATGCTTTTATTTTATGTGGGTGTAACACAGACAGCGGATATGTATATAGTATTATACCTCGTTTGATTCGATTGATTAGTTTTTGGTGAAGTTACAAACTACTATTAAATGTGACAGTCACTAAAGTTTGCAAAACTAAATCTAAACTATCAGTTACAATAACTTATTAGTTGTGCATGGTATATATATAGTCACATAACATTGGCCTTAATACTACCAACTCATATTAATGCTATAGTTACTACAACAACAAAAGAAGAATGCTCTATACTCTCGCTTTGTATCCTAGTTGTAAGCTTCGATCTTTTCATAACTTTGATTGAAATGCATCTATTCATTAACCCTAGACACGTAACCTTCGTCGATTCGACGAATACGCTATTGAAAATTTTCTGTCTCTTTTTAAGACTTATTTAAAGAATGTTCGTCGAATCGACAAATGGTTAGGTTTTATAGGGAGTGAGGGAAGGTTAGCTTTCTGCGGTTAAGAACGTTACCTTCGTTAAGTAGGGATTGTTTCTCTTTATTATATACTTAATTTATTGCACTGGGTAAAAACAATATATATTTTTTAATAGTATTGATATTATGTTATAGCATGGCGAAAAGAAATACCTCAAAAGTTTCACTCCTCAATATTAATTTAAGGTGGTCTATCATTTAAGGTGGTCTCGCTCAACCAGCCGATTATTTAAGCCTATCTAGCTTTGACGTTATAGTGGGCAATGAGCTGAGTCAATTTAGCATTCTATCTGTCTATTTGTACGCAAACTAGTCCCTCAGTTTTTGAGATATTTGCGAAGGGGTCGCCATTTTGTAAAACATTAATCATTTGTCGGAACCAGCAAGATCGGACCAATGCAACGCATAGCTCCCTTACAATCGATTGTTCCGATAAATGGGGTTTGGGCTATATATTAACAGCTCTTCAGAGTTTGTACTAATTGTGAGTTAGGATCGACCTCTTAAAACTGTGATGCGTATTCATGAAAGCTGTAAAGTCCTCAGCACAGTCTTTTCCTTGCTTGTTTTTTTAATTTTTGATTACTTGTTCAGAGAGTAGAACGGAAGTTCGGAGCACATGTTGCATAGGGGAAACATTTGAGTAATATTCTTTAAACTATTTGTGCTAAATAGAACGGGGGTGCGGGGCACGTGTTACAACTTTTATGTATTAAGTCGGGAAGAACACTTGTGGCTCTGATATATAAGCGCGGGATCTGCTTCCTTAAACATATACTATATCTTTAGTATATTTCATAAGCTGGTTGCGAATTACAATAGCATGCAATGCAAATGAAATAAACGAAAAAAAATTTTCATTTGGTTTTGTGGTTTATTAAACTTAAAAAAATAGCTACATACTCAACCAACAGAAATAGTTTGCTAAAACGGGGCTGCGACCATTTTTGTGTCTTTAAAGTGTTGAGCCACAAGTCTGGGACAAGTAATAGTGAACTATCTATTATGTGGTTGCAACCGTACTGGGTAATAATTTGTTGGTAGCATTTCATATTCTGCAATATTGACATTATAGTTAACTAGCAATGATGTAACAGCGTGGTAACTGCAACTTCTATTCGAACTTCAACGCGCTACTAAATTTTCCAAATTTTATGTTAAAATATTTTTTGTTTTAGTATCGGACGACATGCAAGAAAATCACATGCTACATGATGAAATGCCTCTCTATGGTTCTTTGTTGCTTACAAATAATTATTTTGCATTTATATATTAAATTGTATACAGAAATTATGGTCATTTTGTCTAAATTATTTAATTAATTCAATATCGCATATATTTATTAAAAAATAAAAGATTTATCATAAATAAATAACTCTGAAGTCGTACTTACCAGCCTCAAAATAGTTGATAGTTGGCGATAGCGTCGAGAACTAAAAATATTTAAATTTAAGTTATAATTACTACAAAGTACCAAATGTCACTATAGCGTCCCTTTAAAGTCGTGACAAAGTTATGACTAACACAATTTTCGTATATAAGTTTCAGCAGCTCACTCATGGTTCATGGCTTAACCAGTGTTACCGTGGTAGTGGGTTTGCCATTAAATTTAATGGAACAGTGGATATAATTCATTTTTCGTAGTAAGTGGATTTTGCCAGTGGTATGGCCACGATACTGTGGTTTGTTCATGAGTTGATTTCCATTTTTATACAAACACTTCTTCAATCGAATGCTTTTGTGGAATAAATATTTAATACTTTCGTTCAAATAAGTTTTTTTTAAAAGATAAATGCCCAATAAAAAGGAAAAATTGCTTAAAAAAATATCAAAAAATTAAAAAAAATTTTCTTTAGGTAACACATTAACAAATAATCCAAATGCGGCATAAAATGAAAATTTTTAGTGCTCTTGTAGTGGAATTTATAAGTCTTCTTAGTGACAGCGAAAGTAGAAAGCTGGCAGCACTGATTTTAGCAGCTGAATCTTTCTTCCTTTTACAGCAGTGAAGAATCACTTAGACTTCGGCTTTCAATTGGACTTTCCTGAAGCTATTGACAATGTCATCTAGCTCTGCTGGTAATGGAGTTTTTATTAACAATACTTAATATCACATACAAGCTCCATAACTTTATAGGGACAGTGTAAGTCCTAAAATGGCTGGGAAATTATTACAGCAACTTAAAAGCATCCACACCTTTAAAGTTGCCTTTAACTATAATGAGTTAGTCGACGTCAGCGTCGTTGGTCACTTTCAAGGTTTGAAAACTTAAAGGTTGCTTTACTAGTAACGACGATGTTCTCAATACCGGTAATGCCACTTAAAATGTAAATAATTTTTAAGCAACCATTAGTGGTCTAAACTAACTTGCAGCGACTTCTATTAGAGTTGTATAGTTAGCAAAAAAATATTTCGTTCAAACAATGTCCACTTCGGTCCACTTCTGTCTAAGTACGGAAACAATACATACGAGAATAGTACCTAGGGAAACAGAATTAAACACCCTTTAAAAAGCGAAAATTTACAGCTTAATTTGCTTAAAGAATTATTATGGTGTATTCCTAATTTTCTCTTCTATAGCTGTCTAATAAACTATTTTTAAATGTACAGGATATTCGATATTACCACACAGCAATACGAAATTTGCCAAATCAACTGAATTAAGTTGCGTATACGCACCATACCCCCACAAAGTAAATGTATATGACTTATGGGAATATACATATAAGTAGTAAAATTACAAGGTCTTTGCAGTAAACTCCTTCAGTGTGTTAGTTTCAAATTAGAATTATTATTGATTAGAATTCTTTATTGATTTGTAAAGTTGCAAGAGTTTTTGAAATAA